>JAQQAC010002172.1:3595006-3622772 GCA_029783875.1 Phataginus tricuspis
TTGTGGCTTTGTGTTGTTGTTGTCATTAGTCTCCATATATTTTTTGATTTCTGTTTTGATTTGGTCTTTAACCCATTGATTAATTAGGAGAATGTTGTTAAGTCTCCGTGTGTTTGTAAGCCTTGTTGATTTCTTTCTAAAATTTATTTCTAGTTTTATACCTTTGTGATCTGAGAAGTTGGTTGGTAGGATTTCAATATTTTTTAATTTACTGAGGTTCTTTTTGTGGCCTAGTATGTGGTCTATTCTGGAAAATGTTCCATGTGCACTTGAGAAGAATGTGTATCCTGCTGCTTTTGGGTGTAGAGTTCTGTAGATGTCTGTTAGGTCCATCTGTTCTAGTGTGTTGTTCAGTGTCTCTGTGTCTTTACTTATCCTCTGCCTGGTTGATCTATCCTTTGGAGTGAGTGGTGTGTTGAAGTCTCCTAAAATAATTGCATTGCTGTCTATTTCCTCCTTCAATTCTGTTAGTATTTGTTTCACATATGCTGCCGCTCCTGTGTTGGGTACATATATATTTATAATGGTTATATCTTCTTGTTGGACTGACCTCTTTATTATTATGTAATGTCCATCTTTATCTCTTGCTACTTTCTTCGTTTTGAAGTCTATTTTATCTGATACAAGTACTGCAACACGTGCTTTTTTCTCTTTGTTGTTTGCATGAAATATCTTTTTCCATCCCTTTACTTTCAGTCTGTGTATATCTTTGGGTTTGAGGTGAGTCTCTTGTAAGCAGCATATAGATGTGTCTTGCTTTTTTATCCATTCTATTACTCTGTGCCTTTTGATTGGTGCATTCAGTCCATTTACATTTAGGGTGATTATCGATAGGTATGTACTTATTGCCATTGCTGGCTTTAGATTCATGGTTACCAAAGGTTCAGGGGTTGCTTCTTTACTATCTAACAATCTAACTTAACTTTCTTGTTAAGTTATTGTAAAAACCGTCTGATGTTTCTTTATTTCTCTCCCTTCTTATTCTTCCTTCTCCATTCTTTATATACTAGGTGTTTTATTCTTTGCCTTTAGTTAGTATTTGGATGGTCTGCTTTCTTTGTTATGATTTTATTTTCTCTGGTGACATCTGTTTAGCCTTAGGGGTGCTTCCCTCTAGAGCAGTCCGTTTAAGATATCCTGCAGTGGTGGTTTATGAGAGGCAAACTCTTTCAACTTTCGCTTGTCTGGAAATTGTTTAATCCCTCCATCATATTTAAATGGTAATCATGCTGGATACAATATTCTTGGTTCGAGGCCCTTCTGTTTCATTACATTAAATATATCATGCCATTCTCTTCTGGCCTGTAATGTTTCTGTTGAGAAGTCTGATGACAGTCTGATGGGTTTTCCTTTGTAGGTGATCTTTTTTCTCTCTCTAGTTGCCTTTAATACTCTGTCCTTATCTTTGATCTTTGCCATTTTAATTATTATGTGTCTTGGTGTTGTCTTCCTTGGGTCCCTTGTGTTGGGAGATCTGTGGGCTTCCGTGGACTGCGAGACTATTTCCTTCCCCAGCGTGGGAAAGTTTTCAGCAATTATTTCTTCAAAGACACTTTCAATCCCTTTTTCTCTCTCTTCTTCCTCTGGTACGCCTATAATGCGATATTGTTCTGTTTGGATTGGTCACCCAGTTCTCGTAATATTCTTTCATTCCTAGAGATCCTTTTATCTCTCTTGCCTCAGCTTCTCTGTATTCCTCTTCTCTGTTTCTATTCCATTAACAGTCTCTTGCACCTCGTCCAGTCTGCTGCTAAGCCCATTGATCACTTGTCTGATTTCTGCATTGTCTTTCCTCACTTCCCTCACTTCCTCCCTCAGCTCTTGCACATTTCTCTGTAGATCCATCAGTATGGTTATGACTTTTATTCTGAATTCTTTTTCAGGAAGATTGTGCATTTCCACCCCTTCAGGCTCCCTCTCTGGAGTTGTCTGGTTGATCTTACTTAGTCTGGACCATATTCCTCTGTCTTTTCATGGTTATAGAAGTGGTCGCTGGTAGTTGCCAGGTATGTCAGCTGGGCTCTTTAAGACTTTAAAAAGAAAAGAAAAAAAAAAGAAAGAAAAGAAAGAGAAGAAAAACAAAACAAAACAAACAAACAAAAAAACGCCCACCAGGAGTAGATTCTGTGGGGATGCTGTAGGTGGCGCTGTTGCTCCACTATTCCGCAGCCGCAACTGCGCAGCTCCGCAGGGACCTTTATAGCTCTGGCCAGGGTGGGAACGAATGGGAGGCTGATGATCTCTGTGGGAAGTCGAAGTGTGGCCACCCTTTTCCAGTCGCCAGCTAAGGGGTCCAGTCCTGCTGGGCTGAGTGTGCCGGGTCGATCTGGTCCTCCGCTGGGCTCCTGTCTCTTTAAGACCGCTGAAAAAAGCACGCGCTTCTCTCTCTTTTTTTTTTCTTCCTGAGAGCTGGGTGCAAGGACCCGGGCTCGTTCCCCGCTGAGATCCTGCATCCTCTGTCTCTCCAATCTCTGCTACACCACGTGATGTGTGTCAGCGCTCCTGGCACAGATCACCGGGGCTGGTTATTTCATGGGCCTTTACTTCAACTCCCTCCCTGCTCTGAATCCTCTCCTCCGGCCGGTGCGCTGGGGTGGGGGAGTGCTCGGGTCCCGCCTGGTCGCGGCTGCGTATCTTACCCGCCTCGCGGGGTGCTGAGTCCTCTCAGGTACAGATGCAGGCTATGTTCTGTCCTGTATCTTCTGGTCTCTTTTGTAGGAATAGTTGTACTTGTTGTATTTTCATAAATACATATGGTTTTGGGAGGAGATTTCTGCCGCCCGGCTCACGCGGCCATCTTCCCGCAAGTCTCCAGTGCTGTGATGTTAATGTGGTGTTCAAAGGGGAAATGGACCCGGAGTTGGAGAGCTAATGAAGAAAGCGACCTTGAAGTTGACGCCAGGCTTAGCTGGCTGCGAGAAGGAAATCAAGCACCAAGTGCTGGAGGCCGGGACCTCCTGGGAACTGACAGTCCTAGTATGGGTGGAGGGTGAAGGCTCAGGGACAGGGAGGGAAGGACAGAACTTTTGAGAGCTGAGCCAAGAGAGGAAGGATGGAGTACGGCCAGAAGATTCCTCCCCGGTTGAAAAACCTCCAGTGATTTCCCTTTACCTAACAGGACAAAAATCTCAGCTTCCGAGATCAGCGATCGGAAGTGTTTTACAGGGTTGGAACTCTTTCCAATGACAGCACTTTTTCTGATGCAAGTGGCAGAAACCCCATTTCAACGAGTTTAATAACAACAACAGTACAATTAGCTCATGGGTCTGAAAAGTTCCAGCTTCAGGCATGCTTGGATCCAGTGGCTCAAATGATATTGTCTGGATCTCATTCATTTCTGCATTTGTTGTCTCCTCTGCATGGATGGCCTAATTCTCAGAGCTTTCCATGGCTGACTCCTTCTTGTCATTCAGGCCTCAGCTGAAATGTCCCCTCTGCAGAGAGACCTTCTTGGCCATCAGCTGAAGCGGGACCTTCCCACCTCAACCACTTTTGGTCCCATCATCCTGCCCTTTGTTCTTGTTGGCATTCAGACTTCTCTGAAAATGTATTATTGATGTCTTACCTTCTTATTTATTTATTTTTTTGGCCTGACTGCCCACAAGGAATGTAAACACTTTGCGAGAGCAGATGCCAAGTTTGCCTGGCTTACAGCTGAATCTCCAGTGCTTAGCACAGTACATGGTAGACAATAATAATGTATTTACAGAATGGATGAATCCATCAATGCATACGTATCTCTTGCCATCTCTCGGCTTTGCTTTCTTCTGGGCTGGCTTTATCGTGGGGCTGAGGTCACCAGCATCACCAGCTGTGGTCCATGAGCTTAGTTAGAAACCCCTGCCATTTCTGAAAGGAGCCCAGGGCTGACTCTGATTGGCCCAGCCTGCTCACGGGCCCCTCTCTGCACCAATCACTGTGGCCAAGGGGGGATGTGGGTCTCTCACTGGCCGGGGCTGACAGACCCTCCTGCCACTTGAACTAAGGATTCTGGGGGAAAGGATGAGATTGGGAGGAAAGGACAGTTGTCACCACACAGAATGGCCAGGGAGGTGTTTGGGGTCATGGCTTCCACCTTCCACCTTCTAACCGTCTTCTGACTGTTGTCTCCTGGGGATGCTGTGTTCTTTCCTGCTGGGGACCAAATCCCAGCCCTTCCTGTTCCCCCAACCAGCACGTTCTCTTCCTTCAGTCTTTTCACAGCCCAATTCAGCTCTCAACTCCTGCAGGAAGACTTCCTAGACTCCCACAATCCCTGGGGTCTCCTGTTGCTTAGAGGATTCAGCCCACCCATGACAACCCGTGAATTCTGCCTTGCTTTGTCAGTCACGGGCACTCAGCTGATTCTCAGTGACACCAGCATCTATCTGAGGGTGTAGAGTCCTCTCTCAGCAGGCTCCATGCACAGACTGACCTGGGTAAGGCTGGCCTCCAGAAACAGCGATCAGGCCCCATAAACGGGAGCCGCTGTCAGTAGGGACCTGGCAGAGTGCAGGCCCTGAGTGCTCGGCAGAGACATCTCAGGCAAGTGCTGGTGGGCTTGGAAGCTCTGAAGGTGGGAAATGCACTGTGCTGGGTGGGAGGCAGGGTCCCGGCTCTGGTTCCAGCACCAGCTGGCATTAGCTGTGTGACGTTGGGGACACTCTCCCTGCTTGGTTAGAATGACCACAGAAGGCTGAATGTAAGAAACATGAGTTGAGCCTATGCACCTGGGAACTCGAGGATAGATCTGGTGGTTCCTGCCCCGGGGGTTGGGGGCTCTCAGCGAACCTGCTGCGCCCTGGGCCATCCTCCTCTGCCCACCTCTTGGGGCCAGAAAAGAACCCATCAGCTGTCCTGCTGAGACTCAGTCATTCAGGGAGAGCGTGGAGCTTTCCCAAACCCAGGCTCCTTGCCAAGAACTGCAGGCAGCTGAGGTGGAGGGAGCCCCGCTTGCAAACACTGCCTGCCACTCACAGATGGCGCTGCCCTGCTGGCCCACAGCCCAGGAGCCCCTTCTCCGCGGGAGGAAGCTATTCACCGGGTTGCCACGCGGTGGCGCTCCTGCCCTTTCTCCTCCAGCAAAAGCCAGCCTGAAAACCGTCGTCTGATGACTGCTTAAATTCCAAGAGCTATGGATGATCAGAGGAGAAAGAAGAATATAAAAGACTATTTATTCACTCCATCCTGATGTGTACTCTGTTAGTTTTTCTTTTTCCTTCCCTCTCCCCCTCCTTCTCCCTCCCTCTCTCCCTCTCTCCTCTCTCACCTGCAGTGTGGTGTGTGTATAATGTTTTCCAATTCAAACAAATTGAACAGTCCTTTTTGCCATTTCACAGTCAGAAAACATATCCCCCGACCTGACAGGGGGACTCCGGCAACCCTGGCGGGGGGTCACTCAGGGCGCGCCAGGTCCCTGTTTCCCGGGTCAGGAAATAACAAGCTGACCTGAAGCCACAGGCGCCTTCTTCCCCAACAGTGACTTCTCAGCGGGGAGGCCTCTTTTAGAAACTCTCCATCAGTTTTCCTCCAGCGAACACGACACCCTCTGTCAGGCCAGAAGGACTGGGGAGGCAGGGTGGAGAGACAGGGTGACTGCAGATCCCCATGTCAGCCGCCTGAGGCTTCACAAGGGGAAACTGAGGCCTAGAGAGAGGTTTGCCAAGGTCGCAGCGCTCCTGAGAAGCCGAGCCAGGGCCAGGACCCTGGTCTCCTAACTCTTCCTGACAGTCCTTCTGAACGGCGGCCGTGGTTGTTCTGCCTCCTATCTAGAAACCGCATCTGTGTTTTATCAAACAACTCCCAGTGGGAATCAGCAGAGCAGATAACGTCTAATTCTCCAGTCACCTGGGTGAAATGGAGGTATCATTCCCGTGTTCAGACCCGGGACCGCAGCCTAGTCTTTACACACACCAGCTGTGTGACCTTGGGCTGGCATTGGCCTCCCTGATCTTCACACTCAACAGCTCTAAAATGGGGCTAAGGATAATGCTTCCCCTAGGGTTGTTACAGGTTGCAAAGGCAATAATACATGCCAACGTAGTTCATAAATGCGAAAATGCTTTAAACATGTGACGTTATTTCTCAGCAGAAATGTTCAGCCGCTGGCTGTAGAACTCTGCCCCTTGTCTGTTTAATTGCACGGTCAAGAGCAGCCTTCACTGCTGGGGCCCAAAACCAGCCAAACAAAACAAGCAGAGCCCTGTCAGCCTGAGTCCTACCTGGTGGGTTGGGCTAATTTACATGGCAGGTTGATTATTAATGAAACATTGCATTTATTTACTGCTCCAGAAACTCCCCATGACTTCCGTGTTCGCTTTCTCTGGGAAGTCCACTTGGGGGCTGCAGACACGGAGGAGGGGATGAAAGCTTTGTGAACATTTACCTGGGCCAGACAGAGGGGAGGGGCTTCACGAGCCTGTCTCTTTTAGTCCATGGGAGCATTTTGCCACTTGGAATTATTGACCAAATTGGGAAACCAAGACCCCGCCCCCAGGTACAGCTGGCACCACAGCCGAGTACAAACAGTGATATGTGGGGGCTCAGTTCACTAGGGCATGGCCCCCTGCTTATATTCCCCAGTGTTTCCCCAGCTCCAAGCCTAGCAAATCACAGGATTATTAAGTGTGGGATGCACGAATGCAAGTCTGTGCTCTCCAAGTGTGTGTGTGTGTGTTCATTAGCTCACCTTAGGAGGGTGAAAATCTCCTAGTGGGTCCTCACCTCCGCAGCCACATTCCATCGAGTGGTGCCCACAGCTGGTGATAGGCTTGCTGCCTGGGTAGTTGCTGTGGTTGCTGAATGGGGACAGGCTCTGCCTCCCCCACGTCCTGCCCGGCCAGGGGCTTTGGGCCTGGGGCATCGCTTCAGCATCCAGACCCAGGAAGCAAAGCCTCAGAGGAATATATAAAGAAGAGAGGTGCTCCAGGGAAGATATTCGGGAGGACGCACATGCCTGTGCAGAGGACTAGACGTACTGATGGTTGCCAGACAATGTGAATGTACCTGATGCCCCTGAACTGCACACTTAGGGTTAAGATGGTATATGTTATGTGTATTTCACTACAACTTAAATACAAACCATCCTGCCTTGTCCTTCATTTTCAGACAGGGAATGTAGAGGTACAGGGAGGGGACGGTGGAGCAGGACCTCAGACTTCCCTTCCCTGTGGGTTCCACTTATTCTTTCATCTTCAAATTTTTTTCAAGTTTTTATCATGAGAATATTTCAAACAGGACCATGAATGAAACATGTCTAATAAACACCTAGATATCCACCACCTTTATTCGACAAGTTAGCATTTGCCAAATAGTCTTTATCTCTCCATATACCTAGGGAGGTATATATACATAAATTTTGTTTTGATAGAACATTTTGATGGTATATTGTAGACATTATAGCCTTCACGCATAAATATACCTCCTAAAGCAGATACTTGTGACATCACCATGCACCTACAACGTCATTATCACATGTAAGAAAATTACCAATAATTCCCGAATATCATCAAATATCCAGTCTATTTCACATTTTTGTAATTTTCCCCAGTTTTCTTTCAGAGTCGATCTTTTCGAATCAGGATCCTGCCACCCTTTGAACGTTCCATTTGTTTACTCGTCGCCTCTCTGATAGAACAGCGCCCCCTACCCCTTTCTTTTGACATTGATGATTTTTTTCCCCTGTAAGATTCCAGACCAGGGTGGTGGCAGGTGCTGACTATTGGATTTGTCTGATTCCTTGGATGCCATGTAACCTGTTCCTCCCATGCACCCTGGAAGTTAAGGCCAAGGATTAATTAGAGTCAGGTGAGATGACGCTCTGGGCCTTGTGGCCTGGAGGTACCTAAGGTCAGTTGTCCCGCCTTGGTGATGCTGTTTGGTTTGCTGGTTAAAGTGGTGACAGCCAGCTCTCTGCATCATAGAGGTGAGGTGAACCGTGGTCTGTGCAGTAGGACCCTGTCATCATGCAAGGACCCTGCCCTCCATAACCTTCCCTTAGTGGCCTCAGCATCCGTTATCGGTCCTCCCCTGAGTCAATTATTTCATTGGTGGTCAAAAAATGGTGGCTTTCCTAATTCTACTATTACTTCTATATTTATTATCTGGTACTTTTTCTGTAAAGAAGAACTTTCCTTCATTAACTGTGGATGAACCACAATTCTTCCCGAGTGTAAATGATTTTTTTCCTCTTAATTGCTGATTCTCAATTGCAAGGTTCTGGCTTACTAGGATTTCTTTCTCCCCCTGCCCCCTTTTATTTGAGTGTAACAGTGAAGTCGTGGGTTTTTATTTATTCAGTGTTTTATATTAAATTACAGGAATTCTTTTTTATGGTCAGTGTATTCGTTTCTGTCATAACAAATTACCACCACTAGGTGGCTTAAGGCAACAAAAATGTATTCTCTCACAGCTCTGTTCTGGGGGCCAGAAGTCTGAACTCAATTACATTTCTTCTTCTGTGAACTTTCTATTCATGTCTTTTGCACTTTTTTCCCAAGGAATAATTTTAAAAAGATTTTAAAGAGTCCTCTCTGTATTAGGAGGCTTGTTTGCTATACAAGTTGCAAATATTTTCTCTCCTATTTATAAATGGATATTGTTTATTTTCTTTCTGCAAGACAATAGGTGTTTTGTTTTGGGAGGTTGTCTAATTGGTCAGCCTTTTCTGCTGCTGCATCTAACTTTTTAGCCATTTATAGAAAGGTTTCCTTCATTCCCAATGACAAAAAATTCCCCATGTCATGTTCTCCTAGACTTGCATGGTTTCACTCCTGACATTTGGAGCCCCCAATACCTTTGGAGTTTATTCTGGTATAGGGTGTGAAGTCGGGATCTAAATTTACCTTTTTTCCAAATGGTCACACGTAGTCTTCAGAGGAGGCTCAGCTGAAATGAAACCTCTTGTGAAAGCTTCTGCCTTGTGGGGAGGGGGACGGTCCCCCCATGACCATGAAACTCAAACTCCAGCATGCTGCGTGGTGTGGCCCTGCACGCTGTGTTGCACAAAGGGCGCACAGAGATGTAATCGGGGATGTGGGTGAGGAGGTGGCCTCCTCAGGGAGACAGACAGCCCGGGGTTTCTAAGTTAAATCTGCAAGCGGTACAGCCAAGACGAAGCCTTTGCCAATATTCAGCGAACAACTTTCTCTTCCGCTTTCCTCAATTCTCAAACCTCCATGGACTCCTCGCTGCCTTCAGAGATAGTCCAGGCTTCTTATTTAGCTCAAGGCCCTCACACGCTGCCTTCTTACCTCCCCTTTGATGCACATCTTAAATCTGACCACTTACCTAGCAAACAAGCCTTAGGTGGTCTTGCCTCCATACCTCTGCTTAAGCTGGGTCTTTCTCCTGTAAAGCTGTCTGCCCATTACCACTTACAGAGTTTCTGAATACACGAGAAGCAAAGTTCAAATCCCATCCCATCAGTATGTTGTCCTCATCGCTGAGTATGACCTCTGTGTCCTGTAGCTCTTAGCAGGTGGGTTCTGGGCTGGACCTGACTCTGAATCACAGTACAGTTGGTCCTTCTCCAATCCCATCTGCTGGACTCCATGCTCCTTGAAAGCAGGTGTAGGGGACTGGACAGTGTCCCTCTACCCCCACCAAATTTACATCTAGCCAGAATCTCAGAATGTGACCTTACTTGGAAATAAAGTATTTACAGGCGTAGTTCAGATGGAGTCATACTGGATGCATGTGGGCCCTAAATTCAATGACTGGGGCCCTTAGAAGAAGAGCAGAGGACACACACACACACACACACACACACAGGTCTGTGTGAAGACTCCCAGGAAGAAGGTCATACGAAGTTAGAGGAAGACAGTGGAGTGATTCATCTACAAACCACAGACTGTCAACCAGCAGCCACCAGAAGCCAGGTGAGAGGCGTGGAACAGATTCCCCTCTCAGAGCCTCCATGGGGGAGCTGACACCTTTATTTCAGACTTCTGGCCTCCAGGACAGTGAGAAAATACATTTCTATTGTTTTAAGCCACCCTGTTTGTTGTGATTTGTTAGGGCAGCCTGAGGACGCCTCATAGAACAGGTAATGATAATAACAATATTGACTGATACCCACACTGAGGCAGGTGCTCTGCTGAGCATTTATGTGACTCTCTCATCAGACTGTCCCAGCAATGCTCCGAGCTGGGTATTTAAGGTACCAGTGTTATTCCCCACTTTCCAAGTGGGGGAGCTGAAGACTGGCAACTGGCCCAGGCCACAAAGTTGGGTTGTAGAGCCAGGATCCGAACTCATCTGGCCCTCTCTGTCCTCACCAGATGGCCTGGTTGGTGCACGGAACACCTGTGGCCACCACAGCCAATTCTTCTTTATGACTAAGGGTTGGAAAGGCATTCTTAAACAAAACCTCAAAAACCCAAAGTGTAAGTCTCAGGGAAAAAAAAAAAAGACAAATTTGATAACATCACAGTTACTGTCTCTTTTCCAAGAAAGTACAATACAGTTACAAGGAAAATAACAGATTGGAGGAAGCCACTTGCAGTATCTATAGCCAACAAGGGACATATTTCTAGACTATATAAGGCACTCCTGCAAATCAACAAGGAAAAGATAATGACTCTACCTGAAAAATGGTCAAAACATAAGAATCGGCAATCAGTGGAGGAAGAAACCCATAAGACTAACAAGAATGTGAAGCAATGTTCCATCTCTTTACTACAGAGAGAGAAAATAAGAACAGCATGTCATCTAGCCTCATTATACTGAAAAAAATTAAAGAGTTAGTTGCTGCCGAATGCTGGCAGGGACAGGGGCACTTCTGTGGACCTCTAGCAGGAGGGAAGACTGAGGCAGCCGTCCTGGAAACCAATTTTGCGGTGTTTCTTAAAAGTAAATCCATGCAAAAGTTCTGGAGGAGATGGATGTGTTTAGTACCTCAGCTGGGGTGATGAACTCATGAGTGCACCCATAGCCCCGAAGTCATGCAGACATACATATTAAATGTGTGCGATTTTTTGTATATCAATTATATGCCAGTAAAGCTAAACATTTTCTTCAAAATCAACAATAAAAATAAGTCCACCAGTTTCACTCCTAGCTACGCATGCCAAAGAAATTCTCAGCCAGATTTGTAAGGGAGCAAATACAGTCATGTTTGTCACAGTGTTGTTTCTGATGGCACTGTGGGCGTCATTCCCTGAGAGTGGAGACTAGATTTGCATCACTGAATGACTGCTAGCAGCGAGAAGCTACGGGCTAGATGTGTGCAAGGGAGCGTGCCCGGAACTTCAAACATAATGGTGAGTGGGGGAAAAGTAAAAAAGCAGATTGCCATCTATAACATATGAAAATGGTTACTTAAGTTAATATATGTATAAATACATGCACACATACATATATATTTCCTGAGTCCATTAAGACACAGTGTTAGACAGCAAGAGGACACTGATGACAATGACCTCCAAGGTCATGGAGGGCCTTGGGGGCCACTGTCAGGGGCTCGGATCCATCCTGCAGCAGATGCGCCGCCACTGAAGGCAGGGTGACCCGCAGGAGGTCCTACACCGGAAGTATCAGCTCAAGTCAGATGCCGATCCCAGAGAAGCAAAAATATTCTAGGCAGCCCAGTCTGCTTCGGCTGCTCTCCCCACAAGCCCCCGGTGGTCCATATTGAGAGGACAATCACCATTCTTCTAGACACTGTATAAACAATAACGATGTGGTTACGGCCCCCTTGAGGGCCAGCAGTTGATGAGCTCTGTGGATCACTGCTCCCTTCCAAAGAGGAGAGCATTCCAGCAGGATGAGGTCAGGGAGCTAAGGAAAGTTGGGGGGAGGGAGGAGGTTCCTGGGTCAGAGTTCTGGAGCAGGGCCTGGCCCTGACTCTGCGCCTTACCCTGAACTCTCCCAATCTTGAGTGGTCCCAGAAATCCCTGAATGCACTGAGTCCCTGTCTGGTGTGAATGCAAGGGCGGCAGTGCGTTCTGTGAAATGATGTGTGGACAGGTGGGACGGACTGGGAGAAACCAGACCCTTCCCCTTCTCCCACAGTCTTTATCCATTTCTGGACCCCAAACCGATTATACTTGGATAACTACACAGAATAATCTAACATTTGATGGATGCTGGCTGTTAATATAGTAACAAAAGTAACATTTATTGAGCCAGGCTTTATGCTAGTTATATCTTAAAGTCTCATTGAATCAACCTCCCATCCCCATTAGGTAGGGATTCTTAATACCCCTAAGCTGAGGATGAGGAAACTAAGACTCACCCAGTTAGTATCATGGAGAACCTATACAGTAGGTATCAAGCTCAGGTCTGAATCAAGAACTGTTGGGTTTCCCCCAACTGCCTCCATACCTAGCTCAATAAATGTTACTTTTGCCTGCATCCATCACTCTCAGGAGTCCATCAAATGCTATGTTAGACCGGTGGGGTCCCCAGCTCATTGCCCATAAGCCAGTGTGGTCGTAAAGGTTGTGACCTGCTCAAGGATCCCCAGAAGGGTTGCGGGTGAGAGGGCAGAGGCTGAAATACAGCCTGGGCTTTGCTCACACGGGCTATGGGGCCAGAGTGGGTGCCTATCTCTAATTCCCACAAAGGCACCATATTGGCTAGCTGTGGTCTGACCCAGGATCACGCTGGCCGCTTGTTAATTCTGACAGTTCCTGCCACACGGGCCACTCACACACCTGGCCCCTTAAATCATAGGCCGTCCTGCATTGTGTTCCCATGGCAAAACTTGTTATTCCCCTAACTCACCGGCATTTACTGGCTCCAGGCTTTTGCTTCTCTTGGCCTAGAATGTCCTTTTCTTCCCCACTGCCTATGCCATTGCTACTTCATAAAGCCTACCTTCCCTTTGAAACCCAGCCAGATGCCCACTCCTTCAAAAGGCCTTCCAAATAGCACAGTGAAGCTCATCTCACCCTCGGCCCCTCTCTCACACTGCTTTGTATCAGTTTCAGAGCTTCATGTGCATTGCCTCTGATAAGGACCATCAGCTATTGAACCTTTACTATGCTCCGCATACCGTGTAAACACTCTCCATACTTTATCTCCTTGAACCCTCACTTCATGAATGTTATTATGGCCATTTCAGAGAGAAAAACAGACTCAGAGCACTTGAAGACTTCTCAGGTGCACACAGCTAGGAAATAGCCCAGCAGGAACTGAATTAAAGGCCTGATTTTAAAGCTGCCTGCTCTGATAAGGGTAGCTTTCCATCACTGTCGTGACCAGGTCCCAAGCGTCAGCAACCAGAGGGCCAGAAGCCCGTGCGGTTCGTCGCAGTTCCAGGGGCGGGCTTTTGCAACTACTCTGCAAAGGAAAGACGGTTGCCCTGTTGCAGTTTTCCCTCTTTCCCTAGGTGAGCTGCCCTCCTCTAAGGCTCCGAAGCACAGACTTCGCGGGCCCCAGCGGCTTTCTGGGAAACGGGATCGCAGCTCTGTGACCGGGCGCAGAGGGACCCCGGGAGCCGCCACCGCGCCTGCACCAGCATAAGGGGTCCCGGGAAGGGAGGAGGCCCCCACCACACCCAGCCCGGCGAGCTTGTTTACGCCTCTCGCCTGGCCCCGCCCGGGCCGCCCACGTGACCTCCCCGCTCACGTGACCACCCGCCCCCTCGCTCGCTCGCGTGGCTCCGCCCTCCGTGCCGGCCCTTCTTTTCGCCTCCCTCGGAGTCACAAGATCTCTCAGCGGTCTCCTTTCGGGATTCTTCCGCCCGGCCCCGCCCCCCTGTCTTACAAACTCTCCTCGGTTCTTTCTCCACTGGTTCGCATCCTCAGGAATGAGCAGAACGGCATCTTCGGTCCAGCGGGGCTGCCGACCGTGGTCGTCCATCACTGAGCTCGAGGGAGAGACGAGCCGCAGCTGGGGACTCGTTTTCGTGGCGGAGGTCTCAGTCGGCCCCAGCCATTTCACCACGGGGGGAGGTGCTGCACGTCCAAGATGGCGGCGCCCTGTGGGCTGGAGGAGCTGTGAGGTAAACAGCTGAGGGGGAGGAGACGGTGGGTGAGTATGGGGGTGTCGCCCGTTCCTTGTCAGGGGGGCCTCTCAGGGCGGCCGCGGCACCATGACCCCAGCCTGGGAAGCCCTGGGGGGCTGGGGCAAGGGGCCCACTTGCTGGGGAGGGGACCCCGGGAAGGGGGATTCTCAGGGCTTTCCCCTCCCTCTTACTACGCGCTGTCTCCGGCGGGGCGCCGCAGGGCTGGCGGGTCCCTGGGGAGGAGAAGCGACCGGTCTGGCACTTCGCCCCTCCTTGGCGGCTGAGGGGACGGCTGCACCCCAGGCCCGGTGCCGGGGACGGGGGCGAGGTGGGCCCCTCGCCGGCCACGCACTCAATGGGGTGACAGGTCCAGGTGGGGTGCGGAGGGCAGGGGAGCGACCTTCGGCCGGAGGGGCCGGGCCGGGGTGGGGCCGGCCCCAGGGCTTGTTGAGGGGGTTCGGGGTGGAGGGGAGAATGAATGGAGGCTGCCTGTGGGCACCAAGGACTCTCCTGGAGTCGGTCTCCGCTGAAATTTACATGACTGGAGTGCCTCGCTCCGGGTGTGCTTGTGGGTGTGTAATTGACGGTGAAAGACTGTTACCTTAAAGTCAGCAGAGGTGCTTCTTAGGAGACAGCTATTTGCAGAGCCACTCCTAGAGACTCATTCATTCATTTGAGGAACTGGAGGATGAAGAGCCTGCAGAGAGACCTTTTAGAATTAAAGCTCTTTTCCGTTTCCTGTTAAAGAGTTTTGCTTTGTGTGTTTCGGATTTGGGGTGGGGAGGTTGGGAAGGGGTCCCCCTAACTAATAACCACAACTCATATTTATATAATGTTCACTATGAAAACGTTCTGTAGTCACCATCACCTTTAGTCCTCACGACAAAGGAAAGAGGCAGCCACTGTTAATACTTCTATTTCTCGCATGAAGTAACTGAGGTCCAGAGAGATTAGGGTTATCTGCCCAAGGTCACACGTCTACGATTATTTCAGCCAAGACTGGAACTGGGGTCTCACTGATTCCAACACTATGCCCCTGTCGTCATTTTTACTCATATGACTCATTTACCTGTTTTTTTGATCAAAGCTGGCCTGTCATTCTAATTAAGTGATTAGAATGAATCAGTTGGCCAAGGTGTGTGGACAAGTGCTCTTGTGTGTGTTTAATTTTGAAGAGCGTTGCACTTGCTTATCCACCTTAGCTTTTGTTTGGGATGGCACTGTTGTGCCTGTGAACGCGTTAGTCTAAATTAGGCTGGGAAGTATTTGTTGTGTTTATAAAACAGATGCATTTACTACAGGAAGAAGTCCTGCTAAAATCCTTGTTGGATTTTTTTTTTATAGAAAGCATAGAAACAGCTCTTCACTTTACACAGAGTGAGCTGTAAAAGCACTAAAATAGAATAATACTCTTCTGAGGTACTTTGATTTATAATTTTGGGATCAACTTGGAGTCATCTACATTCAAACATACTGGCAAAATGGAGCTGTAAATTCCAAGAAGCATTATAAAACCCAATCTTCTGGGAGCCCTTGATTTACTGAGCAACCCCCTGTGATTTTTAAGTTGAACATTCCTGAGTAAACCTGGAATATGCAAATGTGAAAACTGATTTAGGGTTGTGCAGGGAAATGTACCTTTAACAGTCATGCATCAGGCAAATGAGGCTCCTCAGAAACAGTGAAATATTTTTTGCTATTGCCCTGGGGAGCTGCAGAATCTTTCTCTAACCACCTGGTGTAAACTTAAGGGGTATTTATAGAAGATGTAAATGGAAAATACCCTCTCACTAAAGTTAATATCTTACCTAAAACACTTTTACATCACGTGCCTGGAAGGGCAGATGATGTAAGCTTTCTTTGCTTCATGCATTTCCTGGTGTCATAAAAACTTGGTATGTTCCTAAATTCCTAATAGATTCCTAGGTGGCTATGAGCCTTGTTTCCGTTAAATTGGAGTGTCTCAAATCCTGTGACTCAGTTGTATTCTTCCTCACTGGGTTAAGAGCAAACAGTGCTACTCTTGCGGTGTAATGTGATGCCCTCTGCAAGCCTAGTTTCATTTGTGAGATGAAACTGAATAGTCTTACTGGAACAAGTCAAATACTTGTGTATGTGATGTTTACAGAATAATGGAATTGCCAGAAATGAGATTTCAAACACTAGTCTTCATCAGAAACTGCGTGCACAGATGTCAGGCCCAAGAGTAGGTAGATGTACATACTTGATCTTTTGAGGACACCTTGGAAATGTATTTTGGAAGAAGTTATAGATGCTTCTGATTTGCACCAGAGGCTGAGGACCAGTGGCTTAAAGTATCAATTTGGCTATTTAAAAATTTTTATATTTTATTGCAGAGGCATTTCTTAAAATAGCTTCTAACCTCTGGTGTGTGTAGTGGTGGTGGGTGAGTTTTGGCCTCTGAGTTACAGCTGACTTGATCTTATAGCTCTTCTTTCCAAGTTTGTTAGGGTACAGGTATGTTCTTTTCTGGGTGCCAGGACCATACTGGACTAAAATGAGCTTTTCCTGGAATTAATTGGATATTCTTGGATGCAGATGAGCCACACACAGCAATATATCAACAATTACAAACTTTTTAAAAAGTAAAATAACTTTCAACTTTTGACAAGGCACTTAAACTCTCTGAGACTCAGTTTCTCCATCTGGGAAGTAAGAAGAGTTGCGTTGTAAATTAGAGTATTTCTCTGTCTAAACTGATTTAAAGTTATCCTGGGGCTTCAGTTAAACATTCTGACTAAATTGACTGAATCAAAGTGTTAATGGCTTAATAAACTAAGCAAACTGGTGACTTTTAGTGACTGCTTGGTTGATGACTTGTTTATCCTTCCCTTTGAATCACATTATTTTTTAAAAGGTAATTCCCCATAAGTTCCTCTTATTTATTTAATTTTTTAATTAAAGTATCACTGATGTACAATCTTACGTTGGTTTCAAATAACACAATGGTTCAACATTTACCCATATTATCAAGTTCTCACCCCCTCCAGTGTTGATCATAGTAAAATGTTACAGAATCATTAGCCTTGGTAACCACTAGTTCTTTCTCAGTGTCTGTGAGTCTACTGCTGTTTTGTTCCTTCTGTTTTGCTTTGTTTTTATACTCCACAAATAAGTGAAATCATTTGGTATTTGTCTTTCTGCACCTGGCTTGTTTCACTGAGCATAGTACCTTCTAGATCCATCCATGTTGTTGCAAATGGTGGGATTTCTTTTCTTTTTGTGGCTGAATAATATTCCATTGTGTATATGTATCACATCTTCTTTATCCATTCATCTATTGATGGACACTTAGGTTGCTTCCATATTTGGTTATAGCAAACAGTGCTGCGATAAACATAGAGGTGCATATGTCTTTTCAAATCAGGGGTCTTGTTTTCTTCAGGTAAATTCCTAGAAATGGAATTCCTGGGTCAAATAGTATTTCTGTTTTTAGTTTTTTGAGGAACCTCCATATTGCTTTTCACAATGGTTGCATCAATTTTACATTCCCACGAACAGTGTAGGAGGGTTCCCATTTCTCTGCATCCTCGCCAGCATTTGTTATTTTTTGTCTTTTGGATGGTGGCCATCCTAACTGGTGTGAGGTGATATCTCGTGGTTTTGATTTGCCTTTCCCTGATGATTAGCTGTGTGGAGCATCTTTTCGTGTGCCTGTTGGCCATCTGAATTTCTTCTTTGGAGAAGTGTCGGTTCAGGTCCTCCGCCCATTGTTTAATTGGGTTATTTGTTTTTTTGGTGTTGAGGCTTTTGAGTTCTTTATATATTTTGGATGTTAACTCCTTATCCGATAAATTGTTTACGAATATGTTTTCCCATACTGTAGGATGCCTTTTTGTTCTGCTGATGGTGTCCTTTGCTGTACAGAAGCTTTTTAATTTGATGTAGTCCCATTTGATCATTTTTTATTTTGTTTCCCTTGCCTGATGAGATGTGTCCAGGAAAAAGTTGCTCATGTTTATTTTCAAGAAATTTTTGCCTATGTTTTCTCCTAAGTTCCTCATATTATTAATCTCTCCTTGAGAGATTAGTTCTATTTGTATTAGTTTTTGTTTGTCATTTAAGTAGTTGCAGTATGAAAGAAAATTAATACACAGTAGCATTCAAACCTGTAGCTTTTTGCTTTAAGAAGAAAAAATATGTATTTGTATACATATATATAACTAATATATATTCAAACACTGTTTTTTCCCTCAGTGTTTAATATCATTTACTTTGCATGAAATACTCATTTTTTTCCCATTTAAATTAGTCTGAAAGGGGTCTGCTGTCAGCAATTTAGGATTATTCTTTTTCTAATGTGTTTTTTGAGCCTATAATTACCAGCAATTAGTATTTAATGTGTAAGGTCTATTTTTGAAGGGGAGAATAAAAAAATCCTGTATATATCGCTTATATGTATATAAAAGACATTTAATTTCAGAACCTTGCTGATCTCCTGTGCAGTGCTAACTTGTTCTATATAGGGAACTAACAAAAGGTAACAGAATACTTTAAAGGTTGAATGAATTTCAGATTGTCATCTAATGAGTAAAGTGCCTTAAAAGGCTAACTTTGGTAGAAAACATGACATGATAGTTATTGGCCTGGAACTCACATGTCACTTTCTAAAGTAAAGATAAATGCCGCTGAGGCCATGAAGTATTTGAGGAACAAGGGGCAGTTTTGCCCTTCTGCAAAGGAGGAAGTGGTAAGGAAGAAGAGGTGTAGTGACCTTAATGTCTGCAAGTACTAAGACCTGTGCTACTTGGAGTTTGCTTTGAATAGTTCACAGAGCATGTGACAAACATAAGTGTATCAATTTTAAGTTACAGAATGGTTTTATCAATGTTTCAAGTGTAAGTTGTTAAATAGACTGCTAAGCCTTATGTACCCAGCAATACATTTTGTTTAGTAGTAATATTGTTACAATAAGGTTTACATTTACTGAATACTGATGTGCCAAACACTGTGCTAAGTATTTTACGTGTGTGATCCCCATAATTTTTCCCACAGCCTTAAGAGACAGAATAGGGAGATGAGGAAGCTGAGTCCCAGGGTCACTCACTCAGTGACTAAGGTGGGACTTGAGCTGTGTTGGTTGGTTCCAGAGCCCAAACATTCTGTCCTTCACTGTGATAAGCTGACTGCTAATCTTGTACATAGGTCAGTGGTTCTTACCTTTTTGGAGGCCTCAGTTCCTCTCTGAAAATCTGTGGGAAATTATGGATCAAATGCCTTTTCCTGTCCCACCATCACCATGAAAATTAATACAGACCTGAGATTTGGATGTGGCTTCAGGAACTATATGGACTCAGCTGTAAGCCCACCTGATCATTCTCGATAGATTAATGCTCTTAAAAATTGGGCTTTATTAAAAACAATCTTTTTTTCTTAAACTAATAGGTAGGAAAGCCCCAAGTCTTTTAAAGACAGACCTATGTACTTTTATATTACAAATCACTTTGTTAAACGTTTATATGGAAAGATTCTTTACACTTCAATGGGAATTCAAGCTTAGGTGCCACATTAAGAAAACCAGAAGTGGAGAACTGAGGTATGTCCCTTGCCAAATGCTTGTCAGGCTTGGTTTCAGCCTGCACTGGTACTGTTAGTATCTGGCAGAAGTCTATTGGGCTTTTTTCCAAGGTTTATGTACTTAATTTTTTTTAGCTTTGAACCTCAAAGTATGTATTAATATATATAAACATATATTTTTAATATTTCTTGCTTTCATCCTTTTTCCTAGACCAGTGAGTCTCAGCCATAGGCAGGCATTGGAATTACCTAAAAGACCCCACCCTCATAGTTTCTAATTCAGAAGTCTTGGGAAAGACCCAATAATTTGCATTTCTAACAAATCCCCAGGTGATGCTGATGTGAGGACCACATTTGAGAACCACTCTCCTAGACTATTAAACTCTGTGCCCGTTATTCCCTAGTATATATCTATTGTAGTCCTGTGAACTTGAAACCCAAAGAGATCATAGTTTGCTCAGATTTCTTGTAGGGGGAGCTCTGTAAAGTGACTTTTTGAAACATACATGGTATCTCTCTGGCCTACATTTTCTTGGTAAATGATTTTGTTCATGTTAAAAGAAGACCAAAATATAAGGAACATTATTTATAGAAGAGAGATTGCTTACAAAAGCCAAGCTCTGTCCCTACAGGCATGTTACTAGAGGATTCACCTTTGAAATAGGTTTTAGGCTTCAGCAGATTGTCCTTCGAGGTCCCTGTTGGCAAAAATTCTAAATGGAGAATCTGAAGCACTCTTGCCCCAGATTATGTGACCTTGAGAGGGCCTACAGCTGCTGAGCCCATTTACATGACTAGACAACTTGGCAGGTTTTGCCATCAGCTGTTTTACTCTCACCTATGAAGTAGTATTTCCTATCCCTTCTCTTACCTTCTGTGCCTCAGTAGGAAGAGGGAACTGGAACTAGTATCTTACCTTCTTGGATGCATTTGTGCTAATGACAACTTTGTTCACTTGATAGAACATCACTGTAAGAAATCACCTGAGAATTACTGAGCCAGAGCTGAACATAGCAGTGCAATAGTGTATTATTAGCATACTATTAATATCTGTGTTAGCATAAAGTTTCTGCTCTGTCTGTACTTGGTCATTAAATAGCCCTCTGTGACTGAACTTGTATCTGAATTGTCTTGGTTTCTCTAGATTAAAAACCTGAGTATAGATAACAAGTTATAGTGAAGAGACATCTGCCTTCATTTACACCCATGGTTGTATTTTCACATCATAGACAAGTATGTACAAAATTATCTTAAGCATTATGATACACAGTTTCCTTTTGTATGTGATTTTCAGTTTTGAGGAGTCCTAGGGAGTAGAAGGCCACAAACAGCACTGGTTTTCTGAAAGTCTGAATATTCAACTGATATTTTCAGATAAAATACTTTCTAAAGGCATTTCGGGTACCTGCCACTAGTATTTCATAAAGATGTATATAGCTCTTAGCTCTCTCACACCTTATAATGCATCTTGTCTAGGGTAGAAATACGTGGAAAAATGTGTTGGGGTCCTGGTAGTGACAGCTATCCCTGGCTTTTAAGCTGGAGGTGGTGTGTAATCCTAGGTATATAGACCATCTACCTGTGAACACCTCAAGAATGAGATTAATTATGGTGAATTGTGAAAATAAGTGACATATGCTCTTTTTAATTTCAAAATACTAAAGCACCAAGCCCTCATCTCTATCCTCAAACCTATCTCTTATTTTTCCTCAGAAAGATTGCTTGTGAAAGTGCAATTACAATGTTGCTTTAAGGTGAGATTGGGTCAGATATCAAAGAGGAAAATCTAGTTGATAACTTTTGAAGATGAGACCATGGATTGCCCCCGTTATGCTCTGAGAGATGTTTCCATGCACACCCCTTAGGGGTACACAGATTCAAGGGTGAGAGGTCTTCTCCATTCTTTACTTCTGACCAGGAAGTTCACAGAGCCCATCTCACTTTACTTGCCTGAATGATTTTACCTAATAGTACCTCCATAAGGCAGAACTTAAGTATAAATGAGTAAGTAAATAAACACTTGAAAATACAGATAATGGCAGGTAGCCTTCAACATGCTGACACTAAATTGATGCTGACCATTACCATTTTTTAGCATAGCGATAAAAAGTTAAGAAGTCTTCATGTTGAGCATTGGACAAAATCCATGCTAGTTTCCTCTGCCAGTGCCTTTATCTAGGACAGTGACTGTGGCTGGGCAGGCTGCAGGATCTCATCTTGTACATCTCCTAAATGTCCCCTTGCCTTAGATACTCCTCTTCAGGGAAAAGATCCGCGGGGGTTGACTCCAGGAGCAAGGCAGTGCGACTCACTGGGTTAGCATCGGGTTTTCAGATTCTGAAGTTTGGAGGCTCCCGTGTTCTCTTTCTGCTTCTCTGTTGGGTTGAGTGACTGTGGCCAGGTGAGCACTCTCTGTCTGAATGGTTTGCTTGGCCCTTCTGCAAGGCCAGCCTGCCTTCCAGTACTGTGCACACACTTGCAGTAGGCCCCCAGAACCACTGGTGTTTAATGCATAGAATGTGCGCCACAGGAGCTAGAATTACCCTGTCATCTGGTGCAAGGGATTTTAATTGTTAGGGAGTTGCTCAATCCAGTAGTTTGACTTTGACCATGATTGTATATTGAAAGGCTTATTTCCAGGCTTTTCCATGCTCAGTGTAAGTACAGTGTATATACTGTATGAGGCTCAGCCTTTAACTCTGTATTCGACCTGGAATGGCTACCAAAGAAGTTGATGAAATCTTTGCTGACCTCAACAGGGTGTATTTACCTCTTGTGTGCCAGACGCTGAAATAGGCTCTGGGTGTCCATTGGTGGACCAAGCCAATGGACCCTGTCCTCATGGAGCTTACAGTCCGGTGATCAGACTGTGCCCAAATATAGCTGGAAAGGCCCACATTTTAAAAGCAAACGAATGTATTTATGTATACTCATATATAACATGGTTATTTAGCATGAGATAATTTAGACAGGAAGCAGGGTTAAAGGGGGAAGAAAGAGAAGTGAGAGCTGTTCATAAATATTTGACACTTGTCATGCAGAAGGAATTGATTAAGCTTGTGCTGTTTTGAAGGCAGAGCTCAGCTTGGAACATTTAAGAAATATTTTAACTCTTAGTCACTTGGTCAACAAGAGCTAGACACTGGTAGCTGCCGGAGATACAGTACTGACTAAGCTCCTCTCTCTCCCTGCACGTAGCTTCTCTTCTGGTGAGGGAGACATGTTCAGGAACTAATTGCACCTATTTCATTGGGTTGTGGTAAGTGACACAAAGAAGTAGAGGCTGCTAAGAGTATCTAGCAGGGGACCTGACCTAGTCTGGGGCAAGAGAATGGAGGGAAGTAAAGGTGTCTGATGAAGCGAATGTTGAAGCTGAGATTTTAAGGGTGAATACTTAGCTTGGGAGGGGCAGGGTGGAGTCTCTCAGGTACAGGGACTGCATGTCATGGTGAGGGACTGAGAGTCCAGTGGGGCAAGGTCAGTGTAGGGAGGAGGGGAGTGGGGTGGGTGCAGAGGTGCCACTGGCCACTGGATGCTTTGTGCCCATCCCTGTCCCTCTCTTGGAGCTTGTTGCCCAGGAGTCCCTGAGTGATTCCTCTGTGCCACACAGTGCGTGCAGGGTTCTGGAGGCATCGCCTCGTTGAATAGCTACACAGCCTCCTGAGGCAGAGGCTGCTTTTCTCACTTTACAGATGAGGTGACTTAAGACGAGATGTTAGAGACCTAAGATAAGATAAATAGCCAAAAGTTACCGCAGCTGATAAGTGGCAAAGCTTGGGTTTCAATTCGGAACTCCCTAATTCTAGAGCCTGTCCTGTCTATTTGTTTACAGCTCTAAAAACAGACAGTTAACAAAAGTCAGAGATTACAAGTACAGCACAATGCAAAGAATTTTCCAGCTGTTCAGAAGTAAAGACAGTGAGAGGCACGTGTGCCCAGTGATTCTAAGTGTTCATCCCAGTGGAAACCAGATGGCCACCTGTCAGGGGCCAACGGGGAAAGAGGTTGACCCAGATGAGCCCTAACCCCTGCTGTGTCTGGGTACGTCACTTCATTGTAACGTTATTATGTGTGTTTTCCCTGCAGTGACCATGAAAGACACCAGGTTGACAGCACTAGAAACTGAAGTACCAATTTTCCCCAGAACAGGTAAGGTATAAACTCAGTCCAGTGGTTGGGGAAGACAGAAGGGAGTTGTTCATCTCAACCACAGTTATGCTGGTGCATAGAGATTTCTTTGCATGCAGGTGGTTTTAGTTCCCTCCTGGACCTGGGCCTTCTGTGGCATGAAGTGATCAGGCAAATTACCGATGTTTAGTAATTGCTTATTCAGGGCCAGGTGGTGTGTTCAGTGCATTATCATTCTTTCACACCACACTTGGTGTATCGCCACTTTACAGAGGAGGAATTGGGCTCTGAGATGTTACTTAATTTTCCAAAGCTTGTATACCTAGTACTTGGTGGACTTGTGACTCAAGTCAGTTCTGTCTGGCGGCAAAGTTTAGTTTTAGCCAGTGAATTAAGTTGAAGCCTGCCTGTTGGAGCAAGTCATTTAACTAGTGCAGAGATTCTCAACCCGGCTGTGCCTTAGATATCCACTTGGGTCTCTCTAAAAACAAACCGAATGTACTGTCTGTACCCTACCCCTAGCCTGCTCTGAGTGGGGCCTGGGCATCAGAATCTTGTAAACTCTCCAGGTGATTCTAATGTACATCCTGGGATGAGAACCCCCTGAACTAGTGAATTAACATTTACATCTTAACATGGCTTAAGTTATTAATTGTTCTAATTGTTTTTTTGGGATGAATTATGTGCTGTAGTGGTTTCTAGGAATTGGAGGATTCTCAAAGTGCCAGAGTACATCCTTCATAAATACAGATGCTCTGGCATTTCTGTGGATATGAATTTGGTCTTAGCCCCCTGGCTGATCACTGAGCTCTCATTTTCTAAGTTTGAGTTTACTGGTGGGAGTGCCCAATGCATGCGTGTCTACGGGAAGGGTGTAGGGAAGCCGTCTACATACATGGATAGCTTGTGGGATTCATTTAACGGCTCACACTGCTTTCCACTTACTGTACTGTTTGCCTCACCTTATGGCATAGGAATTATGGAATAAGGGCAGGATTTTGCCTTAAAGATCAGTGTCTGTTCACAAACAGGGACTTAATACAGATTGTAGGCTGTCTGACAGGGTGGAAGAAGTCTAAGTTTGACTTTTAATTTTCAAATTTTTTGAGTGTACTTCACACTGTCTCTATTGTAGAAGTCCCCAGAATATGAATTGGAACCCAGTGTCAAATAGTTTGTGTTCATATCATCGAGACCCAAGCTGAATATCACACTTCATAAGTCTCAAATTTTGTTCAGCATTTTTCAGTACTGCAATTGTGTTACAGTGTAGTAGCCAGATTTTTAAAGTTGAAATTTTAATGCAGGAAAAACACTTTGTCAGCACTCTCAACGGCTAGATTGCCCCTGTGGTCCGTGTTCCACATGTGTGATACCAAATACATGTGCCTCTCCAGCTACCACATTTAGCCCTGTCACTGGCTTTTTGGACCCAAGCAGAATGTAATTCAGAAGAGTTACTTGTACCTGGGATTTATAGCTTGGGCAAGCCTCAAAGATCCTTCATCTTCAGCTGCTAAAAATGGTTGGTAGCCTATAGCACTTATTTTGACAAGCTTTTTGTTTAAATATTTGGCCTCTGTAGACACACAGCTACAAATTGTCCTCCTAAAGCATATTTGTAAAGTCTGTTTTGAAATTTGATTAGCAAGTACAAAATGCGTTTGGGTGCTTCATTCTTTTCTTAACCTTGTTTTCTTCATATTCTCTGTTCTTTATGTTTGGCTTCAGGGTGATTAGCATGGATGTTGTTGACTGTGATTTTGTATTTTTTCGTGTTGTAAAATTGAGACGACAAGTTGACATTTTATTTTTAATTCATCCTCATAAGATGTGAAGTATTCCCAAATTCGGCTTTTTCTTGAAAGACTGCAGATTAAGTCTAGAAATTAAATGCAGTTCTTACAGATTACTTTGTAGTAAGTACAACAAAGTTATAATTAAAATATTTGTTATTTTGTCATGTTATTAATATTATAAACATGGCTCAAAGGGTAATAAACATGATTTGTGAAGTTAATTAGCTAATCTAACCTCTTAATACTCATAGCAGTTAATATGTTTAACTATTTGAAAGTTTTTGTTTTTGAACAAAAATCATATTCATCATTACTGAAGCTTTAATTTCTATAGTAAGTATACATTTATACTTAAACTGACAGAATTTCAATTTATAAAACACAAAATTTGGATGTTACATCTAGAATGCTTTTACTTTTATTTGAAAATGAATATTCAAATATTAATAGTAATTCTCAATGTATGTCTTGTCCGCATTACTGACAACATGTAGCTCAAGAATCATGGTAATGACGAGAACAGTGTTTTCGATCACACACGGTCAAGGATGCCAGAAATGCTGCTGAAAGAGGCAACTGACTGTTCAGCTTTCAAAACTTGTGAAGACCAAGGCCAAAGATTTTGGCCAAGCATAGAGACTCAAATCAAACTTTGGTAAATCCCTGTTTTCCTGCTTATTGGGGTGAACTGAGTATTTGGTTTGATCAAACCCGATTACCAGATTAGAGTTGAAACTTGTTGTATTCAACAGGGGTGACTAACAATCCCCCTATTGCTTTAGATTGGGTGGTCAGGGGAGGCCAGGTGGTATTTTGAACAGAGATCTGAAAGACAGCCATGTGAGGCTCTGGGAGAAGAGCATTTCGAGGAGGAGGAGCATTTCATCTCAAAGCCCTTGAACAAGAACCTGTTTTCCCAGGTTCTAGAAGACCAAGATTAGAGCCGGGGGATGAGGAAGCCCCGTGGTGTGAAATAGAGGCCAAGGAGTGGGGTGTTCATTCCTGGCTGAATCATGGGAGCCTTGTCAGCCACTTGTGAGGCTGATTCTCATTAGCTCCATGGGGAGCCGTTGGATGATAAACAGGAGTGACAGATTCTGATTTCCTTATTTCAGAGTGTCTCTTCATTGTTTGGTGGCAAGTGAATGCATGGGAGCAGGAGTACAAGCAGGGAGAGGATGAGGGGGGCCACCCCAATGCCTCCAGGGGAGATGATGGGAACTTGGACTGGATGACAGCAAAGTCAGTGGGTTTGCTGATGGATTGAGTGTGAGGGTGAGAATGGTAGAGATTCCAGGATATTTAGACTGATGGACATGTCCTTATCAAGATCGAGAAGACTGGCAGAATGACAGGTTTTGGGGAGGGGAGTGGGTGTTGAATGTCATGACTCCTTAGTATAAATAGTGTCACTGTACTTGGCATGTGGCCACTAAAGAAAATACTGAACTTAATGGAATGTTGCTTTGGCATGTAGGATACAGAAATATATTAATCAGGATAATGACTTTCAGCTTCCCCTGTTTCCTATTGTCTGTACTTGGTCACCTCCAAGATGGGAGAGAGGCTTTCACAGTTGTAAGTGGGTGCTTCATGCGTCTGTGGTGCTAACCTGTAAGTGGCTTTTCCCAGCCAGTCTTCCATAGGCTGTAAAGTGTGTTGATGTGTGTGCGTCTCGCCCACCACCACCATGTCCTGGTGGGCTGGCCCCTCCCCTCCTTTGTGTGCCCACTGACCCGTGCCTGTTTTCTCTCACACACATGGGATTCCTCATTGCTCTTGCTAAGTCTGTCTTCCCTTCTCAGCAGCCCATACTTTACCCCTCAAGATATATTTGAATGAGTTTAATAAGGAGAGAGATTACAATCATGAGACTGATTCCAAAAGCTTATGCTTTAACTCTCATGAGAGCTTTATAGAATGTCAAAAACTCTTGACTTTGGGGTACTTAAACTAAAGCTCTCACACAAAGCCTAAGATTTATATTTTTTCTGGAGATTAAAAAGTATGGTTGAAAGGTAGAATTTTAGGACTAAAGAGAAAAATTTGTTGCCAAAATGTACTATTGTGTTTTAGAGTAAAACCTTATATTTGCTTTCCTTAATGCATTTGGAAAGAGTAGTGTCTTGCCAATGGGTTTTAGCCCTGGGCAAGTTTGCTATGGATTCAATGTGACCAAAAAAATTGATAACAAAACGTTCTTGGGGCAAAAGGGTTATACCCAACTTTATTTCCACGGTGGCAGGTCAGTCACTAAAATCCTGTTCACTCAGAGTGAGCCTGCATGCAGCAAGCCGGTCTCTGCCTCTGGGCCCCTCTGTCTGCACAGCTGTCCTCTGGGCCCCTCTGTCTGCACAGCCGTCCTCTGGGC
>JAQQAC010002172.1:3622782-3716447 GCA_029783875.1 Phataginus tricuspis
CTGCACAGCCATCCCACACAGCCGCCCTCTGGGCCTCTCTGAACAGTTGTCCTGCACAGCTGTCCTCTGGGCCTCTCTGCACAGTTGTCCTGCACAGCTGTCCTCTGGGCCTCTGTCCTTGGTGCTGCCACCACTCCAGCCTCTGCTCTTCTGCAGCCTTGCAGCCGTGCCACCATGTCACCCAGAGCACTGGGTGGGGCTCTTTATATAGAGTTAACAGCCATGTATTGCCCACAGGTGTGCAGTGAGCTAGTCAGTCAGGGCCAGGTGAGAATCCTGGCCACAGGAACTCTCATTTTATCCACACGTAGGTTCCAAAAACCAGACTTGGACACTGTCTTGCCAATGGGTTTCAGCCCCGGGCAAGTTCGCTATGGATTCAATGTCACCAAAGAAATTGACAGCAAAACGTTCTTGGGGTGAAAGGGTTTATTACCCGGCTTGTTCTCCTGGCGGTAGGCTGAGGTCTAGCGTCTCTGCCTCCGCGCAGAGCACTGGGCCGAGCTCTCTATATAGCACAAAATAGCTTATTGCCTAAAGGTGTGGAAGCGGTAGCCTAGCAACAGGCCAGTTACAACATCAGGTGGTTTAAGTTCAGGGAGGATCCTGGCCATAGGAACCCCAACTTTCAGTTAAATTTATAGACTGGACAAGTTAGATAGCCCAAGCAGTCAGCCCTGCCGCTGAGTTGACTGGATGGGCACTATCTTTATTTAGAATAGAGCTTCTGCATTCGGAGGAACAGCTCTGACATTACTGTCTTCTGAATACACATACAAGACAAACTCAGAGTCTCAGTAGACTGAGACTGGTTAAGAAGCATCTTTACTGGAACAAAACCAAATTTAGGGACAAAATACTTTTAAATCTGAGAATCATTTGTGGTTTACCTGAAGTACAAATCAATGTGGGGCCGGCTAGCTAGACGTGCTGTTAATAAGTCGGCTTGAAAGTGGTGGCCCCAAGAGTTTTGCTAGTATTTGTCTTGCCGATGGGTTTCAGCCCCAGGCAAGTTCACTATGGATTCAGTGTGACCAAAGAAATGACAGTAGAACATTCTTGAGGTGAAAGGGTTACATCCAACTTTATTTCCATGGTGGCAGGTCAGTCACTAAAATCTCATTTACTCAGAGTGAGTCTTTACCCAGCAAGCCGGTCTCTACCTTTGGGCCTCTTGGCCCACACAGCAGTCCCCTGAGCCTCTGTCCTTGGCGCTACCACCACTCCCGCCTCTGCTCTGCTCTCCTGCAGCCTTGCAACTGTGCCACCGTATCGCCCAGCGCCCTGGGTGGGGCTCTTTATATAGAGTCAATAACAACGTATTGCCCACACGTGTGTGGTGAACTAGCCAACCAGGGCCAGGTGAGAATCCTGCCCACAGGAACCGTTCTGATAATAGAAAGTACTGCTCAGTGAGTGTTCGTGCCAGAAGTGTGCTGAGTGTGTGCATGCATTATCTCTTTAATCATCTCACAGAGCAATAAGCCCTGTCAGGTTGGTGTCACTCACAAATTTAATTTAATCCATCTCATAACAAGTTGAAATTTGTTTCTGTTTTCAGCTTTGAACTCTTTGACAATAAAATATTAATTGTTGTGGTCTCACATTTCTGAGCCCTTTAACATTGACTTCTTTTGTGATGTACTTGTAAGATTTATATTTATAGGTGTGAGCCAGCAACTTCCCTACATCATGATTTGTTATAAAAATGCATTTTGACATTTCGGTTGATTTTCCTGGCTAGTGAGCTTCTGATTCACCAAGAGCCAAATCAGTGAGTATCACCAGATTGTAATTAAACAAGAGTGTAGATGATAGAAAGTTAATGCTTGTCAGTTTCTGGAGTCATTGCTACTTTAAATTTGGCATCCTTGCAGGAAGAGCTTAACTCTTAAATGGAATTTGTCTTCAGCGTAGTATTTCTCCAACATGGCTCATTTATCACCCATATAAGAATTACCTGGGTGCTAAAATGCAGGTTCCTGAACCTAAAATTCAGTTCTGAAATGGGTCCAGGAAACTGCATCTCTAACAAGCATCCAAGGTGGTTCTGATGTATATGAAAGCTTGAGACCTGCTACTTTAGCTTACTCAAAGACAAGCAAATAGAAAATAAGAATCTATTTTCATATGGCTGCAAATGGCATATATAATCATTGGCCTGGGAGCTGGGCCATCTACATTCTGCTTTACCATGTGACCAAGGCAAACTAATTTATCCTTTTTAAGTCTATCTTCTCATTTGTAAAATAAGGATGATACCCAGTCACCGCACAGGGTTGCTGTGAGGGTCAAAATCACAAGTTTAAGTCACATTTAAGGGCTCAGGACTTTGCCGTCAAGCAGATTTCAGTCTCCCCTGGTTTTGCCTCTTCTAGCTTCGTGACCCCAAGCACAAAGTTTGACCTCTGTTTCTCTTCCTATAAAATGGGGACAGAAGAACCAGCCACACGCCCTACTATGAGGAGTCTATCTGCTTCCTCGTAGCCGGTGGCATTTGAGTGTGTGATAGGTGTCTGAGGTGAGGAGTAAAAAACAGACTGTCCCTGGTTCAAACGACTCTTGAACTTATGCACTTCCTCACCAGCCATACTTTCAGACCTGATGGCACTCTCAAGAAGAAAAAATAGTATCCTTTAGCTCTTTCTCTGAAAATAGTTCACCTACTTTTTAACTTGGTGATTTGAAACAACCATGGTGTTAGCTAGAACCCCAGGTGGAATCAGAAGTAGAACAATAGAAAAAAATCAATGAAACCAAGAGCTCATACTTTGAAAAAATAAACAAAATAGATAAACCCCTAGCCAGACGATTAAGAGAAAAAGAGAATCTACACACATAAACAGAATCAGAAATGAGAAAGGAAAAATAACGACAAACCCCACAGAAATACAAAGAATTATAAGAGAATATTATGAGACTCTATATGCTAACAAGCTGGAAAACATAAAAGAAATGGACAACTTCTTAGAAAAATACAACCTTCCAAGACTGACCAAGCAAGAAACAGAAAAACTAAACAGACCAATCACCAGCAATGAAATTGAATCGGTAATCAAAAAACTACCCAAGAACAAAACCCCCGGACCAGATGGATTCACCTCTGAATTCTACCAGACATATAGAGAAGAAATAACACCCATTCTCCTTAAAGTTTTCCAAAAAATAGAAGAGGAGGGAATACTTCCAAACTCATTCTATGAAGCCAGCATCACTCTAATACCAAAACTGGGCAAAGACCTCACCAAAAAAGAAAATTACAGACCAATATCCCTGATGAATGTAGATGCAAAAATAATCAACAAAATATTAGCAAACCGAATTCAAAAATACATCAAGAGGATCATACACCATGATCAAGTGGGATTCATCCCAGGGATGCAAGGATGGTACAACATTCGAAAATCCATCAACATCATCCATCACATCAACAAAAAGAAGAACAAAACCCACATGATCATCTCCATAGATGCTGAAAAAGCATTTGACAAAATTCAGCATCCATTCATGATTAAAACTCTCCACAAAATGGGTATAGAGGGCAAGTACCTCAGCATCATAAAGGCTATATATGACCAACCCACAGCTAACATCATACTTAACAGCGAGAAGCTGAAAGCTTTTCATCTAAGATCGGGAACAAGACAGGGATGCCCACTCTCTCCACTGTTATTCAACATAGTACTGGAGGTCCTAGCCACGGCAATCAGACAAAACAAAGACATACAAGGCATCCAGATTGGTAAAGAAGAAGTCAAAGTGTCACTATTTGCAGATCACATGATACTGTACATAAAAATCCCTAAAGACTCCACTCCAAAACTACTAGAACTAATATCTGAATTCAGCAAAGTTGCAGGATACAAAATTAACACACAGAAATCTGTTGCTTTCCTATTCACTAATGATGAACTAACAGAAAGAGAAATCAGAAAAACAATTCCATTCACAATTGCATCAAAAAGAATAAAATACCTAGGAATAAACCTAACAAAGGGAGTGAAAGACCTGTACTCTGAAAACTACAAGACACTCCTAAGAGAAATTAAAGAGGACACTAACAAATGGAAATGCATCCCATGCTCTTGGCTAGGAAGAATAAATATTGTCAAAATGGCTATACTACCTAAAGCAATCTACAGATTCAATGCAATCCCTATCAAACCACCAACAGCTTTCTTCAATGAACTTGAACAACTAATTCTAAAATTCATATGGAACCACAAAAGACCCCGAATAGCCAAAGCAATCCTGAGAAGGAGGAATAAAACGGGGAATTACGCTCCCTGACGTCAAACTCTACTACAAAGCCACAGTAATCAAGACAATTGGGTACTGCACAAAAACAGACCCACAGACCAGTGGAACAGAATAGAAAATCCAAACATTAACCCAAACACATACAGTCAATTAATATTTGATAAAGGAGCCTTGGATATACAATGGGGAGATGACAGCCTCTTTAGCAGCTGGTGTTGGAAAAACTGGACAGCTATATGTAAGAGAATGAAGCTGGACTACTGTCTAGCCCCATACACAAAGGTAAACTCAAGGTGAATCAAAGACCTGAATGTAAGTCATGAAACCATAAAACTCTTAGAAAAAAACATAGGCAAAAATCTCTTGGACATAAACATGAGCAACTTCTTCTTGAACATATCTCCCTGGGCAAGGGAAAGAAAAACAAAAATGAGCAAGTGGGACTATATCAAGCTGAAAAGCTTCTGTACAGCAAAGGACACCATCAGTAGAACAAGAAGACATCCTACAGTATGAGAGAATATATTCGTAAATGACTTACCTGATAAGGGGTTGACACCCCAAATATATAAAGAACTCACACACTTTAACAAACAAAAAGCAAATAATCCAATTAAGAAATGAGCAGAGGACATGAATAGACACTTCTCTAAAGAAGAAATTCAGATGGCCAACAGGCACATGAAAAGATGCTCCACATCGCTAATCATCAGAGAAATGCAGATTAAAACCACGATGAGATATCACCTCACACCAGTGAGGATGGCCAACATCCAAAACACAAACACATGTTGGTGAGGATGTGGAGAAAAGGGAACCCTCCTACACTGCTGGTGGGATTGCAAATTAGTTCAACCATTGTGGAAAGCAGTATGGAGGTTCCTCAAAAAACTCAAAATAGAAATACCATTTGACCCAGGAATTCCACTCCTAGGAATTTACCCTAAAACTGCAGCAACCCAGTTTGAAAAAGACATATGCACCCCTATGTTTATCGCAGCACTATTTACAATAGCCAAGAAATGGAAGCAACCTAAGTGTCCATCAGTAGATGAATGGATAAAGAAGAGGTGGTACATTTACACAATGGAATATTATTCAGCCATAAGAAGAAAACAAATCCTACCATTTGCAACAACATGGATGGAGCTGGAGGGTATTATGCTCAGTGAAATAAGCCAAGCCGAAAAAGAGAAGTATCAAATGATTTCACTCGTATGTGGAGTATAAGAACAAAGAAAAAAACTGAAGGAACAGAACAGCAGCAGACTCACAGAACCCAAGAACGGACTAATAGTTACCAAAGGGAAAGGGACTGGGGAGGATGGGTGGGAAGGGATGAATAAGAAGGAAAAAGGGGCATTACGATTAGCAGACGTAAGGTAGGGGGGGCACGGGGAGGGCTGTACAACTCAGAGAAGACAAGTAGTGACTCTATAGCATCTCACTACGCTGATGGACAGTGACTGCAATGGGGTTGGTGGGGGGACCTCATGAAGGGGGTAATTTAATAACCATAATATTGCACATGTAATTGTAGATTAATGATACCAAAATAAATTATATAAAAAAAAAGAAGTAGGAGTGGTGGCTCTGAGGGGCATCCATTCTTAGGTTCCTGATTTTTGTACTCCATAGAACTTCTCTTCATAAATTTGCCAAAGAGAATTACCCATACACCCTAACATCTTTCAGCAGCACAGTCTGGGCGCATGTTTCCCTGCATGGAGCACATGTGCTCGTTTGTTTTGCAGGTTGTTTGTTGGGAGAAATGGGGCCCTTTTGTCACACACTATTCATCTTCCTTTTTCTCAGTCTAGTTGTGGCACCAATGAAGAGCACTGAGAGGCTTTAATGCACACCACGGGCCCGGCACAGCACATCTGTGTAAGAGAATGGCCCAACAAGGGAATATCGGGGAGCTCCTCTCCATGCTGGATTCCCCCGTGCTGAGTGTGCGTGACAACGTAACAGCTGTCTTTAAAGAGAACCTCAGTTCTGGTGAGCAAAATTGGATCCTTTTAGGTTACCTGCTAATCAGAAGAGATCAGCCTAGAAGGGTCTAGAATCCTGTTGATAAATTTGGTTTTCATCCTACAAAGAGCATCTCTGAAACTAAGGAAGAGCTTACATTGGTGGATTTACTCTGTGTGTTTTAAACTTTTAGTCAGGGAAATGTTCCAAATAAACACAGACCTCTACATAAGAATCACGTAATGAATCCCACGAACCAAGCTTCAGAGTTTCTGCCATTCTTGTTTCATCTTACCTCCCTGACTTCCCTGCCCAAGTATTTTAAAGCAAACATCCCAGATACATAATTTCCTCTGTAAACCATATGTGTGATTTTTCATATGAAAAATGCTTAACATATCTTTAATGAGAGAAATTCAAATTTAAACAGTACCTCTTTTTGCCTGCCGTGTTGGCAGAAATCAAATATTGATCATGGAAATGGACACTGTTAGAACAAATTGGTGCTTAGCCTTTTTGGAAGTATCTGTCATCATTTTAAAAACACATAGCATTTATCCCACTTAAAAGAATCTGTGTTTTCTGTATAGCCTTGCATGAAATACATGAAAAATTGGAAAAGCCCAAGCATCCTTCAGTAGGTGGTGAGTGTTAAGTTATATGTAGAGCCATGCAGCAGAGCACTAGGCCCATGAAGAGAGTGCAGTAGGACATACGTGCTGGCATCGGAAGGTGACTACAGTGCCTCGGTACATATACATACACAGACTGGGTATATATGGACGTGTGTGTGAGTGTGAGTGTGTGTGAGATTACACAGGTAGGGAGAGGTTTGAGAGGATACGTACCAAGCTTGAGGATGTTTGTTTCTGAAGAGTGGGTTGGGAGGCAGGTGGTGAGGAGGACTTTCACTTTTATGTACATTCATATAATCTGAATTACTAGTAACAAACTTTTTTTTATAATTAAAAAAGCAATAAAAGAAGTTAGCATTTCATGTGCTTTTATGGATATTTAGGCAAATAAAGTTGGTATTATCCTATCTTTAAACCTAAATTAAGGAGGCAGAAATACAATGCATAATACAACTTTGGGTACCATATAAAAACCATTTTCTGTATGTTGTGACAGGCAATGATTTGAGGTAAATTTAGAATGTTAATAAACTGCCTTTTCTTTACTTAGACCGTGGTCCAATGCTTGTAAACACCTTGGTGGATTATTACCTGGAAACCAGTTCTCAGCCGGTCTTGCACATCCTGACGACCTTGCAAGAACCACATGATAAGGTGACTACTGGGATGCAACAGTACAGCATTCATCCTGTGTGTCATGTGACAGTTTCTATGCAAACCCATTGTGCAGCCTGTCGGAGCTTACTCCTTCGACTTCTGTGTGTTATAGATGGTATTGTACTCAGATTATAACTACATATAAAAATAATTAGCAGGACCTGTTTCCTCAAGTTTGCAAAATAAAACATATTTCAGAGGCTTTTTTTTTTTTTGACCTCTTGCTGTTTAAAGAAATCCTGTACTCTCTCTACTTACAATGATGACTTGATCCATAAGGTGCCCATCTTTAAACCCATGCTTTGAATGGGGGTTTTAGACGTCTGATCAGTACGGGAAAATCTGTAAGTGTAGGCAACGTAGCGGGACTAGTTGCCGAGTCCCATGTCCCGGCACCAGGCATGGGGAGGGCTCCTCTGTGTTTGTTTTTGCTTTTATTTTTGTTCGTGGTAAATAGCTAAGAAAGAGTGTTGTGATTGCAGGCTTTGGTAAGTCCTGTGTCTGTAAACGCTGGGGACTCCAGTAGGATTTGAAGGCATGGCCACTGTGTGCCTGTTCTGGCACAACTTGGTTTTTCTCCCTCTGAGCTGAGTTTTAACTGCTAGACTCCCTGATTTGTATTTGGAGCAAACTGTGTAGGCTGGGCTACTGTAGCAATAAGTAGCTGCTTCCAGCTTCAGCAGCCCCCACCGCAAAGCTTGGGGGACTAGTGGTTATTGTAAGAAGCTGCCCGTTTGTATTTCAGAAAGAGGACCCACGAAGGAGTCTCCTCACATTTGCAGACCTGGATGATGGAGATCCTTTTTCAGAATGGCAGACTGGCTCCCTCCTTCAGGCCAAATGTAACAATGTTCTTGCCAATGTGGTTTTAAACATTTTTTTAGTATGTTCTTTACCTGCTTGACATCACAGGGGAGACGTGAGGGACTGGAGCACATCACTGCTGCCTCTATTTGTGCTAACTTCATACATTCATATGAGGATATCTCTTGATTTCTTTGATTCCCCCTCCCCCCCAGCCTTATCGAGATATATTTCCCTTGTTCTTTTACATTTTTAGCACCTCTTGGACAAAATGAATGAATGTGTGGGCAAGGCTGCCTCTCGGTTATCCACCCTCTCGTTACTGGGGCACGTCGTAAGGCTGCAGCCATCTTGGAAGCATAAGCTCTCTCACGCACCCCTTTTGCCTTCTTTACTAAAATGTCTCAAGGTACGATGTTTGTAAGGGTTTGAACAAAATGTTTCTGAATATAGTTTCTGACATTTTTAGTAACTTAAAGCAAGCAAGCTAGATTTTAACTTTGAGTTTTAAAAACTTACAGGTATTTGGGTTTTCTTGAATGTCATGTAACCCAGAGTTGGTCCTTAGTAAGTTATCAATGTGATTGTTGACTATCTGTTGTCCAAGCAAATTTGGTAACATTTTAATACAGTTGGTTCAACGTTACATTATTCTAGCCCTCCTCCATTCTGTCATTGTCTGGCCTTCCCTCTGTTAAAAACATGCTGGTTTCTTGTTCTAAATTCTCTTATAGCTTAAAAGCCTGTTTTAATCATTTAGGAGCCTGTTCTGGCTGCAGCTGTACTTAAGGTTTTGTTGATATGAATTACACTCCACTTCTTTGCACTAAATTTAGTGCATTTTTCTACACAGGGAGTCAAAACCTAAATAGAACTTTCTGGTTTGAGTTTTGACAGTGGCTTCTTGCTGAAATACCCAGGGCTATTTGTTTAATCTGTTTCAGTCCCTGGCCTTGTTTCCTATCTATAAAATAAGAAAATGCAGTTAATATTAACTGCCTGTGCCTCACAGAGACATGAAAATACTCAGTAGTATTTGTTCCAGGGTAGCAGTACCTTTGGATTCATCTGATACAGCACCATGCAGATTGATTTTTGCCTCTGCCAACACGGGTAACTGTTTTGTTATCCCTAGAGGTGGGTGCCAAGGACTCACATTGGTAGGGTGTCATGAAGTGTGCATTTAATGTTGAGAAAAAATGGGAATGATTCTAACAACCCAATTTTTTTAAGCAAATAGATCAATGAGAATATAATCCAATTTTGAGACACACTATTTAGTTCAGATTGCAAAACACTTACCTTTTCGAAAAGGGTAAGCCTTGAAAACTAGTCGTGGACTACTACCGAGGCCTTCAGTTAGAATGTCATGATAAACAAATTAGGGTTGGTCTTTTCCACTGGAACTCATTGCAAATTCTCCTTATATATTCCTGATTCTTCTACCAATGTTTTATGTACTTCTTCCTAGATACCTATCATAACAAAGGCTTGGTGCTTGATGTAACTTGTAGACTCCTTTTTTAATAGGAATAATGAATGTCTTCGCCTACATGGTAGTCTTTTGATTAATATCTTGTTTCTTAAATCTGAATACCAGTTACTTGGCAAACATTCATGATTTAATTATGGGTCAGGTGAGCTGCTGTAGCTGGTCTTAGTTGATTCATTGTCCATCGAGTATTAAGTATCTTCAGTTAGCCTGAAGTTATGAACTGTAGACAGAGTCAGAGGTCATCATATCTTCTTTTGTCTGCTGATCTTGAAATACTGCTATGAAGGTGAGCTGTTAAGTAGCCTTGTTAGTGTTATACTAATTTCTTCTTAAATTATACTTCTGTTATAATCCTTTAAAAATAGTCAACTCCGTGTCAATCTGTAGTGTTTTTCCAATTGATTAACAAAAAGTAAATACTTTGGATTTGGTGGAATGAACGAAAACAGCAGTGTTCCTTTGTTCTATTGAAAAGCAGCTTTGTTCTTCCCTCTAAGTGTTACACATAGGACACCCTCTGGCTTTAGGATTTGGGAGTCCCCAGGCCAAGTGTAAGCTCCCCTCCTGGATGAGTTTGTCCTGGTACCTCAAAAAAAGGTCCTCACAGACTCATTTCCGTCAAGCTTGTCCCCAGTAGTGTTCTGTCAAGTCTGTCTCAGTGTTGTCCCCAGAGCCCTCAGGGGCCGGGAACTGAGTGTGTGAGTGCACCTCTAACCTGCCACCCTTTTGGTACTAGGACCTCTTCGTGTGCTGGTCCTAATCCTGCTCCTGACAGGTCTGTCTTCTTGCTCGACTTTCCTTCTGCAGATGGACACCGATGTCATTGTCCTCACAACAGGTGTCTTGGTGTTGATAACCATGCTGCCAATGATCCCACAATCGGGAAAACAGCATCTTCATGATTTCTTTGATATTTTTGGCCGTCTTTCATCATGGTGCCTGAAGAAACCAGGTAACGGCTCCCTTACCCCTCTTTCACCTGACCAGGTGAATGCTCTGTTTGCTGAGTAACAGGTCATGAGCTATAAGGGAAGGATGCATGGAATTTTATGGCTGAAGTGGTGGTTGTCACTAGCCAGATGAGGAAATAAGTACGCCAGGCACATCCACCACAGGCACAAACAAGAAGGACGGCTGTGGAGGAGATGCCGTCTCCTTGTTCTGGTGGCCTGAAAGTTGTCAGAGAAGCTCATTGGTAGGATGTAAAACCTCGTGATTTTCAGTAAACTGAAAAACAACCTCGGTGTGTGTCATAGGACCAAGGACTAAACTTGTGGAACCTTTTTGTCTTACTCTGCTGCTCTGTGGTGACAGGGCACAAACTTCTGGTTCTGAGAGCTTGCCCGTTGTATATATAGGAGGAGAAGGGAAGACCCAGTGTGTCCTAGTAGTGCTCTGGCTTTGAACACAGTGGGGTTTTTTTTTGATATCAGCAGGTAGCACAACTCTATCAAGGTGACTCCGAAGCTATAGCATGTGAGATTTGGGATCTGCTGGTGACTCCAGCATGAGATATTTGTGTTGAGCGAATGAAATGTGTAAGCCCCACGAAACAGGATACTGTGGCTTCCCATGCGGGATAAAAGGACAAGCCCAGGTTCATAGGGTGCCTGCTGATTAACAGGCTCTTCCCGGGAGAGAGGAGTGGTCTGTCTGTCAGGGTGGCGCAGCTTTGTGGATACTTTGACTTGGCAGTCGCCACAGGGTCTCGGTAAGGATAGTTATGAAATTTCAATCCCTCCCACTCCTAGCTCCTGAAGCTAGTTTCTGTATGGTAGTTTTTCACTCTGTTGTTACAACTATGCATAGTAAGACTGTCTGTAGTGACTTTAAATGGTTGTCGCACATTCGTCCTGCAAGTATTTGCATGCCTGTTATGCCTCAGTACTGTGCAGGGCCCCAGGGGTACAGAGGAGAGACAGGCACTCTTAAGACATTCATGCTGAGCAGGCCGATGGAGAGGTATAGTTACAAGCGCTAGGGAGAGTGCCTATCGTTATAAGGGCAGCTGAGTACTGTGAGAATGTCTGTAGTCCTTTTTGAGGGATAACTGGAGCGGAGGGCAGAGATCAGATCAGGTAGAGTCCCTGTAGGTCACTGTAAGAAGACGGGCATTTATCCACATGCCACAGGGAGCCACTGATGGGTTGTACATGGGGTGGCTGGTGTGTTCAGGTCAGTGTTTCAGAAAACCACTCACTTGCTACCTTTGGAGCAAGGTGGGGTGTGTACAGGAACAGAAAGTCATGCTGGCAGCCACGTGTTCATGTCTGTCTGCCGGCACAAATCATCTTGCATCCAGCTAAGAGTTCCCTCTCAACGGTTCCCTTTTTAGGCCACGTGACAGAAATCTATCTGGTCCATCTCCATGCCAGTGTTTATGCCTTCTTTCATCGCCTTTATGGAATGTACCCTTGCAACTTTGTCTCCTTTCTGCGTTCTCACTACAGTATGAAGGAAAACTTGGAGACTTTTGAAGAAGTGGTCAAGGTAAATGAAAATGCTCTTCTTTGAGACTTAGCAGACTGTGTAGACAGGCTGCGTTTATAACTTTTGTATGAAATGGCAGAGGGAAATTTTGAAAAGAAATTCAGCCTTCCGTGCAGCCAGCCCCCTCAGCCCCTGCCCTAGGCAACCACTGATGTATTTTCTGCCTTTATAGACTTGCCTATCCTGAACATTTCTTGTAAATGGAACCATAGAATATGTGGTCTTTTGTGTCTGGCTTCTTTCACTTAACATGTTTCCAGGGTCGTCCATGTTGTGGTGCGTGTCAGTGCTTCATTCCTTTTGCTGTTGAGCAGTATTCCATTGTGTGGAGATACCACAGAAATGTACACCTTTTATAATTTGTCAACCCAAACTCTTCTAGCCAATGATGGAGCATGTGCGAATTCATCCGGAATTAGTGACTGGATCCAAGGACCATGAACTGGACCCTCGAAGGTATAGAAACTAAACTAGTGACAGAATTTTACGGAACCTTTTGAGAGATTGATAGTGTGATCTAGAAAATGTCCTTGTCGAGCCATTATTGGGAACGCAGGTTCTTCACTTGCAGAATCAGTCCATTTTAAAGGACTTGTGTAGCTGAAGCTTTTTATGCACCTAGAACATATTCCTCACAGAGAGTTATTGGCTCGTTCAACAGTGGAGGATGCTGCAGTGCAGATGCCTGCGGGGCAGCCTGTAGTCTAAAACAGGTGGATGGTGGGAAGCTTGGATGTCAAGTGGCTGGATGCCTTGGGTCCCTTTCTTCATTTCATTCTTCATGTATGCTGTCCTCCATGGGACCCTGCAGAAGCTTCCAGGTTTATTCTCTGGGGACACTGAACCTGCAGGGCTCCTCATTTGAGGGCTCCAGGCATGGTGGAGGGTGGAGCTGAGTCACGACAGGAGAGAATAAAATGGAATTCTCCACACAGCACCCTGAGAAGCTCGGCTCCCTCCCCTACTTTTCTCTGCTGCCAGCCAGGCTTCTGCTCCCCAGGCAGGGGATTGAGCCCTTTTTTGGGGAAGCCAATTCACAGATAGTGACATTTGGGGATCGCCCACTAAAAAAGCTGGCTCACTGCCTGATCCCCACCCCCCACAGCAAATCTCACCCCTGCACAACCCCCCCACCCACAGAGCCTAAGTCAGCTCAAAGCAACTTTCTGTGAGAGCTCTTGTAAGCAGAGTAGAACACGTATGTAAAGTTTAAATACAGCACGTGACTCCCTGCGTGTATAACCACCACCCAGCTTAGGAAATGGATATTACTCTCCCCGGTTGCTGCCGTCTTTTACCATTTCCTGTCTTACTTTAGAGACAGCTACAGTTCTTGCTTTGATGTTAATCATTCTCTTTCTTTAGAGGTTTACCAAATGTATTACTTTGTTTTTAAAAGCTAATTAGGAAGCAAAGCCTGGCTAAGGAATGGGCAGTCTTGTCACTATTAGATGGACGTCCTAGGAGAAGAGAGGAAGAACTGAGTGTCTGAGTCCTGGTCCAGCTTCCCCTTCCTTGCATGTCTACAGAGCCCCTTCTGGGCAAGTCAGTGGGCAAGGTCATGATGAGTCCTGAGAAATGTTAAGGCTTATCCTAGTCAGAGCATTTGGCAAGGCCTGTAGTGCGAACCATGTCCTGGGTATGCTGCCAAAGTACGGCAGAGGGAGAAGACTGCTTATTTGCTGGGTCCGTGCTCTCTGTGGCCTGCTTCCAGGAAAAGGTCAGAGCAGAATCCTCTGTGGGATGAAAGTAATGTCATCGGCTGATCCAGGCAGAGAAGGGAGAGTAGCATCTTCATCAATGTATACTCAGGACAAGCTGCATGCAGAAAAGTTATCTAGGCCGGGTCACCTAGATGCTTTGTCCTCAGTTGAAAAGATAGTACAGTGGCAGTGGTGGCCTGCAGCATGCCCATCTCTTGGCATGTCCTGATCTGAGCAGGTTGTCTTTTGTACCTCGTATACAGATGTCATCTTATTTCACCTAGGGCCTTCCTTTCTCTCTCTCCTGTGCAGGGTTTCTTATTTCCTGCTTCTCACGTCTTCTTCCTTGGTTTACTCTGTTGTCATGGAATATATCCTCTAGTCATTTGTAGAGAAAGGAAGGAGCTGCTTGGCTGGGTGTAGCCATCTGAGTTGGGACTCATTGTCATTTGGCGGTTTGAAGGCATTATTCCATTGTCACCTTGCTTCCAGTATTGCTGTAGAAATCCAAAGACATTCTGATTTCTGAACATCTGTACGGGCTGTATTCTTCTCTGGGAGCTGGTAGAGTCTATTCTTTGTTCTCATTGTATTCTGAAATTCCCTAGTGATGTCCTTGATATGAATCTGTTCTCATTGTTCAGTCTGGAGACATTCATGTTGAAGTTTTAGGGGATTTTCTTATGATTTCCTTTCCTCCACTGTCTCTATCTTTGTTTCTAGAACTTCTTGCATTCCGATGGGGCCTCTGGAGTTGTCCTTTGCTTACCTTCGCTCTCCTGTGTTTTCTATCTGCTCTTCGGTTCTACCTCCTAAAGATTTCCTTGTCTTTGTCTTTTATTCCTGTTATAGTTGCATTTCTACCACTGTGTTTAGTTCTCTGCATGCTCCTTTTTTATAGTCCCTTGTTTTTGTTCCCTGGATGCAGTGTCTTCTGTCTTTGAGAATTGTTTGGGTTTTTTAGGTTTTCTTTTCCCTGTGTAATTATTTCCTCTATGCTGCTCTTCTGTTGTCTTTTTAAATCTTTGAGGCTTCCCACCAAGATAGGGTGATCTGGTTGTGTTTAGGTGGGGAGACCAAAAAGCTCTGTTCACAGGGTGGGACTTGTTGACTTTGAGCTTTCTGGTGTGTTGATCTGAACTTCTCTTAGAGATACTGATGACAGTATTGTTTTCCTCTTGAGCTGGTCAGTTTTTTAGAAAAGGGCCTTCTGATCTCTAGCCTCTGAGGGGTGTGGCTGCGCTGGAGGGAGGAGGCTGGTGGGGGCAGGGTTGGTGGTCTTGGCACGCAGAATATATGTGCTCACTTAATCCCCTTGTTTGAAGGGTATTCATGCCATCAACCATTTTTGGAGTAGTTTGGTCCAGAAACATGTTTTACCCTTTCCAGAAAATAGTCCCATTTCTGGTGAGAAAAGGGCTGCTGCCTGCGAGCATAGATTTGGGAAAGGGTTCTGCTCCCCAAAGACTTGTCACCTTATCTTGTGATTAGCTGCCCTCATCTACCTGTCTCCAGTTTGAGAAGTATTGGAGGTATAAAAGTTCTTTAGCTTTTTAAGGATTCTGCAGTATAAATCAGGGTGATATTAGATTTGAAACACTGGCAGCTTAGGATTCTGCTTTCTTGGATTTGAGAAGTCGGTTACCACTTGTCTGTCTCCTTTTCATTTTCAGAAACTTGTGGAGCTATATTCTCTTTTCTCCCATTCTTCCCCCTTTTGGGAATTTATATTTAAAAATAAACATACTCTTACTATAGATTTGGTGGAGTTTGGGGTTTTATAGTTGAATGAGCATGTTCATGTTCATGTTCCTGTTACATGTTAGCTTCGAAGCCTCCTAGGCTGACTTACCTCACTCACATTGTATAGGCAGGGGTCATCTGGCTTTTGAAGAAAGCTGTAGTGCATGAGATAAGAGACCAACATAAAGAGGTGGAAAAGGAGCTTGGAAGAAACATTGACAATACAGGGAGCAGAAGGAAATATCTATAATAGATACAGAGATGGGATGTCTGTTTATATATAAAGGTGAGGATGCCATGGAAGGGACCATTCAGAAACTAAAGAAAGAACTCTTGAAAATTAGAAATGATAGCCAAAATAAACATTCTAATGAAATAATTGGAAGGTAAAGTTGAGAATATTTCAGAAAGCAGAATCAAAGGTAGAGATGTGTAATATGTGAAGAAAAGTAAGAAATTTAATCAGTCCAAGAAGTCCAACATCCCAAAAAAAAGTTTTAAAAAGAGAGGAGAAAACTTTGGTGGGGGAAGAAATAGTGAAAGAAATAATAGAAGAAAATTTCCAATACAGGTACAAATAACACAAAGAAAATACATTAATACTGGAACTGAAGGACATGTGTTTCCAGATTGATAAGGTTTATCTAGTGCCCAGGCTCAGTAAAGAAGAATGCTGCCAAGTCTCAGTATTATGAAATTTCAAAACACTAGGGATAAACCTTTCAGAGAGAAAAAAATCAAAACACTTAATAAAGATCAAAAGCAGAGTGGTGTTAGCTTCTAAAGTACCTGCAAAATTGAGAGAAAAGGTTTTAGAGTTCAATAGAAAATTTGGCTGGGTCTAGAATTCTAGACTTAGAATTCTAGACCCAGCCAAATTTTCTATTAAGTATGAGATATTTTTAGATAGGCAGGAACCCAGATTTACCTCCCATATACCCTTCGTCATCTATCTAGTGGAACAGGAACAACACAGAGTCCAGGAAGTGGGGCCCTGAGTTAGGGTCCTGGGCAGGGGCACCACTCTACCACAGTGCTGAGAATAACCTCCAGAATGAAGTGGGAGAGGGTGGCCCCAGAAAGGAGAGGGAATAATCCTGCCAGATTGTTTGCATATCATTATATAAAAGTCATATTTAGCCATTGTTTCAGAGTTGTTAGAGTAAGTTGAGGAAGAATTAGTAATAGATACACAGAAGACTGAGGAAAAGAAACAGAAAAATTGCAACTCCAGGCCAACTAAATGGAACAAGAAAGGAAATGCCATAGTGTCCTTTGTGGCTTGGCCGTAAGCAGTACGTACATAGTCATAGTCATGGTTGAAACGGATACTGAAGAAAAAACAAAACAGTTGTACACTTTGAGAGTGTTGGGGAAGAGGGGAGTTAGGAAATATGAAAGTTGCCTAAATCCTCACCTACTGTAATAGAAAGTTAATAGATGGTGTCTGAAATCCATACATCAGGAAATTTAAAGCATAGGGAGTATTCTTCAGAAATATGAGGTAGGGTGACCATTCAGCTAAAAAAATTAGAAGCAGCTACCAAAAGGGTTGGGCGAGGCATGGGAGGTATCTTTTAATACTATGTTGACTTTTTAAACTACCATATTTCATTGATTGTGATAGGCCATTGTGTATAGGATGTATTATATTTTATGTATGTCTGAGAAAGAAAAATGCCAGATAAACTAACACCCAACTGATTAGCCTATACTTGCTAGTTTCAGAATGTTAAAATAGGTAAAGTCCCTTTAGGAAACTTAAGGACATTTTGTAACAGCATACATTACTTTGATAAAAACATTTAAATATATTTCTACTTAATTTTGATTCCTGTTTTCTTCTAAAAAATCGATCTTCTTGTGTGTACATATGCATCCTGACTCTTGGTCCAACTCAGTCACTTTCTTGAAATGCTGATAATAGGTAAAGAGGAGACTGTCACTCAACACAAGCACCATGGGCAGTGAGAATCTCATGGTGACTGAAGATGCAACCCTGAAATCTTACTTTCTCCCAGGCCCTGCATTCTTTCATTCTATATTTAATGCCACATTTTCCACACGTAAGGCTTAATGATAAGCATTTTAGAATAGGTGTTTAGTATCAGATGCTTTGTTAGGGTAGACCCATGGAGTGCCCTTAGGACTGCTGGGCTGTTTCTTGGTAAACTTTGGAACACGAAGAAGGGACACTGTTGGATTACTAACTACTTAGAAACATGCATAGCAAAGTTATGTTGTCTAAAAGAAAGTAAGATTATACTTGAGCAAATAAATGTTGTACTAGTTATTAGGGCTTTGTAGAATATTTGTCCAATACTGAAGAGGTGAAAGCAGAAAAGAAATATCACCTGTAACTTCAGTTCTTCCAATTTGAATACTAAGTGTGGTCATATCTATTTGTGGGCATATCTCTGAGTACTTTTGTATCCGCTATTCATTTAAGATTATATCCTGACCAAAAGTCATTTCATCTCTGAAAGCATGATTTTTATTTTTATTTTTATTTTGGTATCATTAATATACAATTACATGAGCAACATTGTGGTTACTAGATCCCCCCCATTATCAAGTCCCCACCACATACCCCATTGCAGTCACTGTCCATCAGCGTAGTAAGATGCTATGGAGTCACTACTTGTCTTCTCTGTGCTATACTGCCTTCCCCGTGCCCCCCTACATTATGTGTGCTAATCGTAATGCCCCTTATTCCCCTTCTCCCTCCCTTCCCATCCACCCGCCCCCCCAGTCCCTTTCCCTTTGGTAACTGTTAGTCCGTTCTTGGGTTCTGTGAGTCTGCTGCTGTTTTGTTCCTTCAGTTGTTGCTTTGTTCTTATACTCCACATATGAGTGAAATCATTCGGTACTTGTCTTTCTCCGATTGACTTATTTCACTGAGCATAATACCCTCTAGCTCCATCCATGTTGTTGCAAATGATAGGATTTGTTTTCTTCTTATGGCTGAATAATATTCCATTGTGTATATGTACCACCTCTTCTTTATCCATTTGCCTGCTGATGGACACTTAGGTTGCTTCCATTTCTTGGCTATTGTAAATAGTGCTGCGATAAACATAGGGGTGCGTATGTCTTTTTGAAACTGGGCTCCTGCATTCTTAGGGTAAATTCCTAGGAGTGGAATTCCAGGGTCAAATGGTATTTCTGTTTTTAGTTTTTTGAGGAACCTTCATACTGCTTTCCACAATGGTTGAACTAGTTTACATTCCCACTAGCAGTGTAGGAGGGTTCCCCTTTCTCCACATCCTCGCCAGCATTTGTTGTTTCTAGTCGTTTTGATGTTGGGCGTCCTAACTGGTGTGAGGTGATATCTCATTGTGGTTTTAATTTTAATTTCCCTGATAATTAGCAATGTGGAGCATCTTTTCACATGCCTGTTGGCCATCTGAATTTCTTCTTTGGAGAAGTGTCTGTTCATATCCTCTGCCCATTTTTTTAATAGGGTTATTTGCTTTTTGGGTATTGAGTTGTGTGAGTTCTTTATATATTTTGGATGTTAACCCCTTGTTGGATATGTCATTTACAAATATATTTTCCCATACTGTAGGATGCCTTTTTATTCTGCTGATAGTGTCCTTTGCTGTACAGAAGCTTTTTAGCATGATGTAGTCCCATTTGTTCATTTTTTATTTTGTTTCCCTTGCCCGAGGAGATGTGTCCAGGAAAAAGTTGCCCATGTTTATATTCAAGAGATTTTTGCCTGTGTTTTCTTCTAAAAGTTTAATGGTTTCATGACTTACATTCAGGTCTTTGATCCATTTTGAGTTTACTTTTGTGTATGGGGTTAGACAATAATCCAGTTTCATTCTTGCATGTAGCTGTCCAGTTTTGCCAACACCACTGTTGAAGAGGCTGTCATTTCCCCATTGTGTGTCCATGGCTCCTTTATTGTATATTAATTGACCATATATGGTTGGGTTTATATCAGGGCTCTCTAGTCTGTTCCACTGGTCTATGGGTCTGTTCTTGTGCTAGTACCAAATTGTCTTGATTACTGTGGCTTTGTAGTAGAGCTTGAAGTTGGGAAGCGTAATCCCCTGCTTTATTCTTCCTTCTCAGGATTGGAAAGCATGATTTTTATATTATTTTTATATAATTTATTTTGGTATCATTAATCTACAATTACATGTGCAATATTATGGTTATTAAACTACCCCCTTCATCAGGTCCCCCCCCACCAACCCCATTACAGTCACTGTCCATCAGCGTAGTGAGATGCTATAGAATCATTACTTGTCTTCTCTGAGTTGTACAGCCCTCCCCGTGCCCCCCCAACATTACATTTGCTAATCGTACTGCCCCTTTTTCCCCCTTGTCCCTCCCTTCCCACCCATCCTCCTCAGTTCCTTTCCCTTTGGTAACTATTACTCCATTCTTGGGTTCTGTAAGTTTGCTGCTGTTTTGTTCCTTCAGTTTTTTTCTTTGTTCTTATACTCCACATATGAGTGAGATCATTTGATATTTGTCTTTTTTTCTGCTTGGCTTATTTCACTGAGCATAATACCCTCTAGCTCCATCCATGTTGTTGCAAATGGTAGGATTTGTTTTCTTCTTATGACTGAATAATATTCCATTGTGTATATGTACCACATCTTCTTTATCCATTCATCTACTGATGGACACTTAGGTTGCTTCCATTTCTTGGCTATTGTAAATAGTGCTGCGATAAACATTGGGGTGCATATGTCTTTTTCAAAGTGGGCTGCTGCATTCTTAGGGTAAATTCCTAGGAGTGGGATTCCTGGGTCAAATGGTATTTCTATTTTGAGTTTTTTGAGGAACCTCCATACTGCTTTCCACAATGGTTGAACTAATTTGCATTCCCACCAGCAGTGTAGAAGGGTTCCCTTTTCTCCACATTCTCACCAACATTTGTTGTTGTTTGTGTTTTGGATGTTGGCCACCCTCACTGGTGTGAGGTGATATCTCATTGTGGTTTTAATTTGCATTTCTCTGATGATTAGTGATGTGGAGCATCTTTTCACGTGCCTGTTGGCCATCTGAATTTCTTCTTTAGAGAAGTGTCTATTCATGTCCTCTGCCCATTTCTTAATTGGCTTATTTGCTTTTTGTTTGTTGAGGTGTGTGAGTTCTTTATATATTTTGGATGTCAACCCCTTATCGGATACGTCATTTATGAATATATTCTCCCATACTGTCAGATGTCTTTTTGTGAAAGCATGATTTTTAAAATGAACTCTAGTAAGGTATAATTTACATAAACTGAAATTCATCAATTTTGTTAAGTTTTGACAGAAGTCACAATCACATGAAGAGCATTTCATGGCCTAGACAATTCTTCCCTGCCCTTTGTGGTCAGTCCTCTCCCAACTCCTGGCGACTGCTGACCTGCTAGAAGCATGCTTTATCATGGTGGTGTAATAATTTTTCTTCTACAGAATATATCTCTTTGGTTTGACTTGGGGTTATCTCCTTTTTTCTTTCTATTACAATCTGTGCTGAACATTGTTGCACATCTTGATGTATGTCTATTTTCATAGGCTAAATTGTTAGAAGTGGCAAGGTGGATCCCGTAACAGGAATCTTTAGACAATTGTTTAAATGTCCTTTCTAAGTTTGAGTCCTTGTGTGCCGTATTTCTGGTCTCAGGGCATTTTAGAATCCCAAGGCTTTGACAGGAGACCTAACATCAGCCTCCGCCACCCAGCCATTTCCAGGTCTCCTTGTTCTTGAATACCTTTGTTTCAAAGGAGATTTTCACCTTGGTGATTACTCTGCATGGTTTGTGTTCTATTTTGAGACTATTCCAGTCTTCTGTTGATGAGATTTTTGTTTCAGATTAGTTTCTGATAATTGATATAACCATTTTACATAGGGAGGGTATAGGTTTGTAAAATGAATAATTCTTTATATATGAGGACTGCTTAGTATTTGGGCTGGGGTGGTTCTGCCTTGTTCTTTGCTAATCCTAGTTCAGTGGCGGGCGTAGGGGGGGCACTCTTAAGTATTTGGTGGTTTGATTGAGTGGATTATGACTTGTATTTCTTGACTTTCATTGCCTTTTACAGGTGGAAGAGATTAGAAACACATGATGTTGTAATAGAGTGTGCCAAAATCTCTCTGGACCCTACAGAAGCCTCGTATGAAGATGGCTATTCTGTGTCTCACCAGATCTCAGCCCGCTTTCCTCATCGTTCAGCCGATGTCGCTACCAGCCCTTATGTTGACACCCAGAATAGCTATGGTAAAAAGTGACTTTGGTACTTATCTGCTTTACAACTTTGTCTCTGGAACGCATTTGTTTGTTTTTGTTGACTCTGTTTTCTTTTCCTAGAATAAGACTTAGTTTTCTAGGAGCTACTTCCCCAGTATTTAAAATTTTCTCCTGATTAATTTCCCCTCCAAGTTTAATTTAGGGTCCCATGTCCTTGATCTCCTACCCGATAATATACCAGCAGGCTTGGGGATGTGTCTTCAATACTTAAAAATAAAAATGGATTCACGTGTTTGATTTCTTTGCTCCACTTTATAAGGGAATCTTTCCATTTTTCAGGTACTTCTAAGGGAGACCCTCTGGGCTATATCATTGACACAGTTTACATGAGTCTGGACAATTTAGAATTGGTTTCATATAAAAGTTGGGCTTACCTGTACATTGTACACACTGAACTTGTCATCCAGGTTGTGCTTCCTCAAGCCATCATGAAGCTTAACTAGGCATCAGACCTTAATGAACTTTATTTCCAAAGAGCATTTGAAGAACCTTTTAAATGTTACTTTGTCCCCAAGGATGTCAGGAGTTCCCTCAGGTTTTTTAAATGTAGAGAACTGCATATGAGCGAATGACCTAGAAGACCACAGTGTTTTTATCAGAATAATCTAAAAGCACCCACTAACCCCTTACGTTCTTTCCCTTTCGTTTTAGGGAGTGTTACTTCTACTCCTCACCCCACCTCTCGGCTGACGTTGTTAACTATGCCCGGGCAGCTACCTCAGACTCTGAGTTCCCCATCGACTCGGCTGTTAACTGAGCCGCTACAAGTATGGTGTCAAAGAGTGTGCCTGCCTTCCTCTCTGCTTGCTGATGAGGCCGACACTTGGGCCAGGATTTAGCATATGGTCGGGAAAGCGTGGACTCCTTTCGGGAGTCAATTTAAGGATGCGTGATCCTAGCACAGAAAGTTACTATTACCACATGTGTCCCTGTGGAGTCTAGACTTAGAAAATGCAACTTGTCTCCTAATAAAACTTAGTAAGATGCTTTTTCCATTTGAAAGGACTAAATCTAAAGTGGCCGTCAGTCATGGATCTGAACCTTGGGGATGATTTAGTGTTCATCCATCATTGTTGACATCCCTTATTAACTTCCCAGGCTACTCTTTGGAGCCCATCCATGGTTTGTGGTATGACCACTCCTCCAACTTCTCCTGGAAATGTCCCACCTGATTTGTCACACCCTTACAGTAAAGTCTTTGGTACAACTGGTAAGTATGTCTTAGGTTGGATTTGGTGGGTTAGCTTGGGCCTACCTTTTATGACAAGAAAGATCCAACAGTGGGTTTGGGAGCCACTTGCCTTAATAACCTGTGTTTGACACTTAATGCAAACCCCTGGAACTTCCAGAAAGAACATGTAAAGTGAACCTAAAAAAGAAAGACTGATCTAGATCCCCAGAAAGTTAACTTTGGCAACTTTTTTTGTGGTAACAGGCTGAAAAAAATTCAGCGGTTTTCTGTTAGGCTCAGTGATTGTGTTTATTCTGTCCTTGTCTCTGAGCAGGTGGAAAAGGAACTCCTCTGGGAACCCCAGCAACTTCTCCTCCTCCAGCCCTGCTCTGCCATTCGGATGACTTCGTGCACATTTCCCTCCCGCAGGCCGCAGCCACGCCCCCCAGGAAGGTGTGTTCAGGCTGGTCTGCTGTCCCTTTGCCCAAGCACAGTGACCCGTTCTCATCCTTGCTTTGTGAAGCCTGCTACGCCCCACAGGATTTTGATCTAAAATGTGATGGGTTTCAGTCAGAACAATTGAAAATAGACTAACCAGCAGCTCTTAAAGTATGATCTGCCACCCCTTGTGGTCCCGAAAGCCTTCGACTCCGTGAGGTGGACGGAGCTGTCACAGTAACATTGTGCTGTCACTTGCCCTTGTTACTGTGTTGGCATTGGCATTCATGGCGCAGGGACAGTGGTGGGTGAAGTGGCTGCCTCTTAGCACAAATCAAAGCAGGCACCAAACAGCCCCGGCGGGGATGGCACTCTTCTTCCTTGATGTGTTTTCCGTTTAAAAGAAAAAACACAGAATTTAGAGCTTCCAGTAGAAGGCAGTGAAAATTACTGATTTTACTAAATATTGACCCTTGAGAACATGTATGTTTAGTGTTCTTTGTGATAAAATAGAAATATAAAGCACGTTTACCGCAAACCAAAGTATGGTGATCATCTCAAGCAATGTGCGGTTTATTTGAGTCGAGAGCTGAACCAGCTGCTCTTTTTCATGGAGCACCAAGTTTATTTGAAAGAACAGCTGACTGAAAAACTATGGTTATTCAGACTTGAGTATCTGGCATTTTCTTAAATGGCAGTTTCTTAAATGACAAGCTAAGTCTGCCAGCTCAAAATAAACAACTCATGCTGTTTGTTGCCCATGGTAAATTCAACTCAGGTGAAATTAGAATATTAAAAAATGAACTGGTATCTGCCACTGTGAGCTTGATAGCATCCCTGAGGCTTTTACGATGAGATTAAAAGTTTTAGGAAGCTTGGTTAATAATTTAGGTTTTTGATTTTGATTAAGGAAACGTTTCAGCATTTGGCAGATCTGCGTAACGTAGTGAATCAGTATTTCCTAAATGTGCAATGTATGATGTTACAGGCTCATACTTAGGTAAAAGGTGCACTCAGAGTACCAGGGGGGGCTAGTGGATTTTAACACAGTAGGAAACTCAGTTGCCGTGGTTCAGATTCCACATTGCAGCTGACCTTTAAGAAATTATCCCTTATCAAGTTTTGGTGTGATGTCAGAGATGGTTATCCATAGTTATCTGAAAAGTCTGTTAACATACATTTACTTTTTATAATTACTTACCTGTGGGGCCCAGAATATTCTTCATATATTTTAGCTAGAATAATGTATTGCACAGATTAAGTGCAGAGGTAGATATGAGAATCCAGCTGCCTTCCATTAAGCCAGATACCTTAAAGAGATGGCAAAAATGTAAAACAGCTCCACTCTTCTCACTAAATTTGTTTTGTTTTGATTTTGGTAAATATAGTTGTTTTTCATAAAAATATGTCATTTGTTTTGACATGTAATGCATTTATTCAGTGAATTACTAGGTTAATATTTAAAAAAATTTTGTTTTAGTTACTAATATGGTCACTCTCAATGGATACAACCTTATTAAAAACAAACCTCAGGGGATTCCCAATAATTCTTAGGAATATGAAGTCATTCTGAGACTAAACATTTTGAGACTCACTTGGCTAAACTTTAAACACCTTTATGATATACTAAAATTTTAGGTATTTAGGATGTCTGTCTTGCGTTAGAGAATATGCTCACAGTTGTCTGCCTTGTGATTTAAATGGTGCCTGTCATTTCAGGAAGAGAGAGCAGATTCTGCACGGCCCTGTCTACACAGACAGCAACTGCCGAATGACAGAGGACTAGGTAAAATCTCTGGGGGAATCGTAGACCTTTGCTTGTCTCCTCCTGTTGGGTTGTATGTGGAAACAAAAAATTCCAGAACACTGCAAAACACAGAAGCCCAGAGGTAATGAAACATGTAATTAATTCTAAAAGCCAGTTTAATAATAACATCAAAAAAAGCTTTTAAGTGGTTGTAGTGAAGTACCTATGTTTTGAGCTGGTTTTATTTGTTCTTTGAGACATTAAGAATGGAGAATATTATTTTGTATGGCATTGGTTGTTAGTGCCTTCAGTTAGGTCATTTGCCGTGGCTTTCTGTAGCGGCTGCAGGAGAGAGAGCCGTGGCCAGCCCTCTCCCCGCTGAGCAGGAAGGGCCGTCCCACACCCGCTCTGCCGCAGTGCGCTCCTCTGACTCGGGTTGTCTTTGTTCCTCTTCAGAAGAGCCACCTGGCGCCAGAGGTCCCGTCACTCTGAGTGATCTTCCAGGGTTTTTAGGTGGCCTGGCCTCTGAGGAAGATAGCCTTGAGAAGGATAAAGAAGAAGGTAATTCTTGGGGGATTCTAGGCTAGATGGCTGCGAGCTGATAAAACCCTCCCTCACTCCACTCTAAAGTCGGGATTTAGTGTCAAAACTCATGGCCTTGGTTGGTTTTCTTCTCTTGGGGGAAGAAGTTAGGAGTTTTATTCTGGGTCCTATGCCAGCTGAAGAGAGGCTGTTTTCTGTCTGTTCTGGGGGGCACATGGCAGCACACAGCCCCACATAGCATGGCCTCCCTCTGACTGCCGGATGACTGGGGTGTTTCTTGTCTCCCTCTCTCCCCTCAGCCGCAATATTTAAAGAACTCTCTGAGATCACGACGGCCGGTGCTGAGCCCCTGGCTCCTCGAGGAGGCTTTGACTCTCCCTTCTACCGGGACAGTCTTCCGGGCTGTCCACGGAAGACCCACTCGGCAGCCTCCGGAGCCCAGGGCTCCGGTGTAAACCCTGAGCCCTTGAACTCCTCCCAGGACAAGCTTGGGCCTGACACACCAAAGCAAGCCTTTACTCCCATAGACCCGCCCTGTGGCAGCACAGAGGAAAGCCCTGCCGGGAACAGGGAGCACCAGGCTTCCCTGGAGACCAGCATCCTCACACCCAGCCCTTGTAAAATTCCACCTCAGAGGGGAGTGGGGTTTGGAAGTGGGCAGCCTCCCCCATATGATCATCTGTTCGAGGTGGCATTGCCAAAGACTGCCCATCATTTTGTCAGCAAGAAGACTGAAGAACTGTCACAGAAAATGAAAGGCACTGCAGAGGAAGACTGTGCACCCTCTGCCTCCCCGGTGGAAGTGCTGGACAGACTGATACAGCAGGGGGCAGAGGCTCACAGCAAGGAACTGAGCAAGTAAGGTGCCGGCCTGGGCTCTCTCTGTACACACTCCATTTTGTTAGAAAATACAGAAATACAGGAGGCAGGGGAGTGGGCACAGGAGCCATTCCTCACGCTTTTACCAGGGGCAGCTGGTCCTCCTGTGTGTCAGACGCCCTTCCAGTCTGCTGCTTTCGTACCTATGTGAACCTGTGCATCATCTATGTATATATGCTAAGCTGGAGTAAGCCCTCCAATAACAGCGTCCTTTTTAAAAATGAATCCTCTACGTATAGGCCTCTGTGCCACTGTGTTATGAGGATACTGAAATGCTTTCACATTTGCTCTCTGAAGATTTGAGAACAAAGTTTCAGTACAAATAATATAGGAGTATTTGTCATAATGTCTCCTCCTCTAGCTACAGATTTTTTGTTTTCCTCTTTTGGTAACGTAGTTCATCAGACGGGAGATAAAAATTATCACCATTTTAATACAAGTTGAGGGTGGTCTGCCCCTGTCTCCACTCCCATCCTCCACAACAAGGTTTCTTAGAAAGAAACCGACCTGAGACACACTGGTTTCAACCCTTCCTATATTACCCTTTTCAGAGGTGGTCCAGGAAAGGATAAGGGATTCACTAGCCCAGAGTTCGAATCCTCTCCCATTTCTGAACAGATTCTTGGGGAATGTTAGTTATAAGTTTTCTTTTTTATAGTAACCTAAGGTGGAATTTGACAGAGATGATGATATTGAAGTTTCCTCTTTTTGAATGAGATTTGGTGCAATAGGCTCAGGGTAAAGTTCCTCCTCTTTCTTTAAACTGGGCTACCCCCTGTATTTCAGCAGAGGGCTGGAAACAGCTCACAGTGTTTGAGCAGCTGTGCAGGCAGCTGTCGGAAGCAGGCCACCATGAGCCCTGCCCTTGGGCCTCCACTCTGCAAGGCTTCTCCTCTGACTCCCTGCAACTGTGGGTTTCAAAATCTTTTAAGCTAGTGCAACTTTTGATCACAGGGAAGTGATCTAACCTTGCTACAATTAAAAGTCCAGTTAAGTTTTTTCTGGGTAAGGTCAGTAACTTTGTTATTCAACAACTTTCTTCCTAGGTTGTCTTTACCCAGCAAGTCTGTGGACTGGACCCACTTTGGAGGTAAAGTTACTTTGGCTCCAAATCCAGCCCCTGTGTTGGATCCTGCTTGCTTGTTGCCTTTTCTGTCCTTGAAGGAGGTGTGCCCGCTAGGAAACAGCTCCCCTTTGCTCCTTTTCCAGCCAGATCATCTGCTTGGCTAAATAGTATCTCAAGTGTCACAAAGCCAGCATTCCCTATTTTAGAGAAACGGCAAGTACCAAGGGCTTGGGAGAGGGAGTGTAAAAAGTGCAGGTATCTTGCCGGGCTTCCCTGGAAAAGACCCAAGTGCAGTTGGTGGTACTGGGAGAGGTCTTGGAGGAGAGCACAGTATGAAGGAACAAAAGGGCTCTTAGGTGGTGAACAGGGATGGTTCAGACTTGTGGTGAGAAGTAAAAAAAGGCCCTCAAAGAGCCGTCCCACATTAAACCCCTTCTCGTTCCTTCAAAAGGGAGATAGGTAGAAATCTCCCCTCACCACCTAATGAATGGCCATTGCCGAGAACCAAGTGGTCATTTGCAAAGTGAGTGGTGATTTGTTTCTTAAAGGAATTGTGTTTCTTGAGCTAACAAACCCTGGGCAGGGGCTTGACTGAACGGTAAGTAAAAGGCATCTCTGCTGCCCTCCCTCTGCTTTAAAATCAGGCTCTCCTCCCTCAGATGAGATCCGCACCCTCCGTAACCAGTTGCTTTTACTGCACAACCAGTTACTCTATGAGCGTTTTAAGAGGCAGCAGCACGCACTCCGGAACAGGCGGCTCCTCCGCAAGGTGATCAGAGCAGCTGCCTTGGAGGAACACAATGCCGCTATGGTGAGCGTTACAGAGGCTGGGAGAAGGTGGGCTCGTTTTTTCTTTTGTTCTGTGCTGCTGTGATAGTTTGTAAAGAGTGGCGGCTGAGTCGAGGGCCAAGTCCTCCTTCCTAGCTCTGCTTACTGGTACTGCTTGGCCAGGCTGCTTAATCCTCTGAGGGTGAGACGTAGGCAGCTCGATGTCTGAATTCCCTCGCAGCTCTTGCAAACTGTGGGGACAAGGGAGTCTGTGTATGTGTGTGTGTGTAGTTGGCCATGGTGACAACAGAGTCCAAAGATTGTTTCTCCAAATGTGGAACCAGCTCTCCTGAAGTTATTTTATGGCAAAAAACTTGGGGCACAGTTGTGAAGCCATTCAGACCAGGAGATTAAACTGGCTCAACCACCTGTTACACCTGTTAACTTAGAGAAGTAAAGTTAGCTACCTGAAGTCTCTGTTACCACTCTGTGAAATGGAAATAATGCCAGCAGGACCTATTTTAACTGTGGTGGTAAAAGGAAATCACATCAGTAAGCTCTTGTTCAGTGCCTGGTGCAGGTTGATCGTTCAGTAAATGTTCATCTTTTAGTGACCTTAATTAGACATGCTATACCAGTGCTGGTGGTTAGGACTTTTGAGGGTGTTGGGAGCAAATTTATCCTGATAGAAGGTCTTTAACAAACTTAGGATAAATTTGCTAATGTGAAATTTGGTAGCCCTTTTGCCCCAAAGCCAAGTTAGATGATATGTGGTGTCAGATTCTGGACCTGTAGCCACAGGTTCAGGGCAGCATGTGCCTGTTTAGGTGAAATATTGTGGCGTGTGTTCAGTGCTTCAGCATCACCGCCCATGTTGGCCATCAGCTAAGATGATGGCTTCTTTGGTCTCTGCTAGAAAGACCAGTTGAAGTTACAAGAGAAAGACATCCAGATGTGGAAGGTTAGTCTGCAGAAGGAACAAGCCAGATACAGTCAGCTTCAGGAGCAGCGAGACACGGTGGTGACCCAGCTCCACAGCCAGATCAGACAGCTCCAGCATGACCGAGAGGAATTCTACAACCAGAGCCAGGAACTGCAGGTACAAACAGCGACACCCGGCAGAGTCAACCGGGGTGCTGCTGAATGTGGCCGGTGCTGGGGGTCAGTGGCAAAGGGCGGGTAGAATAGGGGGAGGTGGCAGTCTCCTGAATTAGGGGGCAGTAAATGGGAGCTTGTGTAGAAGTGGCCCCGAAACAAGGGCCACTTGAAAGCACTTTGTTCATCTTAACTAAGGCGAAGAACTTCCCTCTCTGAAGTTGCGGCGCATCAATTTCATGCCAGATACATTTGTTCAGGACACAGGTTCTCCAGCTCTTGGTTTGTAGCTCCCTTAGCATTGTAGTAATTTTTTCCTGGCCCTCAGCAGCCAAAAGTAACACCAAACAGTTCTACTTCCTAAGGAGATTTGAACAACTTAGTGTTCTGTCCTAACAAGTTAGAAGCTGTTTGAAAATAACACACATAACTTTTAAACATTTTTTTCAATTGCATTTTTTAATGACCACAGTTACTTACACCTGTTGGGCACTGTACAGTCTCAGACCTTCAATCAGATGGGACACTGACACTGTCCTGTCCTGTTTCACATTGGTTTTTGTATGGTTACTTTTCTCCCAGCAGCCACCTGAAGCCCAGCTTTGCAGAGATAGCGCCGTCCACCGGCGCACAGCACATCTAATAATGAAACTGAACTGCCTGTCTCAGTTGGTAGTTCACATGGTGACCGACAGATGTCGCTCTGTTCCTTCAAAAATTTTAAATCCCTAGGAGTTTGCTACACAACCACAGGGCTCTTTGGCCCCCGATTTGGGAATCTAAGGTCTTTTTTTTTCTTTCTTAAATCAGGAATTCAGAAATCAACCTTAACTTACTTTTTAAAGCTAAGAAATTAAATCCCTATGGTCCAAGAATAGTAGAACAACCAAGGAACCAGGCTTTCCCAGGTCTCTGTGGGCCCCGGCCAGGTGGGCTCTTGCCTGGCCTGCCGGTGCTAACCTCGTGGTGTGTCTCTTCGGGCAGACAAAGCTGGAGGATTCCCAGGACAAGATCGCAAAGCTGTGCTTGGAGCTGAGGAATGCCAGAAGCAAGGTGTGCCACACCGAGCTGCTGCTCAGTCAGGTTTCCCAGAAGGTAAGGAAGGGATGGGATGAGCCAGCCTGTTTGCACCCACCAGCGGACAGGACAGAAGATGCGTTCCTTGCGTGTCTGTGTCCGAGGCTCACAGCAGGGAGTGAGTCACCCGGCCCCAGGGTGGGGACATGTGGCAGTGTGTGGACAGTTTGGGTTGGCTTTTTTGCACAGAGTGGACACAGAGTGGCTAGGGGCCAGGGTGCTGCTAAACCTCCTACAGTGTGCAGGACGGTCTCCACAGTGGACAGCTAGCCAGCCTGAGCCCTACTGTGTCTCCCAGGGAGCTCCCCAATGCCCTGTTTACATACATGTGAAAAGCTCCTTCAGGGTTTTGAGCTAGGTTCTCCTGGGATTCACTACACTCTGTAAAAACCACGTACTCAAGAACGACTGAGTTTTCCCTGGGGCTCTGTGCCGCAGACCTCGTGTCCCTGCTCTGCTGGGCATAACTGTGCCTGTCTTCTCCAGGCATCCCTTGGGTGGCACATCTGTGTCACCTCCCCTTTGAATGGCATAATTTTGAAGTGTGTCTTGTCCGCTTCCTTTGCTGCGGGTGCCTTCCTCCCGCCAGAAACCACAGGAGCTGCCTGGGCTGCCCTGGCATGGGAGGGCCGGCTCTCGGCTGCTCCCTGCCCCATGCCCACTTGCTCGTCTTGTGTTGTTGGGTCTCTCACCTGCTTGCTTCTGCCTTGTTCAGCTCTCAAACAGTGAGTCGGTCCAACAGCAGATGGAGTTCCTGAACAGGCAGCTGTTGGTCCTCGGGGAGGTCAACGAGCTGTATTTGGAACAGCTGCAGAACAAGCATTCGGACACCACGAAGGTATGCCGGGGCTTGGGGGCCTAACCCCGGCGGGGACCTCTTAGGGCCCTGGAGCATGTCTGTGGCACAGCACCCAGAGGGGCTGGCACTGAGTGAGCTGTTCTCTGCAAGGGGGTGAAGCAGCCTGCTGTCCCTCTCCTCCTTTCCCTGGCCTCATGCAAGCGCTCTCAGCCGTTGTGTGAGCCTGTTTGCCCCGGCTGGGTTGCTTTGAAGTTAAGTCAGGTGTAGGTGGGCACAGGGCAGGTGACAGAAGTGTTTCCCTCCTCGTACCCATGCCCCCTTTACAGAGACGGAGGGAAAGGATGGGAGCCCATCCTGTCAGCATGACTCTCGAGACTGTGGGCGTGCATTGGTAGACACTTCTTCTTCCTTTAAATGTTGAATTCAGCAGACGGTGGCTCAGTCCTGGCAGCAAGGCCAGCATGAGGATGGCCTTACAGTCATCAGCACCTCAGCAGTGGTGTTGAGGCAGGAGCTCTGTGTCCCTTACAAATAGCCTTGGGTGGCCTGGGTCGGGAGCAGACCTTTAGCAGTGAGTGCTCAGGTGCCTCCTGTCACCGCCTCATCCCTCCCGGGCTCTCCTTTCAGGGCCTCTTGGGCTGGGCTGTGTGCAGAGCAGCTCTTTCGGCTGCATGCAGAGTGGAACCAGAGAGGTGTGATTTCCATATTAGGGTGACTCCTGATTTCTCGGCTCCTCTCAGCTCTCAGATTCAGACCCCCCTTAGAAGGATGTTACATATGGAACTTTCTGTAGAATCCAGTTGCCACAGTGTGGAAGCATCATCGATGTGGGACAAGAAAGAGGAGAAAACAGACACTGGGCCAGCAGAACCTTTGAAAAAGCTCACTTCAGTGCCTTCCTGATGTCTCGAGAGAAGTCTAGGTGGGCTGGACTCTGGGGGCTGTCTTCCAGGGGGAGCACTTTTATTTGGGGCCTGGAGCAAGCCACCTGACCCCTCTGAGCCCTGTTTCACAGTCGGCAAATAGGGTGATGGTGCTGACTTGTAACAGTTAGGACGCCTTTGGTTATAAGCAGCAACAAAGCAAACAAACGGGCCCAGCCAGAGGGAGTTTGGTGTTTCACTTGGCGGGAAGTCTGGGGCAGTTGAGTTCCAGGCTGGTCAAGTCAGCAGTGTAGGGACAGCTTCAAGGAGCCTGGTTGTTCCCACTCCTCTGCACCTCACCTACCCGTCAGCCCTGTCCTCGGGGTCACAGTGCTCACCTCATGGCTGCAAGGTGTGTGCCACAGTCACAGCCACCACCAGGGATGCTGTGACCGAGAGGAGGGTGTTGCTTCTTTGGGTCTCAGCAAGGAAACCTTTCCCAGGAACTCTCTCCCAGACTTGGCACCTTTGTCATTTGTCAGGGTTGTGTTGTGTGCACAGTCAAATGGGAGAGGAGGGGTGGGGATCCGAGAACTGGGTGGGGAATGGCTGTTGGGCGTTGGGCATGCACCTCATGGGGTAGCTGTGGGGGGTAGTGAAAGTGCATGAACATTCCTAGTTGAATACCTTGTTTGAGTCTCCATAAACATCTGCTGTTACTTATGACACTGGCCCAGTCTGTCCACCTAACCTGTGCTGAAGTCTGGAGCTGCTAGGCCTACACAGTCTGGTGTCTAGTCTGAGCTTAAACCTCCACCTACGCCAAGCAGGCACTGGGCTCATGGTCGTCTTCGAGGCTGAGGCTGAAGTACCTCTGTGGAAGATCATGTCCTTGCTTCTTATGGTTTATTATCTTTTTTAAAAAAACAAATGGATGGTAAATTTTATGTTGTGCATGTTACCCCAGTGGAGCACACAACAAATATAATGCCTGCCTGCTGGAACCCCCCTCCACCCACCCATCTTTCAGAGAAGAGGAGTGTGCTTGCTTTGAGTTTAAGCCAGCAGGTGGGCCATCAGCCTGGTGTGGTGGACACACCTTGCAAGGGTGCCTCCCTGCTGCTTTGCTGGAGCCCACCTGCTCCACTCATGTTGCCTCTGTAGCCTTACCTTAGCTGGTTGTGGCAGAGGGAGGAGGATCTAACAGCAAACTGCACCACCACCAGATGCAAACAGTAACTGGATACCGGTCCGTGGCACATTTTTGCTTGCTGTTTGGTGAAAGTGCATTTACATAGTGGATCATCCTACTCGTGGGGTTTTATACTTTGCTTTCTTACCTTTGTACTGATAATGTAATTTTTAAAAACTTACAAATGTAAAATGTACTTTAATTTACTTAACTATTTACCTGACGTTAGACTTACCAGTGTTTCTAGTTATTTGCTCTTCTGAGTATGCCGTGGTGATTATTTTTGTGCCAAAATGTAGTCATGTTTCAAATTATTTCCTTTGGCACAGGTTTCAAGGAAAGTTACTAGGTTGATACTTGCTGCCAGCTTACTTTCCAGAAAGTTATACAAATTTCTTTGTCATTTTTATTTTGCTATTATTAATATACAATTACCTGAGCAAATTATGGTTACTAGACACTCCTATTATCAAGTCCCCACCACATAGCCCATTGCAGTTACTGTCCATCAGTGTAGTAAGATGTTATAGAATCACTACTTGTCTTCTCTGTGTTATACTGCCTTCACCGTATCCCCCCACCTCACCTCCACCCCCGCTACATTATGTGTGCTAATTGTAATAGCCCTTTTTCCCCCTTGTCCCTCCCTTCTCACCCATCTTCCCCAGTCCCTTTCCCTTTGGTAACTGTTAGGCCATTCTTGGGTTCTGTGAGTTGGCTGCTGTTTTGTTCCTTCAGTTTTTTCTTTGTTCTTTTTTTTTTATAATTTATTTTGGTATCATTAATCTACAGTTACATGTGCAATATTATGGTGATTAAACTACCCCCTTCATCAGGTCCCCCCACCAACCCCATTACAGTCACTGTCCATCAGCGTAGTGAGATGCTATAGAATCACTACTTGTCTTCTCTGAGTTGTACAGCCCTCCCTGTGCCCCCCAACATTACGTCTGCTAATCGTAATGCCCCTTTTACCCTCTTATCCCTCCCTTCCCACCCATCTTCCCCAGTCCCTTTCCCTTTGGTAACTATTAGTCTGTTCTTGGGTTCTGTGAGTCTGCTGATGTTTTGTTCCTTCAGTTTTTTTTTTTCTTTGTTCTTATACTCCACATATGAGTGAAATCATTTCATACTTGTCTTTCTCCACCTGGCTTATTTCACTGAGCATAATACCCTCTAGATCCATCCTTGTTGTTGCAAATGGTAGGATTTGTTTTCTTATGGCTGAATAATATGTGTATATATACCACATCTTCTTTATCCATTCATCCACTGATGGACACTTAGGTTGCTTCCATTTCTTGGCTATTGTAAATAGTGCTGCGATAAACATAGGGGTGCATATGTCTTCTTCAAACTGGACTGCTGCATTCTTAGGGTAAATTCCTAGGAGTAGAATTCCTGGGTCAAATGGTATTTCTATTTTGAGTTTTTTGAGGAACCTCCATAATGCTTTCAACAGTGATTGTACTAATTTACATTCCCACCAGCAGTGTAGGAGGGTACCCCATTCTCCACATCCTTACCAACATTTGTTGTTTGTCTTTTGGATGGTGGCCATCCTAACTGGTGTGAGGTGATATCTCTCTGGTTTTAATTTACATTTCTCTGATGATTAGCAATGTGGAGCATCTTTTCATGTGCCTGTTGGCCATCTGAATTTCTTCTTTGGGGAAGTGTCTGTTCAGCTCCTCTGCCAATTTTTTTCCTCTATTTATTTATTTATTTATTTATTTTATTATTTTATTTTTTTTACTTTGGTATCATTAATCTACAGTTACATGTACAAAATTATGGTTACTAAACTCCCCACTTCATCAGGTCCCCCCCACTTACCCCATTACAGTCACTGTCCATCAGCATAGTGAGATGCTATAGAATCACTACTTGTCTTCTCTGAGTTGTACTGCCCTCCCCGTGCCCCCAACATTATTACGTCTCCCAATCGTAATGCCCCTTTTTCCCCCTTATCCCTCCCTTCCCACCCATCCTCCCCAGTCCCTTTCCCTTTGGTAACTGTTAGTCCATTCTTGGGTTATGTGAGTCTGCTGCTGTTTTGTTCTTCCAGTTTTTTTCTTTGCTCTTATGCTCCTCATATGAGTGAAATCATTTGATACTTGTCTTTTTCCGCTTGGGTTATTTCACTGAGCAAAATACCTTCTAGTTTCGTCCATATTGTTGCAAATGGTAGGATTTGTTTTCTTCTTATGGCTGAATAATATTCCATTGTGTATATGTACCACATCTTCTTTATCCATTCATCTACTGATGGACACTTAGGTTGCTTCCATTTCTGAGTTAGACAATGATCCAGTTTCATTCTTTTATATGTAGCTGTCCAGTTTTGCCAACACCAGCTGTTGAAGAGCTGTATTGTATATCCAAGGCTCCTTTATCATATATTAATTGACTGTATATGTTTGGGTTAATGTTTGGATTTTCTATTCTGTTCCACTGGTCTGTGGGTCTGTTTTTCTGCCAATACCAAATTGTCTTGATTACTGTGGCTTTGTAGCAGAGTTTGAAGTCAGGGAGTGAAATTCCCCCTGTTTTATTCCTCCTTCTCAGGATTGCTTTGGCTATTCGGGGTCTTTTGTGGTTCCATATGAATTTTAGAACTATTTGTTCCAGTTCATTGAAGAAGGCTGTTGGTATTTTGATAGGGATTGCATTGAATCTGTAGATTGCTTTAGGTAGTATAGCCATTTTGACAATATTTATTCTTCCTAGCCAAGAGCATGGGATGCATTTCCATTTGTTAGTGTCCTCTTTAATTTCTCTTAGGAGTGTCTTATAGTTTTCAGAGTATAGGTCTTTCACTTCCTTGGTTAGGTTTATTCCTAGATATTTTATTCTTTTTGATGCAATTGTGAATGGAATTATTTTCCTGATTTCTCTCTCTGCTAGTTCATTGTTAGTGTATAGGAATGCCACAGATTTCTGTGTATTAATTTTGTATCCCGCAACTTTGTTGAATTCAGATATTAGATCTAGTAGTTTTGGAGTGGATTCTTTAGGGTTTTTTGTGTACAGTATCATGTCATATGCAAACAGGGACAGTTTAACTTCTTCGTTGCCAGTCTGGATGCCTTGTATTTCTTTGTGTTGTCTGATTGCCGCAGCTAGGACCTCCAGTACTATGTTGAATAGAAGTGGGGAGAGTGGGCATCCTTGTCTTGTTCCCGATCTTAGATGAAAAGCTTTCAGCTTCTCGCTGTTAAGTATGATGTTAGCTGTGGGTTTGTCATATATGGCCTTTATGATGTTGAGGTACATACCCTCTACACCCATTTTGTGGAGAGTTTTAATCATGAATGGATGCTGAATTTTGTCAAATGCTTTTTCAGCATCTATGGAGATGATCATGTGGTTTTTGTTCTTCTTTTTATTGATGTGATGGATGATGTTGATGGATTTTCGAATGTTGTACCATCCTTGCATCCCTGGGATGAATCCCACTTGATCATGGTGTATGATCCTCTTGATGTATTTTTGAATTCAGTTTGCTAATATTTTGTTGAGTATTTTTGCATCTACGTTCGGGTTATTGGTCTGTAATTTTCTTCTTTGGTGAGGTCTTTGCCCGGTTTTGGTATTAGAGTGATGCTGGCTTCATAGAATGAGTTTGGAAGTATTCCCTCCTCTTGTATTTTTTTGGAAAACTTTATGGAGAATGGGTATTATATCTTCTCTATATGTCTGGTAAAATTCAGAGGTGAATCCATCTGGCCTGGGGGTTTTGTTCTTGGGTAGTTTTTTGATTACCGATTCAATTTTGTTGCTGGTGATTGGACTGTTTAGGTTTTCTGTTTCTTGCTTGGTCAGTCTTGGAAGGTTGTATTTTTCTAAGAAGTTGTCCATTTCTTCTAGGTTTTCCAGCTTGTTAGCAGATAGATTTTCATAGTATTCTCTTATAATTCTTTGTATTTCTGTGGGGTCCATTCTGATTTTTCCTTTCTCATTTCTGATTCTGTTTATGTGTGTAGATTCTCTTTTTCTCTTAATGAGTCTGGCTAGGGGTTTATCGATTTTGTTTATTTTTTCAAAGAACCAGCCCTTGGTTTCATTGATTTTTTTCTATTGTTTTATTCTTCTCTATTTTATTTATTTCTTCTCTGATCTTTATTATTTCCCTCCTTCTGGTGACTTTGGGCCTCATTTGTTCTTCTTTTTCCAATTTCAGTAATTGTGTCTTTAGACTATTAATTTGGGATTGTTTTTCCTTCTTTGAATAGGCCTGGATTACAATATACTTTCCTCTTAGAACTATATTTGCTGTGTCCCACAGAAGTCGTGGCTTTGTGTTATTGTTGTCATTAGTCTCCATATATTGTTTGATCTCTGTTTTAATTTGGTCATTTATCCATTGATTATTTAGGAGCATATTGTTAAGTCTCCATGTATTTGTGAGCCTTTTTGTTTTCTTTCTACAATTTATTTCTAGTTTTATACCTTTGTGATCTGAGAAGTTGGTTGGTAGAATTTCAGTATTTTTTAATTTACTGAGGTTCTTTTTGTGGCCTAGTATGAGGTCTATTCTGGAAAATGTTCCATGTGCACTTGAGAAGAATGTGTATCCTGCTACTTTTGGGTGTAGAGTTCTATAGATGTCTGTTAGGTCAATGTGTTCTAGTGTGTTGTTCAGTGCCTCTGTGTCTTTACTTATTTCCAGTCTGGTTGATCTGTCCTTTGGAGTGAGTTGATCCTAAAATGAATGCATTGCTTTCTGTTTCCTCCTTTAATTCTGTTAGTATTTGTTTCACATATGTCGGTGCTCCTGTGTTGGGTGCATATATATTTATAATGGTTATATCCTCTTGTTGGACTGACCCCTTTATCATTATGTAATGTCCTTCTTTACCTCTTGCTACTTTCTTTGTTTTGAAGTCTATTTTCTTTGATACAAGTAGTGTAACACCTGCTTTTTTCTCCTTGTTGTTGGCATGAAATATCTTTTTCCATCCCTTCACCTTTAGTCTGTGTATATCTTTGGGTTTGAGGTGAGTCTCTTGTAAGCAGCATATAGATGGGTCTTGCTTTTTTATCCATTCAGTAACTCTGTTTCTTTCTTTTGGTGCATTCAGTCCATTTACATTTAGGGTGATTATCGATAGATATGTACTTATTGCCATTGCTGGCTTTAGATTCGTGGTTACCAAAGGTTCAAGGGTAGCTTCTTTACTATCTAAAAGTTTAACTTAACTCTCTTGTTAAGCTATTATAAACACAGTCTGATGGCTCTTTATTTCTCTCTCTTCTTCTTCTTCCTCCTCCATTCTTTATATACTAGGTGTTTTATTCTGTACTCTTTTACATTTCCTTTGACTGTTTTTGTGGATAGTTGATTTTACTTTTTGCCTTTAGTTAGTATTTGGATGGTCTGCTTTCTTTGCTATGATTTTATTTTCTCTAGTGACATCTTTTTAGCCTTAGGTGTGTTTTTATCCAGAGCAATCCCTTTAAGATATCCTGTAGAGGTGGTTTGTGGGAGGCAAATTCCCTCAGCTTTCGCTTGTCTGGGAATTGTTTAATCCCTCCCTCAAATTTAAATTATAATCGTGCTGGATACAGTATTCTTGGTTCAAGCCCCTTCTGTTTCATTACGTTACATATATCGTGCCATTCTCTTCTGGCTTGTAAGGTTTCTGTTGAGAAGTCTGATGATAGTCTGATGGATTTTCCTTTGTAGGTGATCTTTTTTCTCTCTCTAGCTGCCTTTAATACTCTGTCCTTATCTTTGATCTTTGCCATTTTAATTATTATGTGTCTTGGTGTTGTCTTCCTTGGGTCCCTTGTGTTGGGAGATCTGTGGGCTTCCGTGGACTGAGAAACTATTTCCTTCCCCAGCTTGGGGAAGTTTTCAGCAATTATTTCTTCAAAGACACTTTCTATCCCTTTTTTTCTCTCTTCTTCTGGTACTCCAATAATGCAAATATTGTTCCATGTGGATTGGTCACACAGTTCTCTTAATATTCTTTCATTCTTAGAGATCCTTTTCTCTCTCTCTGCCTCAGCTTCTCTGTATTCCTGTTCTCTGATTTCTATTCCATTAAGAGTCTCTTGCACCTTGTCCATTCTGCTCTTAAGCCTGTTGTTCGCTTGTCTGATTTCTGCATTGTCTTTCCTCACTTCCTCCCTTAGCTCTTGCATATTTCTCTGTAGATCTATCAGCATGGTTATGACTTTTATTCTGAATTCTTTTTCAGGAAGATTGTGTAAATCTATCCCATCAAGCCGTCTCTCTGGGGTTGTCTGGGTAATCTTTGTCTGTACCATATTCCTCTGTCTTTTCATGGTGATAGAAGTGGTCGCTGGTAGGTGCCACATGTGTCAGCTAGGAGAACAAAGTCCCTTCCTGCTTGTTCTCCTTGCCCTTCTCCGGGGCCTGAACTGGTTTCTCGCCCACTGGGAGGCAGTCTCAGGGATAATCCCCGGAGCTGCCTGTGTGCGGGGTCGTCCTCAGCCTAGCCTATAGCACTGCGGGGTTTGAAGTCTCGCTGGGTACCTCTGGTCCCCTTGGTGCTTTCCAGCCCTTGATGTGGGTTCTGGGGTCCTTCTTGCTTAGCTGCGCACCTGCCAGAAGTAGATTCTGTGAGGATGCTGTGGGTGGGGCCGCTCCCCCGCTGTTCCGCAGCAGTAGAGGTTCCCGGACTCTTTGCAGCGCTGGTTGTGGTGGGGGGTGTGAGGGACGAATGGGAGGCTGCTGATCACTGTGGGAAGCCTTGGCGTGGCTGCTTTACCCAGCCACTGGCCAGGGGGGTCTGAAATTCCCCAAGACTCCCAGCCTGCTGGGCCAAGTGCTCTGGGACGATTTTGTTCCGCTGTTGGGCCCTTCCTTGTCTCTTTAAGACTTTAACCAAACAAAAGAAACAAAAAAAACAAAAGAAAGCAAAACAAACAAACAAACAAACAAACAAAATGGCACCCGTTTTTCTTTTGTCCTGGGGAGCCACCGACCCACTTGTTGTCTCCAACTCAGATCCCGCACTTCTGTTTCTCTAATCTCCAATACACCGCGCGATGTGTGTCAGTGCTCCCGGTGCAGATCACCAGGCTGGTTATTTGGCGGGCCTGTGCTTCCACTTCCTCCCCACTCTGAATCTTTTTCTCCCACCAGTGCGCTGGGGTGGGGGAGTGCTCGGGTCCCCCCGGGTTACGGCTTTGCATCTTGCCCGCTTCGTGAGGCACTGAGTTCTCGCAGGTGTAGCTTTAGCCTGGTTGTTGTTCTGGATCTTCTGGTCTCTTTCTTAGGAATAGTTGTATTTGTTGTATTTTCACAAATATGTATGGTTTTGGGAGGAGATTTCCGCCGCCCTGCTCACGCCGCCATCTTCCCAGAAGTAGTTATACTAATTTTTATTTCTACCAGCAGTATACTGAAGTGACTTCTCAGTGCTCATCACCTTGATTTTCAAAACAGATAGGCATGTTCATTTTCCAAAAGTACTGACTCTAGTCCCTTTTTCAGGAAGTGGAAATGATGAAAGCTGCATACCGGAAAGAACTAGAAAAGAACAGAAGCCATGTTCTCCAGCAGAATCAGAGGCTGGATACCTCCCAAAAACGGATTTTGGAACTGGAATCCCATCTGGCCAAGAAGGACCACCTTCTCTTGGAACAGAAGAAATACTTGGAGGATGTCAAACTCCAGGCAAGGTAACTTTCATCGGGAAAGGGTTTTGTGGTGATGTGTGTTAGTAAGTGGGAGTTCTTTATTCTGGGTGGCGTGTATCTTTCAGGGGACAGCTGCAGGCTGCAGAGAGCAGGTATGAGGCTCAGAAAAGGATCACCCAAGTGTTTGAATTGGAGATCTTAGATTTGTATGGCCGTTTGGAGAAAGATGGCCTCCTGAAAAAACTTGAAGAAGAAAAAACAGAAGCAGCTGAAGTGGCAGAAGAAAGGTAGGAACAAAGGGTCGGCGCCGGTGGCCTTGTCGCTGAGCTGCCGCCGGCAGGGCAAGGGCTGGGGTGGCGCTGGACGCGATCACGGTGTGATCAGTGAGCCGTAGCACTCCGCCCCCTTTCAGAGAGCCGCACTTGACTTCCCTCCCCTCAGAATGGCCGGAGCTCCCTCTGTGTTCCTTTTCCTCAGCCCCACATCCCTCCATAGGAAGCGTCCCAGCATGGATTACGCTCTGGTACCCCTAGTTGTGGCTTACGTCTCTTGAGATGTCACGCCTGAGTCCTCTATTACAAAACAGAGGGTGGGCTGTCACAGTAAGGGTGCGACAGGGTAAATTACCCCCACGTCCAAGATGGTTGCTGCAGTCACCAACCCCCTGTCCCCTCCCTGGATTTCTTACAGGCTTGACTGTTGTAATGACGGCTGCTCGCATTCTGTAATAGGGCACAACGAAGAAGCGTCTGGCCACAATGGTGAGACTGAGACCCCCAGACCTGGCTTTGCCCGGGGCAGTAGTGGGAGTAGAGGAGGCGGAGGCAGCTGCAGCAGTGAGCTTTCTGCCCCAGAGAAAGCCTCGAACCAGAGGGCAGGCCCCTTGGGCAGTCGGTGGGAAGCTACCATGGGAGAGCCCTCTGCCAGCATCCCTGCGACTGTGGGCTCACTGCCCAGTTCAAAGAGCTTCCTGGGCATGAAGGCTCGAGAGCTGTTCCGTAATAAGAGTGAGAGCCAGTGTGATGAGGACAGTGTGGCCATCAGTAGCCTTTCCGAGACCCTGAAGACAGAACTGGGCAAAGACTTGGGTGCAGAAGCCAAGACTCCCCTGAACCTGGACGGCCCACACCCGTCTCCCCCAAGCCTGGACAGTGTTGGACAGTTCCGTATCATGGACTACAATGAGACTCAGCACGAACATAGCTAGGATGATGGTCAATCAGTGTTACCTTGCATATTGTTGGTATAGAACAGGAGGTGTGATGCACGTTTCAAAGCTTTCCTGTTTCCAGGGTCTGAGTGGCTGGAGGTCCTTCTGACAGTTGGCAGAATGCAGAACGGTTTTTCAATCTGGTATCAAGATGCCTCTTAACCTTCCCTCTCCCCACCCCCAAACCTCTTTTTTATTTACCTAGCAGTGTGTCCTAATCCAAGGGCCAGTTTGCGTTCCTCAGTAGCTTTATTTTCTCCCTTTCCCCAAAATGCTTGCATCCTTTGAACCTGTGCAGTATGAGGCCACATTTAATCTTTGAGTCTAACACATCGCTCGCTCCCTTCCTAAAGCTCAGATAACTGAGCTAGCTGTCTGTTGGCCCAGGTAAATTGGTTGTGGTGCAGGTAAGTCTGTTTTTGTCCCTTCTCAGGAGGACAGCGTGAGCAGCTGACCATCTTCATGTGAAAGCTTTTATGGGAGACTTTTTCTCTGCTTTTCGTTCTGAAGTTCAGCGTCTAAAGCAGCAGATCTAGAAAAACAATGGTGTATTCATCCTTACATTCTTTTGAATTCTTAGAAAGTTCTGTGTTTCAACAAATATCTGTTGGTTGAAAAGTCTGGAGTTGGCACTGTGGAGACCATACTCCCCTTTGTGAACATCCTGTCCCTCCTTCCCCACTACCTCTTATTTATTTGCCATTTGCTCGAAAGCTGGTACTGTTCTGACCACAGGTTGGGCTGCGGGTGGTAAAACCTGCCCTCTGAGCAGTTGCCCCGGAAGCACTTGTGATGAGGAGCTGCCCCTCCAAGGCAGGGCTGAGCTTGCTGAGCCTCGTGGTGAAACCCCCCCTCTGCCTGCCTCCCTTTGTGTCTCTCATGCCTGTTGTTTATGTCAGCTGCTTTGTGGCGCTGCAGCAGAAAGGCTCTGAAGGCCCAGAGAGTTTCTTCAGAGTTCGCGTGACCATGTTTCTCAGGCTGTTCAAGGTGCCTCCCTGTAGGAGGTTCTAGGGCACCACAAAGGTAACAGCATCTTCACACCATTCTCACTTTCAGGGGCCAACTGTCGAGGGAGCTTGCTGCTGCTACCCTCCACGTTCGTGACGGCAGAGCACCTTAGAGCCGTCCTGGGGAGGGTTGACAAAGGTCGACTGCTGTGGATCTCCTGGGCTGCCCGCACATGCGCAGGAGAGGGGTGCAGTCAGAACACTGGTGGTGATGGAGCACCTGGACTCAGCACATGCTCCCGAAATCAGTGCGAGATGCCCAAGACCTGTTGCCTGCTCTTCCAGCGGAGGCAAGGGGGGTTGGGTGGAAAGAGCTGAGGAATCTGCTGTTTTATTCCTTTAGTTAAAACTTTTAGTTGAAAGGGTTCAGCCGTGAAGAGAGAAAAGGCAAACAGTAATGGTACGAAATCTTACTGCATGTGGAAGCTTTCAGCACGTGAGGGTAAAAGTCTCTTGTTTTAGTGTGGAATGAGTAGTCTAGCATCCCTACCCCAGGGGGCTGGGTAACAAGAGACTCTGTCACGACACGATGGCAGTACTGGCAGGAGGCCTCCTGGGGACGGGCTTCTCAGTTGTGACTGATCCGCAGCCTGAGGCGCGTACGTCCCTGGCCGCGCTCAGCCCAGCACAGCATTGGCTGCTGCCGCTGGGTTCCCATGTGGAGTGTTAGTGACACACATGGTTAATTCAACCTTGTCTAAAGGAAAGCTTAAAACTGAATACGTTCTCATTTCCAAATCCAGTTTTAGCAAAGAAAAACAGCAAGTTCAGAAAGGAAAACTTAATACAGGGTAACTACTGCAGCTGGTTCAAAATGCTTAACTCCCTTCCCCAAGCCCAAGAGATCTGTGCCATAGAACAAAGATAACCAGGCGCTTAAATCAAAGCCTTTTCTCTAACTAGCAAAGGCAAGGAAGCCAATGTGAAGGAAGAAAAACATTAAAAATTTTTTTTTAATTGGCGGATTGTACAAGTACAGGGAAGGAGGAGGCAGTGTGGTTAAGTGGATGGAGGCCCATGCTGGTGCTCTGCAGGCAGCTCTCTGGGCCCTGGGCACATTCCTGTGGCCTGGGCGTCAGTTTGCTCAGCTTTACAACCACGGCTGATCCAGAAGAGCTGCACCCAGCTTCCTCTGGATTCTAGAAGCCATGGGTTTAATCAGTCAAGGCTGGTAGATTAAGGCCTGGAGTCTTGTTGAAGTTACCAATCTAAAAATGGAGGCTTTTGTGTTGTAAAGATCTCGAGTCAATAGTAAGGTTTGGGTTGGTTTTAAAATGATAAACCTGCCAAGGGTCAGCAGGTCACTTGATCACATGGCAGCAAGTACTTTCCGGATGGAACCGTGGCGGAAGGGAGCTCCCAAGAGAGAATTCAGGCCTGGGAACTGGCGGATCAGTGCTGGGGCCGAGCTGGCTTGGGGCTGAGGAAGCAGCATGGAGCTCATGGGCGCTGGCCCTGCCCACAGTCTCTCTGGAGCAGGCTTGCCTGCCTCAGAGCTGTTTGGCCAAAGTGCGTGACCTACTCTGACACCCCGACACCAACTGGGGGTCACAGCAGATTGGAGTCTGCTTCTTGGGCAGCATGAAATTTGTTTTTAAAAGGAGCACCACAGTACCATTGGCGGGGGCGAGGATGGGGGAGGGGAGCATGGAGGTGACAGCATGGGCTCTGCAGGGAAGATGAGTGTCTGAAGCTACTCTAGGAAGTAAGCACATGGATCTACCAGACAGGACTTAATGGATTTTTAAAAAGCTTTTGACAAGGTTCTGCCATAAAGTTTACAAGAATTGTTAGTATGGGGTTGGAAAAAATAGCTGGTCACGAATAAGAAAACAGACTGAAATCCAAAGGTAGGAGATGAAGGTCGTTCCTTGGGTCAGGAGGTTTTAACGGCCTCTCTGGAGGTGAGTGCTAGGACCAGCCTCATAAGGCAGCGCCTAGATGTGCCTCCTTGGGCTCGTCCCCAGACTCTCAGAGAAGTCACCTGACCTTTGGGATGGGCTGTGGGGGGCTCTTAGTTGGCTTTGTAAGTGGGGAGAGAAGGGACAGATAAGCTGCTTTTGAGCCAGAACGTGTGTACTGTGTTTAGGGGGAAATCGTCCAGACTCTTCTTAAAAGTAACTGTAACGATCCAGGAGAAGGTCCTGGAAACCTCTGACAAGAGAAAATTAACCCACCAGGCCACCGCGGCCAAAGAGCTGCACATCAGAGCAACAGGAAACAGCACTCCAGACCCTGAGCCAGGCTCACTGCGACAGCACGTGTAGTTTCTGGCGGTTTTGTCAAGAAACCAGTTGTAGAAGAGGATGCACACAATGATCGTGGTGAGGAGAGGATCTCTGTGAGCTGGACCAGAGGTTCAGACATACAGTTAAGAATTTAAAAAATGGTGTTTCTATGTAGAGAGTATGACAGATATGCTGTGACTAGCCAATGTGAATTTTCACTGAACACTAGAACATGCCACTTAAAGTCAGAAGGCAATAACTGAAGAACAAATGAAAGTACCGTGTGAAGCTACATAGTCTCTCACTGAGAGCACTAAGAAGTGGTAGAAAGTGTGGACAGGTTTTAAGGACAGTTTGGGCCAGAGGGAAGGCTTAGTCCAGAACTGCAGTCAAAGCAGAATGCTGCCACCTTCTGCGGATACTTTCAGAAAGTCCTCTCTCCGGAATAACCCTTGGAGAATCTGTCTCACCCAGGAGCCTGTGTCTCACTTGGGGAAGAAAGCTGTCTTTTATGGAATGGTCCAAATCAGCACACCTTACTCTGCTACATTTTCACTTTTTAAGGTACATGCTTTAAAGTCAAGCAGCAGTGGGTATTGGAAAACGTATCCAGTCTGAAGATGTTTGTGTATTTGTTTACAACCAGAATTCTGTGACGTCTGTCCCTGCCCTCCTCCCCAAGACCTCTGCAAAGGAACTGATTGCACTTGATTAAGCTTCTCTCTATAGGTGAAAGAGCAAGTTTAGGTTGGGGCCTGGCCTCTAGGCTGCTTCTGTGACCCTTGTCCCCATGTAGCTTAAAGGGTTCCCATCCATGGCCCTCTGATACAACAGAGGAGAGCAGTGTTTCCGTCTTTTCCATGCTGTCCTCCAGTCTATATATTTACCTGAGAGAAGAGTGGCTATAGCCCCAAGGGAGACCTGCCTGGGATAGTTGAGCACCCGTGTCCACCACTTTTCTGGCCCTCAGAGTTGGTGAAGGCCGAGGAGCTTTTCCCGCTCTTCCCTTCCCAGCGCCACAAAATGATCCATCCTCTGGGATTAGTAGGCTAGTTGAACATTTGCAATCTTTTAGGGGAGACTCCTGAGAGTCTGAGACCCCCCCAGACCGACCTGTCCTTCCCTTTAACCCAGCAGGAGGGCACGGGGCTGCTCTGCAGCAGTTATGTGGGCTTATCAAAGAGGCAGCCAGGCATTTTGCACTGGGAAGAATCAAGTGATCACTTTTCAGGAGACGTCTATGGACTATAGGAATATACTGCAGAGGGACAGATTGTGCTGAGATGTAATCTAGTTTTGTAATTCAATCATGGATAACCATATGTGGCTAATTTGCAGTTTAAAGAGGTCCCATCACTGAAAATCAAAAATTTTTTTAACTGACTGCTTTTAGTTAAATTTAAGAAAGTCATCTCTTGTCAAAGGTTTAAACTTTCCTGCCTCGATCTTAAAAGCATGTCAAACAATCCACATCAGATGGCCATAAACGTGAACTGCAAGAGAAAATGGTACAATCGTAGTGAGTGGGAATTGGAGTCAAAAGGGTTTGCTGTCCTCAGAATGCTCTAAAATGTCAAGGCAGTTGCTTGTGTTTAACTGTGAACAAATAAAAATTTATTGTTTTGCACTATTCTGCCATGTTGACAGGAAGTGACTTGCGCCAGCCTCTGAGGGGGCTTATGGACAAAGGAGGTACTAGTCCAAAGATGCAAAAGCCTCAGGGTCTGGACTTGTTGGTTACTTTGGGTGACTGGCAGAGGATGCTAACAAGTATAATTCGGCTTTAGTCTCTGTAGGACCCTTTTGTTCCAATAGCTGCAACTGGCTTCAAATCCATGCCCTTTCTCCAAAGAGTGGCGTGGTGGCATGGCAGGATGGTGTGAGCCATCCTTACCAGAAAGCTCTCTAAACCAGGCGGCCTGATGAGTGCACACCGTCCAGCCCTGCTTTCGGCACGCACCCTGGTCCTAGCGGGTGGCTGGCATACGGGGCTAACGGCCCACTTGGTGGAGCCCAGGTGATACAGAAGTTGTCAAGAGCTTACTGCCTCTGAGTCTTGCAGGTTGTGTTTTGTGAGTGTGTGAAGGAAAAGGAGCAGCCTGCCTCCACCATCTTCCCTGTGCTGTCAGGTGTTTGGAAGGAGGTGGGAGACTACCTTCCAATGATTGTTAGACCCACCCTGGCCTTAACCTTCTCTTGCCTGGGACAGTGATGAAGAACTCCATTTGCAGTATGGTTTGGAATTGCTCACCTCTGCCCCACTGCCCCTGGAAGTCGGTGTGTTCTGCCCATTTTAATGGCAGAGGCAATTCCTTTGAGACAGACTTGGACATGGCAGTTTTCAGTTTTGTCTGGAAAACTCAGATGTTCTTGTCTGAAAAGGTTCTATACAAAGAGTCACCGTGCCGGCCTTCTGTGGGTTTTTGGCATGAATCGCAAAAGCAACTCTCATGGGAGCTGAATACTCCTCCTGTTGAGGCTGCTCTTTGCTAGTGGTCTTGCTTGGGAGGCTAACTGCCCAACGTCCTCTGATGTCTTAGGATAAATTCAAGGGATAAATCCCAGGAAACCAAGCCAGGCAGAGAGGTAGTAGGACACTTTTTATTCTTGACAGTTGCCCTCGAGGAAGCAAGAATACAGAAGCTAAGTTGCCCCCTGTGAAGGGAAAAACCAAAAGTCAGACAGTTCTTCCAGCAAGCTGAAAAGCCAGCAATGCATTTTACAAAGTCTGGGTCTCCATTACGCTGTGAACACCAGATAATTGTCCTTGCACAGGAGCCCCAGAAGCAGAATCCTTCCAGCTTCTCTTCTAGTCTCCCTCTCCCAAGTAAAGGAGAGCAAATGGTGGATTTGTCCTCCTCTGGGCTTTGCTCCAGAGACCCGGTCACGTGGTGCCAACCCTGGGCATCCCGGGCAGAGGGAGTGGCCCTGCCTTGCAGAGAGCCGCACCCTGCCTACTGTTGCCACCGTGGTGGGCAAGGAGCTGTGTGGTCTCCTCTAGCTTTATGGCTTGGCCAGGAAAGCCGGACCCTCTGTGGGCTGCCCGCAGGCTGGTGGGTGGGCGTGCTCGGAGGCCCAGGTGGGGCAGTCAGTGCCCTAGCTCTTCCCCAGGGCCTGACCCTCCGGGGAGGGAAGGTAGGAGGGAGAGGGGGAGAGAGCTCCTCATAATCTATCATAAGGTGTTCCCTTTGGGGTTACTAAGCAGCAGGGATGGTGGGTAGCAGTGAAAATGGGTCACCAGTGGAAACCAAGTCACAAAGTGCCCTGTGCAGTCGAGCAGGTCTCAGCTTTGAGTTAGAGTTTCCAACCAGATGGTCTCCAGGGAGGCTTAGAACATCCTTTGTCTTTCCCGCTAGGTTTGAGACTGTCCTTTGTAAGTTGCCTACAAGCAAGGCTTGGGTGTTTTCTTAAGCAAGGCTGGGTGCTTGTGGTCTGGGAAGGATGAGAGGTGGCCCCGGTGGCCTCCTGGCTCATCTGGGGCTCACTCACATGCTGTAGCACTTTGCGGGGCAGCTTCTCCGAATGGGTGATCCACTCTTTCATTATGTCTAGGATGATGGGGATGAGGCTGACCACGCCTCCGTAGTGGTTCCTGGCCTCGTCACAGCTGAGGTGGTTGACCACGTCATGCGGATATCTGCGGGGTGGCAAGAGGGACCCACCAGGGTCCAGACCTTGGCAGAGGTTTTTAACCCTGACTGTACATCAGAATCCCCTGGGGAGGCTTTAGAATTGTGCATGTACCATGCCAGGCTCTCTCTCCTACACATTGGGGTTTAGAAGGCTTGGGGGGGCCAGAGGCTCAGGTAAAACCTAGTATGAATGGCAGATGCTGTGAACCACTCACCTGCCTGTGGTTTGTACAAACCTGGGCTGGGCTGTGGAACCTGCTTGAATCATTCTAGTGCATGCTGGCGAGTCCTCTGACCCTTCTTACCCTAACACCTAGAGTAAGAATTTGGTACTTGGCACTGTGGATTCCCCAGGGCTCAGGATTAAGGAGCCACACTGGTGGTGCTGACCCCATCCAGACGTCCTGCTGCTTTATGGGCTTTGGGAAACAACTGCTGTATGACTCCCTTCCTTTTGCCTGGCTATTCAGTGAGAGGGTTTATGTCCCAACTGTATCTGGCATCTCAGAATCCCTGGGTTTCAAAATGCAGGCAAGGCGCCTCTCTCTGCCTGATTGTTGGGTCAGAGTCATCCCAGTGCCTCAGTGGGCCTAGTATTCCCACCTAGGGAGATTTAAACAGTAGCCTCATGAGTCATCTGTTCAGACTTACCTGCCCTCTTTCTCCAGGACCCCTCCTGTCCCTGCCCCCTCCCCACATGCACATGCTGGGGCCTTAAGAACAGGACCAGAGGGAGACTTACTTGGCTCTAAGACTACTTAAGTCGTTGCTTTGGCTAACAAGGGCTTTACATTTCTCTAGGAGGTTGTTGGTGACCGGGGTGCCAGAGTGCAGGGCTTCAAAGCGCTGGCAGAGCTTGCTCAGCTCTGTGCAGATGTCCAGGAACATGAGCAGAATGCGCCGGTCCGTGGAGTTGTTGCAGTGGTGTTCCATGTAGCTCTGCACCTGCGAAGGCCAGTGTGGTGTGAGCTGAGGAGGCCCCAGCCCAGACCTTGGCTGGCTTGGGGGCAAACCCCCAGGAGCATTCACCCTGTTCCTCCTAGCCTCCCGGAGTCACAGGGAAATGCCAGCAATGTCTAAGCATCTGAATGCAGACTGCTATCTATACATAGCAAATGTTAGCGAGTGTCCGGGGACTGTGCCCCGTGCCCCTCTTGGGCCCGATCTCACTCCATCCTCACCTACACCCTACACAATGGGTGCCTTTTTAAGTACTTGTTTTACAGATGAACACCAGAGGCTCAGAGGTGGAGCAGTGCTGCTCAGGCACCACTGGAAGTGGCGAGGCTGGATTTCACCCCCAGCTTGATGGCTCTGGGCCTCACTCCTCCTGGTCCCCATGCCTCCAAGCTGACTCCTGAAGCAGAGGGCTGGTGTCTTGCCATAGTCCCTCTTAGAGGACCTGCTCAGAACTGCTGGGTTGGGCCACCCAGACTGAAGAGCAAACAGAAGGAACTATAATTCTTGGCAGTTTGTTGTCCTGTGTTTCCAAGGCAGAGAGACCGGGATGAGGGCAGCTGGGGTCAGTGGTTATCCACGTGAGAAGCAAATGTAGGCAGAAATGCCTCACACCATAGACAAAGGTCAACTCTGGGAGGATGAGGAATTCTGGTGCCCAAAACAAACTGACCCTCCCATGGGGACGTGTTTCACCACAAGTATAGAGGACCTTCCTTAACAAATCATAAAAGGGGCTAAGGATGGTAAGGCAGCTCACCTACTCTCCATGCCTTTTACTAGGGGGACAGGGGAACTTCCCTTCTGGGTCAGGGCTCTTTCTCTCCAGAGGAACCCCGGGGCCACCCAGTCACCCAGTCAGAGGTCGGGCAAGGGCAGAGGCCTGACCTTGTGCTGGGAGGAACCCGCTCAGGTCCAGGCAGGATTAACTGACCTATTTCAAGGTCAAATGGTTTTCCTCTGCCCCGCGATCCGATGGAAGAGGGCGTCAGCCACCTCCCCCAGCTCCCATGAATTCTAAGGCCAAACCAGGGTTTCCCGCTGCTTCAGTTGCCTTTTGGTTGCTGGGTATGTCTTCCCAAACCACCTGAAGTGGTTCTTTCCCAAGCATGTAGCTTTGTAAGTGGGAAGAGGTTCTTGACTCCCACTGCACACACCTGCCCAGCACCCGTGGTGGATGAGGAGCCTGTACTGTGATGCAGCTACAACAAAGCAGTCACTGGACTGCCTGCTGTGTGTGCAGACCACCTGCCTGTACCTCTGGTCCCGGGAGGGCAGGGTGAGGGCTAAGAGGCTCCACTTAAGATGGACAGTCAAAATGGGGGCCTCTGGTACCCAGAGCCTTCTTGGGTCTAAGAGAAGGCCGCTCCCTTGTGCACAGGAGGGGATGGGGTCACTCAGCACGGGTGTAGATTCTGAGCAAAGGTGGGGTGGGTATCAGCTGCTCCTTCCTGATACTGAAACTTGTCTAGTGCCTGTGAGCCTTTGGGGGATAGGCTCAGAAGGATTCAGTTTACTTTCAAATAGTTCAGGGTAAAGCGTACATGTCGGGAGAGAGTACAGACCTGGCTAACTATTGCAAATTTGTGTATCTAGGTGAAGGTCACATGGCTGTTCGTTTTCTGTAATCTTAAAAATTTTCAAGTTAAAAAATTGTGAGGAATTTTTACAAAAATTAGAAAAATGTTTTTGAAGGATGCTACCAACAAGGGTTGCTGTTCTCCATGGCCCCGTGTGCTTCTAAGCAGCTCTGAGCCCTGGTCCCCACACCCACTCCACCCTGGGAGTGGCTGGCTTTCGCCAGGATGACCCCTTCGCAGGCAGCGTGTTTGCAGTCAGAGAAGGTCTGCCTAGGTGCATGTTCCTAATGCACTGAGCCTCGAGCTCCTTGCTTCCTAGAAAGCTCATTTGGTCTTGAAGTCTCCTGGTCTGCAGAGCAAACTTGGCCAGCAGCTAACCCATAAGAAGACACGGGCCAAACGGAAACGTCTGCCGTGGAGCTGAGCTGAGCCGGGGGCTTGGCATGCTATGGTTTCTCAAACCCCAGTGGACTGACGGCTGGGACCATCTGTGCCTGTTCACCTCGATCCCGGCACTTAGCCTGGGCCTGGCTAGGCATCTGCTGTGCTCATGTCCTTAAATCTGAAAACAGCCCTATGAGGTGTGCTGTTCTTCTCAGTTGACAGATAAGGAAACTGAGGCCCCATTTCCTGTTATTCCCACACATGGCTTGGGAGGGAATGGCTCATCCTACCAGCTAGAAGCCAAGCCCCTTTCCTGCACAAACTTGCATGCCCTCCCCAGGCCTGAGAGTTTGATCTATGGAGCAAGGGGACTGGGCCTAGTGTCCCAGCAGGATGTCTGGGTCTGGTGTATTCCCGAGACCCTGGCCCCTGCCCACCGGCCCCAGCGGGCACCACCTGTTCGATGCTGGAGATGGGCCGGATCCTGTTGTGGGCGTTCTCCCGGGAGTGCTCTAGCGCAGTGATGAACGTGAGCTGCTGCTGCTGGAAGAGCTTGTACTTCTGCTCGACCTTCCGCAGGGCCTCCTTCACCTCGTTCATCGTCTTCCTCTGTGGGCAGGCCCGGGAGGAGAGGGTGCTATAGGATGCTATGGGGAGGGAGAGGACAGCCATGAGGTCCTGGGCCAGGCCTTGGCACCAGCTTTGCAGCCAGAGAGGATGTCTGCAGCCCCTCCCGTTGGCAGGCTGCACACATGCTCAAGACCCCTGGCTGTCCGTGGCAGAGCAGAGCCTGATCCCCAGCCATTCACCCTCCGGGGATATGTTCTTTGCCATGAAACGTGACTCCCTGGCTGTCCGTGGCAGAGCAGAGCCTGATCCCCAGCCATTCACTCTCCGGGGATATGTTCTTTGCCATGAAACGTGACTTCCACACTTTGCCATGAAATGTGACTTCCCTCAACTGTGGACCAGAATTCCTCTTCTCCAGATTGTGGTGTTACACACACACACACACACACACACACACACACACACACACACACACACACACACACACACACACACACACACACACTCACACACACACTCACACACACACTCCCTGTGGTGTCAGCAAAAGTAGGGATCAAGGAATATGGCACAGCTTTATGTTTGGACCAAATTGTTCTAAAACATCTGCCATTCTGCAATTAGTAGGAAAGTTTAGGGGTTCTTTCCCATAGGCTCAGCAAGGCAAGAGTCGGCGCTGGACTGTCTAGTCTAAGCAGATGCAGTTTCCCAGTTCTGGGCTTGGGCAGGAGGCCTGATCAGAGGTTTGCCCGTTCCCAGGGCAGGGGTAGGCTGCTGGAACTCCTCCCTGCCTTGCATGTTAATTGTAGGAATGACCCTGATTGGGAACATTAATGCTGCGGGAGTGTCTTTTGGAGCCTCACAGACTGTCTCTGGTGTGATCTAGGCAGCCCACAACACGTTTAGAATCTCCTCTGTGATCAGAAAAGGCTGTGGGTGCTGCCCCCCATGACATCACAGTTTTGCTGAGCACATGCAAAATGCTCCAGGTCACACATTTGTGGAATGTTAGAGCTGGAAGGGACCTCAGTAGATTAACTCCCCTTAATTTCTGGGGAAATTGAGGCCCAGGGTATCACAGCAAACTTGTGCCAGAGACACCCCTAGGTCCCAGGCTTTCTGATGTCTAACCAGCATCCTCAACGGTGCAACAGCTAGCTGCCCCTCTACCATGAGGCACCAGGGCTCACTGAGCCCAGCCTTGGACATGCCCTGCCTGAGGGCGGTGTCCGGGGAGGCTGCACACAAGCTAGGTTCCAAGCAAGATGTTGCAGGCAGAAGGTGCCAGAACACACAGCAAGCACAGGTGGTACGGACACATTCCAGGCTTCTGGGCAGGTGCCGGGTGGAAAGAAGGAAGAACAGATTGGTGCGGAGGCCTTTCTTTCTGCTGTATTTGCCTCAGCATTCTGAGTCCAGAGCAGGGCTGAAGCCAGGAAAGGCGTCTCAAGAGGAGATGGCACTGGCGGGGGCGAAAGGAAACGCAAGGAGGATAGACCAGAAGATGGCCTCCATGTGATGGGAGGGGTAAGGCAGAGAAGGTGGGGAGGGCTGGGGAGATGGAGCCCCCGTCTTGGGCTGGGAGCTGAAACACAGCCAGATTGTGATAAAGGAGCTGCACCCCAAGGGACCCCGACAATCAGGCCCCATGGACGGAGTGGGTCTACTGTAAATATAATGGAGCACACAGTTCAGCGGCTGCACCCTGAGGCCACCCGGGGAGACGCAGGGCCTGTTTGCCACCAGAGCAGCTGCAGCTCCACTGGGTGTGGTCTGGTCCAGGGCCAGGCAGGGCAGCTCAGCCTCTTCCTCACTCGGCACCCCCTGCAGTGGGCAATCTGGGAATAGGAGCTGGGGTTATGGGGGCGCAGCAGAGCCAGTTGTTGGCTGAACACCTGCCTTAGGGCAGGGGAGGCACTTACCTTCTTGCAAAATCTAAGGAATGCAAGAAAATTCAGCCATTAAAATAGGTAAAAATTTTAACACACTATTTTAAAAAGTGAAAGTTAACACCAAAAACACAAAATCAGAATTTTAAATAGAATAGGGTACAGCATTGTGCCTTCTCACATTGGAGCCTGATACAAAAGGAAAAAGTAATACTGGGCATGTGTTTATTTAAATTTTGGCTATTTTATTCTAAATGGATTTTGCATTTTGATTTTTAAAATTAATTACATTAAAATATTATTCCTCTCGATTATTGTCCCCCTTAACATTGTGCACCAGGGCAACTGCCTCAACCCTCTTTCAGGCCCAGGGCTTACAAGTGACTCAGGAGTGGGAGACCTAGGAAAGTCAGAGCCCGGCATATAGGTGGGTTTTGGGGGCTGGGGATTACTTTTAGTCGGGCTCCCCCATAATGCTCAGAGCTGTGGTTAGTGGTTAAGAACCCAAGCTCTGCAGCCACACAGTTCAGGGTTGAAATCCGGGTTCTACCACTTCTTGTCGGCCTTGGGCTGAGCTTTAGTGCCCTAATATGCTGTGCCAGGAGAGATTAGAGTGTCAGCCTCCCAGGCTTGGGGTGAGCCCTGCATGGCAAGCAGCGGTAAGGTGTGGATCCTAGAGCGTGGAAGGCAGTGCCACGGTGACTAAATCATACAGTGGGTATGGTGTGCACTCCAAAGAGGCAGAGGCTGCTGAGGAATTGACCTGGACGAGGGGTGGTTTGAAAAGGGAGGCTTTGGGGAGGTGGTGCAGAAGGTGGCAGTGGACAGGGTGAGGCCGAGGGACCCTGAGAGTCGGGCAAAGCTGAGAACCATGAAGGCCAAAGGGTGTAAGGCACTTCATGCATTCATTCATTTATTCATTCATTCATTCTGCAGCACCTACCATGTGCCAGACACTATTCTGGATGCTGGGCTATACACAGCATTGAACAAAATAGCCAAGATCCCCTACCCTGGGGGAACCTATCATTTAGAGTGGGAGGCAGACAACAAGGATAGGTCAATGAGCAGTATTTCAGACAAGGGCACTGCTACAGAGAAAATGAAGCAGGGAAGTCGGATGGGAACATGGACATGAAGGGCTACTCAGTCTGCAAGAGGTGCATTTGAGAGAGCAGGGGGTGGGGTTAGCACCAACTAGAGCTGTGCTCAGCCTCCAGCGAGATCTGAACAGCCCAGTCCTTCGAAGAATAGCAGATTACTCAATGGGGCGCTAGGAAAGCCTTGTACATGCCGTATTTCAAGTCCTCGCCACAGCCCTGTGAACACGGTACCGCTATTATCCCCACATGACAATGACAAAGCCAAGGTCATACAGCTAGGAAGTGAGCAAGCCAGGATTTCCTACTCCGCTCTGCTTGACTTCACAAAGTCTGGGCTCTTAACTTGGGTATCTCCTGCCTTTCCTCCGTGATGGTCCACAGAGACAAACACGCCAGGCATCAGATTGTAGCTGGAGGTCAGGGATGAGGACGGATACCAAGGACCTGAAGAGCTTCCCGAGCCCTCCTGGGGTCATGCACTAGCTGGACTCCTGGGCCTTGTTTCCACTCCCATTGAAACTGCTTGAGGTTCTCGATTTCAGAGCATGAGTTCTGGCATTCAGGGGGCTGCCCTGTGTGTCTGGTTCCCTGCTACCTTTCTGGGGCTTCTTGGGGCTGCCAAGTTCTCCAGGGATACTGCACTATCTCAGCTGCCGGCCCCAAGAGTCCCTGAGAGCAAAACTGACTTAGTTCTTGATCCTAGAGATTTGTGATATGCATGCCAGGAACGTTGTGAGGAGAGCTGTAATAAGCTATCCAAAGTGATCGTCCCTTGAACGAGAGTCACTGCAGCCAAATTAGTCTGGATGAAAGGCACAGGGTGCAGGCACTTCCCGATCTGGGGGTGGAGGAAGGAAAAAATGATTACCCAATAGATTTTAGGCTTTAATTGATTTGTATTTTTCCAGGCTGCTAAGGAAGATTAAATCGTGGTATGAAAAATGCCTAGGGCTTAAAATAAATGAGGAGAAAAGCAAGTCATGTCAGAGATGTCCAGGAAGCAAACTGAACCTCTCCAGTGCTGACTGCAGGCTTGGTTGTTGTGTTCTTTGTTCAGGGGAAGGCAGCTTCCTTTTCTTCCCCAGATGTCTTTGCAGTTGGGTTTGACAAACCTACCAAGGTGTGTGTGCACGTGATGGCGAGAGGCAGAGCTGCACCTTTTACTATTGGAGGGCATGTCTCTGGGCTACTGGCTGGTGGAAAAGGATTTGGCGAGGAGTCAGGCTGCATCATTCCGGCACTGGCCCCGCCTTTGATTAACAAGTGAACTCAGTCAAGAATTCCCCCTTTCTGGGCCTCAGTTTATCCATCTGTACAATAAAGGAGTTTGGATCAGAGACTCTTCAAGGGACTCATGAGTCTAATGCTCTGTGACCAAGATCTGATGAGGAAGGAGGCCCAGAAAGGAGAAATGAGTTGCCCAAGTCCCTCAGCAAAGTCACCATTCTGACCCTCCCAATTTCTCCTCTGTACACATGGGAGTGAAGGTACCTATTTCTCAGGGCTGGTGCCAAGATTAAATGAGATAATATTACTAATAGCAGCCCTTTTGTATTATCTGTTCCTACCTGCCAGTTACTAATGCTTCAGATATATTAGTTCATGGAATCCTCCCATAATCCCCACTTCATAGAGGAGGGAAGTAAAGCACAGAGGCGGCTCACACAGCGAGTAAGAGGTGGAGGCAGGATTCGAACTCAATTCCCATGCTCTTCCTAGCGTAATACCCACCTCCACAGACACTACGGTTTTATTGAGCACAGAGAGCTCAAAGACCGTAGCTCCTAAAAACGGCAACAGACAAGAGCAAGAACTCCCAGCTCAGTGCTGCGTCCGATACCAGGCCGCCCACCCCACTGGGGAATGACACGACTCACAGCGCTCCTTTCCCCGAGCGGGTCCTCACCACCTGCCTCCCGAGATGGCAGAGGCAGTTCCTTCCATTGTCCACCCCCACCCCAGTTTTCGACCCCGGGGCTTGGGCGGGCCGTCCCTGACCCGCTCTCACCTTGCTCGCGCTAGAGCCGCCGTCACTCACAGAGTGCCCCGAGCCCGGGTGCCTCCGTGGGCGTCTGTGGCCCCGGAGGGCGGGGAGGTCCGGCCCTGGCTTGGGGGGCGGGGCGGGGGTGGTGGGGAAGTCGGGGCGGAGGGGTGGGGCCTGATTGTTACCGCGGTGCCATAGTAACCGCGTCACGTGGACGCCCCGCCTCACCCCGGAGCCGGCGGCGTGGGCTCCAGGGCTTCCGCGGGACCCTCGGCCCTCCGGCCCGCCCCGTGGACATCGCTCCCGGTTCAGATTTCCTCCCCGACATCTGTTCATTTTAAAGATGGGGAAACAGGTGCAGAGAACAGAGCGGGGGCTGGCCCACGGAGCTCCTAACGCCCTGGGACAGCTAACGGCCGCCTCCCGGCCCTCTCGCCCCGGGGCCGTTGTGCCCTTTGGGCGTTGTCAGGTCTCAGAACAGGGAGGACCCGACCAGGGACACGTGCGGTCCTAGGAGGCCACAGCTGGAAGCGACCCGAAGGGTCCCACTGAGACGCCAGACCGCACACAGGCCTAGCGGGGAGGCCCTGGCCCCAGGCGGCCGAGCGGGCTGGCCGGGAAGCCGCACCCAGGCTGGCGCCATCCTGCGGGCTGGCGGGCGGGCTCGACGCGCGCTGATGACGTTTCGCGCGGCGCCCTTAGCGACGGCGGTCACCAGGGAGGGGCGCTCTCTGATGACATATCCGCGCCCCCCCTCCCCTAGCGACGGCGGTCCCCGGGGAGCGGGCGCGATGCTGGGCTGCATGGACGTGTCCACTGCCCCGCACCACATCCCCCCGGAAATGCCCCGGTACGGGGAGGAGAACCACATCTTCACGATGATGCAGGTGACCCGGGCGGCGGCTGGGGAACCTCTGGCGCGGTACCGGGCTGCGTGGCGGCCACCCCGCAGCTGGGGGCCACGTTGGTTACCCACGAGGCTGCCCAGTTTTGTGGTGTCCGACTGTTGTACCGTCCTAACCCCGAGGATCCCTCGGACTGAAGACTTGCCCTGTCCCCGTCCCTCGGACCCAGGAGGGAGGAAAGGGGGGGCAGGTCATCCTGGCCAGGACTTGGCCCTTGCCCGCGCCAGCTGGCTGGACAGCCGGCAACAAGTCCTTCCCTTTTCTCAGTTCCCCCATCTGTGAAATGCGGGTTCAGGGCTTACCCGCCTGTCCGCTGTATTGGCTTCTGAGCTGGGGCGTGTCCGAGTTCAAAGTGGTATCACCATCCTCTGAGACGGCCGCCTCCTGGGACAGCAGCCCGGTTTGGATAGCAGCACTTCCCGCCTGGCCCTTCCTGCTCGGCGCCAGGAGGCTTCGGGCTGCTCCCAAGCTTTCACCCCGGGTTCTTGTCCCCACTCCCTGTGTGACCTTAGGCAAAGCCCTGCCCCTGCTTGTGTTCCAGGTTTCCCTTCTGCACCTCTTGGAGGTAGAGATTTCAGGCGCTGGACTGGAAGAACTAGCAGTCACTCAGAGGTTCTGAGGGCCAAAGAGAAGCTGGAGTCCAGCTTCCGGAGCATTTGCTCTTCCCAGTATACCCTTCTCAGAGGCCTTGTCGTGGTGACGCCTGTGGCCACCCGTGCCTCTGACCTGCACACATGAGAGCAGAGCTCATACCGAGTACCCCGAGTCTCCATCTTTCTGGCAAATATATGCTGTCTTTGGGAAGTGTTAACTGATGGAGGGGGAGAGAGAGATTTCTAAAACTGTGTGGCCAACCGAAGTAAAGAAAATGGCTAGCTGAGTTTAAGTCATTGGGTGGTGGGCAGGATGGGGCAGCTCCTGGGGGCACTGTGGGCTGTTCTTAGAGAACCTGGGGTACCTCGTAATGATTGCTAGAAGGAGCAGCCTGAAAAAGCTTTTAGTCAGTGTTTCTAGTCCTTAGTCATTTGTGTGTTCCCTCCATGGGTTTTACCTTTTCAGTTTTTACACATTTTATTTTTTAAAAATTTGGGGAGTTATAAAAATAGTATGGACTTCTGATGTACCCTTCCCTCAGCTTCCCCCGGTACCGACACATTCTCAGAACCAGGAAGTGGACATTGGTGCAATACTGTGAACTGGACGATAGGACCTGTGAAGTTCCTCCGTTTTTACCTGCGCTCATGATTCTTTTGGTGGGTGTGTGGTTCTATGAAATTTTATCACAGGTATAGATTCATAGAACCACCACCACATTTCCATTTTAGCTTAAGTATTTCTTTAAATCAACCCACTTTAAAAAAAATCAACTTATTTTACCTCATCTTAAGAATATCCTTGAGAGATTAAAGATGGCGGCGTGAGAGGTGAGACAGAGGCTTCCTCCTAAAACCACATATAATATGAAAATAAAGCTACTACAACTACTCTTGAAAGAGCAACGGGAAAGAGAACTACAATAAACTGCATACACCTGGAGACAAGAGCAGCCCTCACAGAAAACGGTAATGTACTAAAGCTGTGGTCCTGCGGGATCCAAGCCCTTCCCCCACCCCAGCTCACCAGCAGGAGGAACAGGAACAGAGCAGAGAGGGAGTGGAGAACTGGGATTGCTGAATACCTAACTCTGGAGATCTACTCTGGGAGCACAAACCTACATTTCATGGTGCTTGCATGACACTCTTGTAATTAGGAGCTTGGAAAGCTAAGACAGGCGGAGTTCCTGGAGAGACTAAGATTCCGGCTGCTTGTGAGATCAGGGATCCATACCCAGCTTCTCCAAGATGGGGGAGGGGCAGGCAGTCTGAGAGACTTCCTGGCAAGGAGGACCTTGGAAGGAGGCCTGCTGAGGGGGCAAGGACTGCATGGAGCTTGCTGCTCGGGAGAAAGGACAGGTGGACAGGATTGTCCGGGTGTACTCTGCCCAGCAGATTGGGGTTTTTCTGATCTTCAGGTGTGCTGGCTCCCTGGCTGCCTGCACAGCTCCAGGAACCCCTACTGTGACAGGCAGACTAGTGCACCTTTTGCCTGGCCAGCCCCACCGGGCTTGCAAACCTGGAAGCCCTTCCCTGGTGTTGGGCCAAACGGAGGGAGGATCTGTCTACAGCAACTTAAAAGGCAAAGCACAGAGGCTTATACCTGTGTGCTCAGCCCACCGGTTCAGACAGTGGAGACAGGCATAGCAGCCAGGAACCAGGAAACAGCCCTTTCCTCCCCCGAGGCACCAATACCACTCCCGTACAATCCCTAACATTGCTTCAGGGGCTGAGCAGCTCCAGAGAGTAGAGCTTCTGGGCACTAGAGGGCTCCATACACCAAAGGAACCTGGTCCAGAGTAAAATTATGAATATAACTCCTGAGAAAGATTTTAATGATATGGACCTTATGACTCTCCCTGAAAGGGAGTTCAAAATAAAAATCATGAACATGCTCATGGAGGTATGGAAAGATATTCAAGAACTCAGGAATGAATTCTGGTCAGAGATCCAATCCTTGAGGAACACAATGGACGGTGTTAAAAGCAGATTGGATATGGTGGAGGAGACAATAAATGAAATAAAAACTAGAGAAGAGGAATACAAAGAAGCTGAGGTACTGAGAGAAAAAAGGATCTCTAGGAATGAAAGAATATTGAGAGAACTGTGTGACCAATCCAAACGGAACAATATTCGCATTATAGGAGTACCAGAGGAAGAAGAGAGAGAAAAAGGGATAGAAAGTGTCTTTGAAGAAATAATTGCTGAAAACTTTCCCACACTGGGGAAGGAAATAGTCTCGCAGTCCACGGAAGCCCACAGAACTCCCAACACAAGGGACCCAAGGAAGACAACACCAAGACACATAATAATTAAGATGGCAAAGGTCAAAGATAAAGACAGAGCATTAAAGGCAGCTAGAGAGAGAAAAAAGATCACCTACAAAGGAAGACCCATCAGACTATCATCAGACTTCTCAACAAAAACCTTACTGGCCAGAAGAGAATGGCATGATATATTTAACGTAATGAAGCAGAAGGACCTCGAACCAAGAATATTGTATCCAGCACAATTATCATTTAAATATGACGGAGGGATTAAACAATTTCCAGACAAAGGAAAGTTGAAAGAGTTTGCCTCCCATAAACCACCACTACAGGATATCTTAAACGGACTGCTCTAGAGGGAAACACCCCTAAGGCTAAAAAGATGTCACCAGAGAAAATAAAAGCATAGCAAAGAAAGCAGACCATCCAAATACTAACTAAAGGCAAAGAATGAAACACCCAATATATAAAGAATGGAAGAGGAAGAATAGGAAGGGAGAGATAAAGAAACATCAGATGGCGTTCACAATAACTTAACAAGAAAGTTAAGTTAGATTCTCAGATAGTAAAGAAGCAACCCTTGAACCTTTGGAAACCACGAATCTAAAGCCTGCAATGGCAATAAGTACATATCTATCAATAATCACCCTAAATGTAAATGGACTGAATGCACCAATCAAAAGACACAGAGTAACAGAGTGGATAAAAAAGCAAGACCCATCTATATGCTGCTTACAAGAGACTCACCTCAAACCCAAAGATATACACAGACTAAAAGCGAAGGGATGGAAAAGATATTTCATGCAAACAACAAAGAGAAAAAAGCAGGTGTTGCAGTACTTGTATCAGACAAAATAGACTTCAAAACAAAGAAAGCAAGAGATAAAGAAGGACATTACATAATGATAAAGGGGTCAGTCCAACAAGAAGATATAACCATTATAAACATATATGCACCCAACACAGGAGCGCCAACATATGTGAAACAAATACTAACAGAATTGAAGGAGGAAATAGACAACAATGCATTCATTTTAGGAGACTTTAACACACCACTCACTCCAAAGGACAGATCAACCAGACAGAGAATAAGTAAAGACACAGAGGCACTGAACAACACACTAGAACAGATGGACCTAACAGATATCTACAGAACTCTGCACCCAAAAGCAACAGGATACACATTCTTCTCAAGTGCACATGGAACATTTTCCAGAATAGACCACATACTAGGCCACAAAAAGAACCTCAGTAATTTCAAAAATATTGAAATCCTACCAACCAACTTCTGAGATCACAAAGGTATAAAACTAGAAATAAATTTTAGAAAGAAATCAAAAAGGCTCACAAATACATGGAGACTTAACAACATTCTCCTAATTAATCAACAGGTTAACGACCAAATCAAAACAGAAATCAAAGAATATATGGAGACTAATGACAACAACAACACAAAGCCACAACTTCTGTGGGACGCAGCAAAGGCAGTTCTAAGAGGAAAGTATATTGCAATCCAGGCCTATTTAAAGAAGGAAAAGCATTCCCAAATGAACAGTCTAAAGACACAATTATTGAAATTGGAAGAAGAAGAACAAAGGAGGCCCAAAGTCACCAGAAGGAGGGACATAATAAAGATCAGAGAAGAAATAAATAAAATTGAGAAGAATAAAACAATAGAAAAAATCAATGAAACCAAAAATTGGTCCTTTGAAAAAATAAACAAAATAGATAAACCCCTAGCCAGACTCATTAAGAGAAATAGAGAATCTACACACATAAACAGAATCACAAATGAGAAAGGAAAAATAACGGCAGACCCCACAGAAATACAAAGAATTATAAGAGAATATTACAAGCATCTATATGCTAACAAGCTGGAAAACCTAGAAGAAATGGACAACTTCTTAGAAAAATACAGCCTTCCAAGACTGACCAAGCAGGAAACAGAAAAACTAAACAGACCAATCACCAGCAACGAAATTGAATCGGTAATCAAAAAACTACCCAAGAACAAAACCCCTGGGCAAGGGAAACAAAAGCAAAAATGAACAAGTGGGACTATATCAAGCTTAAAAGCTTCTGTACAGCAAAGGACACCATCAGTAGAACAAAAAGACATCCTACAGTATGGGAAAATATATTCATAAATGATGCATCTGAGAAGGGGTTGACATCCAAAATATATAAAGAACTCACACACCTTAACAAACAAAAAGCAAATAATCCAATTAAGAAATGGGCAGAGGACATGAATAGACACTTCTCTAAAGAAGAAATTCAGGTGGCCAACAGGCACATGAAAAGATGCTCCACATCGCTAATCATCAGAGAAATGCAGATTAAAACCACAATGAGATATCACCTCACACCAGTGAGGATGGCCAACATCCGAAACACAAACAACAGCAAATGTTGGCAAGGATGTGGAGAAAAGGGAACCCTCCTACACTGCTGGTGGGAATGCAATTTAGTTCAACCATTGTGGAAAGCAGTATGGAGGTTCCTCAGAAAACTCAAAATAGAAATACCATTTGACCCAGGAATCCCACTCCTAGGAATTTACCCTAAGAATGCAGCAGCCCAGTTTCAAAATGACAGATGTACCCCTATGTTTATTGCAGCACTATTAACAATAGCCAAGAAATGGAAGCAACCTAAGTGTCCATCAGTAGATGAATGGATTAAGAAGAGGTGGTACATATACACAATGGAATATTATTCAGCCTTAAGAAGAAAACAAATCCTACCATTTGCAACAACATGGATGGAGCTAGAGGGTATTATGCTCAGTGAAATAAGCCAAGCAGAAAAAAAGACAAATATCAAATGATCTCACTCATATGTGGAGTATAAGAACAAAGAAAAAAACTGAAGGAACAAAACAGCAGCAGACTCACAGAACCCAAGAACGGACTAATAGTTACCAAAGGGAAAGGGACTGGGGAGGATGGGTGGGAAAGGAAGGACAAGGGGGAAAAAGGGACATTACGATTAGCAGATATAGTGCTGGGCAGGCACGGGGAGGGCTGTACAACTCAGAGAAGACAAGTAGTGACTCTACAGCATCTCACTATGCTGATGGACAGTGACTGTAATGGGGTTGGTGGGGGGGACCTGATGAAGGGGGTCGTTTAATTACCATAATATTGCACATGTAACTGTAGGTTAAAGATACCAAAATAAATTGTAAAAAAAAAAAAAGAATATTCTTGAAATCAGGTTTGATGGACTAGTTTTTCTTATACGCATTAGATATGCAGCTATCTAAAAGTAAAATTTAAAATACTCATCTGTGAGACAAGTAGTGATTCTATAGCATCTCACTACGCTGATGGACAGTGACTGTAAGGGGGTTGGTGGGGGGGACCTGATAAAGGGGGTAGTTTAATAACCATAATATTGCACATGTAATTGAGATTAATGATACCAAAATAAATTAAAAATAAATAAATAAAATAAAATACTCATCTGTGAACCATCTACAGTCGTCTCACACCATCTTACTAGTGATAAACGATTAGGGAGCTTCTCTGTGTGTGCCATTGACAGGTTGGGAGTCTGAGACCCTGAGAAGGGAAGGGACTCGATGGGAGGTGTGGAGCAGGGTTAGCAGCATTCAGTGCTCTTTCTTCCACACCACACTCCCTGTGCCCCCAAAGGGCTGAGCCCCTCCCTGCTTGTCCCTGAAGGATGCTTATTATGGCACCAGCCCAGCTCCTCTCAGGTACTGGGTTCATTTCTGTGTCTTTAGTTCTGGAAACATGGAAGCTGCTTTCCCTTTGGAATGAAGTGGCTGGACTCTCCCAGGATTATTTAGATATTTGGCTGGCAAATATTCCGTCCCACTGGAGGGACCAGGTTCCCCAGCAGGCACCTGCTTTGAGTACCTACTGAGACCGTGCCAGGCTCTGGGGCAAGGGCAAGGCATTAATGAGGGTGCATGGGGGCTGCAGGAGCACATGACAGGACTTATCTAGTGAGTGTGATCCTGAAGCTGTGTTTCCACTGGGACCTGAGGGCTAGAGGGAACAGTGTTCCAAGCTGAGGGAACAGCATTTGCTGAGGCTCTGAGGGGTGAATAAGCACGGTGCATGAGAAGATCCAAGAGGAGGCTGGTCTGGGAAGCACAGAGGGACTACGGGGAGAGGGCCCTGACTGCCTGCCGAGTCAGGGGCATCGTCCCTCTGGCGGTGCTGCAGCAACCATGCCCACGCGGTCCCTCCCTCATGCCTCTGCTCACGGGGACCCAAGCAATGGCAGCTGGGGCAGGGGCAGAGTCCCGAGCTGAAAGCATGTTTGGTGGGGTGCGGTGGAGAGATCAGGCCCCATAACCAATATCCATAGCAACCAAGGTGCTAAGCCACCTGAGCCCTGAACCTTACGTGCCCATGCAGATGTTAACCACCTCGGTGTCTGCCCTGTGTTCACAGAACATGCTGGAGCAACTCCTGATCCACCAGCCCTCCGACCCCATCCAGTTCATGATCCATCACTTGCAACTAGACAACGATAATGGTGAGCACCTGGGTGGCCCCTCACACTCGGTGTTCCCCCCTCCTCCTCGGAACACCTGTGAGCTACTGTCTTCCCTGGGTTTGAAGGGAGGTCAGACAGGGTGGGGAGGGGTTTTGACAACTTGGGGGTAGTGGTTAACTGAAAAATTCCTTAATTTCTTTTGGAGCACCTGTAAAAAAACTCTCTTGGCAAGTTATTGAAATGAAAACCTCAGAATCAGTCATTAACGCTTTGGAGCGCCCCGGCTCGTGTCGCTTCTTGGGGTTCGGCTCTGTGCTCACTCCACTGGGTTTCTGGTCGACCTAGGCAGGCAGCACTTGGGTTTTCCTGGTGGTCTCATGATCCGTGCCCTTTAATGAGTCCCAGGGCTCCTCAATCCTCAGCCCTAGCCCAGATCCGCCAGGTGCAAGGCCAGAGCGCAGAGCTTGGGACTGGGAGAAGAGGCCCCCATTCTGCGGTCAGTTTGCCAAGTGGAGCGTCATTCTGTCCCGCATGAGCCAGGGAAACTGGTGTCTTGGAGCTTTGATGTTTCTTTCACTGGTGCTCTAGCCGCTTTGCAGGAGCTGCCAGCATACCAGTGAAGTCAGCGCTTGGTGTAGCGAGAGGGACAGAGGTCCCACATGCCCCGTGGTGGGGTTCAAGTCCTACGATGTGGAAGGGATGCTAAGTAGTTAACAAAAAAGAAAGGGTAAGAGAGAGGAGACTGCAAGCTTGCAGGTGCTCCAGGCCCATCTGGTCTTTTCAGCGTGCCCTGCCTGCAGCCTCGATGTCCTCTCAGGCTTGGCTGCAGAGCGTCAGAGGGAGGGACGGGCTTCTTGGGTCCCAGTGCCATTTCACCAACTAAGCAAGGTGGGGCAGACAGAGCCCCAGCAGGGCCCTTTTCTGAGCCTGTAGCTAGGCAGAATTGAGAATCGGTATGCCCTGGGTGGAGATGGAGCCATGGCCATGGGGCTCAGGAGCACCCCCTTCTCGAGCTGTCCAACCTGCCTTCTTGCATTCCTGGTGTGACCCGCTTTGCCCTGAAGAGCCTCCTGTAGGAGGCGTCCATCCTCTGGCTGGCTCTCTATCACGTGGTGCGAGAGGGAGGTTCACCTGCTCCATGGGGCGGGGAGGGTGGTTAAGCCTAAGCCACCTTCCTTCCCAGCAGTCCTGCTGCAGACTGCAGCTCACCACCCAGGCCTCCCCGGGCCTCCCCTCCATTTGCCAGAGGAAGCTGTTTCCGCATTCCCACTTCCCTGGGCCTGAGGCTGGACAGGGGCTTGGGGCTGCTGAGCTCTGCTCTTTGAGGGCTGCTAGGAGCATTTCTCCCCATTTTCAGCTCTCTTGTCTAGCTACCACCAAATAAACAAATCAAAGCACAGTAAAGGTTAAAGTAAACTCAGAGTTAAAGTGAAATAAGAGCAAAGCACAGGGTACAGTGAAAGTGCAGCTCAGTGAAGCCCCCGCACCCTCTATGGCCCCATGATTGATCTTCAGAATCCTCCTATGAATATGTAAAGAGATACTGAGAGATCCTTGCTGTCTCTGGGCCTCAGTTTCCTCATCTGTAGAACGGGTGTGTTTGGTTTGCCGAGCCGAGGCACGGCAGCTCTGGCCTGGTCGGTGGCTGCCGTGGGAAGGATGCTTCAGGCTGGGCTGTGGGCTTGACGAGGCCTCCAGGCTTCTGGCAGTGCGAGGTGGAGTTTCCACTAGTGAAAAGCTTAATGAGAGGTTTCTAAATTAAAAACTGTGCTTGAAAAAATAATGACCACTTGAACTCTGAGGAGCTGGATTGCGATGCCCTTCATACTGATGGTGAGAGACTTTCCTTAGGGGTGGATGTGCCACACCGCGTGTCCTTAAGTTGTGAGCCTCAAAGCTTAACCCGTCTCCCAGTGGGAATTCAAGACTCTGAAATTTGAAGCAGATTCCATCTTCTATTTATATTTTATCTTGCTCCTCGGTGTGCAGACTTAATTTTCACTGTCAAACTGTCCACTTCACCAGAATCTTTAAGTTCAGACATCATCTTTCTGTTTTAAACACAGCAGAGCTGACATGGAGCACTGGCCTATGGCCACCTCTGCTCGTCTTGTCCTTGCTCTCTTCCGCATCCTTCTATCCTTTCTGCACCACTTTTCCTTCATTCATGGGGCTTGCTCTCCAAGGGTCCCCTCCGTGGGGTCTTTATTCCCTTCTCTACATGACACCTGCTCTATTGTTCTTCGTCAGGGGTGAAGAGTCCAGACCTGCTCCATTTAGCTCTGACTGGGGGCTGGCCTCCTGTCTGTCCTGAACCGCTGGAGTCCAGGTTTTTAGTCCAGATGCTTTCTTGGGGAGTAGAGTCATTGGCTTCTCAGTTACCACTGTTTTGGGGTTTTGATCTGTTCCCACAGCCCTCCGCCCCCATTTCCAGGCCTTGACTGGCATCTCCTATGGATGTTGGAACACCTATGCCCTTTGGCTCAAGCCCTAACTGCTTCCATGGAAAGCAGGGAGGGACAGCTGGGAGTTTGCCTCTCTGAACCCAGGCCTTCCCTGACAAGTAAAGCAAAAATGTGGGGGAAGGAGGGGAGGCAGAGGAGGAGACTATGCCTCTGTGACTCTTCTAGGAGTGAGGAGAAGCTGGAAACAGGTCGCCCCAACCTTACATGCTCTGGAAGAGGACGGGAGGTGTGGAGAGGTCCCCTGATGTCTAGTGAGCATTTCTGCTGCTCTGGGCTAGTGGGTCAGACCGTCACCCTCCTGAGTGTCAGCCAGGCAATGGCCTGGAAGTCGGGTGCTCAGCCCTTCACTTACTGGGCAAGGGTGGTGGGTGGGCAGGGGCTCACTGTGTCACATGGTGACGCTGCCGGTGGCTGGTATGGAGGGAGAGCAGGCTCTGGACTCGTCCTGGTGAGTGTATGCAGGCGGGAGTGACAGGAGCCACCACCAGCACATGGGCTGGCGGCCCCTTCACCGCAAGAAAAGCAGATTTAGTACAAAGTGAGCATTTACAGTAGCCCTGGGCAATATTAAAGTAGGTGACGGTGTATATAATGGTATGTTTAGTTTTTTATCAAACGTTTGTCCAAGAAAGCTGTGTATTAGAGCTCCAATACCTAAGGGCTTTCCTGTGAATTTTAAATCATGCTCCTAGTTAAACCTCAAAAGGATCTCTGGATGGAAAGGGTTTCTGATTCCTTTGAAGTGGTTTGAAGAAGTTGATTACTCTTGGCAGTCAAGCAGCCTTTTATGACACTGTTTATAAATAATTACTCATGAGCAGGGCTGGAGTTTCAAGGTGTTAGACTTTAAGAAACTGACATTAATCACATAAATGTGTATGAGAAATTAGGTGGGGAGAAAGGCCATGGATGTTCCCCTTTTAAAGCATTTTCGTAGATGTGTACAATTTGGGTGCCACTTAGGGGAGCCTGGAAGGGGTTTGCCCAGCCATCTTTGAGCCCCAAAACTTGATCAAGATGAACGGGTGACTTGGGAGTCAACTCGTTCCCAGAATGCTCCGTTCTCCTTGGGTCCTGCCGGCCCAGGTTCTCAGGAACTTCAGTGGTGGTCTGTGGCTGGAGCCCATGGAGAGGCGGCAAGGTGATGGGCAAATGGGCCGGCCGCAGGCCCCCACTGCTCCCCTAGTTCAGCTTTGGCTGGCAGGCGATCTCTGGGCCCCAGTGAGTGAGTTCTCTGCCTCACGGCATGAAGTGCCTTCCCTGGACCGCCCTCCCTGCTGCTCTAATGGTGCCCCCTTCCCTCAGGCCTTCCCCGGCGCCCCAGCTGCAACCCCCCGTCACCTCTCCTGACCGAGTGTGCCCGGAGCTGCCCCTTCCCAGACTCATCCTGTCAGCAGTGTTTTCCCCCTGCTGTGGCTTCTCTCGGTCACATGGAGGCCCTGGAAGGCTTTGCTCCCCGAGATGCAACCAGAGCAGAGAATGGGCGGTGCATCCCTGTCTGTCATGATGCCCGCCACAGCTGAAAATGCTGGGCCTGTCCTGGGCCTCACCAGTCAGGTGAGCCAGACTCTGGGTTGCGGTCTGGTAGGTGTTCTCCCTGGGGGCCCTGGGTGGCCGCCCTGGGGCCCACATCTGCTAGTGGCATTATGGGCACAGAATGCCTGTCTCGAGCCTGGTACAGCAGTACCGTGCTCCGCACACAACCGTGGCCTTACTTGTGGCACTTCTCCTGGCCAGGTGGGCCTGGGCCTGGCTTCGCCTGGGCAGGATTCTGTGAGCCGTGCTGGCCTTTGAATAAACCCCTTCTCTGCTCAGCCCAGCTGCAGCTGGTTCCCGCAGCTTGCACCTGAGATGCCAACTGGCCGAGGGCACCTTTGTAAGGAGGAGGTAATAGTGATGACAAAGGTGACGAGCACTCAGTGACCACAGAAAGAGAAGGGGACAGCAGAAGGAGGCCTCTGTGGGTCCTGTTGTGTGCATAGCTACTTGCAGTTCTGGCCCCCATAAAGGCCCCTGCCCTTGGGGGCCTGCCGTTCGGTGGGGACAACATGACCCTGGCCACTCAGCAGTGGGACAGAACTCACCAAGGTGGCGGGCGAGCAGCAGGGAGCTGCTGGGTCACGAGCAGGAGCAAGAAACCCAGAGAAGGAAGCCCGTGGGGCTGGGGTGGGCGCTGGGCGGGCCGGGGTGGAGGCCAGTACTGAGGTGAGGAGCGGCACAGGAGGAGGGGGAGTCCAGGATCAAGGGAGGACGGCTCAGCACTCCCAGCACCCTGGGCTCCCCCACTGGGTGAGGCTCTGGAGGGCCAGCTGTCAGGATGGCCAGGACACCTCCTGGCCTCCTCCTGAGGTCATGTCCCTCTGGGTCCAAAAGGACTTAAAGGGACCCAGAGCCCTTTGGCTAGAGCGCTGGAAGCTGGGCCCACCGTACTGTCGAGGGCAGGGGGCTCCCCAGCCCAGCCTGCTGTGCAGAGAAGAGGGTGAGCGGAACTTGCCACCTTGTCGGGGGCCTTCCTGCCCCCACGGCTCTGATTCATACCACCCCTACCAGGGAAGGCTTTGGGCTTCCCAGAAGCAAGTTACCTTCATGTCACACATCAGTGGGGCCGATGGACCCAATCACCAATGTTCAGACCTATAGAGACAGCAGCTTTCTGGGGACACATAAAGAGCAGCGGGAAGCCGTGATGTGCGCCCAGCCCTTCGGGTTCCTGAGGAGAGAGCAGCTCCCTGACGGCCCCGGGCTAGGCCTGGCCGCTCCCTTTCAGTTCTGGAGTTGCAGTCACCTCGCTAGCTTGGCACCAGGGGCTGTGGTAAATCCTGCCTTTCCTTGCAGCACCCAGCAGGATGCTGAGTGCCGATGAGGGGCTCAGTGTTTGTGGAGCGGATCCATGAATTACCTGAACTTTCCCTTCATATTTCCCTGAAAATGAGAAGATGCTATGAATTTGGGCAAAGGTCTATTTAAACCCAAATGGCGTGGCTAGGTGTAGATGTGCTGATCATGAAATCGTGGGCCAAACGGATACTCTTGTGCCTTCTCAGGGCCCATGTCCAGACTAGAAGCTCACACATGCCTGTCCTGCTCCGCGTGGACGAGGTTCCGCTCGGCGGCCTGGCAGGGATGGGCCTGCCCATAGACGACGGACGCTCAGACAAGTGGGAGGGCTCAAGTCTTCCTCAGTCTCCATGGGCCAGGCTGAACGGGGCGAAGGTCTCATTTCTCTGACCTCTGTTCTGTGGCCCTCGCTCCCCAGCTAGGGGGAGGTGGTGACATATCCCAGTGGCACTCAGGGCGGGATCAGCATGGACTCATCTGTCTAGACACCACATCCTGGTTCCTTGTTTTGACCCAAGAACACAGCTTCCCAGTGCTTTTAAGACGCTGGTCTTCTCCAGTGGCCCACACCTACTAAAGAGTGGTAGGTGGCTGCTTTAGGAGTTTTGGGGCCATGAACCTTCCAGGGCCGGGAGTCTCACACTGCAGCAGGCGGCCAGTTGTTTCCATTTGCATAGAAATGCTCATATTTGAAAACAAAGACTTTCCTATCTGGGGTTTTATAAATCTGGCCCATATACCCCAGGCTTTTTCCCATTATTTCCCTCTGTAAAATGATGGGGAATACATTTTGCTAAATAAAAAGGCATAAATATATATAAAAAAAGCTTCAAGGGTCAATTTACATAAAATACAGCTTTATTTGAGAGTGTGTCCCCGAGACAAAGTCCCTGTTTAAAATGCTTTATGGTGTTTGAAATCCCAATTGTTCTTGATATTTATTAGTTTGGCAAACAAGTTACCGCGTCCATGTCCCCTTGGAGACAGAAAAATAAACCATCTCAGTGATCACTTACCTCTCTAAACACAGAGAATATGTTGTATGGTGAGAGCATCTCTGAGCCGTTGGGTTACAAACGACCACGCCACTTGCAGAAAATGAAATCTGGGGAGGAAAGAAATAAATACACGCCGAGCACCGTGGGCAGGGGAGGTTGCTTTGTCATATCGAGCCATGACATTCAAATCTTTTTATTCCACAGTGCCGAAGATTGTAATATTTGGTCCACCGGCCTCGGGGAAAACAACTATAGTAAGTGTATCATATTAGGTGTTGTAATACTGTGATATCTCCCTGATCCTGCAGAGCTGGAATGAGGCTGCAGCTCAGCGAACTTCCAACATTACTGAGCTTTTCTTCATCTCCTCCTTCTCCTGCTTCCTTTTTTCTGATTACAAGAAGCAGTGTGTGTTCACAGCAGACAAGACAAAAACCAAAAATCCAATTCCCCAACCATCGAGAAATAAGCATTATTTTAACATTTGGCTATGCCTTCCAGGGTTTTCTCGTGGCTACATGGACCCTATCTTTGCACACCCTCGGTTATATCCTTAGGATAAATGTCTAGGAGCAGAAGTGCTGGCTCAAACAACATACACATTCAAAGACTTTTGGCATGGAATCTTCAGATTCGCTCTTAAAATTTTTGTTATGAAATAGTCTGGCCGATCAGAAAAGCGTAAAAATCTGTAGAGAACCATAGATACTCATGTACCTCACTGCCAGATTTTACAGAATTTTTCATTTTGCCCTATTTGCTGTGATGATTCTCCGTTTTAAAGACAATACCACTTTCAAATACCGTGGCGACTTCATCTACCTCCCCCTTTTTTGTCTCTCCTTCCTTGGAGGCAGCCCCTCCTGAAGCTGGTGTGCTTCATCCTATCTATGGTTTTCATCTTTAAACTCCTTTTTATAAGTGCCAAGAACTTGTTCAAATTTTAATCATCTGAGATGGAAGTTTCTGTCTTTTAAAAGCCAGTTAGCGAATATCGGTTAACCCTGGATGCCTGCAGGTGCTCGAGCCCTCGGCCTGGCCTGGATCGTGCTGCAGGCTGTTTGCCTGATCAGCTGGTAGTTTTGCTGTATTCTGAAAAGGAGATAAGATGGAGGATCCTTGCACAAAGTAACCTGTATTTGCTGTGCTTTGGAGTTAGTATAGCTGCTCTTTTTATCTCTTTACCTATCCGTCCGTTCATCTACCCCCCTGTCCTTCTGTCAGTCTTTGTCTGTCTGTAGTTTTTCCACTTTGCGCCTTAGGATCAGGCTGTCAGTTTTCACTTCTCCCTGTAATCCACCCACCTGAATCACTGTGACTGTTAGAAACCAGGGGCTCCTGGACCTGGCAGTCCCAAGCATCACCACGGTGCTTTGGAAACTGCAGGTTCCCAGGCTCCCTTGCAGACCCGCTACTCAGAATGTCCTGGGGAGGGGTCCAGGGAGCTCGTTGACACTGCTGCCAAGGTGATGCTGACGCCAGGCACTAGAGGTGGTACCCTGTGTACTGAGACAGACGGGTGCACTGGGCCACGACAAGGCAGAGTCAGATCACTCAGGGTCAGGGGTCTCCTTGGCAAATGGGCCTTTGTCTTTGAGACATTTGGCACTCTGGGACTACGTCGCTTCCTTCCCAGTTCTAGCTCCTCTCTGATCACTGGCAGGAAGTTGCTGGGTAGACTCGTGAAGTGTCATGAGCACAGAGACCTTCCTTTGTCAGGTCTCGACTTGTCCTCCCTGGTGAGGTCAGGGCCCACCAGCACTTTGCGTGCTGCCGCTATAGGCCTTCTGGTGAATTCACTGCACCTGTCCCTGACCACTGTATGGGGACATCCAGAATCTAATTTTACAGTAAGGTGATAGATAGTAAAATCCCAACAGAGTCTTAAAGGGTTGTTTCCTGATATCATCACTGACATTTCCCAGTGCAAGGAATGCAGGGAATTAAAGTTCAAACCTGCCCAGGGGAGCTTCAGGGCCTTCTGAATCATCCAGTGTGGAAATGGTCATCAGTATAATCTTGGTATTAAGAACATTTTATTGCATTATTATTCCTTAATATTTATTATTCCCTTATAGAGTATATATAGTAGCCATCAATGAACTAAACATTCATTTGGTTAGAATATGTCATCTCCCAATCTTTAAGAAAAAATGAACATCAAGTGTGGTTGTGACCCGTATTTAGGTCCTGTCCCTGGATTTCCTGTTATAAACCTTTCTGGAGTTAAAAACTCATGGTCCACAGAGCTTGGAAAGGCATGCCAGGGGCAGCCAAAAACAGCCCATTTGTAGGTTTTTCCAGCTCCATTTAGAGTCAGTGGCTGGTTGAAGAAGAGATAGCATACAAGCAGCATTCTTAGGCTGGGAGGTACTCGATGGGTTTGTCTCTCTTGGTGGCCTCCTTCCAGCCAGAAATAATTAGACTTCCCTAGGGCCAGTCTTTCCTAGTAGAATACAGAAGGACCTGGGCATTTTAATGGAGTTGTCTTAATTAAAACTTTGCTAAAATTTTCCTCTTTCCTTTAGGCAATGTGGCTTTGCAAACATCTCAAGAGCAATCTTCTCAGTTTGGAGAACTTGATGGCAAACGAATCTTCCTCTTTGGCTGCAGGTGCCAGGTGGCACTATCAGAAAACTAAGGTAGGACTGGCCCTGGGGATGGGTTGGGGGTGTGTGCACAGGGTGACAGAGCCCCTCACCTCTGCCCTGCTCAGCTAGTTTCCAATTTCTTTTTAAGTGAGAAAATGCTGGGGAAGGGAGTAGGGCAGACCAGGAGTGCCCACTGTTCCATCCCAGCTCTGCTCCAGCTGGAAGTTCATACTGCAGAGAAAAATGCCTTTGACTCCTGAGCAAGGGTCACCCAAAGGTGACACAGGGACATGAGGGCCCTGAGAGTGGGGCCAGGTGACGGGACCATGCTGGTTCCTGTTGTCCCAGGCTTAGAGAAGTACGGTGCCCTGGGAGTGGAGTCAGGGTTTGAACGAGCACCGCGCTTGGCCGCCTCTGAACAGCAGCCGTCCTTCAGGGCAGGGTGGTTTGGCTGCCGTCCCCAGGGTGGGAACTGGAAGGGGGAGAAAGGTCCAAATCGGAGCCAGCGCAGCTTGTTCTGCTCTTCGTGACCAAGAAGCAGGCCGTGTGCTGCATTGCTGGGAGATGAGCACAGCTGCCCCTGGGCTGGGCCTTCTCTCTGACCAGTAGGGGCTTCACGGGGCTCCGTCAGTTTGTCCCTGACTCTTCCCCAAAAGCCAGGCTTTGCGGGGCTGAGGTGGGGGAGCATGGCAGAGCTCGGGAAGGAGGGAACCTGATTCCTGCAAAGACAGTCTGGCAGGGCTCTGGGAGGCGGCGCCCGGAAGCCCCCGCTGCTGACATGACCCATCAAAGCCGGCATGAAGACAGCACAGAGGCAGGCAGCAGCAGGGGCACCTGGGAGGGACTGTGCTCAAAGTCCCCAGTCTGTCCCCCGCTGTGCAGACTCTGGGGGACACCGCGCCCCACCTGGACATGTCACCTTTCAACTGGTGTTCTTTGAGTGGCTTGCACCCCCTTGCGTCCCCTGCATTCCTGTACCTGTTTGAATGCCGCCTCCTGAGTGGGTGTTGTCAGGGAACGGAATGAATCTTGGGGAGCCCGCCTCAGGGTGGAAACCAGCTCTGCTTGGGGTGGGCAGGCAGCACAGGGGGACACCAAAGGGTGGAAGCCATGCAGAGGGGTGGCTAGGGCTGCTCTCTGTCCACCTCTCTTCCGCCGCCAGCCTGGAGAATTTCCTGGGGTAGCTGGGAGGATATTGGCACCCGCAGAAAGACACCCCTCCCTTGGCAACTTCTCCCATGTTGGGTAGGACTCTTGGTGCTTGAGTGTACTTAAAACAGTGGTTCTCCAGATGTGAACCCAGTATCATCTGACAACTTGTTAGGAATGCAGATTCTCAGCCCCACCCAAGACCTGCTGAATCAGAAACCCTGAGGTGGGGTCAATGATCTGTGCTTTGACAAGCTTTCCAGGGTCAATCTGAGAAGGACTGGCTCAAGCAAGAAATCGGCAAGGTTCGGGAGAGGACAGATGTAAGGGCACAGAGGTGTCTCAGGAGATATGAAACCAGGGACTGGGTGCTGGCTAGCTTCCTTCTTGTCTCTCTGACCTCCTCTTTTCTCTACGTGCCATTCCTTCATTCTCTCTCTCCTGTTTACTCTTGCTCTTGACTTTTGCTGTCCACTTCGTAGTAACCATAGTGGCCCCATAACTTTCAAGTGGACAGATACAAGTCTGGTTCCCATAAGAGGCTCCGCCTCCCTCATCCTCTCACTGTTTGCTCTTCTCTTCCAATTCCACATCCCTGGAAAAGCCATTCTGGGCCTGAGAAACTTGGTTTCTCTCTCTCTACCTTTGTACTGGCATCATTCTCTTACATTCCCTTCATGCCTGCAAAGTGGCTGCTGCAGCTCCAGCTCTTACATCTTCTCAGTTTTGGATCCATTGGAAAGTAAAGGTTCTTGCCTCTAATGATTGCACCCATGTCCCGGGCCTGACTCCTACTGGCCAGGAGTGGCTCGTGGATAGCTTCTAAAGCAGTCAGAGTTCTGCTGGTGGTGGTGGGGGTATGTTGATCAGCATGCACCAGTCAGAGTCCTTCTCTGGATCTGAGGGTGGGCTTTACCTCACAGAAACTATACAGGCCAAAGGGCAAGAGGATGGCTCCTCAAAGGAACTTTGAGGGACCATGTTACTGGAGGTGGGGTGTGTGGATGCTGGGCAGAAAATAAAAAGCAAAAACTATGGTATCATTACTCATTTCTACTGGTCAGGTGTGTGAGTCCTGAAGGAGTCAAGCCTCATATAGCTGGGTGGAGCTTCAGCAGCTGTTATGTAGCCAAGAGGAAGGAGCTTGACCATGGGTGGAGCCAGCCCGGGGCAGGGGTTAGGGAGATGAGCCCTCATGCCGAGGATGAGTCTCAGCTCTGTGCAAGAGAGGGTGTTCCGGGAGTCCCCGCCCCCCCGTGATGAGCCTTAGTGTTTGGAGCTTATTTCAACTTCCCACATCCTTTGTCAGAGATCCGAGTGGGCATTGGGAGAGAATTTGAGCCCCTGGTTGTTCACTACAAGGGGAGTGACTCAGACCAGGCAACTGGGGCCTGCTGGCAGAGCTGTTTCCTCTTCTGGCTCCCCACCAGCAAGGACCACGCAGGGTGTGTTAAGGTGCTCGAGGACATTGATCGCCGTGGCCCTGGCGCCTTGCCAGAGGCCGGGCTCATCCCAGGCTTGTCATGTTATCGCCTCATGTGATCTGCATGGCAGCTCTTGGAAGCACTGTGTCTTCTTCTTATGTATAAACAAGGAAACTGAGCTCAGACCTTTGAAGGCACTTGTCCAGGGGTGCTCAGCAGGTGGTCAGGACCCAAATCGTGAACATCTGAGTCCCTGAGCAGTCCAGTGGCCCCCAGTGGTCTCCCTGGGAACACTCTTTCCCCACTTGGCCCATCCTCCTCCGAAAGCCAGGGTAACCCCCTTGAATCACTTGCTCAGAAGCCTCAGAGCCCCTGCCTCCTCTGCTGGTAGCTCCCGTCCCTACCCTGGGAGCCAGTTACCCCAATGCCATGCTCCCCAAGGACATGCCTCACCACCACCTTCATATGACCAAGCCCAGCTTGCTGGTGTCAGAAAACCCATTCAAATAGCTCAAGGAGAAGGCAGGTCAGGGCTCTGCCTCAGGAGCCCAGGAGAACCCCTGAACATGCAGGAGCTGAGCCTCTTCGGGGATTATCCACAACCCTACTTCTCTGTGCCCATGCAGTGCCCTGTCCCTCTGTCTGAATTGCTCTGTGCGTGAGCTCACCCTAAGCCGGTTCGTGGACACATAAATAAGTTATTTGGGTCCAAAACACGGCAAACATCAATAGTTAGAGGTAGTTGAGTGCTATTTACTCCCTCACCCTCGCTGCCAGGACACATGGTGAGGTGTGGCCACCTTCTGCTAGATGCATGATGCTTATGTAAGTACCATTTCCAAGTCAGCAGCCCAGACATTTCCCAAAGCCTGTCTGAGAGACTCCGTGATGTCCCAGTTAGCTGTCTCTTTAGGCGCTCTGACAGCACTCCAGGCAGACCTGACAGCACTCCAGGCAGATCCGACAGCATTCCTGAGTATCGAGGCAGGATCTGGCCACTCCAAACCCTCGCAAATGCTGGGTCGAGAATGAAACATGGAGACTTTTCTCCAGAGTTACTGAAATGTTGGCAGGGCCACTACAAGGCCTAAGGAACTTCGGGAAGCTAGCGATAGTTGCCCATCCCCCAGCCTGCGTGGTGCCAGTCCAGGGTCCTGGGCTTGGCAAAAGGAGCCTGAGGTAGGTTGCTTGCCTCCTCAGCTGGGTGCCCCTGTGTGCCCCCAACCCACGCCTGCTCTGCTATGGCCCCAAGGCACTCACCTGTACCTGACGGAAGCCCCGCCCCCTCTCCTAGGCCAATTTCAAGCTACTCTGAGGTCCCTGAATGTGGCGTTGGGAGGGAAGAGATGCCCACCATCAGCTCTCTCCCACACATCACTGTCTAGGGATACAAAAACATTAAGACTTGGTCCCATTCTTCCAGGAACTTCAAAAGTCTCTGGAGAAATGGACATGCGAGCAGGCCACTGGAATGCCACGGGGCTTGTGCAGTGAGAGAGTTTGCCACTGAGGATTATGGCAGCCTCCAGCCCACCTGGGGAACCCTGGAGCCACTCGGGTGGCAGTGGGGGAGACATCTGGGTGGGGGCACAGGATAAGCAAGAGCATGGAGGTCGATGTGCATGTGGCATGGCAGAGGGCCCATCAAGGAGATATCAGTGCGAATGAAGCGCAGGGAAGGGGTTGGGGCCACCAGGTGGGCCTGGGCCTCACCGAGGATGTCAGTCAGGGACCTGGAGGAACTTTCTGTTAATGCAGCCAGGTCCTCGGGTCTCACTGAGCCTACTGGCCTGCTGGTTATAAGTCCTTTTTCCTCCACGTGCAAGCTCAGATCTCACTCCCTGTCACCTTTCCTTTAGACAGTACCCAGCATGCTGCTTGTCAGGATGGTTAAGGAGCGCCTGCAGGAAGAGGACTGCGTCAGGCGGGTAAGAACCCCGCTCGGGGGACCTTCGCCAGATAATGGGAGGGTGCGGGGCATGTGCTGGCATCCTGGAGCAGGGTGACCGAGGCCTGCAGAGAAGGCAAAGATAGACAAACCAGAACTCTGTGAAGGTTGGACTGCAGATGTCGATTTTACCTTGGCTGGGGGAAGATAACAAGGTGGGCCTGGAGGGAGTATCCATCAGGGTTCCTGTAGGAAGGAGCTGCCCCCGCACCCAAGGGTCACAGGAGAGCATTTAATGAAAGGACGGTTGTGGATGGGAGAGGAATAGGCAGCCAACAAGTGCCAGTGAGGTGCCCGGAGACCAGCAGCACAGGGAGCTGGGCAGCCCTGGACCTGGAGGGGCAGAGGAGGGGTGAGGGTGCCCCAGACTCTCCTGTCTTCTGATCTCTCAGTGCCTCCTTTGGCGAGATCCAGTGAAGCAGAGGGCAGGGGCTCCCGGTGAAGCAGAGCGGGGTCGTGATATTGTGACTTATAATAAATATGTATGTGGTCCGCATCTCTGTTTATGGGCTCCTAAAATCCTTGGAATTTTCTAAGTGATGATAGCCATAAAGGTGTCTTTTGTTATGCTACTGAGGTGATTTTTAGACCCCTTCTAAGGTCAAGGGCTGGTTGTGAGAGTAACCAACCATAAGATTAGAGGGTTGGAACTTCCTCCCTGCCCCGGCCCACCCCACCCCAACCTCAGAGGGGAGAGGGACTGAGGCTGAATCAGCTGCCAATGGTCAGCGATGCAGTCAGTGATGCCTAAGTCATGAAGCCACCATAAAACCCCAGAGGAGGGGTTCTGAGCGCTTCGGGGTGGTGACCACGTTGGGGGGGTGTTGTGGTGCCCTGGAGAGGCACGGTGGCCCCTGCCCCAGACCCTGCTTGGGCACCTCTTCCACTGGCTCCTGCTAGTCATAGCCTGTGTAAGAGACCAGCGATCTAGGAAGTAAAACATTTCTCTGAGTGTGGTGAGCCGCTCTAGCAGATGAATCAAAGCCGAGGTGGGGTCCTGGGAACCCGTGATCTATAGCCTGTTGGTCAGAAGCACTGGTAACACCCTGGGCTTGGCCGGAGCCCTCGGCCTGTGGGACCTGACACTGTCTCCGGGTACATGGTGTCAGGAGTGAGTTGAGTTGCAGGACACCGTGAGGGTGTCCTTGAATTGCTCGGTGTTGTGTGGAAAACCCTCCCTTCACACACTGGAGTTGGTGACCAGAGCGTAAAAGGAGGGGTGGGAGGGTGGAAGGTACTGGAGGGGCAAACGGACGACTATGGGAACAGTGCCGGTCTGTTGCGCACGGATGGGCACCACACGAGGCTCGCGTGCGCTGACTCCGACCCCTGCAGGAGCCCCGTCTGGCTGGCTGCCCTGCCTCCCCATCTGACAGGTGAGGACACTGAGGTCCGGCTCTGGGGTTTCCGAGTTGCCCCTCCCAGCCTGCAGCTAGTTGATCATTCTTGTATCAGCATCTTTCACAGAGCCAATGTTTTTAATTTTCATGAAATCCAATTTATAAATTACTTGAACTTTTTTTAGTATTCCATTTTTTCTCTTGTGTTTTTTACTATATCTCTTTATACAGGTTTTTCAGTGGACGATCACAGTAAGTGGAGTGATCGCAGTATGCAGACTGCCCTCTGCGGCCTGTCCCGCTCCCAGTGGGGGGGAGAGTACAGGCGCTTTTCCTCTCCTCTCTAGGCTGCGGTGTGTCTCCCATCTATGTACGTTGAAAATCCCATCAGGCAGTGCCAGAGATTTTGCTTTCAGTCATCAAACATATCTTAAAGAACTTAACAAGGAGAATAGTCATGATATTTATCCAGGCATTTACCATTTCTGTGGCTTTCCCTTCATTCCTGATGTTCCAAGTATCCCTCTCTCTCTGAAAAAGTTTTCTTTTTTCTTTTTAAATTTTGATATCATTAATATACAATTACATGAACAACATTGTGGTTACTAGACTCCCCCTATTATAAAGTCCCCCCCACATACCCCATTCAGTCACTGTCCATCAGCGTAGTGAGATGCTATAGAATCACTACTTGTCTTCTCTGAGTTGTACAGCCCTCCACGTGCCCCCCCAACATTACATCTGCTAATAGTAATGCCCCTTTTTTCCCCTTGTCCCTCCCTTCCCACCCATCCTCCCCAGTCCCTTTCCCTTTGGTAACTGTTAGTCCATTCTTGGGTTCTGTGAGTCTGCTGCTGTTTTGTTCCTTCAGTTTTTTTTCTTTGTTCTTATACTCCACATATGAGTGAAATCATTTGATACTTGTCTTTTTCGGCTTGGCTTATTTCACTGAGCATAATACCCTCTAACTCCATCCATGTTGTTGCAAATGGTTTGTTTTCTTCTTATGGCTGAATAATATTCCATTGTGTATATGTACCACCTCTTCTTTATCCATTCATCTACTGATGGACACTTAGGTTGCTTCCATTTCTTGGCTACTGTGAATAGTGCTGCAATAAACATAGGGGTGCATCTGTCTTTTTCAAACTGGGCTGCTGCATTTTTAGGGTAAATTCCTAGGAGGGGGATTCCTGGGTCTAATGGTATTTCTGTTTTGAGTTTTTTGAGGAACCTCCATACTGCTTTCCACAATGGTTGAACTAATTTGCATTCCCACCAGCAGTGCAGGAGGGTTCCCCTTTCTCCACGTCCTTGCCTACATTTGTTGTTGGTGGTCTTTTGGATGGTGGCCATCCTGACCGGTGTCAGGTGATATCTCATTGTGATTTTAATCTGCATTTCTCTGATGATTAGCAATGTGGAGCATCTTATCATGTGCCTGTTGGCCATCTGAATTTCTTCTTTGGAGAAGTATCTGTTCATATCCTCTGCCCATTTTTTAATTAGATTATTTGCTTTTTGTTTGTTGAGGTGCGTGAGCTCTTTATATATTTTGGATGTCAACCCCTTATCGGATATGTCATTTATGAATATATTCTCTCATACTGTAGGATGCCTTTTTGTTCTATTGATGGTGTCCTTTGCTGTACAGAAGCTTTTCAGCTTGATATAGTCACACTTGTTCATTTTTGCTTTTGTTTCCCTTGACCCGGGAGATATGTTCATGAAGAAGTTGCTCATGTTTATGTCCAAGAGATTTTTGCTATGTTTTTTTCTAAGAGTTTTATTGTTTCATGACTTACATTCAGGTCTTTGATCCATTTCGAATTTACTTTTGTGTATGGAGTTAGGCAGTGATCCAGTTTCATTCTCTTACATGTAGCTGTCCAGTTTTGCCAACACCAGCTGTTGAAGAGGCTGTCATTTCCCCATTGTATATCCATGGATCCTTTATAGTATATTAACTGACCATATATGTTTGGGTTAATATCTGGAGTCTCTATTCTGTTCCACTGGTCTGTGGGTCTCTTCTTGTGCCAGTACCAAATTGTCTTGATTACTGTGGCTTTGTAGTAGAGCTTGAAGTTGGGAAGTGAGATCCCCCTGCTTTATTCTTCCTTCTCAGGATTGCTTTGGCTATTCGGGGTCTTTTGTGGTTCCATACGAATTTTAGAACTATTTGTTCCAGTTCATTGAAGAGTGCTGTTGGTATTTTGATAGGGATTGCATTGAATCTGTAGATTGCTTTAGGCAGGCTGGCCATTTTGACAATATTAATTCTTCCTATCCATGAGCATGGGATATGTTTCCATTTATTGGTATCTTCTTTAATTTCTCTCATGAGTGTATTGTAGTTTTCAGAGTATAGGTCTTTCACTTCCTTGGTTAGGTTTACTCCTAGGTATTTTATTCTTTTTGATGTGACTGTGAATGGAATTGTTTTTCCAGTTTCTCTCTCTGCTAGTTCATTGTTAGTGTATAGAAATGCCACAGATTTCTGTGTATTCATTTTGTATCCCACAACTTTGCTGAATTCAAATATTAGATCTAGTAGTTTTGGAGTGGAGTCTTTAGGGTTTTTTATGTATAATATCATGTCATCTGCAAACAGGGACAGTTTAACTTCTTCCTCGCCAATCTGGATGCCTTGTATTTCTTTGTGTCTGATTGCTGTGGCTAGGACCTCCAGGACTATGTTGAATAGAAGTGGGGAGAGTGGGCATCCTTGTCTTGTTCCCAATCTTAGATGAAAAGCTTTCAGCTTCTTGCTGTTAAGTATAATGTTGGCTGTGGGTTTGTCATATATGGCCTTTATGATGTTGAGGTACTTGTCCTCTATACCCATTTGGTTGAGAGTTTTTATCATGATTGGATGTTGAATTTTGTCGAATGCTTTTTCAGCATCTATGGAGATGATCATGTGGTTTTTGTCCTTCTTTTTGTTGATGTGGTGGATGATGTTGATGGATTTTCGAATGTTGAACCATCCTTGCATCCCTGGGAGGAATCCCACTTGATCATGGTGTATGATCCTCTTGATGTATTTTTGAATTCAGTTTGCTAATATTTTGTTGAGTATTTTTGCATCTATGTTCATCAGGTATATTGGTCTGTAATTTTCTTTTTTTGTGGTGTCTTTGCCTGGTTTTGGTATTAGAGTGAGGCTGGCTTCATAGAATGAGTTTGGAAGTATTCTCTCCTCTATTATTTTTTGGAAAACTTTAAGGTGAATGGGTATTAGGTCTTCTCTAAATGTCTGATAAAATTCAGCTGGTCCAGGGATTTTGTGCTTGGGTAGTTTTTTGATTATTGATTCAATTTCATTGCTGTAATTGGTCTGTTCAGATTTTCTGTCTTTTTCTGGGTCAGCCTTGGAAGGTTGTATTTTTCTAGAAAGTTGTCCATTTCTTCTAGGTTATCCAGTTTGTTAGCATATGGATTTTCATAGTATTCTCTAATAATTCTTTGTATTTCTGTGGTGTCCATCATGATTTTTCCTTTATTTCTGATTCTGTTTATGTGAGTAGACTCTCTTTTTTTCTTGATAAGTCTGGCTAGGGGTTTATCTATTTTTTTATTTTCTCAAGGAACCAGCTCTTGGTTTCATTAATTTTTTCTATTGTTTTATTCTTCTCAATTTTATTTATTTCTTCTCTGTTCTTTATTATGTCCCTCCTTCTGCTGACTTTGGGCCTCATTTGTTCTTCTTTTTCCAGTTTCAATAATTGTGACTTTAGACTATTAATTTGGGAATGTTCTTCCTTCTTTAAATAGGCCTGGATTGCTATGTACTTTCCTCTTAGAACTGCCTTCACTGTGCCCCACAGAAGCCGGGGCACTATGCTGTTGTTTTCATTTGTCTCCATATATTGCTTGATCTCTGTTTTAATTTTGTCATTGATCCATTGATTACTTAGGAGCATGTTGTTAAGCCTCCATGTGTTTGTAAGCCTTTTTGTTTTCTTTCTAAAATTTATTTCTAGTTTTATACCTCTGTGATCTGAGAAGTTGGTTGGTACAGTTTCAGTCTTTTTGAATTTACTGAGGCTCTTTTTGTGGCTTAGTATGTGGTCTAATCTGGTAAATTTTCCATGTGCACTTGAGAAGAATATGTATCCTGCTGCTTTTGGGTGTAGAGTTCTGTAGGTGTCTGTTAGGTCCATCTGTTCTAGTGTGTTGTTCAGTGCCTCTGTGTTCTTACTTATTTTCTGTCTGGTTGATCTATCCTTTGGAGTGAGTGGTGTGTTGAAGTCTCCTAAAATGAATGCATAGCATTCTATTTCCTCCTTTAATTCTGTTAGTATTTGTTTCACATATGTTGGTGCTCCTGTGTTGGGCACATAGATGTTTATAATGGTTATATCCTCTTGTTGGACTGACCCCTTTATCATTATGTAATGTCCTTCTTTGTCTCTTGTTACTTTCTTTGTTTTGAAGTATGTTTTGTCTGATACAAGTACTGCAACACCTGCATTTTTCTCCCTATTGTTTGTATGAAATATCTTTTTCCATCCCTTCACCTTTAGTCTGTATATGTCTTTGGGTTTGAGGTGAGTCTCTTGTAAGCAGCTTATAGATGGGTCTTGCTTTTTTATCCATTCTATTACTCTGTGTCTTTTGATTGGTGCATTCAGTCCATTTACGTTTAGGGTGATTATTGATAGATATGTACTTATTGCCATTGCAGGCTTTGAATTCGTGGTTACCAAAGGTTCAGGGGTAGCTTCTTTACTATCTAACTGTCTAACTTAACTCTCTTATTAAGCTATTATAAACACAGTCTGATGATTCTTTATTTCTCTCCCTTCCTCCTCCACCCTTTATATGTTAGGTGTTTTATTCTGTACTCTTTTTGTTTCCCTTGACTGATTTTGTGGATAGATGATTTTATTTTGCATTTTGTTAGTATTTGGTTGGTCTACTTTCTTTGCTGTGGATTTATTTTCTCTGGTTTCATCTGTTTAGCCTTAGGAGCAGTTCCATGTAGAGCAGTCCCTTTAAAATACACTGTAGAGATGGTTTGTGGGAGGCAAATTCCCTCAACATTTGCTTATCTAGGAATTGTTTAATCCCTCCTTCACATTTAAATGATAACCTTGCCGGATAAGGTATTCTTGATTTGAGGCCCTTCTGCTTCATTGCATGAAATACACCATCCCACTCCCTCCTGGCCTGTAAGGTTTCTGCTGAGAAGTCTGATGACAGCCTGATGGGTTTTCCTTTGTAGGTGATCCTTTTTCTCTCTCTGGCTGTTTTTAATACTCTGTCCTTATCCTTGATCTTTGTCATTTTGATTATTATATGTCTTGTTGTTGTCCTCCTTGGGTCCCTTGTGTTGGGAGATCTGTGGACTTCCATGGTCTGAGAGACTATTTCCTTCCCCAGAGTGGGGAAGTTTTCAGCAATTATTTCTTCAAAGACACTTTCTGTCCCTTTTTCTCTCTCTTCTTCTTCTGGTACTCCTATAATGCGAATATTGTTGTGTTTGGATTGGTCACACAGTTCTCTCAATATTCTTTCATTCCTAGAGATTCTTTTATCTCCCTCTGCCTCAGCTTCTCTGTATTCCTCTTCTCTGATTTCTATTCCATTAACAGTCTCTTCCACCTCATCCAGTCTGCTCTTAAATCTTTGCATTGTTTGTTTCATTTCTGTTATCTCCCTCCTGAACTCATCCCTTAGCTCTAGAATATTTCTCTGTAGCTTCTTCAGCATGCTTATGACTTTTATTTTGAATCCTTCTTCAGGAATATTGGTTATTTCAGTCTCACCAAGCCCTCTCTCTGGTGTTTGAGGGAGTTTTGGACTGAACAAGGTTCTTCTGCCTTTTCATGGCCATGGGAGTGGTCGCCAGTGAGTGGTGTGTATGTCAGCTGGGAGAACAAAGTCCCTTCCTGCTTGCTGGTCGCTTTGCCTGTCTCCACTGTCTTTGAACACAGGGAGCAGCCTCTGGGTTAATGCCCTAAGCTGCCATGGGCAGGGTGGCCTTTGAGATCGCCTAGGGCAATGGTGAGGGTTGCAGCCCAGCAGCGCTTATTCTGCAAGAGCAAAGCCCCTTCGTGCCTCCTGGTCTCTGTACCCATCTCCACTGTCTGTGCCAGTCAACCGTGCTCGGGACGCAGCCTCTGGGTCTAGGCCTGTTAGCTGCACACAAGGAGAAGCCTCTGTGTTAATCTGTGTGGCTGCTGTAGGCGGGACTGCTCCTTGGCTATTCCACAGCAATGGCAGGTCAGCTGGTTTGCTTGTAGTGCCAGTGGGTTGGGGGGGGAAGGAATGGCAGGCTGCTTATCACTGTGAGGGGGTTCGGAGCTGCGCTGCCAACCCAGGGGTTTAGGGCACCTGAAGTTCCTTAAAGTTCCCAGCCTGCTGGGATGAGTGTGCCAGGATGATATAAACCCTTGTTCCTTTAAGACTTTTAAAGTGCCTGCTTTTCTTTTGTCCCTTGGCAGCTGGCCTTGGGAACCTATTTGCAGTCTTAATCTCGGATTTTGCTTTTCTACTCCTCTAATATCCAGTACGGGGGAGTGCTCGGGTCCCGCCGGGTCATGGCTTTGTATCCTGCCCTTTTCTGTGAGATGTTGGGTTCTCACAGATGTAGCCTGGCTCGTGGTCACTCTTTTAGGGATAGTTGTATTTGCTGTATTTTCAAAATACATATGGTTTAGGGAGGAGATTTCCACCACCCTGCTCACACCGCCGTCTTGAGAATCTCCTGAAAAAGTTTTCTTTTAGCAATTCTTTTAGAATAGGTCTGCTGTCAGTGAATTCCTTGATTTTTCCTTCATTTGAAAATACCTTTATTTTCCCTTTATTCCTTAAGGATATTTTTTCGGGATTTACAATTCTACATTGACAGTTTTTTCTTTCAGCACTTTATAAATATTCCACTTATTTTTGATCACTATGGTTTCTTGTGAAAAGGCCACAGCCATTCAAACTCTCTTATAAGTAATACATCATTTTTCTCCTGTTACTTTCAAGATCATTTTTTGGTTTAAATTTTCAGTGGTTTAATTACAACGTTTCTGGACATAAATTTCTTTGGATTTATTCTTTTTTGGTTTGCTGAGTTCCTTGAATTTATAAGTCTATGCTTTTCTCCAAACTTGGAAATTTTTCAGCCATTATTTATTCAAATAATTTTCTGTGCCACATTCCCTTTCTTCTCTCCTTCTGAGACTCCAATGCCATGACTGTCTACAGGTTCCTGAAACTCTATTTTTTCTCTTTTTCTTGGTGGGTAAGACTTGCTGATTTGTATTGAACTATTTTCACGCTCACTGAGTCCTTCCTTCCTCATCGCCATTCTACTATGGAGCCTATCCAGTGAATTTTTAATTTTGATTCTTGCATTTTTCAGTTCTGAAACTTCCACTGGTTCCTTCTATCTTCTGTTTCTGTGCAGAGACTTCCTACTTGTCCGTCATTTGCATGTTTGAGCTTTGCTCTTGTTGCTGCTTCAGTCTTTGTTCAGGGATTCCCACACCTGAGTCATGGTGGTAATGTCTAATCTCTTTTCCCATGTGAACTGAGATTTTCTCGGTTCAACCCATGCTAAATGATTTTGAATCCTGGACATCTTTAATATTCCAATGAGACTTTGGGTATTTTTTGATTCCTATGGAAAATGTTGATATTTTGGACTTAGCAGGCAGTCGATTTTGTTGGGCTCAGGTCACAACTTCCATCCACCTTCTGTGGGTTGTGGTTTCCACCTCACTTGTGTTTTCAAAGCCTGTGGAGGTGGTGTGGAGTGGTCTGCAGCTCTGTGCCATGTGTATGCCACTCAGTGGGGCCTGGGCGTGGTCTGTTCTATAGTTCATTTTTCAATGTCTTTGGAATGCTGTTTATGTCAGACCCATGCCTGCACGTCTTGGGGTGTGTCCATGAGTCCATGAGCAAGTATATTTGGTTGCTTTCCTGAGCTCCCCTCTCCACTATTTCCATGATCACTTTCAGTTCCCTGCTGCTCCTCTTTTTGGTTTTCTGGCCAGAAAGCTGGGACTTTATCCTGCTCTGCTACAGGCTTCCCATTACTGCATCTGTGACCAGAACCAAGTAGAAGAAGACAGAGAGAGGAAAAATGCATGGAGCTCTGTTCTCTAGGCACTTGAGAGGAATGTTCCCTGGTACCCCGGAGTGTGCAGGCTCCCTTTATCACTGCTGCTGGAGCAGGAATGCCTGTGGGCTGGAGTGTAAGAGAACAAAAAACCCACATGGAGATCTGGCACTCTGAGCAGTAGGAGTTCCCTCTCCCACTGCTCAAACCAGAAATAGAGGCTTCCTTCTGGTCTTCTCTCTGTCCCACGTGAACTGGGACAACAATTGCCCAGTCATTGCTCACTCTCAGTTTCTAGGCTGCCGGAAGATCAGGATGGGGAATACTGGTTTGGTGGTATTTTGAATTCTAGTCTTCCTCAATTCACCTATTACTATGTGGAGTCCTCAGACAGCTGCCCTATGCATTTGTTCATGTATTATAGCTGCTTTCAGTGCAAGTGACAAGGTGGAGTGTGTGTACTCTTTCTTGTCCAGAACCAGACCTGTGTGTTTCTAAAAAATATATTTACATGTGTGTACATGCAAACACACACACACACACACACACACACACACACACACACACACGTGGTCTTTCTGACTTATGGATGGAAGGCCCAAATATGGACAGATACCTAGGCATCTTTCCATTGCACTGGTGAGCAAGTAGCAGTTCTCACAGGCTTGCTGTGCATGGGCCTCAGCCTTGTGAGTCTAACTCATGAGAGAGCCACAGATAAGCTTCAGTCTGGGTTTTAGAACCCGGTCTGAACGGTGTGTTTTCCTCTGGCCTCAGATTGTTTGCAGTGAGCTGATGGTCTCACAGCCCAGGCACAGGCAAATGCCTAAAGCTCAGAGGCCGTACTAAATCAGGGTAGATGGGTGTTTTCTGTAAAGGCCAGGCAGTGACTATTTTAGGCGTTGCTGGCATATGATTTTGTTTTGCAACTCTGGTGTAATGTGAAAGCAGCCATACATGGTATATAAATGAAAGGGCCTGCTTTGTTCCAATGAGACTTCATCCACGAAAGAGGCAACAGGCTGGATTTGGCCCAGGGGCTGTAGTTTGCAGACCTCTGGTTCTGAGTGATACTTTCACTTGATAAGAAAAAGCTTCTGTCCTTTCTCCTCAGTTCTAAATAGAAAGCAAATTTCCACCTTCTAGCAAAAGAAAAGCCACTTAACCATAGACTTTCATTTTTACCCAGTTCCCTCTCTGTCACCCTGCCCCACGCTCACCTGGCTCAGCCCCACAGACTCCAGTTGAGTGCCCTTGAGGCACTGCATTGACCTTGCTGCCAGCCTCTTCCTCTGCACCTCAAGGCGCTATGAGCAAGGCGGTGCAGGCCTGGGGCTCCCATCTGCAGGTGGAGGCGGCCTCACCTGACCCCAGCAAGGCCAGCTGTGAGGTGGGCTGTGAGGCCACAACGAGGCCTGGAGGCCTCCAGAGCTGCAGGCAGGCAGTCTGCTGGGGGGCTGTCTTAGCAGAGGGGCTGGCAGGTGGGAGGAGGCAGGGGCTGGAAAAATAGCCGCTTCCATATTCTTAGTTCAACCAACCTTAGATCAGCTCTTAAAAGTGCCCTATCAGTGGGTCACCCTTTTGAAAGTTCCCCTCTTCTCCCTGGGAGATACTGGAACAATCATTTGTATCATATTGTCAGGGATGAAGATCTGGGAGAGTGCTCTAAGCAGCTGGAGTGGGGCTGGCACTCTCCCAGACAACACTCTAGGCCTTCAGTCCTAACTGACTGAGTTTGCCAAGTGGAACTAAACTCTTGCACTGCAGACCACCAGGCTGGCAGTGTTCACGTGTCCCTTTCTTCTCTTCCTCTTTAGAGCTGGGCTGCTCTTTCCTCTTCACCAGCAGTGAAATGCTGGTCCCATCTGGCCAAATACCGAGGGGTGTTACTCCTTTGGTATGAGCGTCCAAATCACCCAGACTTGAACCCCTCAGTGGGGCGGGGGCTGGACACAGCCTTGCACATCAGGCAGATCTAATGTGCCAAGAGCTCCTGGAACCAGGACTATCAGCGTGATGAGCTGCGGCTCTCGCCACACGGGAAGGGAGTCACTCTTCAGTCCCCCCCCCGTACCGACTCACACCAGCAGTGAGGAGTGCAGGCTGCCCCAGAGCCACAGTCACGCCCCTGCCGAGCAGATGTCCCAGCAGAGGTGTCTCCACGCTCTGTCTCAGGCTCAGCAAAGGTGGCAGGACCGCCCCATGCCTTGTTCAGAATTCCTTTTGAGAGGCTTCTGACCCCTAAGCACCCTGATCTGGGAGCCTGGGGAGCTGCCGGGTCCCAGCTGTGCTGCTCACAGGCTTTCTCGCAGTCAAGAGTCTGCTTTCCCGGCCTGCCTCGGTGCGCAGAACCAGCCTGGAGCCCAGTCCAGCTGACCACTGGGACGCGAGAGGCCCTGGGGTCTGGCAGGCAGGAGGGCAAGCCCAGCTTCTCTGCTCAGACCCTCCACTGGCCCAGGAAAAAGCTGGTTTCTGAGACCAGGCACCAGGCCCAGCACTTTACGCATCCTCACATGACCCCACGAGGTGGGTATTATTATTGTCATTAACCCAGTTGTACAGATGCAGGGTCTGAGTGTGTCCAAAGCCACAGAGCCAGAGCAGCAGGCTGGCCGGTGTGGGCCTGGGCTTGTGATGTGCAGGTGCTTTGACTCCTGGCCAGGGGACCCCGCTGAGAGCTCCGAGGCCGTGCGGAGGCGGCGTGCTCTCTCCAGCCCACAGGCTTAGTCCTCCCTCCTTCACTGTCATCACCACAGGCCTTGCCAGGATTTGCTGACCCACCTGCCAGATTTCCTAAGGGCATTCCTGTATCCTCTCCTGTAGCAAATGCCAAAGCAGTGAGCGAAAACAGTTAATGCTCTGCTCTCAAGGAGCATAGCTTCTAGCCGTGGGGAGAGAGACCAGAAACCAAATAAATAAGTGAAATATGCAGCCATGATGTTAGCTAGAGCTGGGTGCTTGGGAGGGCGCAGCAGAGAGGGGCCTGGCGGGGGCCTGGTGGTACACCCAGAGGAGAAGGCTATCTAGGGGCCGGGGGAGGGCCTCTGTGGCCTGCCTTCCCCAGTCCACACCCAGAGCTGTGCAGGCCGAGGGCAGGATGGAGGCAGGCAGACAGGAAAGAAAGGAAGGGAGGAACCTGCTCTCATGTCACCAATCAGCGTGGAGCGGGACCTCTAGGCATCTCCCCGAGACCCCACCTTCCCAATCTGGAAACCTATGAATCAATCTAATTTTGTGCAAGTTATTTTTATAAGTTACTGCACCCCAAGTTAAATGTCTACCAATGTGTAAGCGTTCAACCTGGAACTCAGAGGCTTGGAATCGTGGGGTTGGGTCATTAGTACATTCCACGGGTGAAATCCACCCCCTGGAACTCTCACACTGGACCCAGCAGGCCTGGGCTGTCCGTTCATGTGATGAAAAACAAAAGCGCCATAAGTCACCAAGTCATGGTTCCTGGGAAACAATCTGTGATTTCAGCCAGACACCCAGAATTGCCCTCAGTGATTTAGTATAGTCTTTGAAACATGCATTTGACTTCCACAAACCCTTGCTGAACTCATCTTAAAGCTTGGTCTGCACAGCACTTTGCCCAGTGCACCTGCAGTGTGAACGAAATGGGAGGCCAGGTACACCAAGTCCTTGCCTCATCAAAAGGGTAACATTTATTGTTAGTATTATCAATTAATTGTATTCTAAATGATATTAGTGACATCGTACTATGTGACTATAATGTGCATTGTGATTAACACTACTGCTTGAATCAATACTATTTATATCAATATTTAAATTTTGATGACAGTGGCAGATGTTGTCTGGACTCCAAACAAAGGCTTGAGATGCCTGGCCTGGCCCGCTGCCCACCCAATCACATTGCAGGTGCCCTGTGCACCACGCAGAGGGGCCGTGATCGTTACGCTGTTGAATGTGACCATTGACTGGGCCCAATGGAGGCCGCCTTGTTGGCACCCCTATTTCAGGAATGCAGAATCTAAGACTTGCAAAGGTTGTGTATCTTGCTTGATATCCCATCGTCAGGCCCAGAGTGGAAATGCAAACGTGGAGCCCTGCTTTTAGCCACTCTCCCTCTCTCACCAGCACACCAGTGTCCCTTCCGCAGGCATCTCCCTTCGTGGGACTTGCCTTTGTCCGTCTGTGGAACAAAGGGCTTGGGCTTGAGCATTGCAGCCCCTTCCTACCTTCGCTTGTGTTCTGATTCTGATCGTGCCCAAGCCATTGTTACTTGTAGAGTAAAGAAATATTGCCTTTAATGTGCTGTAAGATTTCTTCTGAGCTTCAAGGGGCATCCAGTACCTTTTTCATCTCCTCCCAGTGGGGACAGGATTTTAAGAGTAAGAGGTGAAGCTCCTAATTATGTGCTTTGGTTGTTCAGAAGGAAAACAAGCCCTCATTCAAAATAAACAGGCTTTCTTGCTTTTAGGGAGCAAAGTGACACATATGCATATTAATTTATATGGTAATTATTATTTAGCTACACAGGGACTAGAATTGGTAATTTAGAGCACAAAAAGGATGCGGGGAGTAGTGTTCAGGGAAAAATAATGCAATCATAAGCCATCAGGATTCTGTAGTTAATGTTGGTTGGGGTTTTTTCTTTCTCCCTCTCGCCCTTTTTTTCTTTTGGTCTAATGCATCTCTTTGAAGAATTTCTCTGAAGTGACCATCAAATGCATTCGAGAAAGAGAAATTAGCACTTTGAATTGGAACTATCAAAAGGATGTGGGCTCTACCTGTTGGGGACCCAGTGACCTTTCTTTAGGGACAGCCAGGTTCTT
>JAQQAC010002172.1:3716457-3759189 GCA_029783875.1 Phataginus tricuspis
CCCCCTCTGCCTCTCTCATCCGCAGCTTCCGTGTCCACATCCTTCCAGGCCTCCTCCAGCTCACCAGCGCCTGCCCCCCTCAGGGTTTCCCTGTGCTGTGCTGGGCAGAGCCCAGGGGGCCCCGATGGCTTCCCTTTCCCTGGAGCCCGCGTGCTGTGTGTGATCCCCCCGAGTGGGGGCGGGCCCGATGGAAGAGGGCAACGGCGGTGAGTGTCACCGTGATGGTGACTCTGCAGCATCAAACACTTGGTCTCAGCGCCGGACAGCCTCCTCGCCGGCTTGGTGAAGTGAGCCGTGTGTCAGAGAGCCCATACGCGCAGTCTCCAGGGCCGGCGGCAGCTCCAGCCTCCCTCTAGCACGAAGCCCGGGCGCGCAGCCCTGCCGCAGCAGGCGGTGAACTCGGTCAACAACCAGAATGAGCGTGGAAGCAGATTCTCCCTCCGTCGAGCCTCCAGATGAGAGTGCAGCCCAGCGGACAGCTTGGCTGCTGCCCATGAGCCCCTGAGCAGAGAACCCAGGTGAAGGGCACTAGGAGTCCTGCCTCGCAGAAGCTGTCCGGTAGCAAATGTGGTGTTTGAGCCACTAAGACTGGGACAGTTCGCTACAGAGCCATAGAAAACTAATGCCCCTGTGCCCTCTTCCCTGCCTGAGCTCCCCGCCTGCCTGGAGCTGTACAGCTGCCTCTCGCTCCTGTCTCACGTTAAAGGGGCGTCCCCTGACTTTGCCCCCCCCCTCCCAGCTAGGCTCGGTTCCCTGCTACACGTGTTCTCCTCCCCCCAACACACTCCACATGCACAATCAGGAATTCAAGTTCTGTGAGGACAGGGGGCCTGGTGTCTGCTCACCACAGAATCCCCAACATCTGTGCCTGCATAGACTCTGAACTCAGGAAATATCCACGAAAGGAAGGAATGAAAGCCATTTGCATCATTGTCCAGCCTGTTCCACCGTGGCAATGAAGTCCTATGCCAACTTTCCTCGTCACATCTTAACAAGGTTCCCATTCAGCCTCGGGCTCCTCCAGCTTGACCATGTTCAACTCCTGCACCTCAAGGGTGGCAGTGCACCCCAAGACCTACGGTTCGAGTTTTTCAGCACTAGTCTTCCAGTCGGGTCTTGGTGCCCTGTGCTGGGGCTTCCTGTGTCCTCCCTTGTCATTCCTTTAATTGGCTGGAACAAGGGTCAACCACCAGGATGCTTGAGGTGGAAACGTTACAGCACATCATAAAAGTGGCTGTGCCTTTGGGAGGACTTACAGTTTGTCTCATCAACTTGTTAAAAGCATTGTAGAAATAAGCCTAATTAAAACCTTTTAGAAAAGGGGAAAATGAGGCCCAAATGGAAGAAGGGACTTAGGTGAGCTCAGAGGACCAGGGGGCCAGGGCAGTGGGCACTTTACCTGCTACCACACTTAGGGTCTTAGCTATCTGGCTGTCAGGCCCAGCTTCATCCAGGGACCCCATGACCTTGAGCCAGACCCTCTGACAAAGGCCTTTTGTATCACCAGAACCAGACTGAGTTGGAAGGGCATGGACAGGAAAATACCTGGCCAAGAGAAAAAGTAGAATGTTTTGATGTATGATCGCCCTCCTCATCCAGCTATGTGGGGAGAAGGAAAGGCTTGTGCCAAATGTGATGACTTGTCAGAAGGTGGGAGTTTTATTACCCCATGAAAAGGCAGAGGCCTCTGTGCATCGGATGCAATTTATGGGCTCTGCAGATGGCTCACGTCTGCCCCCACTGGTCTGAGCCGGCTGTTGTATGTATGTCTGAGTTGGTGGACAGAAGCTAGGAAGAAGGCAGAAGAGCCTAGTGGGGAGAGCCGCTCAGGCCTTGGCACGCCCCCCTGTGGCGTGCCCTGTGATTGCAGGCAGCCCGCATGGGCTCTGGGTGGCACGGTGCATGATCTGAACCAGGGCTGTCTCCCTGATCACGTGAGGTTTTACATGTAAGCAAATGCTCAGCCCTGTGCCTTGCTCCGAGGCCCGCGGGGCAGGGTTAGCATGCTTTTCCCATGCAAGATGAGTGGGTGAGAACAGGGTCACTTACAAGTCAGAGAAGACTGGCTTCTTCCCGCTTCTCTGTCCTGTACACTTCTGGGATTGCTCGTGATCCACCAGCAAACGGCACAGTGTGCATTTGGAATCATTACTTTGAGTTCTGTTAACATCCCCAGCTGGCATGGATGAGAGTCAGCAGTCTTTTAAATGTAGTACCTGAAGAAAAACAAAATCAGTGAAATCTCAAAACGAGCTGGAGCCTGCCTCCCCCACTTCCATCCATCTGCCCTGGCTTTCTTTCCTTCTGTGAGCTCCCACTTGGGATGGGCTTTACTGCTCTGGACATTAGGACTGGTTCAAAGGGTTCGTGAGTGTAAGGCAAGAGGCCAGGCATATGAGACGTGCCCCCTCTCTGAAGGCGGAGCTGGGCTGTTGGCCGGGGGCCTTCAGTGTGACCGAGGCAGGAATCGGCTTCCCTGACGCTCACCTGGCAGTCGGTGTCCTCCTCGGTCATGCTCTGTGTCACAGCACTTCCACTGCTCCCCAAACCATGAGCTCGGAGCCCCCACCCAAGTGGAAGTCACACTCTGACTACCAAAAATGGGGCCTGCCGCACCTTTGCCTTGTCTCCGGGTGTGGCAGGCCGGGGGGGGGGGGGGGGGGGGGGGGGGGGGGGCAGCGGTGGAAGGACGCCGCCTCCACGTGCGCTCAGGCACTGCGTCCCGCCAGCTCTCCTTGTTCCCCAGCAGCTGGGCGGGAAGGCTTCCTAACACCCCTGCCTAAAGCAAAGGAGTGAAAAATGGAACTTGACCATGGGACATGTGGTTAGTTAAATGGGATGTAAACAGGCCTCTACTGTAATGATTTCAAAAAATATTACCTTGCCCCATGACTCCCTAGGCCCGTGCTCTTGTTCCAGGCAAGACCGGGAAGAATAAAACGCAGGCCAAGCACAGGTGGAGGAGAGCAGAACTGGCCCATCAAGGTAAAGATACAGATAAAGGTCACAGGCACTTATTAGCTGTGCTGATCTCTGAGGCATTTTCTGATGGGATCTGCTCTGCTGTCCTACAAGGTCTCAACAACTAAGGCTTCTGGGCACCTACTATGTGCCAGCAAGTGATCTAGGTCATATTAGGGGCCAAACAGAGCAAAGGAGACAGAGTGCCCACTTGTGTGCAGGCAGATGGTAAGGATGCCATTCTCCCGTTTCTTACAGCCAAAGGAGGCTGCAGCACCAGAGCCCACTGCCTATCAAAGGAAGGACACGTGTGTTAGCTAGAAGGAAAACAGACTGGAAATCCATCAGGTTCAAAACATCTGGTTCATATAGTCTCCCTCCTTGAGCTGAAGAAAGAATGCCATCACCAAAAGCAAAACTTTGAGTGGTCTGCCAGACTTTGACCTGGGCCCCAGATTCCTGGCACCAGGGAGAAGATCTCCCATGCACCCTGGGAGAGGGCCACACTCCCACCCCACGACTGACAGCACCAGGTGGGGTGTCTCCTTTACTGAACCTAAAATGCAAGATTATATTTGCAAGCACAGGTTAACCACTTTTTGAGCTCACCGAAGATCACCGAGACCCAGGTACTTCATGATAGAGGAGGAGAGGTGGCATACTTTTGACTATGAAGCTAAAAGTTTAAAATCTACTTGGCAGGTTTCTAGAGTCTTTTTTCTCTTTTCCTTTGGTTGCAGATTTATACTTCCCTGCCCATAACGTGAGTCAGTGTTTTATGGTGGAAACGCTGGTGGAGTGGAGGAGCCCGACTGGGCTGCAGAACCCCCGGCTGTTTGTTTTATTTCTCCTTGCGGTGTCATTGGGCCGGCATTAATTACCCGGCTTTCATCCTCTGACAGTAGGAACACAGGATTTTCTTGCCATTGTTTTGACACTCACGGGTTTATAGATGTCACTTGCATCCTCTGAGGAGTGTGGTTTTATTGATGAGCAGCTCTGCTGAGGCCCAGGCCTTGTGTTCCTCTAATACAAATGCAGTTAGGATTGCAGGGCAGCGGAGGGGTCCGAACCTGCGCAGAAAACTTAGGGCGTGCATCCCGGTAAGGCAGGAGCCCTGAGGGGCTCTGAGCATGCCCCCACGGGTCCCTCTTTTGTGGGTGTTTCTGCATCCTGCGGCTGGGGCCACTGTTGGTCGGCTGGCCAGTTGGGGGGATGTAGGGCTTGTTGACAGCATCTGTGGCCCACCTGTGTGCAAGCTGAGGTGTGCCCCGTGGGTGGAAGTTGGGTGTAATGTGTCTTAGGGTCCTTCTCACTACAGTCTGGGAGGAGAGGCAGGTGACTGGAATGCAGGACAAAGTCTGATGTTTGAGGAACTGTAAGTGGACTTTGCAGCAGCAGGGAGTATTGGAGAGGCACAGTGATGCTGGAAGTGGGCCTGGACTCAGAACCAGAGCCACCCACTGGGTCATTGCTGATTCTGAGGCTTAAATGGGACCAGCCTGCTAGGAGGACAGAGCTGGGGTGCCTCTTTCATCAGCTCCTGTGAAAGCACAGCTTTGTAAAGTCATCCCTTTGTGGATCCACTTTTTTCAGTCTTGTGGAAAGACTGACCTCGCGCCTCAGTTGTTTCCAGGAGATGGAAGGGAAGTGACACCAGTACCTGTCCACCGCTGTCAGCAGCCTCGCGAAGGCATCCCACTGATCCTCTCTCAGGCAGGTCCTGCTGCCCCCGTCTCATGGAGGACACTGGGACTCGGGCTGGGGGGCTAAGATGGCAAGGCTCTGGGTGAGAGCCAGATCTGGACTCAGCCACACCCCTGTCCACAGCCAGTGCTTTCCCTGCACCAGGGCCCAGAGTGGCGGGTGCAGGGCTCCCAGGACGAGCAGGAGCTCTGGCCTGAAGGCAAGCGGGGGACCCAGGGGCTGGCTGCCTTGGCTCCGAGCTGCGCCTGCACCCGTGGCTCTGGGGTGGGGGGGCAGGAAGGAGCCTGAGGAGCCAGTTTGGGGTCTGAGACAGGGACGTGGCAACTTTGAGGACAGGGCCAGGAGCTCTGTGCCGACAGTGGTTCCTCAACTCAGCCCAGCACTCGGCCTTCAGGGTGGAGAGGAGTCCTTTCCGTTGTTGCTCCGACTTTGGTAGCTTGTCCCCTGCCCATTGTCTGCCCTTGCTGCCCATGGGGGTCCCCGCTTCTTTTCATGATTTCAGGGAGCTGTCAGAGAGCCGCAGGAGAACCAGGCAGCATGCCTGAAAGTGGGTCACCGTGTTTGCATGCGGCAGGGCAGGGCAGCCACTTGTCCTGGCTGGTAGGGATTTCCCCCACATAATCATTAATAGTGTGCCCACTTACTCTGAAAATGTCTTTGTGAGACCATAAATCTTACAATCCCCCCGCTTTGACGTTGAGACAGGGACCCTGGGCTTAGGCGGAGCAGGGGGAGGGCCTCCGGAAAAAAAACAAAAGCAAGATGACCCATTGTGGGATTTGCTTTGGCTGCTGGGGGGGCCCTTGGCTTATTTTTCTGACTTTACCCAAGTGCTGCTTTTCTTCCTCCAGCCCTAAACAAATGATTTCTTGCAACTTAGGCAATGTAGCAAGCAAGCCCAGAACAACGTAGTAAAAACAGGAAGGATTCCATCTTAAAACCCAATTAGTTAAAAAAAGTTTCTTAACAAACAGACAATAACTCGGCCCACCTTGGGAGCAAAGCAGGCGGCCTTGAGTGAGATGCTCCCAGACCAGGAAGCTGCTGTCCTGGGAGGAAATCAGAGCAGTAAAATTCTTGTAAATAACCAAGAAGACTAATAAGAAACTTAGTGTCTCTTCAAAGGTATTTGGGACCCCTTGGCAGGTGTACATCCCTAGCCCTTGTCTCTCGACTGCCTATAAACCCCTAGACAAGGCACCACCCCGGGCTCTCTTGTCCCCTCCCGGCCTGAGCCGGGAGCTCTGCCCCCTTGCTTTCTCTCTAAATAAAAGCCTCTGCCTCACTCTCCTACCTTGAGTGTTTGCGAAGTTCATTTTTCGGCTCTGCGAACAAGAACGGCACCAACGTCACCTGGTCCGACCTTGCCCAAGTCAAACAGCCATTGGGTGAAGAGTTGGGGAAGCCAGACTTAAAAAAAAAAGTTACTTTAGGGATAATTAATAAGTAAACCAGACACCACTCACCCCCCAGATGCTACCTGTCAGACCAGCCCCCAAACCCAGCACAGATGCTTCTAATCTTTCCAGTATGAAGCACAGGGTGGTGGATAAACATTCAAGTGAACTAATGAGTAGATGGGGCAGTGAGTGAATGAATGAATGGATCCTAGTCTTCCAATTGAGACTCACCCGACTGTAACAGCATGGTTACTGTTCACGCGTGTGCAGGCCCCTGAGCTTAGTTTCTAGATGAGCCAGCCCCCCCGGGAGGAGCCCTGGGCAGGCCATGGCAGGCGGCCCGAGTACTCTGGAGCTGCCAAGCCGCTAGACTCCCCTTGTTTTAACTGAAATGTGTCTTCCCGAGTCCTCTTTAATTAGAAACTTTTCCCTCAGTTCATATCCAGAATGACAGTTACTCCTTTTTCCAAGAGATTATCTTTTAAAATCAATCCTTTATATCAAGTTCTGCAGACTTAAGAAGGACTCCTTCTTGAAAGTAGGTAGAGCAAAAGAACATAGTCAACCTTTTTCAAAATTATAATTATAATGAGAAAGCTATTAACATGGATTGGAACGTTTCTTCCTTGCTACACACTGTGCTTGTCTTGTTGTCTTTTTGTTTATAGTCCTTGTTTAATTATCCCAACAGCTTTGGAATAGGTTGTTAGGTCAGGGGAACAAGCCCAGAGGGATTAAGGGGACCAGTTAAAAGTCACACACCTGGCAGAGACACAGGGTGATTTCAAAGTGCCTGCTTTTCACCACCATGAACATATAACACCAAAAAAGAGCTAATCTTGCTCCTCAAGAGATGGATCTTATACCACAGACAAGTCCTGAAATGTTTGAGAGGCATGGACCACTGACCGCATGTTGTTAGCTTGTCCATTTCTTTAGTTTCCCAGTGATGCTGGGGTTCTTGTTTGCAGAGTCGATGAATGAACTTGGCAAACACTCAGGTAGGAGAGCCAGGGAGAGGCTTTTATGAGAGATAAAGTGAGAAGAAAGAGCCAGGAGGGGACAAGAGAAACTGGAGTAGTGCGTTGTCTAGGGGATTTATAGGAGGTTAAGAGACAAAGGGCTAGGGATGCAGGCCTGCCAGATGGTCCCAAAATGTTTATTTTCTAAGAGATACTAAGTTTCTTATCAGTGGGTTATTCTTCAAAGTTAGCTTAACACAAGAAATTTACTGCTTTGATTCTTTTGAAGCATATTAATCAAGACCGTCTGCCTTGCTTTCAGTGTGGGCTGAGCCACTGGCCCTTTGATTAAAATGCAGTCTTAGCTTTAAGATAGAATTTTTCCTGAATAAGCTGGGCCTCTGAGCAGGTGCTAAAGTAAGTCTTACACTGGTCTGTCTAACTGATACAGTGAAAACACAGGCTGTGCCGAGATGCTTTTCTTTATCTGGGGAGTATTCAAACCTCTAGGTCAAGTCGCTCTTGGCTTTTTAGTTTTAGCTAATCTCACTGAAGAATGCTTATGTTCCTAGTTTGATATTGTTACTTCAGAGAATTAATGTGACTTTGGCTTTGCTCAATTGTTTAACATGGGGTTTCGGTAGGGGTCATCTTCCGGAGGCCCTCACCCTGCTCTGAGCCCTTGGTCCCTGTCTCACCACCAGAGCCCACCGTGTCCGAGCCTGAGAGGTGAATGTGAATCCATGAAGTGAGTTATCTCTGCAGCGTGTTATCTCAGTGTCATCCCAGCCTCAGAGACGGGATGGGACCAATCCAGCTGGGGACAGGACGGTGTGGTCTTCAAACTCTGTCTTCCTCTGCAGATTGGCTTTAGAGCCACCTGCAATGTTTGATGTGACTTTGACTTCAAACTTTTTGTTTAGCTATTTGAAAACTAATAAAAAATCTCTCGAACAGTCACATCAGTGCTGTTCCCGATTTTAACACCCTGGCAATCGCTGGCTTTTAACCTGCAGACGTAGGAGTAGAGATTTTCCTGGATCTGTGTTTGTATGAAAACGTCACACTCATGTCACTGATTAGCAAGGGGAGGACTTGACATTGTTTTATTTAGAAGAGTCGCCGGCACTTTCGGTCTTCCCTGAGAGGGCACACTGCTGGGCTCTGTGCAGAAAAGGCCCGGCAAAGCCTAGGGTGCCACCCTGTTGGGGGGGGGGGTGCCCCTGTGTGGGAGCAAGTTAAGGAGTAACAGTTCCTGCTGTTATATTCACAGACTTGAGCATGGTTGGGACATGCCAGCAAGTGTTGCCTATTGTTTGAGATTAAACTTTAGAATAAAAATTCTTGCTAGTCATCTTTCAGATGAGTTGTCTACGGAAGGCATCCTGAAATTAGATGGCAGGCTAAGATTTTCACGTTTTTGTGTAAACCAAAGGAACTGGTACTGGGGGGCATTTTGATCTCAACTTTTTTCTGAACACCAAAATAGTCTCATTCTAGCTGACTGCCTTTAGAACACATCAGTTTCCCAAATTTGATCTCTTAAGATGCATTTCTTTTCTGGCTGATAAAATCTTTTTCTTTCTGTGTTGGGAAACCGCAAATTTCGTTAGAAAGAAATGGGGTGGTCATTGGGCCTACGATGCCCAATCTACTTCCCCGGATTCAGACTCTGAGCAGAGTGAATTTGGTTTTTCAAATCAAAACTTCATCCTCAGATCGCCTCCCTGGCACTGTAAGGAGTCAGCGTTTGGCTCCAAAGAAAGTCTGGGATGGAGCCTTCCAGTCAGCAGTCAGAGCCGGAGCCGGATCAAGGGTGTCCTGGGGGAACCCAGGGGAGGGCCCCGCCCTGCTCTTGGGAGAAGGGGGAGGAGATGAGGCACAAGGCATCAAAAAGGCAGAGGACCCAGAGGGCAAGAGTCTTACCGCAGGAAGTTGCTAATTGCGCTTTAATAATAGTCAGGAGGGCAGAAAAGGCCAGTGTTCACACAGAGCAGCACGCCCACTATGCATCAGGCCGCACTCTGCTGGGCCTCGCCAAGTTCCCTAGGCTGGCTGGCTGCTTTTCTTCCCTTTTTTTTTTCATCTGTGACATCTGCTCAGTGCTTGTCCCTCCTGTGATACCGTACCCCTTGCAGCTGTGCAGACCTCCAGCCCCTACTGGTGCATGGATGCCCTGAGCATACGGCCTTTTTGATGTGTGATAAAACAGAACCGAGCCACAGGGGTATGGTGAGCGGAGGCATCAGAATATCAATTAACCTGCTCTGAACAAAGCTGCAGCTGGAGAGTGGAAGAGACATTTCACTGAAGTGTCAGGAAGATGGATAATGTATTCTAATTAGGGATTGACAGATACCTCTGCTTCCAGCCACTCCTAGAAGTAGTCAGACCCACGAACCTAACGAGTGTCCCATCATGGCAGTGGTCGGCGGCTATGTACTGATTTATGACTTTTGGCTTTGACAGAATTTTCAGCCATTAACTTGCTGTCAGCCAAAATTGCTGTTTCCCCTGGAAAGAACAGTCCACTTTGCAACCAGGCAGTTATACACAACCTCCATAAATGGAAGAGCTCTGGGAAAGATCTTTCCCAAGTGTTAAGCCTGGGACTTCCATCCTGAGGATGCCCCAGGACCGACACTCCCTAATGCAGAGGCCTTGGCCACCGTGTCCTTCCTTTGCAGGAGGACTGACATGGACCGACATGGGCTGGCGTGGGAATTAAGGGTCTCCCTGGTTGCCTTCCCCACAGAGCATGGGGCTTCCTTAAGTGGTCCCTGAGGGACCTTGTTTTTTAGTACCTGGGTGATCGTACCATCCCCCTGAGTCTGACAGAGCAGATATGGAGAGCTGGTGGCCTGGGGTTCACTCCAGAGCCCCCCACCTTCTTTGAATTTCACATCTGCCCCAGAATGCCACAGCAGGGAGGCCAGGCTAATTGGGGAGATGTGCCTCATTTTGCTGCACTTCTCCTGTGTTCTCCAGTGAGGAGCTAGTGAGAGCTGTTCCCCTGAATAGTTCTAAAAGCTTTGGACCACATATGGATATCAGCTGTAATTTACGGGCGAGGTTATAATGATTGCTCAGTAATGCCATATCAGAAGTGGAGGTATTTCTCGGCACTGGGTGCAGATGGAGTTCCAACCTTCTTTCAGATTCAAAAACGGACTCAAAACAGAACCTCTAGCCCTTGTACTAGAAGAAACCATCAGTGGGCTCCCAACCCTTCCCCTCAAAATAGAGAAAAAATAAGGGGTTCTGAATGTTGCTAAAGCTCAGAAAATTCTGGTTTGGCCTCCAGAACTGTAAGCGGGGAAGTTCGCAGATGCTTTATGTCCTGGCTCCTGTGTGGTGTGCACATCTCTGGATGTCTGCTCTTTTTAAGAGCTGCAGTCCAGCTCCTGGCTGGCTGCAACAAGGACTTGAGGGAGAAAAAGGCTCTTAAAAATTGTTTTTTGTACTTTTGCTTCATTAGTTCTGGAAAACAGGGGTTCCATGGCTGCACACTCCTGCAGAATTTAAGAAATTAATGAAAGTATTCCTGATTTTTCCAACACTCTCTACTCGGTAAATTTGTTTGGCTTTTTTTAACTGTCAGTTGAGGCAGTTGAAATGTAAATATTTTATTTTAATATTGAAGAAATGTGGGCTCTTTTTTTGTTTTATTAAGGGAGACATTTCTTGCCCTCATCTGCCTGGTGTTCTGGGTTCACCCCTATCACTCCATCCTCTGGCCTTAAAGCACCCAAGTTCTCATCATGACTGAGAGGGAGGGGTCTGCGGCAAGGAGGTCGCCCCGCTGGGGCCGGCATCAGGAACCTTGGCTTTGACTTGTGGCTACCTGACCCCCTCCCTCCCTGGTGTGTATGTGTGTGTGTAACTCTAGACTTATGGGACTTTAGAAATTGTTTAATGTGAACATTGCTGAGGGACATTAAAAAAAAAAAACTTAAGCAAATGAGAATGTGTTGATACTGTAAAAATGTCAGCTCTTGTAAATTAGTCTATACATTTAATGTCATTCCAAAATCCTAGAAGAACTTCTGTTTTGGAACTTGACAAAGTATTTCTTCTGCTTACCTGGAAGAACCAATATTTGAAAGAAAGAAAAACCAGGAGGAGCATATCCTGTTAGATATAACAGTAAATTATAAAACAACCATTAATTTAAATGGTGTGAAGATGATACAAGAGTCTTCAGGTAGAAGGATGCCAAGTCAACATCATATCAGCATTTAGGCTGCAACAAAAAGTGGCCTTCAGAGGGGAAGGGTAGGCTGTTTCACAGATGAGGTTGGAAGCATTGGTGAGCCACAACGGAAATTAGATCACGGCCTTGCATCATGTTGAAAATAAAATGTTGCTCTATTAAATATTTAAATGTAAAGAGTAAAATTGTAAGAGAACATAATTTAAATGCAAGTGAATACCAGCTTTTTAAGTAGGAAAGGTCTTTTTATACATCCACCCATTGCCAGAATCCAAAGAGGAAAGCATTGATGATTTAGCCCCAAATTTGTGGGTTAAAACCAGCCCCCAACACAAAATTAAAAGGCCAAAGACAAACTGCAGAAAATGTTGGCAACATTGTTTGCCTCAAAGGGTCTGTGATTGTGTTCACCAAGATGGATTAATATTCTTAATATGTGGAGATATGGCTGAGGATTAAAGATGACAGCATGAGAGATGAGACAAAGGCTTCCTCCTAAAACCGCATATAATAGGAAAATATAACTAATACAACTAATCTTGAAAGAGCAACAGGAAAGAGGACTGTGCCAAACTACATACACCTGGAGAAAAGAATAAACCTCATGGAACAGGGTCATGTACCAAAGCCATAGCCCGGGGGGACCCAAGCTCTTCCCCCACCCCAGCTCTTGGGGGATAGGAAGAGAAACAGAGCAGGGAGGGAGTGGAGGCCTGGGACTGCTGAATACCTAACTCCAGAGATCTGATCTGGGAGCACAAACCTACATTTCATGGTGTTTTCATGGTACTCTCATGACTAGGGGGTTGGAAAGCTAACACAGGCAGAATACCTGGAGAGACTGAGATTCCAGCCACTTGTGGAAAGTAGGGATCCCTATCCAGCTGCTCTGGGACAAAAGAAAGGCGGGCAGTCTGAGAGACTTCCTAACAGCAAGAGGGCTGCTAAAGGGGCAAGGATTGCACAGAGCTTCTTGCTCAGGAGAAAGGACAGGTAGACAGAATAGTCCAGGTGCACTCTGCCCAGCAGATTGGGAACTTTCATGATCTTCAGGAGCTCCAGCTCCCTGGCTGGCTACACAGCTCCAAGGACCCCCTCCAGGATAAGCAGCCTCCTGTGCCTTTCTCTCAGCCAGCCCCACCTGGCTCACAAACCGGCAAACCCTATCCTGGCATTAGGCCGGCCAGAGGGAAGCCCTGTCTACAGCAACTACAAACGCAAAGCATAGAGGCTTATACCTATGTGCTTGGCCCACTGGTTCTGGCAGTGGAGAGAGGCACAGCTGCCAGGAAGCAGGAAACAGCTCTTTCCTCCCCCAGGTCTCGATACCGCTCCCCTATGATCCCCGACATTGCTTCCGGGGATGAACAGCTCCAGAGAGTAGAGCTTCTGGGCACTAGAGGGCGCCATATACAAATATGAAATGCCAAAGAAACCTGGTTCAAAGTAAAATTATGAATATGAATACAACCCCTGAGAAAGACTCAAATGAAATCGACCTCATGAATCTGTCTGAAAGGGATTGTGAAATAAAAACCATTAACATGCTCATGGAGGTACAGAAAAATATTCAAGAACTCAGGGAGGAATTCCGGTCTGAGATCCGATCATTAGGAACACTGTATCAGAAATGAAACATACAATGGAAAGTTTTAAAAGCAGATTAGATATGATGGAGGAGACGAAAAATGAAATAGAAATTAGAGAGGAGAAATACAAAGAAGCTGAGGCACAGAGAGATAAAAGGTTCTCTAAGAATGAAAGAATATTGAGAGAACTGTGTGACCAATCCAAATGGAAAAATATTCGCATTATAAGGGTACCAGAAGAAGAAGAGAGACAAAAAGGGACAGAAGGTGTCATTGAGGAGGTAATTGCTGAAAACTTCCCCAATCTGGGGAAGGAGATAGTCTCTCAGGCCATGGAGGTGCACAGATCTCCCAACACAAGGGACCCAAGGAAGACAACACCAAGAAATATAATAATTAAAATGGCAAACATCAAGGATAAGGACAGACTATTAAAAGCAGCCAGAGAGAAATAAGATCACATACAAAGGAAAGGCCATCAGGCTATCATCAGACTTCTCAGCAGACACCTTACAGGTCACAAGGGAGTGGCATGATGTGTTTAAGGCAATGAAGCAGAAGGGCCTCAAACCAAGAATACTTTGTCCGACAAGGTTATCATTTAAATTTGAAGGAGGGATTAAACAATTTCCAGATAAGCAAAAGCTGAGAGAATTTACCTCCCATCTCTACAGTGTGTTTTGGAAGGACTGCTATAGATGGAAGTGTTCATACAGTTCAATAGCTGTCACCAGAGGTAATAAAACCACAGTAAAGAAAGTAGAACACTTAATTAATAAGCAAATGCAAAATTGAATCAACTATCTCCAAAGTCAATCAAGGGATAGACAGAGAGTACAGAATATGATCCTAATATATAAAGACTGGAGGAGAAAAAAAAAGGAGGGAAAAAAACACCCTTTAGATTGTGTTTGTAATAGCATACTAAGTGAGTTAAGCTAGACGGTTAGATAGTAAAGAAGCTACCCCTGAACCTTTGGTAACCATGAATCTAAAGCCTGCAATGGCAATAAGTACATGCCTACTGATAATCACCCTAAATGTAAATGGACTGAATGCACCAATCAAAAGACATAGAATCACTGAATGGATAAAAAAACAAAACCCAACTATATGCTGCCTACAAGAGACTCATTGCAAACCCAAAACCATACACAGACTAATAGTGAAGGGATGGAAAAAGATATTTCATACAAACAATAGAGAGAAAAAAGCAGGAGTTGCAGTACTTGTATCAGACAAAATAGACGTCAAAACACAGAACGTCTCAAGAGACAAAGAAGGACATTACATAATGATAAAGGGGTCAATCAAACAAGAAGATATAACCATTATAAATATCTATGCACCCAACAAAGGAGCACCTACATATGTAAAACAAATACTAGCAGAATTAAAAGGGGAAATAGAATGCAATGCATCCATTCTAGGAGACTTCAACACTCCACTCACTCCACAGGACAGATCAACCAGACAGAAAATAAGTAAGGAGACAGAGGCACTGAACAAGACACTAGAACAGATGGACCTAACAGACATCTACATAACTCTACACCCAAAAGCAGCAGAATACACATTCTTCTCAAGTGCATATGGAACATTTTCAAGAATAGATCATATCCTAGGCCCCAAAAAGAGCCTCAGTAAATTAAAAAAGATTGAAATTATACCAACCATTTCTCAGACCACAAAGGTATGAAACTAGAAATAAATTATGCAAAGAAAATGAAAAATCCCACAAACACATGGAGCCTTCACAACATGCTCCCAAATAACCAAAGGATCAATGACCAAATAAAAACAGAGATCAAGCAATATATGGAGACAAATGACAACAATAATTCAACACCGCAAAATCTGTGGGATGCAGCGAAGGCCATGCTAAAAGAAACATATATGCAATACAGGCCTACCTCAGGAAAGAACAATCCCATATGAACAGTCTAAACTCACAATTAATGAAACTAGAAAAAGAAGAACAAATGAGGCCCAAAGTCAGTAGAAGGAGGGACATAATAAAGATTACAGCAGAAACAAATAAAATCAAGAAGAATAAAACAATAGAAAGAATCAATGAAAGCAGGAGCTGGTTCTTTGAGAAAATAAACAAAATAGATAAACCCCTAGCCAGACTTATCAAGAAAAAAAGAGAGTCTACACAAATAAACAGAATCAGAAATGAGAAAGGAAAAATCACTACAGACACCAAAGAAATACCAAGAATTATTAGAGAAAACTATGAAAAATTATATGCTAACAAACCGGATAATATAGAAGAAATGGACAGCTTTCTAGAAAAATGCAACCTTTCAAGGCTGACCCAGAAAAAAACAGAAAATCTGAACAGACCAATTACCAGCAATGAAATTGAATTGGTAATCAAAACACTACCTAAGAACAAAACCCCTGAACCAGATGATTCACTGCTGAATTTTATGAGACATTTAGTGAAGACCTAATACCCATCCTCCTTACAGTTTTCCAAAGAGTAGAAGAAGAGGGAATACTTCCAAACTCATTCTATGAGGCCAGCACCACTCTAATACCAAAACCAGGCAAAGACACCACAAAAAAAGAAAATTACAGACCAATATCTCTGATGACATTAGATGCAAAAACACTCAACAAAATATTAGCAAACTGAATTAAAAAATACATCAAAAAGATCATCCATCATGATCAAGTAGGATTTATTCCAGGGATGCAAGGATGGTCCAACATTTGAAAATCCATCAACATCATCCACCACATCAACAAAAAGAAGGACAAATACCACACGATCATCTCCATAGATGCCGAAAAAGCATTCGACAAAATTCAACACCCATTCATGATAAAAACTCTCAACAAAATGGGTACAGAGGGCAAGTACCTCAACATAATAAAGGCCATATATGACAAACCCGCAGCCAACATTATACTTAACAGTGAGGAGTTGAAAGCTTTTCCTTTAAGAGCAGGAACAGGGCAAGATGCCCACTCTCCCCACTTCTATTCAACATAGTGCTGGAGGTCCTAGCCACAGCAATCAGACAACACAAGGAAATAAAAGGCAGCCAGATTGGCAAGGAAGAAGTTAAACCATCCCTGTTTGCAGATGACATGATATTGAACATAAAAAACCCTAAAGAATCCACTCCAAAACTACTAGATCTAATATCTGAATTCAGCAAAGTTACAGGATACAAAATTAATACTCAGAAATCTGTGGCATCCCTATATACTAACAATGAACTAGCAGAAAGAGAAATCAGAGAAACAATTCCATTCTAACTGCATGAAAAAGAATAAAATACCTAGGAATAAACCTAACCAAGGAAGTCAAAGACCTATACTCTGAAAACTACAAGACACTCATGAGAGAAATTAAAAAAGACACCAATAAATGGAAACACATCCCCTGCTCATGGATAGGAAGAATTAATATTGTCAAAATGGCCATCCTGCCTAAAGCAATCCACAGATTTAATGCAATTCCTATCAAAATACCAACAGCATTCTTCTATGAACTAGAGCAAATCATTCTAAAATTCATATGGAACCAAAAAAGACCCCAAACAGTCAAAGCCAAAGCAATCCTGAGAGGGAAGAATAAAGCTGGGGTGATTATGCTCCCCAACTTCAAGTTCTATTACAAAGCCACATTACTCAAGACAACTTGGTACTGGCACAAGAACAGTCCCATAGACCAATGGAACAGACTAGAGAGCCCTGATATAAATCCAACTATATATGGTCAATTAATATATGATAAAGAGCCATGGACATACAGTGGGGAAAGGACAGCCTCTTGCACAACTGGTGTTGGCAAGACTGGACAGCTACATGCAAGAGAATGGAACTGGATTATTGTTTAACCCCATACACAAAAGTAAACTCGAAATGGATCAAAGACCTGAATGTAAGTCATGAAACGATAAAACTCTTAGAAGACAGCATTGGCAAAAATCTCCTGAATATAAGAATGAGCAACTTCTTCCTGAACGCATCTCCTCGAGCCAAGGAAACAAAAGCAAAAATGAACTCATGGGACTACATCAAACTAAAAAGCTTCTGTATGGCAAAGTACACCATCAACATAACAAAAAGGCATCCTACAGTATGGGAGAATATATTTGCAAATGACATATCTGACAAGGGGTTAACATCCAAAATGTATAAAGAACGCACATTCCTCAACACCCAAAAAGCAAATAACCCGATTACAAAATGGGCAGAGGATATGAAGAGATAGTTCTCCAAAGAAGAAATTCAGATGGCCAACAGACACATGAAAAGATGCTCCACATCACTAATCATCAGGGAAATGCAAATTAAAAACACAGTGAGATATCACCTCACACCAGTAAGGATGGCCACCACCCAAAAGACTAAGAACCACAAATGCTGGCAAGGATGTAGAGAAAGGGGAACCCTCCTACACTTCTGGTGAGAATGTAAGCTAGTTCAACCATTGTGGAAAGAAGTATGGAAGTTCCTCAAAAAACTAAAAATAGAAATACCATTTGACCTGGGAATCCCACTCCTTGGAATTTACCCAAAGCATACAACTTCTCAGATTTAAAAAGGCATATGCACCCCTATGTTTATTGCAGCACTATTTACAATAGCCAAGATATAGAAACAGCCTAAGAGTCCATCAGTAGATGAATGGATAAAGAAGAGGTAGTACATATACACAATGGAATACTATTCAGCCACAAGAAAGAAACAAATCCTACCATTTGCAATAACATGGATGGAGCTGGAGGATATTATGCTCAGTGAAATAAGCCAGGCAGAGAAAGACAAGTGCCAAATGATTTCCCTCATTTATGGAGTGTAACAATGCAGCAAAATTGAAGGAGCAAAATAGCAGCAGACTCACAGACTCCAAGAAGGGACCAGGGCTTACCAAAGGGGAGGGGTGTGAGAAGGTGGGTGGGGATGGAGGGAGAAGGGGATTGAGGGGTATTATGTTTAGTACACATGGTGTGGGGGGTCACGGGGAAAACAGTGTAGCACAGAGAAGGCAAACAGTGAATCTGTGGCATCTTACTGCACTGATGGACAGTGACTGCATTGGGGTATGGGTGGGGACTTGATAATATGGGTAACAGTAGTAACCACATTGTTTTTTCATGTGAAACCTTCATAAGAGTGTATATAAATAATACCTTAATAAAAAAAATTCTTGACATGTAAAAAGCTCTTGTAAATAAATAAAAGGATAAAACCCGAGGGGGAAAATGGATAGAATGCATGAATAGACATTTTGGAAAAGAAGAAATTCAAATAACCAGTTAACTGTTATGAAAAAAATATTAAACCTCAGTGATGAGCACAGAAATGTATATTAAAGCAGCAATGGCATATTCTATTTTGCTGGACAGCTTTTCCTTCAAGATAATGCCTGACATTGACAAAGATGCAGGGAAACAGGCGTTCTGCCATTGGACTCATAAACTGGCCAAGAAAGTTTTACAGAGTGATATGGCAAAATATATCAAAAGTCACAAAAGAAGATAACAACTTTTAGAAATTCCTGTCAAGGATGTTCTATATGCATCGAAATATACTTACAACATTTTTTTATGATGGCAAAAACTGGCATGAAACAAAATGAGCAAGAATATGGGATTTGTTAACATTTGGCAGGTCAAGTCATACAATGCCAGGCAGCTATAAAAACTCACAGGATGGAACCAGAAAAGACCCCGAATAGCCAAAACAATCCTGAGAAGGAGGAATCAAACAGGGGGAATTACGCTCCCTGACTTCAAGCTCTACTACAAAGCCACAGTAATCAAGACAATTTGGTACTGGCACAAAAACAGACCCACAGACCAGTGGAACACAATAGAAAATCCAAACATTAACCCAAACACCTACAGTCAATTAATATTTGATAAAGGAGCCCTGGACATACAATGGGGAGATGACAGCCTCTTCAGCAGCTGGTGTTGGAAAAACTGGACAGCTACATGCAAGAGAATGAAACTGGACTACTGTTTAACCCCATACACAAAGGTAAACTCAAGGTGGATCAAAGACCTGAATGTAAGTCATGAAACCATAAAACTCTTAGAAAAAAACATAGGCAAAAATCTCTTGGACATAAACATGAGTGACTTCTTCATGAACATATCCCCCCGGGCAAGGGAAACAAAAGCAAAAATGAACAAATGGGACTATATCAAGTTGAAAAGCTTCTGTACAGCAAAGGACACCATTAGTAGAACAAAAAGACATCCTACAATATGGGAAAATATATTCATAAATGATGTATCTGATAAGGGGTTGACATCCAAAATATACAAAGAACTCACGCACCTTAACAAACAAAAAGCAAATAACCCAATTAAGAAATGGGCACAGGACATGAATAGACACTTCTCTAAAGAAGAAATTCAGATGGCCAAGAGGCACATGAAAAAATGCTCCACATCACTAATCATCAGAGAAATGCAGATTAAAACCACAATGAGATATCACCTCACACCAGTGAGGATGGCCAACATCCAAAACACAAACAACAACAAATGTTGGCGAGGATGTGGAGAGAGGGGAACCCTCCTACATTGCTGGTGGGAATGCAAATTAGTTCAACCATTGTGGAAAGCAGTATGGAGGTTCCTCAAAAAACTCAAAATAGAAATACCATTTGACCCAGGAATCCCACTCCTAGGAATTTACCCCAAGAATGCAGCAGCCCAGTTTGAGAAAGACACATGCACCCCTATGTTTATTGCAGCACTATTTACAATAGCCAAGAAATGGAAGCAACCTAAGTGCCCATCAGTAGATGAATGGATTAAGAAGAGTGGTACATATACACAATGGAATATTACGCAGCAATAAGAAAGAAACAAATCCTACCATTTGCAACAACATGGATGGAGCTAGAGGGTATTATGCTCAGTGAAATAAGCCAGGCCGAAAAAGACAAGTACCAAATGATCTCACTCATATGTGGAGTATAAGAACAAAGAAAAAATAAAAAATAAATAAAAAAATGAAGGAACAGAACAGCAGCAGACTCACAGAACCCACGAATGGACTAACAGTTACCAAAGGGAAAGGGACTGGGGAGATGGATGGGAAGGGAGGGATAAGAGGGTAAAAGGGGCATTACGATTGGCAGACATAGGGTGGGGGGGAACGGGGGGTACTGTACAGCTCAGAGAAGACAAGTAGCGATTCTCATCTCACTACGCTGATGGACAGTGACTGTGGTGGGGTTGGTGGGGGGGACCTGGTGATGGGGGGAGTTCAGTCATCACGGTATTGCCCATGTAATTGTAGGTTAATGATACTAAAATAAAATAAATTATAAAAAAAAAAAAAAAAAACTCACAGGACAGGAGCATTTTGTGACATGGGAAAATGCTCATGAAATGTTTTTGCCCTGATGAAAAGAGCAGACTACAAAATAATATGTACAGTGTGATTCCTTCCCCCTCCCCAGGAAAGAAAGATAACGTGTGTGTGATGGCTAGAAGGACATACACCAAAATGTTAACAATGGCTAGTTTTGAGTGCTTGGCTTGTCTTACCTCAGCTCTTCAGTATTTTCTGCATAGTCTACAATGGTCACATATTAATTTCATAACTGGAGTTAAACTGCTAATATAAATAAATCTTCTAAACTTAGTTGTACCAAGAAGGAGCTGATGCCTGAGGGATTTCAGCCCTATGACAAGTTAGATACAGAACAAAAACTTGATCTCAGGTCTCTGAATGCTTCATTTGGAGCTTGTTAAGAAAAGTGGGGGGTTTTGTTTTGACCCGGTGGTTCCGTGTCCTAGGAACCGTATATCACAGACATTCTCTTTAGGAGATAAGCCAAAATGTGAAAGAGCCATACGCACAAAGATGTTCATCATGAAGTTATTTATGATAGTAGAAATTGTTAGTGGGTGAAACGTTCCTTCGTGAGGTGTGGGTAAGGAACTGACGGCCCGCTCACTCGGTGAGACACTGTATAACCGTTGAAAATGGTGGCATGGAAGAGGCATGCCACTATGAAAAAAATGCTGTGGTAGTTATGTGTGGTGGGAAAAGTCAGGGCATAAAATATGTATGTTATGAGTATAATTGTAGACATATGATTTGGAAGGGAATATAATAATATGATAGTAGTTAAGTTGGGTGCTGTGGCTATCAGAGTCATTTATTTTCTTTTGTCTTTAAAGTTCTAGGTTTTCTATAAAGCTATGATATTCCTCTTAAAATTCCCCAAAATCTAAAAAATAAAAATAGATGAATACCTTTCCAAATTTTCTGCCTAGGGCTGGATTCTGGATGGCATTCCTGAAACTCGGGAGCAGGCTTTGATGATCCAGACCCTTGGGATCACCCCCAGACACGTCAGTGAGTAGCCCCCCAAGAGCCCTCCCACCAGAGCTGCCTTCCGGACCCCATATGGGAGTGCCCTGCTCCAACTGCTGGCTCCCCCGTGTCCACCGTCAGCCCAGGCTCTATCCAAGAGGGGCTCGGTGGGCCTGTGAGCCAGTGGGACAGTCGAGTTTTTCATAAAACCAAATGCATTCAGGGATCATTCTTAGAAATGTGGTGTTTGTTTTGACCCTGGAGTTTCCTTGTTCTAAGAATTCCACGTCTGAGAAACTCTCTTTGAGAAAGAATCCAAAATACAGCAAAAGCATTATGCCCAAATATGTTATTTAGTATAATGAAATTGTTAGCAGGTGAAATGTTCAAGCATGGGCTGTCCATTGTCCAGATATTGTGTCTTTGTGTTTTGGTGCTGAGACCACCTTTCTTTCAAGGGATTGTCAGGATTGGGGGACTGTTGTTTTGATGTCATGACAGAGCAAGAGAACCATGAGACAAGTTATTGGGTCATGAGGTTCAGACGCCTTGGATCTGCCGCCCAGCATGCCTGGTTTTGCTCTTCTTTCTCTGCCCAGTTGTGCTGAGTGCTCCAGACACAGTCCTGATTGAGAGGAACTTAGGGAAGAGAGTCGACCCTCAAACTGGAGGTATGGCCGTTTCTGCTGCACTTCCCCCGCCATGCCCACCACTCCATGGGGTTTCAGGCATCATCAGTTGATCCATGACCAATGGTAGTACAGCTCCATCCACCTTTTACGGAGCCCTGTTCTCCTCTGGGCACCACACAGGCCAGCACCGGCTCAAATACCACAGACCGAGCTCTGGGCTGGAAGACACTGGGAAATGATAAAGTCCAGCAGATGAGGAGTCAGAGGCCCCCGGAGTTTAAGGAGGAGCCTGTGGGTGTTGAGCAGTTCTGCAGGGAAGTGTGCGGGCCCTGAGCGTCCAGCCTCAGGCTTTGGCAGTGGGTAGACCTGGGTTTGTGGACCCTGGCTCTGCCCCTTCTCAACTATGTGATGTGCGATGAGTTGCCCAGCATTTCTGAGACTGTTTTCTCACCAGTACGTAGGGATGAGACCTACCTTCTGATCTGATCACTGCGATAGTCTGCAGTGGGCGCCATCAGAGTGCCTGTCACTGAGCAAGCATCAGAAAGGCACAGCTGCCCCGCATTGTGCTGAGTATTGTCACCATTTTGTTGTTGTTAATAGTAACAGAAGCACAAGCCCAGAGCCAAAGTGCACCCTGCACTGAGGGGGTGGGCGCAGGCCCCCGGGATCAGAGGCTCTGGCTTCCAGGAAGGCAAGGCCCTCTCCACATGCAGTGGCACCCTCCACAGGGCTGGGCCGGTGACTCTGCCCACGTGCCTCTCTCCTTGCAGAAATTTATCACACCACGTTTGACTGGCCCCCTGAGTCTGAAATCCAGAACCGGCTGATGGCGCCGGCAGGTATCTCGGCGCTGGAGACGGCACAGAAGCTGCTGGAGTATCACCGGAACATCGTCAGCATCCTCCCCTCTTACCCCAAAGTCCTGAAAGTCATCAGTGCCGACCAGCCTTGTGTGGACGTCTTCTACCAGGGTAAACACCAGCGGGCAGCGGGTTCACCACACTCCTCTGCCCTCCTCAGCCCAATGACAATGTGGCAGTGCTGCCCACGTCCAGGATGTGCTTGGGACCCCGGGAGTCAAATCATGGGAGGCCCGGAAAGGAGCGTGAGGTACCTGAGAGCCCCCCACTCGGGGACCCTGAGCTTATGTTCTAACTCCAGCTGGTCAGCAGGTTTGATGGGGGCGAGGAGAGGTGAGGGACGGCAGAGGGGACATAGTAGCAAGAACTTTTGCCCTGAAAGTGTGGAAGAAGGAAGAGCAAATTTATAAAAATTACAAAAAGCAAACATGCAAACAAAACCCAGCAGCAGGCCGCCCAGCTCCAGCACCAGGAGTCCATCTGGAGCAGGGTGAGCGGCCCCGCGCCCAGCTCCTCACTGCGCCTGGAGCAACGGCACGTGTCACGGCAGCTTCCGAGAGACAGGCTGAGGCGGGCCTCCGCGCAGGCAGGAGAGGGCAGGTTGGGCCCCGGGACTTTGCAGCCTGGTGCCCTGTGCCTGAATATCATCCCCACCACTCACCGGCTTTGCCAACTCTCTTGACGCTTCTAAACCTCAGGTTTGTCAGCCCTAAAATGGTAACAAAGACCTTGCCTGCCTTTCAGGCTTAGATCAAGGCTACCTGGGCTTCTGCAGATCTGTGTTCACAGCGGTGAGTGCAGCCGCTTGTGGCGACATTCCTGCTACCACCGTGGTTCAGCGCCCTGGCCAGGAGGCAAGAGCGAGTTAGAATAATCTCCCCCAAACTGGCTCAATTATAATTTTTTAAAGTCTTGCCAAGCTTCAGTTGCCTCCATACCCAGCGAGCCCCTTCTGTGCACTGCCAGGCAGACGACAATAAGAGCACCACCGCAGACATTTAAGACTCGTACAGTCTGTGGGGCGTTTCCCTTGTATTCTCTCACGTCTCTTTACGGAGACTGTTTGGGTGGGGAGGTGGTGCTGAAAATCTTGCTGCCTGCGTGGCCTTGCTTTACTGAGAGGCCGGCAACAGCACAGCCTCGAGTCTACCGCTCACACGGCTGATGCGTGGGTGGCCAGGAGACCATCCTACTTTAGAAAAGCCAGGCTTATGGGAACTTTCTACTCTCCCAGTGATTTTGCATCTCAGAAGGGTCTTTAGTAGCAAACAGTGCACTCAGAAGATAAACCACCACCACGTTTATCTTATGCCATGATTCCAAATTTACACATTAATTACTTCCAAATTACTTAATTAAATTTAAAAGTTCATATGATTGTTCATAAAGAATTCATGTCTGGAATTGTAAATAAAAGTGTGAGTGCCTGAATATTAATTATTATTAATTAATAATGCAGAGAGATAAATTGAGAATTGGAATGCAAAATTCTGTTTTGTTTTTTTTTAAAATCTCTCTGCAGTGCATCCAACCACCACATATTTTTAAAAAGAATAATTAGATGTTGAGACTGTCTGGGGGATCATTACTTCTAATTAACTTGGTTATTTACTGTAAATAAAGCAGCATTTGTAAGCAGGCGGCTTTGCCTGTGGAGTTTGTGCATTTCAGATGTGCTGGATCATGGAAGGTCTGAGGAGAGAGAAAGACTTGCCCGAATGGCTTCCCCTGCTATTATATTAAATAAATAATAATATTTAATATTATTAAAGATGTTGCCCCCCACAGTGGGCTTGGGAGAGTTGCCCCAGCCCTGCCAACTCTGTAAAATGGGGGCAAGAATGACACATCCTTCTTGGGGCCGTTGCACCAGTCAAATGAGTCAATGCCTATAGAATATTTAGCTTCGCAGTTAATAACATGCTGGCGATGATGACAACAGTTACTATCACAGCCTTGAAGACAGTCAGCTGAATTCCCTGTGCCTTTAGTTCTAAAAAGGAGGGGAATTGTGGAATCCCTAATGACCCTTTTAATTTAAAAAAATCCCGCAAAAATTTGAGGCGAGAATCTTCACGATGAGCATATCCCAGTGGTTCTCAGTCTTGCCTGCTCTGCCCCGCTACACTTAGCAGTGTCTGGAGGCGTCCGCGGTTGTCCCGGCCTGGGGGAGCGCTGCTGGCGCCTGGTGGCTAGAGGCCAGGGAGAGGCCCAAGACGCCAGGAGTGTGAGGTCGGCCAGTACTGAGTGCCTGTCCGTGGTTTCAGGGTGGCCAGGTTCAGGAGGGTGCGGTGTTGCCCCAGCCCCCTTCCCAGGGCGGCGTCCGTCCCAAGGCAGGAAGGTGTCCCAGGGCCACCCACAGCTGGCCTCACGTAGGATGGTCTCAGTCCGGGCAGCAGGCGGGGCTGGATAAGGAGAACCCCATTTTGACGCAGGCACCCCAGCCTGCGTCTGGGCCCAGCGCTGAGTGTCTCCTTTAATGGCCTCCACTGCCATCTCTCACGGACCCTCCCCTGTGCTCGAGTGGGGGGTGACCTGGTTTGATGTTCAGTAGCTCCTGGTGTCTAGTGTCCCCCATGGTGTGGTCGGTCATCTCAGTGTCAGAGACACTCACCCCTGTCTCCCCACTTATTTTTGCAGCAAATGCCAGGGCACACCATGGGCCAGGGCTGGGCAGCTGCGCTTGGCCACGCCTGGCACCTATTTGATCGCTGCCTCTTTGGGGGCTTGAAACAAAGTAGAATCACCAGAGTGCAGCTGCAAATTATTCTCCAATTCCCGAGTCCTTTAGAAGTTCCTATATGCTAGGTCCACGCGGCCTGGCGCATTTGTCAAAGCCTGTATCTGACACCAGGAGACCCACCTCGTAAGGGGCTTCAGGTAGAGGCTTAGCCTGGATTCAACTTGGAAACATCCCAACCCAATAGTGTGCATCCTGCATTCTGGGACCAGCCCCCCTTCAACTGGGAGGGAAGTGCAGGTGGCCCCACAGCGTTTTAGAGGAATTCCAGGGCGCCACTCAGAGGTGGCTTCTGTGGCTTTGCTGCTTCCTCCCGGCCTGGTGCCCAGGCCTGAAGCATAATTCCTTCCCTGCAGCTTTGCCCTGTGGCCGCGCTGAGCGGATGCACAGAGGGTTTCCATGATGCTGGAAAAGAGAGAAATAATTACTGCCATTGAAAAAGCCAAAGCACCGGGGATGCGAGCTGGTTTCCTTTTCTTTAGGACTGAGTTTATTATCCTCACATCTTGTCTTCCCAGCTCTGACTTATGTCCAGACCAACCATCGATCTAATGCCCCATTCACCCCTTGGGTGCTGCTCTGTGGACCCACGGGCAGTGGGAAAAGTCTGCAAGCCGCCCTCCTGGCCCAGAAATATGGCCTCATCAACGGTGAGTGCCCTGGCAGCTGCCCCGCTTCCAGGACCTTCCCCTGCCTCCTGCCCTCCCGAGCTTTCCTACCTCACAGGGCCGGGGAGAAGGGGTCAGTATCACCTCTCTATCTTGCTCTCTGCTCTGAACAATTTTCAGTTAGCCCATCTTTGCAGGGATAAGCTTTTCTTCCCGAAGAATATTGCCATAAAAACATTAACCAATGGAAACGTGTGCAGCCCAAAGAGCCCGCACACTTTCCAGCCATCATTTTCCTCTGCTTTGGAGCAGCCGTGCCTGTACTGAGCATCTCCCTGGAAGCCGCAGCCCTGGCACACATGCAGCTGCTGTTTATGTGTTTCTTCCAGTCTTGTTTGGCTCCCTAGCCAGGTCAGTGTGTTTACAGGCAAACAATTTCTGAACCAGAGGGCGGCTTCTTGCTCAGCACAGTTTCGATAAATATTTTACCAGGAGGAGAGAAAATACTGAAATCAGTTCCCCAGGTCTTTCCCAGGTGGTCCCAGGTGGTCGTGGATGCCACCCTGCCTTCAGGAGGCAGCCCAGAGCAGACACAGAGCAGCTGGAGGGAGTTACAGGCTGCCCCACCCGCCTCTTCAAATGCTCTGAAATCCTAAATAGCCTCTGTTCACTAAGGAAGCATGAGACCTGCACCCCCCAAATGTATACATATGCATATATGTGCCCCCAAATCACACAGATACACCATACAAACATATATGCATACACACACACACACCATCCCAGAAGGATCAAGTTTTGAATAAAAATGTTTTTCAATTAGGGCTCTTCCAACTTAAAATTCCAAAGCCACTGAGACTAGCCAGGGAATCAAGGACAAAAATCACACCCATACAATAAAGATAGAGAAGTGGGCAAGATTCTGATTAGGAATGAAGAATAGTAATAGTCCTATTAGTAGTATCTGATTTGATTAGCATGGAAAAATAATCTGGACACTTCAGGATAAAAAATGCTTTTGCTTGCATCAATTTTTTTAAAACTAAATTATTCAGATAACTCCTTCTCCTTTTAACATTATGTCTTAAGAGTATTATAAGCTAAATTTCCAGTAAGGGTATGGATGACTTCTTCAGTGAGAATGAGCAGCCGTGGACTTGTAGCCACGCCCTCATGTTTGTTAAGTACCTGCACTTACTGTTATGTGAAGGGACAGGAAGAGTTACAGTGAGAAGAGCATTAGCAGCAGAGGGAAAGTCTGGAAAACACCGCTGCAAGACCTGAACATAGCACACAGCTTTATTTAAGTAACTGTCACTGTTATTTATGCAGACACTCCCACTCAAGGGAAGTATTTTTAAATTTCAATTGTTTTCAGGGCACCAATCATGTTGGGGCCATGTTCTTGATGAATACAAGACGTTATATGAGATTTCAGTAAACTGCCTTAAGGAGCCCCGATTGGCAGAAGCAAGCAATGTGCTGTCACTGAGGTCTCTGCAGAGGCGTGTCTGCACCCAGGGCTCCAGGAACTGACTGCCTGCTTCCCAGCGGCCATCCCCAGGCTTGGTTCTTATCCCCACATTTATGGACATCTCAGTCACGGGAAAGCATCTCCCAACAAACAACCCAACATTTACTGTTATTGAAAGATTGGCAAGAAAATAAACAGATGCAACTTTTTGAAAGATAAAGGGCACTATTGATTAACACACTATTGTTGCAAATTCTTGGGCCCAGTGATTTCACTCCTAGGTTTTTATTCTATTGAAATACTCAGATCCTTAACAAGAAATAAGAAGAATGTGTAATGAAAAATAGAGGAAACCCCCAACTCTATTAATAAGACGGTTAGTTAAGTAAGCTATGAAAAAAACCCCCACATAATGGAGGGGGTAGCAGGAAGCAAGTCACTCAGCTTGCTTTTCAGGGGATGATCTCATTTTTGTTTAGAAATCTCATTTTTGTTAGTCTGTGTATGCTCAGAAAAAAGCTGAAGGAACACCCACATGCCAAACTGGTTATCTCTGGGGAGTGGTGTATTAAACCTTTTCTGCTTGTATTTTTTATTTTGCAATGAGCATGAATTTTCTACCCAGAAACAACCATGAAGAATTTTATTAAAATGTTATTAGCATCATTCATTGAGTGCCTGCTGTATGCAGTGCATGTCGTTGGGAGTACAGATAGGACAAATGTAGAAAAAAATGAGAAACACTTAAGGATCTAGGTGGGTCCTACTGCTACCTTGCTCCTATCCTTTCTTCTGTTGTTACCATACTACATGTTATAAGCCCTACAGTATATTGTAATTATATTTGCTTTAAACAGTCATTTGATGTGCTTGTAAGTCAGGAAGTGAGGGGAAGGCTTTTATATATATATACATATATCAACACTTTTCACTCTTTGTTTAGATCCAAGTTTCCACCTGATATCATTTGCTTTCAGCCTGAAGAACGTCCTTTAACGTTTCTTATAGTGCAAGTCTGTGGGCGACAACTTCGGCTTTCATCTGCCTGAACGTGTCTTTATTTCTCCTTCCTTCTTGAGGGGTGTTTCTGCTGCCTGTAGAGACGGAAGCTGGCAGGGCATCTGATACTGCTGTCTTCTCTTGACTCTGTAAGGTGTTGTTCCAGGTCTTACAGCTTGCATTGCTTCTGATGAGCACTCAGATCACTTTTGTCACTGTTCCCCTATATATAATGTATCTCTCCCGCTGCCGGCTGCCTTTACTATTTCCTCTTTATCTTTAGCTTTCAGAAATTTAACTATAATATATCAAGGTGTGGTTTACTTTGTGTTTATTCTGCTTGGGTCTCAGAGATTCTTGGGTCTGTTGGTTGATATTTTTCATCAAATTTTGAAACCCTCCTGCCATGTCTTTCTCAAATACATTTTTCTGTCTCTCCTCTTTCTGCAGCTCCAGCTGCACATATATCAGACTGCTTGGTGGTGTCTTCCAGGTCCCGAAGGTCCCCATCCTTTTGGCCCAGTCCTACCCCGCCCTCTCTTTGGTTTCGCTTGGATACTTTCTGTTGCCTGTTTCCCTGTCTTCAGATTCACTGATTGCAGCCCATCCAGCACTGTTTTCCTTTTAAGATATATATTTTCCAGTTCTAGAATTTCCATCTCATTCTTTTTAGAGTTGCCATTTCTCTGCTGAGATTCTCTACCTATTCACTCATTTTAACTATATTTTCCTTTAGAGTTTTAAACAAATTTATAATAACTCTTATAATTCCTGTGCACAAATTCTGACATCTGTCATCCCTTGATCTGATTCTGGCCCGTTTTCTCTCCGTGTAGGGATCACAGGATTTTTTTTTTTTTTTTTTTTTTTTGCATTTCAAGTAGTTTTTTTTTTATTATATGCTGAACATTGTGATTCTCGCATTGTGGATTGTGTGGTTGGGCTTTAGGACTACTGAGTTAAAAGGAGTTGAGCTCTAACAGGCGGTTAATGTAGGAGAGTCAGTTTGATCACCCTGAGGCTCATTTTCAGTCTTTGTTAAGGTGGGACAGAGTTTGCTTCCTCTCGGGCTGGTGGATCCCTACACCTACGGGGTGGCCTTCCCGGAGTCTCGGCTGAATGTCTGGGGTGTTCAGTGCCATCTCTCACATCGGCTGTCAGAATACCAGCATCTCCCGACGCTGTGCAGATCTCCAGGAAGCTCACAGCCTCCTGGTAGCTTCTCTGCCAGGCCTGGTGGGATCTCACCCTACACATGTGCAGCTTCGTATTGCCCAAAGCCCCAAGGGAACCCCCACGCAGATTTCCGAAACCCCTTCTCTGCACAGCTCCCCCCTCTCTGTTCCCTATTCCCCAGACCCCGCCGTCTCAGACCCCAGACTCCAATCTTTGCTTCCCACTGCTCTGTGTGGGTTCCACTCCTCCTGTGGGCTGGTCTGAAAAGTGCCCGTATGTAGAAATCCTGGGTGAAGTTGGACTCACTTTTTGTGTTTCCCTCTCTCAAGGGTCACAGCCCTGTGCTGGCTGTTGTCCAAAGCCTGAAGAGTTGCTTCATACATGTTGTCCCATTTATGTTTTTTTATGACAGAAGGTAAATATGAAACCTCTTACTCCTTCCTGCCCAGAACTGGAACTTTGGTGGGTTTAGTGTCACGTGGACCTGGGTTTTAATCTCAGCTCTGCTGCGGACTGGCTCTGTGACCTGGAACAGGGTACTTCACCTCTCTCAGTCTGTTTTCTTATGTAAAAAGCAACAGATTATCATGAGGATTGGATAAGAGCAGGCATACTTAGCACGGTGCTCGGCATATAGAGAGGCCTCTGTTACCAGTCTTTACTAGACCTCTGGTTCCCGAAGCGCATGCAGCTGCCACTGGGAACACCAACAGTGCTGTCATGTACACGGTGAACTGAGGTGTCATCATTGAGGGCTGTGTCTTTGGTGATGGTCGTTGTCTTAACCATTCACCTTTGCCAGTTGACTTTAGGATTGTTCTTGGTTTCTTTAATATAGGAAGAAAACACCTTGGCCGTACGTTAGGAAAAGCAAGAAAAAATTAACAACTCATGAAAATATAGCTTGAACCTTCCAGCTTTGGCTGTTAAGGGCTTTTATGGTCAAGGAGAGGTTAGGCTGGGTTTACTCATTCCACACTTGTTAACTGACGCCTTTTGGGTGTTGACACAGTGGGGCTCATGATGGAAAGGCTCCTGCTTGCATAGACCACACATGCAAAGAGGGTGAGCAACTACTGACCAGGCAACGCCTATGTGCTGCCTGGATTAGAAGTGAGTCCATTTGTTATGTAAACGGACCCTCTCTGTGAACCCATCACCCTGAGGAAACACCTTGGCAGCTGCAGGGCTGTGGGAGCAAGCCTCCCGGTCCTCCCCTGAGTAGTAACCGAGTGAACAGGAACGTGCTTGGGGCACGTCACTCGGGTCCGAGCAATTCTCCCCTGGTACCAGCCTGGTCCTCAACACCAGCCAACCTCCCGCCCAGCAGTTCCAGGCTCGTAGGTGCCCTGCCGGAGCTTCTCCAATGGCGACATTGTTAGTGTTCTCCTTGTACCATCCAGTTTTAACACGTTCTTTGCCAGATGCATGCTTTTTCATTCCGCACCTTCCTCCTCAGCTTCTTTTTTATTTCCCTATTTCGTTTTAATACTTTTACTTAGACACACACACACTCAGGAAAACCCTTTTACATTTTTCTCAGTGACCATTTTTATTCCTTAGCAGGCAGCCCTGGGCTTTCTTTTCCCATTCTTCCTTCTATTTAAAATTTAACCGGTGTGTTTCTCTTCCTCTCTCCTCCAGTCTGCTGTGGGCAACTGCTGAAAGAGGCTGTGGCGGACAAGTCAAGGCTTGGCGAGCTCATCCAGCCCTTTTTGGAAAAGGGGATGGCAGGTAAGTCGTACTTTCCATAATTGCCACCACCTGACACTCTGGGGAGAAGCTGCTCCGTGGGAGCCTCGCTGAGTGCCAGGGACTCAAAATGGGTGAAACAGCTGGTAAATGGAAATTGGACTTTCTTGTAAACAGAGACTCTGTTTTTGTTCTCTGCTGAGTCCTCTTGACTTCCAACCCTGTCCCAAGTGAGGGGGGTTTGGAGACGTAATGTGTTATCACTGGAGGTTTGGAATTTTTCTGTTTCTCTAGAATGTTTGCTTTTCGTAACTGATAACACTTAAAAATGAGATCCGGGGAGGCCACAGAGCAACCACATCCTTTATTATTTGGTGTACAGAAATATGGGCAAATACTCCAACTGAATCAGCTTTCTGAAGCCAGAAGGTTTAGACGGCCTTGCAGATGTGAGGACTAACTGGCCATTGGTCTTCAGGGGGCTGGACGCTCACCCGGAGGGCTGGTGCTGGACCAGATCATCTCCGCAGACCCCTCTGTGGTCTGGAATCTGAAAGCATTCCCTGGGGGCTGGATCAGTCTAGTCCAGTCTGAGACCAATCGAGTCCAGTTTCCTGGGTCCACAAATAGAGAAGGGACAGGGCTGCTGAGGCCATACAGCCAGTTCATGTCTGGGCTCCCCTGGTCTCTGCGTCTCTTCCCTGGGCAGTATATTGTCCACGTACCCACACCTTCCTCTCTTGCATAAAATACTGTAGCTCCTCTGTGCAGTCAGTACAAGCTCAGGGATCAGGTCAGATGTGAACGCGTACTTAGACTGTAAAGAAAATCAACCCAGGAACAAAGCTGCCATTATAACGGACAATGTGTGAGTTGACCAGGACACCCTCCTGGCAGAATTGCCTTCTCCTATAATTTCCTGGATAGAGTAAGTTAACATAAAACATAGGAACAGGCTGCTTGTTGGGGATGACATCCTGGCTTGGTGCTCCCAAGCACCTCCTCCTAGTCCACAGGGTAGGGTCAAAGCCATCGGACACGGTGATCTGTGAAGTGGGAGGTGAGTGAGTGAGTCTGTTCATCCCTAAGCCACTGTGACAGTAAGTAGAATGGGATGGAAGCAGGGGGCACCAGGCAAGAGTAAAAACCAGTGCAAGCTTTGGTGCTTCCCTGTCTGGTTCAGATCCCGGTGCCACCCCACCAGCCATGTGGCTCCACTGAGCCCCAGGCTCTGAGTGTGAGATGGGAAATGAAATCCCTGGGTGCAGGTTCTCATGAGGACCGGATGGGATGTGGGTCCACAGAGGCTGGTAGGATGCTGTTAGAGACAGCTGCACTCGGAGGCAATGCTGGAGCGCCTCGGGCATGTGCAAGCCTAGTTCCCTGCAATGGTGCCAACCGCCAGTTCTCTGGGGTGGGGGTGGGGGTGGTGATTAGCACCCTAAAGAACTATTTGTTGAATAGTAAGTGGATGTAATCACAGTTAACAGATTTATGTCATTTAAATTTTTACTGCGTGGCATTCCATTGAATGGACTGGATGATGATCTAATTCCCTACTAACAAGCATTTAGTGGTTCAGAGAGAAAGACAGTGACCGAGCAGAGAGGGCAGTGTTAATAATCAGTGAATTTTGGGCAAGGGCCTGCAGGAATTCTTTGACTCTTTTTGCAACTTGTGTGCACTTCAGAATTATTTGTTTTTAAATGAAATTACAGAAAGTAAATATTTAAGTGGCTTCCAAATTTGTTCTCCTTCAGTAGGACCATAATGCACATACTTGGACCTATACAAGTTGGCAAACACCCCAATACCTTAGGATAAATTGATGCCCTGGGTCAAAGGTCATGCCCAGTAGCAACTGATTTCTCAGGGCACTGGATGCTCATGCCCTCTGTAACTGCCATCGCTGGGCTCTGCCTGCTTAGTCCTTCTCTTCTGCTGTCGAAGCATACAGTGGTTCAAAGCAGCACACATTTCTTGTCTGTCCATTCTTGAGGTCAGAAGCCCTGAAGCCAAGGTGCCAGAGCCTTCCTGAGGCCCTGCGGACGGCCTGTCGCCTTGGCTTTTGCAGCTTCTAGAGGCCCCATCCCCCTTTTCCAAAATCAGTCCTGGAGCTTCTTCAAATCTCTCACTCTCTGGCCAGTAAAACTAAACCCAGCAAGTCTTTTTGGTGGTGGCAAGAGGCAGAGTAGTTTTTTGTTTTTTGTTTTTGGGGATTTTTTTGGTGACTATGAAGTAGATGGCACAATTCTCAATTTCCTGTAAAGTTAGTGACATCAGGTAGCTTCAATCTTCAATGCTTTGCACTAAATTTTTCCCCTTATAGCCTTTGTTTATAGCTCTTTCCCCTATAGCTCTATACTTCCACACTTCCTACAAAATTAAACATACAGCAACCAACATCGTACCTTCCTCGCAGAAGCAATAAATCCTGTCATTTCACTAATCCTGACCTCGCAAGGGTAACAAAGAAAACGCATTTGCATCCATGACCACTCACAGGGTCTCGTGAGCGTGCTGTGCAGGAGCTGTCAAGCACACCAAAGTGCCCTGCTGGCAGAGGGGCTTGGGAGGCGCTCAGGTCTGGCAGGGCCCACTTCATCACCAGTGGAAAGGGGAAGAAAATTTAAACGATTCTCGGCTGTGTTCGGTTTTCAAGAGAAGGTCCGACTGAACACAGAAACAGCTTCATCTAACCACAGGCTTGCTCAGCTGGCGGCCCCGCCCAGGCCGCCCCTTCTTCTGGAATCCAGCATTGCTGAGGTCTGGGACCCAGGCTTGGGTGCACCCCTCTGGGCCTGTGGGGGCGGTGAACAACCACATCACCCCACACCTGAGTCCTGAACCCATTCGGAGATGGACCCAGCGCCTGTTGGGGCGTCACCTGGAGAAGGTGACTGGGGTCTGAGAGCCCGCTCAAGCTTCCTAACACACCCGGAAGTCCAGGACTGGGGGCAAGCCAGGGGAGAGGCGGAGGTGGCCCCTTGCCAAGGAACAGTCAGACGCCAATGGTGGGATGGGAGACTGGCCCCAGTCCTTTCCCGGAAGAGCCCTGAGTGAGCGGAGGCAGAAGTGGGAGGACAGCCCTCCAGGACTGAGGGCCGGCCGGTGAGGGTTGGGGCTGAGGGGTGAGACCAGCTGATGAGTGAGGCCTCTCCGGGCAGTGAAGCAGGCGAGCCCGTCCTCCCAGCACCGCCCTAGGACAGAAGGCCCCTCCTGAATACGCAAGAGCAACGCGCCGCATCCCCCAGTACTTCGAACCCGTTGTCGGGGCTTCCAGCACAGGGGCCCTGGGGCTGCCCTTCCAGCCCCCGGGGGCCCGTGGGTGCATCTCAGATATTTTCGCCCTGGCTGCCTGCAGCATTCCTGGGACCGTGGAGAGTGGCTGGCCACCCCCTGCAGGGGTTCTCACACACTGACTGGGCGCACCTGAGGGTTCAGGGAGTTCAGCGGGGCGGCCTCATCCCTCTGGGGCTGAGCCGGCAGGTGTCGCTGCCAGAGAATCCCGCCGCGTAGCCAAGCCAGGGTCAGAGACCATCCCTCAACACCCCCTAAGCCAGGGAGTGCCTTTGGGACCTCCTCCTCCTCTGGGGCCCCTGCGCTGTGCTCCCAGCTGCTGGCCCGCTCGCTCTGGGTCCCTGCTGTGGGCACATGCCCTCTGCACTCACCTTGGAGCTGTGAGCCCCAGAGGCAGGTGGTTTTGTTGTGGTGGTGCCTCCCGGCCCCCGTCGCTGCCCGCATCCTCACCACGGCCAGCCCAGCTGGACAGAGCCAGGTGTCGTCTTCCCCCCACGGAGCCACTTCCTCTCTCTCCCCCCGTGGGGTCTCATGATGTTATGTCCCAGTCGTGACCTCTGCAGACTTAGTTATGTTCTTTTTTGTCCTCACAGGTGCTGCCAACACCTCCTTCTTTCGAATCAGCAACAAAATTAATAACTGTGTTGTTTTCCCATCTTTTCACATTCGCTGGGTAAAGGGCTCCAGGGCCCCATCTTAGTTCGTCCTAAGTCTCTTGATCCTAGGCTCTTGGCAACAGCACCACGGACGGAGGGCTGGAGGGCTGCTTGTCCTGTTCCCTGGGCTTGGAAATAGAGAGATCTGACCTCCTACTAAACTCATTCTGACTCTAGCTGCAGTGAACAGAACAAATTTATTCCCCAGGGTTCTGCACACGGCGTTCTTTATGCAGGCAAGCTCCGTGACCGTCAACGGGAGTTTGGGCTGCACACGACACCCAGGGTCGGGCCTTCAATCATGCAAGCTTAGCTGCAGGAAGCTCCTGTCACAGATACATGGGTATGAAACAGTAAAAACTATCCTGGGCTTTTGAAAAAATAAGTTCTCAGCTGTTTGTGGGCCTTTTACAATTAGATAGTTTGTGCCGGTAGACTCTGTTTCCAATATGTTCTGTGGCAATGTGTGAGGATGCTTATTTTCTCTCTGAGGTCATCGCTGACTCCCAGTGGCCACCACCTCCAAATCTGCACTCAGCTCCCTTCCTGGGGCTTCATTCCTACTCAAGGGCCTTGTGGAAGGTGTGATTTCTTAGTTCCAGAGACCTAGAGCTTCCAAGGAAAGCAGTCATTCTGTCTTTGTCCACTGGGATGTCTGGTTCTCAAACTTTCACTTAATATAAAACCAGCCTCCCACATCGGCCTTTGTTCACCCATCAGAAGGGGTCTGCATGGTTTTATTTGTAGCCCTTCTCTGGGAGACGTCAGCCCCAAATCATGGTCCAGGTGCGGTTGGTGATAGGTAGGACCTAGTTCCGGACTGCTGGGTGGACTCAGTGGAGCGCCACCACCTTTTTGGTTCAGGAGGGTCGCCCTCTACCCAGGCTCTGGTAACTGTTTTAATTCTCGAGCATTGGTTGGGCTTGTTCAGGAGAACGGCCACCAGGGAAGGTGTTTAAAACAGCCAAAGGCGTATCTTGTCCTTGTCGGCTCAAGTGTTTGCTCAGGTGTGAGACACGTTCATCTTGACCCGCCTGCGTTGCACTCAGAGCCCGTGGGGTCATCGGGTCGGGACTGCGGTGAGGGTGCATCCCCAGTGGGGAGGCTTCAAGTCAGATGCTAGTTTTTCACATCTGTCTCTCCAGGAGTGGAGAGGGAGCCACTTTCCAACACCCCCCAACTGACTTGTTGGCCAGATAACAGTGAGCTCCTAACTCACTTCACCTTTCCAGCCAGCATTCCCCCAACACTAAAGTGGTTCGACTGTAGGAAGGCGCAAATCCCTTGGGGCCCACACCAGACAGGTACTGGCTCTTTCCCCAAAAAGCACAAGTCCTGACTGATGCGTAGAAAGGTAATGAGGAAGACAGACCATTCCTGAGCGTCACCTGTGCGCCTCCCCCAAGCCCCTGTGCTCGCTAAACATGTCTCTCTGGAGAAGGTCCCTCCTGGCCTCGTGGGGCCTGCGAGGAGGTGGGGCATGTGAGACTCAAGGCTACTTTGCACCGTTTCTGGTAGTGAGACCTCAGCTTAGCCAACGCAGCCCTCTCACACAAACAAGCCAAACCAGCCCCAAACCGGAATGATTACAAGCATTTTCCAGAGCTTTCCATGCGTCGGTATCCCACAAGGCACAGATCAGAGCAGGCCGAAGTGCTGCCGTTTTTAGGGGGAACTAATTTTCCCATCACTAAATGCACACTAAAGACTTGACAATAGACCAGCTTTTCTCTTTTGTTAAAAACTTGCAAAGAGTTGCTGAGTTGAAAGACAAAGTAAATCCTCCCATCTGAGGAGGTGAGCGGAATGCTATTTCTTGTTTTTCACGGTCGGCCCCGGTGAACGGCGAGCTGTCTTGTGTGGAGGGGAGACCCTGAGGGGCCTCTGCCCGTTTCCAGCAAGTCTTTGCATGTGGTGTGTTTGTACTAGCTGAAGACAGCACATGACTCTCTAAATAATTTACCAGTTGATTAATAGACTCACAGGGGTATAATTAGAAGAGGGAGAGACAGTGGGTACAGTAACCGGTACAGTGCTTGGGGGAACAGGAGGCTTTCTTTTTTTAAAGAAACTTTCTAGGGTGCTGGGCGTTTGAAGATAAGTTGGGAAGAGCTCAGTGCCTCATCGCTTTTGAAGTGGAAATAGGACAGTTTGAATCCGTCGAGTTTAATTTTTCACAGGCTTTAGGGGCCCCGCAGTGCAACTCCCTTTTTATTATAGAAAAAACCCTACATTTTTCTTTCATTTTTCTACACACACACACACACACACACACACACACACACACACTCCAAGCAGTAAGTAATAAACACATTAACTTGCTCTTTTATTCAACCTGTATTTTATTGGCTTCGCCTCCCCCAGTGTGTCCCCAAACGTCCCTTTGACGCCCCCACCCAGCCCCTGCCACTGGGCAGCCTATGTAGGTTGACTAGTAAGTGCCCTGTAATTTATGCTCTTTAAAGGAACCCTCACCTCGGCCTGACAATGCTTTTGAAGTAGCTCCTTTTTTCAAGTCAAACTTTTGACTTCTCCACGGGGACTGCTACAAAGATTTCCGTATGGAAACTAGGTAGGCATCTTTCTGCCGGGGAGAAAGTCGAGGCCAAGCCAGCCCCCAACAAGCAGCAGGTCTCAAAGCCTAAGACAGCCAGAGGGCCTGCTAATGAGAATGGTTATAGGAGGGGGGTCAGCGCCCCCATTTATCAACAGGTTTGTCCCCCTAAAGGGTCCTGCCCCTTTCTTTAAACCAGGCTTTCATCACGAAAGTGGGCTTTCCTCTCCTCTGTATTAAAATGTTGCTCTGCCAGGTGTCATCAAAAGATGTGTCACCAAAAGGTGAAAAAGATTCTTGTTCACAGTCAGTCCAGTGGGGAAACTGAGGCAGTGAGAGGCTCTCCATTCATCAGTGCATCCATTCACCAAAATGTCTCTGTCCCCGACAAGAGTGGGCCATGTCTAGTGCCATTTTGAGCACCCAGCTCTCACCAGAGCAGGGCAGCTGCCGATGGTTTTGCTGGACTGAAGGTTCACCCAGGGCTTGCTGTGTGTCAGGCATCTGGATGACAAAATGAAACAACCACAGCCAGCCATTTCTGGGAAGCCTAAGGTGCGCCCGAGGGGCGTGCTGTCCTTCTCACTCTGGCCAGGGCTTCTGGAAGCATTTCCCCTCCACAGGCACCCCAGAGACCTCCAGCTCACTCAGCTGTGAAATCGTCTGCGACAGGCAGACCCCGAGGCCCCAGCCTTCTCCGGCCAGGTGGTCTCCTTGTGCAGCCGTCCGGGCGGCCCTCCCGCCGGCCCACAGCCCCACAGCAGGAGCTGCTCAGAGCCCCGTTCCCTCTCGGAATTTTCCCCACAGGGAGCCACACTGGCTTCTTTCTCCTCGGGCTGAGAGCGGGGCCTGGTAGGTGGAGGGGAGGCTGCCCCGGGTGACCTTCTGCAGCCCCTACCCTTTTGGACGGTTGCCTCCTCTCTGAAATGGATCAGGGGCGTGAGGCTGGCCAGCTTGTCAGCTGGAAGGTGGCACTGAGGCTTCCCGCAGGGAACCCAGGGAACCCGGTGCAGCTGTGACACACCCTTCAGCTCTGCCCTGTCTGCGCTGCTCTGAGTGAGACGTGGAAGCTGCAGGGTGGCCAGGAGATTGTGGGGCATTTTATGGGACCAGGGGAGGCGGCAGGTGAGGAGAGAGGCACCGTTTTCCTCCCTAACCTGCCACCTTGGACCTTGAATGCATATGTCCGGTTTACCCCATGTGATCTTGGCTGCAGGAACTTGGGCCTCGCACACCCCGCCTTACCCCAGCATCTCCCAGCACCTCGCGCTCATGCTCTGCCCAGCCGACTGTCTGCCCCCCAGTCCGGCACCAGTCCGGCCCACAGGAGGGGCTCAGCTAATGTTTGTGGGCGAGTAAACAAAGGGCCACACAGCCGCTGGCCCAGGACCCCTTGCTGCCCGCCCGCCGGGTGGGGCACCCCCTTCACCTTGAAGGCCTCCCGGGAGGCGGGCAGCAGCGGCGGCTCCCTGCAGTCGGGGGGTGGCCTCAGGTTTGGGCTCTAGAAGCACAGCACTCGGTTCCAGTTCAGACTCTGCCAGTTCCCAGCTGTGTGATGTTGGACAAAGCTCGCGGCCCCTCAGAGCTGCCCTCCTCTGTGAGGGGGGCTTCTCAGTGTCGCAGTCCCTGGTTGTCAGGTGTATAGAATGGAAACGTGTCCACACACATGCTCAGCACACTGCAGGGCGCCCCATAGGCCGTTAATCGGGCACTTACTGTCCTTAGTATTAATGGCAGTGGCTGTCATCACCGTCATGGGTGTGGAAGTCATGGTGGCAGTGGCAGGACATGGCGGGCATGCACATATGTTCATATGTGGGTTTGGGGGTATCTTGTTCTCCTGTGACTGCTGCCAGCTTGGGGTGCCCGGTCCCGTGGTAATTAGGAGCTGGCAAAGGCCCGGTTTGCTGTACCCCCAGTTATCTTGCAGCTCCCTGACTATGTCATGACATGAAGTGATGATGAGTTTATCACGCTCCTGATTTCGTGGGTCAGGATTTCAGGCAGGGCATGGCAGGGAAGGCTTGACTCCACTCCTGCCGACCTGCACCTTGGCTGGCCTGGCTCGAGCAGCTGAAGGCGGAGGGCTGGCCCCTCCGGGCCCTGCGTCTGCGCCTCAGTTTGGTGTCAGCTTGGCTCCTGGGCTCTTCTCCCTCTTGCATCTGCTGGGGCCCCCGAGTCCAGGGTGGATCCTTCTTCCCATTCCTGGTGCCTGGAATGAGGTGCTTGGAGCAGCTGGGGCTGGTCAGGCGTCTCTGCACGCACCCTCCTCACGTGGCTCTTTGGGGCTTCCTCCCAGCCCCAGGCACCCTCAAGCTAGTCCTCCGTTTACACGGTGGGAGTCCAGGAATCCCCGGAAGCCCAAGGGCACTGGTGGTAGTTGGGGTGGAGGCTAGTAGGCTTCTTACCGCCCAGCCTCAGAGGTCCCAGAATGAGCGTCCACCTGATTCTGTTCATTCTCAGGAAGACCAGCCCAGCTTCAAGGGGCGGGAGCCTAGAGCCCACGGTGCAGTGGGAGGAGCAGCCATCTCTAATCTCCCACCCCAGGGGAGGCTTGGGTTGAGCCTCTCGGTTTTGTTCTTGACGGCTGCACCCTGTGACCGTGTGAGGCAGATCTCGGGCAGCTTCAGATCCTCAGGCGCTGGGTGACCACACAACTCCAGACGTGCTGGTAGCTGCAGACCTTGGGGTGCAATTCTCTTTTAAAAAGGAAGAAAGCCCAGTTGGGAGGGAAAGTGCCTCCTGCCAAGGGCACACCGCAAGGAAATGCAGAGCGGAGGGCGGCATGCGTGCTGCTCCTTTCCCTGCAAGGCAGGTGGAGAGCACAAGAGACTGAGCACGCGGCGCTCAGAGCCAGATTGCCTGGTTTAAATCTGGGCTTCACGGCCTGTTAGCTGCTGTGTGGCCTCGGGCAAGTTACTTCCTCCCTCTGTGCCTCAGTTTCCTAATCTGGAAAGTGGGGTTGTTATGAAGACTACATGAGTTAATACCTGCGTTAGAACAAATTCATGCTTAGAACAGTGCCGAGCATTGAGCCCACGTGCCAGTTACATAAATACACCCTCACCCCTTTTCCATCCCTGAAACCCGGCTTGTGGCTGTGTCCGTTTCTCAGTGGTTGCTGAGTGTCTTACCTCAGTCACGTGGGTCACTGCCCCAGAGAGGTGGGGGAAGGGCCCTGTCTGAGCCCCAGCTTCGTTACAGTGGAAGGAGAAGCGTGTCTGGTAACTCTCTGATCTTCATACACACTTAATGTTCATACACTGCACTTTGGTCCAGTCCACACACAGCCTGGCTGACCTCTTCCTGTTTTCCCAGGGACTTTCATATTCCTCTAACAAGAATTAATTATCAAATCATTATGCACAATAGCTAGGTGACCATTTTTATTGAAAGCCTTATTAGTTTGCCAAGTGAAGTACCATTTATTTATACAAGTGTCTGTTTTTAAATGGTCTTTTTTCTCATCTAAATCTTCGTTAGGGAGACAAGAGTCCACTGTTGGACGCTCTGTTTAACAGCTGTGATGGGTCGGCAGTGTGGGGGCCCCTCACACTTGTCTTTTCTCCTTGCGGAAGTAGTCATGGCAGAGAGGGAAGTGATAGCAGGTGGTAGACAGGGGAGAGCCGCTCCTGGCGAGAGGAGCAGCCCAGAATATCCTCGGGATTGGTCAGAGCCCCACGGCTAATGGACCTCTCTGGACTTGAAAGAAACCACTATTAAAAAGTGTTATTTCCAGGCACCATTGTCTGCCAAGCAGTTTCCAGTGTTGTTAAGTAATATAGACGTTAGAGTTTTGAAACTAAAGCCATCTTACGACGCATCTATTCTCTCTTGTGACTGGAAAACCCAGGCCCATGCAGGACGGGGGCTTGTCTGGGGCAAGTGACTTGACTTTACCAAGGAGGCAAGCTATCCAGTGGGCTTCCTCTCCCCTGAAAAATTGTAGGATGTGGCCAGTTGGAGCAATGCCGCTTCTTCTCTCATCTATGCAGCTTTTAGAAACGTTCTTTTATCATTTTCAGTGCTCACTTGGAGCGCAGGTCCCAAAACTGACCAGCAGGTGGCAGTAAATGACAAACAAACAGCTTCGCTACGGAACACCTGGCTCCAGGTCCTGGCACGGTGGGTGTCGCGGGCCGCCTGAGACCCCTGATTTCCAGCCTCGGAGCGAGGCGGCTTGCGGGCCCCCAGGAATGAAGTTTGTAGAGCGATAGTAAGTCAGGGCCCCAAACGGTCCAACCTGTGTAATGGCCACGCCCCCAGCAATCCGGGAAGGGATGCCTGGGGGCAGTGGGGGCCCTGTTTCTTTCAGGCATCAGCCTGCACACGATGGAAATGAAACAAAAAACACAGCAGAGCTTTCTTCTCCGCCACAGCCCTGCGCTTTCCAAGACTGTCCCCTGGGCCCGTTCTGGAGCCATACTGGTCTGTTGTGCAGGGGAAGAGAAACACATTCTGAGTCCCCATGAACCGTGACAGACAGTCAGATGTCACCTTACCTTGATTTCAGAGGCTGCTGGAGAAGGAAAGAAGGTTTGGGCAGTTGGAAGGTGTCTGCAGTGTGGGGGGAGGTGTGTGAGGTGCAGTGTGTAGTGTGGGGGGAGGTGAGGTGCAGGGTGTAGTGTGGGGGGAGGTGTGTGAGGTGCAGTGTGTAGTATGGGGAAGGTGTGTGACGTGCAGTGTGGGGGGAGGGGTGAGGTGCAGTGTGTATTGTGGGGGGAAGTGTGTGAGGTGCAGTGCATACTGTAGGGGGTGGTGTGAGGTGCAGTGTGCAGTGTGGGGGGAGGTGTATGAGGTGCAGTGTGTAGTGTGGGGAGAGGTGTGTGACGTGCAGTGCGTCCTCTAGGGGGGAGGTGTGTGTGGTGCAGTGTGAAGTGTGGGGGGAGGTGTGAG
>JAQQAC010002172.1:3764189-3805470 GCA_029783875.1 Phataginus tricuspis
GGAGTGTGAGGTGCAGTGCGTACTGTAGGGGTGTGTGTGAGGTGCAGTGTGCAGTGTGGCGGGAGGTGTGTGACGTGCAGTGCATACTGTGGGGGGAGGTGTGTGAGGTGCAGTGAGTAGTGTGGAGGGAGGTGTGTGAGGTGCCGTGTGGAGTCGGGGTATTGTGTGTGGTGCAGAGTGTGGGAGATGTGTGAGGTGCAGTGCGGAGTGTGTGTGTGTGTGTGTGTGTGTGTGTGAGGTGCAGTGCGGAGTGTGGGGATAGAGTGTGTGTGTTGCACGTGGGTGCTGTGTGTGTAGTGCGCATGTGCTGTGTGTAGTGGTGCAAGGGTGCACCGCGCATGTCTGTGTCAGTGTCCTTCTGTAGGGTGTGTGGGTGTGTTTCTGAGTGCATGCGTTGGGGTGTGCAGGCGTGTGTGGTAAGGTGCCCTGCTTTCTGGTTTGCCCTGGGGTGGCAGGAAGGGGCTTCTCTGGGGGTATCAACCACCCTTGGGCCCGTTTTGCCTGTAGGCACCAGCTGGGGGAACCGTGTCCTCTTCCCCACTTGGCCCTGTCCTCGGGGCCCGCTCCGGCCGTCTTGGTGCCCCTCACCCACTTTGTCCTCCAGGGGAGCCTCAGTTCAGGACTGTAGCGGGTTGGTTGGGTACAGGCATGCGCAGTGCCCCGCAGCCCCCGCTTAGCCACGGGCCCTCTGAGCTGTACTTGACGGGGGTGACAGCAGACCTGCAGCCGGAGGAACATCTCTGTCCAGTGGCCTCGTGGGCGCCTGACTCATGCTGGCACCTTCTTCTTTGGGGAGCCATGGACTTGTTGTGCAGGAGGCTGGCCTTTGTCCAGGACCACCTCCCCTTCAAGCCAGAGGGCAAGAGGCATGTCCTGGTAGCGTGGGGTTGGGACATGGTAGGGTCCTGTGGCGTGGCTCCCCATGTGCCCCTGCGGCCAAGCATGCCCAGCTGATAGGGAATGCATGGATTGAGACTTTAATAAACTCAAGGTCATTGTGAGGACTGCCATATTTTATGGAAGATCTTCAGGAGAAAAAAAACCCCTGAAACCATGTGGTGTGGCTTTATGAAATAATGGGATGTTCATATCTTGCACTTTGTTAAATTTAGGGTTGACAGAACATTCCGGAGAGGTGGCCCTTGGCAGTAGCTTATATGCAGGGTAAGATGTTAGCTGTCGAGCCTGGAAATCAAGCCTGAGGCACCAGACTCAAAGGAGGAAGAGGCTGGGCTCACACCAGCCTCTCCCTGGGAGGACAGAGCCTAAACGGACAGCGTTATCAAGGAGGTCTTCAACTCTGCCTGTTCTGAGGTCTGTTCTGGAAAAGCTGCCTTTCTCCTGAACCGGCTGGTCAGACCTGTGGGGCTGGGAAAGAGAGTTGATGGCCTCCAGGAAAACGGCAGCAAAGCCAGGGCTCAGAGCAGACCTGACTCTGGGGAGGCACTGAAGGGGGTCCACCCTGCCCCCTGCAGCCCCGGACCTGCGCACACTGCTGGGGAGGGCGGCAAACCGCCAGGCCAGTTTCCGGGGGCAGCGCGCAGAGGGGTCTGTCCTTTGTTAGCCACCAGCAGTTTCCCAGCCTCCTCTCGGGGCGCAGCCAGCTCCACAGAGGAGTCTCTCATGGTGGCCATTTCAACCTCCCGTGGGCATTTAAGTAGTTTGCTGTAAACAAAAACTCTGCTTTTTAAATGGAAGCCTGTAAACACATATTAAAAAGTGGAGAGAACAGAATAACAAAGCTCTGGGGACCCATCACCGGTACAGTGAAACCACGTGAGCTCGTGGCTACCCTGGGTGCGTCTAGACCCCACCCAAAAGACCCCTCCCCACGGGGCTATTTTTAAACAAGTCCCAGACCCGACAGATTCAGCTGACTACCTGTGTGATTCCCAGGGAGTTCGGTGTAGACGGGAGGGGTCGCTGGGGAAGGGCCTCCCTCGCTGACCCTCCGCCTACGGTGCAGAACCTAATTCAGTCTTGGGAGAAGGGGCTCCGGTTCCCGGCACACAAACCCTTCAGGAACCAAAGAGCCTTCTGGCTTTTGGAAATGGCGCTCTTCACTCATCCATCCCTTGCAGAGGGTTTACTAAGTGCCCACCTTGTGCTGGGCGCTGTGCCAGGGGCCGGGTATAGCCATGGCCCCCACTCTCTGGGGGCCTTGGCTTTCAGGGGGGCCAAGGTGGGAATACAGGCTTAAACAAATATTGCACCAGTAATTAGTAGCTCAGCTGTGGTAAGTCCTTGTGAGGTGAAGTGCTGGTTTGAGGGTCTGTGCTTTCCTTACTCCTGAAGAGACGGGCTTATTTAGTTTTGGCTCAAATTGGAGTCAGTGTGAGCATTCGCATTTCTCCCATCTTCTGGAAATGTGCCCTTCCCCTCCGACCAGGCCCTCAGCACTTCCTACATCTCCCATGTCCTTGTGGCTTTCCAGCCAGGATACTGACTTGTGTCCTTGTCTCCTGACTCCAGGGCCGTGGGCTCCGGGAAAAGTTGCGTCTAATTCGTGGGCCACCAGGTGGGGGCCACTCCTCTCTCTCTCATGTATGTGTATGTATGTGTGTGTGTAGTGTGCATATATGTGAGTGTGTGCATATGCAATTCTATGTATTTAAATTAGACCATATCCCATATGCCATTTGTTCCCTTGCTTTTTTCCCCACTTGATAGTCTGTCAGTGACCTCTTTTTAAAGTTTGCAAAATATCCTGTTGCATAGACATACCATCTTTTATTTAAAACCTATCCTCTGCTGGTGGACATTTTAGATTATTTTTTATTGTTACCATTATAAACAACATTGAAATGGACATCTTTGCACACATCTTTTCCCGTCTGTGCTATTATATCTTAGGTATAAAATTTTAAAATAAGACTGCTGGGTCAAAAGGCATGCAAATTTTAGCTTTTGATGAAAATTGTGAAATTCCCTCAGAAATCTTTGCAACAATCCCACCCCTACCTGTCTTCCAAAAAAGTTTGTGTTTCCATCTGGTTTTCCATTCTTCCCTTGAGTCTGATTTGTCCCCAGTGGAGTTCACTTATGCCACAGCCTTTGGGGGCCTTGGTTTCTCAGTTTTTAAATGAGGGAGGTCAAGGGGATGCCCTTCCCTCTCTGAGTCGCCAATCCACCATTGCCCCAGGAGGGCTGTGGCTTGGCAGCAACCTGGTTTTCAAGCAAGGCCTGGCTTCTGGGTCCAGTCCAGTCCTCAACCCAAGCAACTGAGGCCTCAGGGGCCCATAGCATCACTAGTCAGCAAGCTAGTTATCTAGTGCACATCCTCCTCCAAAGGCAAACCCATCTCAAACCTACAGCACCCTCTCCTGAAGTCAGATTTAAGCTTACATGTTGGGCTTCATGTTTGTAATTTAAGGGTCATGTATTTTTGCCAGTGGCTTCACTGCGGCCATCTATCTGATGGAAATCTGGATAAGCTTTTAAAAGACACCCACACATCCCTTCAGAAGACCTCTGATGGATCTGGCATCTCCCCTGAGTTGTTTTCAGGCCCACAATAGCCAATGAGGCAGGTGTCACAGAGGAGGACACTGAAGTTCAGGGATGTCCCATGGGTGCCAAGCAAAGGCCACTGGACCACAGGGCTCTCGGCTCACACTTCTCCAAGAAAGGAATCCAGAAAACTAAGAGGTGAGTTTTCTGGGTTTTATTCTAAGGAATGTCCATAAAAGCAGCAGTCTTACAAATCTTCCTGTGCCCCGCCTCCCTTGGAGCTCGGCCACCCCTCCCTTTCCCAGTTTGCAGATGAAGTGACTGAAGTTCAGAGTCTCAAAAGCAAGTTGGGGCAGAACTGGGACTAGGAAAGGGATTCAACGGGCTTCCTCCATCACAGCCCACCTCTCTAGAGGCTCATAGCATCTCTCAGATGTTCAGGAGTCTCGAGGACTTGAAGGGCACTGTGCTTGTGGGGTCAGCAAAAGATGGTTTCTTTATAGACGTTTAAAAAGCTGGAGCTATTAGCAGCTGAGTTTTCTTCAGGGCTCCTCAACCCAAGCTGTTTGCCGACTTTGCGGCAGGATCCATTTCTGCCCAGAGGAGTCTGCGGTGGCCACTTTGAAAACTGTGCTTTCGATTAGCAACACAGAGTCCCCCACTCTGCTGGCTGATTGCACAAAAGAACTTTCCATGTACAAACATGGCAAAGTGCATGTTTCTGGGCTTTCCAGCTCAGGATCCTGAGGTTAACTCCTATGTGTTCATTTAATAAACAGGCACCAAGGGCCAATGTGTGTTTCGTCCCAAGATAGCCTGGTGTGGCCCCAATCCCCTTCCTTCCTGCAGACCTGGCAGGGCCTCTCTACCCTCACCCCCCACAGACCACTCTCTTCCAGCCACACCACCCTTTCCTGGTCCTTGACTGGGTCAGGTTCACCCCAGCCCCAGGGCCTTTGCCCTTACCATCCTCTGCCGAGAACAACCTCCCACGGCTCCCTGTGGCTGGACTCACCGTTCAGATCTCAGCCACACGTGACCCTCTCAGAGGCCATCCTGGACGCAGTCAGACCAACAGCCTCCCATCACTTGGTTCATTTTCTCCGTAGTGTTTAAGACTCTCTGAGATGGCTCTTTATTTACGTATGTGTTGACCATCTCCCCTGCCAGAGTGTAAACTTCAGGAGGGCAGGGTCCTTGGCTGCTGGCTTGCTGTGTATCAGTGTCAAATGCAGGGCCTGGTGCCATGCGTATCTCCATAACTACCTGCTGGATTAGTCCCTGGGAGAGGATTGTTTCTGTATTCATTTTTTATTTAGGTGAAAATTTCTGTAAATATTTAGGGGTAGACCTGGATAGGAAAGCTCTCTGGCAGGCTCTTAACCCACTTTGTTTTTCATCTATATTTATTTATGCCGACAGAAAACACAAGGTTTCTGGATCAGTGAACAGACCCATTATTTATTCACACCGTAATCTTAGTGCTGGCTCCCCACACCCCATTCCTCATAGGGTGAAGCGCTGAGAATCTGGTACCTTGTGGGCACAGGGACCTGTAGCAGGGAGGCCGGAAATCATGATGCTTCTAGAGGGCAGCCACCCCTCCTCCCTCCCAGGCTTTGTCCCGAATGGAAACAACAACTGGAGGGGGCCCCGGTGTCAGGGGGAGGGGCTCGGGTGTCAGAGGGAGGGGGCCCGGGTATCAGGGGGTGGGGCTCGGGTGCCAGGGGGAGGGGCCGGGTGCGGGGGGGAGGGGCCAGGTGTCAGCGGGAGCACCAAGTTAGTGACCCTGGAAGATAAACAAAGTCTGGGGACAGAGGTCTCAGTCTCCAGAGGTCTCTATCTCTAACTCCCCAGGCTTGTTTGAAGTCAATCTTCCTCTATCCTGGGAGCTGAAATCTGTGCTCAGAACCCCCTGACCCTGGGGGAAACATGGGAATACTCATGAGACATTGTTTCCCGACATACATCTCCTAACTGGAAATACCAGCCACCATCTTTGAAGTGAGTGCCACATGCCTGGAACTTCATGTGCAGGGTTAACCACGTGGTGGCAGATCCTGGCCTCCTCTTCGGGCCGATGGGAAGCTGAGACTCGGATAGCGACTGGAGGTCCAGCCTGCGCACTCCAGCCGCATTCTCCTCCCCATAGCCTGGGCTCCCCGGAGTCTGGCCAGGTTGTTTTTAACATATTTGGTTAGTTGCTGTGAAGCTTTAAAAAGGGAAGCCTCCTGTCTATTTACCCGACACCTGCTACATGCCAGGTGCTGTGTTAATCATGGAAAAAAAAGAAAGAAAGAAAAGAAAAATGAGGTGGGCATGGCCTTTTCCTCGTGGAACTCACGGTCTTCCGTGAGAGGCAGACATAACACAAAGAATTAGCCGGAGAGTTCATAGCCAAGGGCGGCAAGCAAGGACGTACAGGTACCAGCCCAGGCTGGGGCTGTCCTCAGAGGAAACATTCTTCTGGGGCCCAAAGGCTGAGTCCAGGCAAAGTGAGGGGGAAGGACATTCTGGATGGAGGGACTGGCATGTTCAAGAGGAAGCAAAGCTGCAGGGGAGCCGCCTCGGAGGGAGCAGGAGTCCGTCTTGAGAGGCCCTCTGAGCCTCAGGGGCCAGGACTGCCCTACCCTCAGAGCACTGGAGAGCCCCAGCAGGCTTCAGCAGGGCACGAGAGAGGGTCAGCTGTCCCAGCTTCTCATCCATGTTCTTGTTGGAGCGAAACCCCCTCTCTGCTCTTTGGTAGAGACTGGGGCAGGAAGGCTGTGATGTGAGAAGGAACAAATTCAGGGAAACGCAAGTTCCTCAGACTAAGGTTTATGGTGCCTTGGTGACAAGGGAGGGGCCCAGCATGTCGTGGCCGTGGAGGAAAGCAGCTGTTAGTGATGTTTCTGCATCTCTCACCCCTGTGTTCACCTGGCTCTTAGCCATGGTGGGGTGCATGTTGGAAGGCTTCAGACATGTGCATCAGGACTGCTTGCCTGACCCATGATGGCAGGTAGGAAGGGCCGACCAGAGAAGCTGCCGACCGCTCTGTCATTGCGGCTTGAGGAAACAGCTTGTCAGGGGGCCCACCTTCGTAGCAAACAATGGTAATATTTACTGAGTATTTCTGGAAAAATGTGTGCAAAGTGCAGGAAATGCAGTGCAAATTGCTAGAACGCAATACATTGGCAACATAGGACATTTAATGAGTCTGAGAAGAGACGTCTAAATTTCAGGAAAATGTCAATTGTGGTAATGTAAACAAGAGGCTTCTCAGAGTCTCATTCTCCCTAAGACTTTATTGCAGTCTCTGGTTATAACTAGAGCTGTGATTCTTGAGAGAGATTTGATTCTAACCATCCAGGAGGGAAGAACTTGGGGGAGAAGAGAAGCATCCCAAATTTGCAGAGAGCACTGGGGGCTGCAGCGCCATCCCATTGGCGGAGACCTAAGCTTCAGCTGGGCTGGTATGCTTCTGGGAGGTCTTTTGCTGCAAAAACTAGATTGGGAATAGGGGGAGACTGCCTACATATCACTGGAAGGCCAGGAACTACCCAGGCTTCTGATATGCATGTTATCTTGTCAAGGTCAACAAAGGCTCAAGGTCAGGGCCACCCAATGCCTTTCCCTTCTCAGGAGCCACATTCCTCCCATTGCCAGGAGCAAGGAGGGGCCTGGGAACTGGGAACCCACAGCCTCACCCACCTAAACCCAACTGTTTCGCAGTTCAGCCCGTGATCAGGTAGTTAGGAAGCCCCCTCGCACTGCTGTCAGGAGAGGTGCCCAGGCTGGCTGAGTGATCCCTCGTCTCTTCTCCGCAGTCCCCGACAGCGTCATCATGAAGGTGCTGAGCCATCGCCTGAGCCAGCAGGACTGCCTTCAGAAAGGGTGGGTGCTGCACGGCTTCCCGAGAGACCTGGACCAGGCACACATGCTGGACAGCCTGGGCTACAAGCCCAGCAGGTGAGGCGTCCCCTTCCCACGGGGCCGCAGCCCTGGCCGCGACACTCCCGGGGAGGTCTCTGCCACTGGGCACCGTCCCTCCAGTGGCTCAGCTGACTGTGTGCTAGAGCCGTCACGTGTTCCTGAAGCGGAATGTCAGTCATTGGCCTTTCTGCACACCCACCCCATTTGCCCATTTGTGTCAAGCTCGGCTTCAAATCCTGACTCCGTCACTCACCTTGCCGGACCTGAGCATCCTCCTCTGTGAGTGATGATACACACCAACCAGTCTGGCCTTCCTCATGGGATTGTTGTGCAAATCAACTGATATTCCCTTCTGCTGTTTTTACAATTGCATTTTTTTACCTTAAAATCTTTGGTGCATAAGATATTTATTTTGATACAGGTATGCAGTAGGAGTCCGACTCTTTTTTTTCCCCAAACGGTTACCCATTTATTCCAAAACAACATTGAATATTGTTGAATATCCCATCCTTCCATCGACCTGAACACACACCACAACCGTGTGTGCTATGAGGACAAGTGGAGACCACCCAGGTGGGGGAAGCGAAGGCTTTACGCAGAGCTTGCTCTGTGCAGGGAGGTGGCCCCCCTCGCTTGCACTTGGCAGACTCGGAGGCAGGCAGGGGAGCAGGAACGCTTGTAGTGGAAAAGGGAAGCCTTCGGGCAAGCCCCAGTGGCGGCTGTGGGCCCGGGAAAGTTGGAAGCCGGGCGTCCTATGTGCTCGGTTAGGGAGCATGTTCTGTGTTCTCCGGTTGGTCCTACATCGAAAACGGTGGCAAAAATTAGGGAAGCTCTTAGTTATTGATCAAGTCCTGGCCATTTGGGGCCGATTGCTTCAGACACTGATTTAGTCTAGGAGACTTTTTAAGTTTCCAGGTAGTTGACATTTTATTGCTATTATTTCAACTTTCATTTTTAGTTTTTCATTTTAGTGTAGAATATGGAGAATTTAAATACAACCTCTAATTTTTGAAAAATTCAGGTTTAATCTGTGGATGTTTGTTCAATAGGTATTTGAAAAGATGGTGTACTTTTAATTTAAAGTTACAGAGTTAGATATATCAGGTCAAACTTGTGAACTGTACACGTAGATCCCCTCTGTCCTTGTCTCCTTGTGGGTGTGGTTTCTTGTCCTGGTGATCTGTTATCCTGCCAAGGACTAAGAGATTTGTTAATTTCCCATTGCTGCTGTAGTTCTATTCATTTTCCTTGTGCTTCCTGCGGTTTTTGCTTTAGTGTTTTGGTGCCATGTTATTGAGTTCATAAAGGCTTATGTGAGCTATGTGTTCATTGTGCAATGTCATCTTGGTGAAGGGGATCATGTGTGACCGACCTGTTTCTTGTCTAGTCTGGCATTCATTCTGCCTTTCCTCCTTGGTAACAAAACAGTTTTCAGTGAAGCACGCTGGTGTCTGTAATGAAAGCATCCATTTTCCAGTTTACTTTACAGCTATATGGAACCAGTGACTAAGTGCCAGCCAGCTCACTGCTGTGTGTCACATGCAGAAAACCTGCTTCGGGGACGCCAGCTTGCTGGTTTTCTTCATATCTATTTGCTAATAATTTCCACACCTTGTAACAGCCCCTCAAAATAGCTTTCCTCAAAGGCCATCATATCGTGTGACCTCTCGGTCCCAGGTGTTTTCTCGTCCCGCCCATTCCTCTCACTTGGACTGTTTTTTCTCCTGGCTATCACGCGGCTGCTCCTGGGCTTTTCTGCCCTGTGATCAGAACCCCTTTGCCTTTCTTCCGAGTGAGAGTCCCTGTTTCCTGAATCGCACGTCTTCCTCTCTCTAACATACTCCCTTGGTCTGGCCAAGCATATTGCGTTAAATAACTGGTTTAGAGGCCCTAGGCCTCGACACCTGTGCTGCCGACTGAAGGTCTCCCCTGCCCCTGGTACACAGTCTCCCCAGAATTCCCGTTCCCCAGGACCAGAAGGCTCCCTCTGCCTCTCCCCGACAGCAGCCATCTTTACTTCCATATCCTGTGACTGACTTCTTCTCACTTTACTGCCTTGTTTTGGTCAAACATCCTTCATCCATCGGTAGCTTCCTGAGAAAAGTGGCGCAGGAGGCGAACTTCTTGAGACCGTGTGAAGGTATCTTTATTCTACTTGTTGGACGCTCCCTCGGTGAGGAAGTAACAGCAACTTGGATCACCGCCAGGAAGCCCGGCGCCCAAATGACTTCCGATCCTCCATACAGGACCTTTTCTTTTCTCTCCAGAAGTTGGCAGGACCTTCCCTTTGTCCCCACGGTTCTGAAATTTCACAGGAAAATGTCATTTATTTCTCAGGTATGGGTCTAATTTACTCCACTGTAACGGAAATTTGGAAACCCATGTCTTTCAATTCTGGGAGCTTCTCTTGAATTATTTTATTGATGGTTTCTTTTTTTTTTTTTTTTCCTGTTCTCTCTGGAAATTGTTATTTGGGTATTAGATCTCCTGGACTGGCCTTCTAAATTTTTAGAAAATATCTTTTCTCTCTTGTTTTCTGTATCTTTTGGTTTTTTGGTCTGTTCCTCTGCGTGTGTGTTGGCATTTGTTTCGTTTTGCTCTACTTCTAAGAGATTTCCTCAGCTTTCTCTTCCAACCCTTTTATTGAATTTTTAATTTCTGCTGTAGTGTTTATTTTTATATTCAAGAGCTTTCTTTTTGTTCTCTGAATATTCCTTTTGTCATTTCTTGGTCTTGTTTCGTGAATTTTTTATCTCCTGACAATGTTAATGACGGGCTTGTTACTGCAGGAGGTGAGTTGGTCACCCCTCTGCGTGGTCTGTTTCTATTGAGTTTTCATGGGTCTTGGGCTCATTCTTTCTCAATAAAGTATTTTGTTTGTTTGTTTTCAGATGTTGGGTAACCCTTGGTTCTTTGCCCATGTGTAAGGTGGGAGACTGAAAAGGTCTCTGAAAGCTGAGTGCGTGAGCGGAGCCCACAGACTGTGTCTTCCCTGTGGGATAATCCGCTCGGGCCATGTGTGCAGAACCCCACCTGTGGTCCGCATCTTCAGGTCTTTCCCTCTGTGTTACTCAGATGCCCCGAGAGGACCGTCCAGCCTCCTGCTGGAGGGGAAAGGGCCTGGGGCCTGGGGAGAAGCAGGACAGCAGGAGGTGCCAGGAGGTGAGAGGAGGTCTCCCATACTGCAGCCTGGCGCATATTTTTTACCTACTTCCCTAATGTTGCTACAGACTCAGGCTCTCAACTATGTTTAGCATCCTTCCGCCCAAAGAGCCTGTGTTATACCCTGTCTAGAGAATAAACCTTCAATTTCTATGCAAGCTGGGGAGGCATCCGCTCAGCTAGATGGACTGAGGAGGGGTCTGGGGCTTAATCACTTCTTAAATGAGTTTCAGCCCATCCTCCTTTTAGCCACCAGGTCCACGTGGTGCCTGTGTCTGAGCCTTAGAGGATTTGCTGGTGAGACTGGGTCTGTTCTCAGCTTCGCCTGCAGCAGACAGGCTGGCTCTCTGAGGTCTGCACAGCTGGTAGCTGCTGGTCCGTCTGCTGTCCAGTGTCCAAGCTTCCTGGTTGCTTTCCTCCTCCTCTCTTCTCTCTGGCCTTGTCAGTTCGGTTTTCAAAGCCCCTTGCCTGTCGCTTTGCTGTAGGGCTTTGGGAGGATACAAGGTCTAATGTGTGTTTCCATGTGCCGAGTTTACCTGGCACCATCCCCGGACCGCTTTGTTACGAATGGATGTCCCTTACCCGCAACTACTTTGCTTCCCTTATTTCTTGTTGCTCTTGGGACAGAATGAACTTGGGTTTAATATTTTTTATTCAGCCTGTGTGTCTTCTTCCTTGAATAGTTGAGTTTCTCTGCCTATTTTTGCGTTTATCACTTTATTTGATGCTTCATTGCGGTTTCCTTTGTTTTCCATCTTTTTTTTTATGGCCTCCATTTTCTTTGAGCTTTATTATTGCCACTCTTAGCTTCTCTCCTCTTCCGTCAATTAATTTAGAAGATAATCTGTTTCTAGTTCTATTAGTTTCTTCAACATAATTTGTATATTAACATACATGATTGATTAAACTTCCTAGAAATGTAACAATTATGTTATTTTTAGCGATAATTTCTATACTTGTGAGATTTTAATTCTCTCTTCAGCTGGATTCAGAGTTCAACACCAGCTGTTTACATAATTCAACCTATTTATCAATTTCAATTGATCTTTCATTTGAATGGATTATGTCTTTGATTCATTTTCAGCTAGGGCACATGCCTTCTAAACTTCCTAAATTCTTATATATTTGAGGATGTCTTTCTGTTACCTATTTATAAACAACATCTAGTAAAGTAAAGAATTCCTCCATCACATTTCTTCCCCCTCTGCATCCTGTATCATTTCTGTTTTGTCCTCTGACATCTTTGGGGTTACAGCAATGTTGAGGCCAGTGAAGATTTTTTTCATTTTAGATAATGTGCTTCTTTGGCCTGGATGCTCATGGGATTTCTCTCCCTCCCTATCTCTCTTTTGAATTTCATTTGCATTTACCAGGCTGTGTCTCAGTCTTGGTTCTCTGTATTACCTTTCTCTGGAATGTTATAAATCCTTTCCATTTATATTATTTCAAGAGACCTTTCTTCTAGTATATATATTAATTTTTTCTGGTTTATTTTTGCTTGGCTTTCTTCTGATATCTTTTAACTATTTTCAATTTATTTACTTCTTATTGATTCTAATTTATTTTTCATTTCTATAATGCTTTTACATTTCTTAGTCTTTTCCCTTAACTTTGTCAGCTATCTTCCATGTCCTTTTTTATCTGTTCTTTTCTTTGATTTCTTCTATCATAGAGCCTATTCTTTCTCAGTTATTTTGAACATATTGATAAGGCTTTATGTAAAATGTTCCTATGTTCCTGAAGCAATTCTTCTTCTAGAAGGTACTCATTGTCTCTCTCTCTTTCTCTTTCTTCACTTTTATGACCCCTTTTTGGTAACATACCTGGGTCTCAAGATGGATATATTTTGTCTTTGAATAGGCCTGTTGTCTGTCTGAGAAGAGTGGGGGCTGGCGCAGCAGTTTTCTGTGGCCGCTGTGATAAGAACCACACACTTGGTGGCTTCACCAGCACAAATCCGTTGTCTTACAGTGCCACGTGTCTAAAATCAGTATTTCGGCAGAACTGCATTTCATTCTGGAAGCTCTAGGGAAAATCCCATCCTTTCCTTGTCCGGATTCTACGTTGTCCACCATCCTTGGATCGTGGCCGTTTCCCTCGTTCTCAAAGACAGCAATGTGGCCACTCGCTCGCCCTTCTGCAGGCGCATCTCTCTCTGACCAGAGCTGGGAACGTTCTCAGGTTTTAAGGTTCCTTGTGATTAGGTTGAGCCCACCCAGGTAATCTGGGGTAATCTAACCATATCCAGGTCTTTAACTTAATCTCATCTGCAAAGCCCTTTTGGCCAGATAAAGTAACATATCTGCAGATTGTGGTGATTAGGAGGTGGACGTCTTGGGGGGCATTATTCCACCCCCACAGTGGGATTCTCCTCAACTCTGTGTAGATACATCCCTAGAGTTGGGGCTGGAGAGCTTCCTCCAGGAGGGTGGAGGTGTTTGTTTAGTTCTGGGGTGGTAGGGACCCAGCAGACAGCCCGAGTACCCCCTTTTACTATGTGTGATGCCCGCAAATTTCCAGGGACCATGGCGCCGTGAGGCTGTTTCCACCCTCCGTTTCCTGGCAGTGAAACAGACTTTGATGTCAGCGAGTCAGCTTCCGTGTAAACTCATCACCTACCTGAAGATGAAGGGCACCAAGCAAAATAAATGCAAAACAGCTGCTTAGAAGGAGGCTGAGGCAGGTCATTGACTCGGTGGGGGAGAGAAGCCAGTGCTGGTTTTCTCTGAACCCCGAGGGAAAAATGACTGTTTAGGCATCAGCCCTGCGCATGGTGCCAGGACTGCCTGAGAGCAGCCAGGAGGGTCTGGGGACTATTCAGGAGGACACCGCGAAGAGTATGCAAGGCGTCTGGTCTGGTGGGGCTTGCCAGGAAGTGCTTCTCTATTCACCACAGAGTGAAAACCAGTTCTGAAAGACTTAGTAAATACGCCAGTTTAATTTATATGACCCTAGGGCAGAGGACAAGCAGGGAAAGTTTTCACGTCAGTTTGATCACACAGGATGGTTAATCATTCCTCCCTATTTCTCTCCCATAGCAGAAGTGTATTTCCCCCTTTCTTATTTCTGACTATCCATTTTCCCTGCCTTAGCTTTCAATTAAACATTTTTGTGATTAATCAGAAAGTAATTTTAGCCGTAAACCTTCAAATCCAGACATCGGTTAGCAAAAGGGAGCTATCCCACAATGAGCCCGCCTGGCGCTGGGGGGAGAATCAGCGATGTAACTCTGGTTCGGTGGCGACGCCGATCGTAAAGCATTCCAGCCGTGGTGTGGCTGTTCTTGACATCAGGAGGAAATCCTGACAGAATTATGGCCTAGAAGTCAATCTGGGACTATGGTATAGAAATCTATAATTCAGATACAAAAACAATCTACAAAGGCTCCTTTTTCAGGAGGGTTCGATGAAATTAGATTAAAATAAATTTCCATATATATCAATTTTATTATTAAAATATATTCATACTAGTAAATAGAGTTTTTGAGGAAGGGTTAGCTCTTCTGTGTATTGGACACAGCAGTAGACCTCTTTGGCTTGTCAGGAAACAAAGTCATTGTCTCCTTGTCAAAAGTAAATCTCTTCTTAGGGCTAATAAATGGAGAGTGTTCAGATGCAATGTTGTGCTTGACTCCTAGCCCATAAACCCATGGCACAGAATACTAAATTACATTCCTCTGAGCGGTATCAATCTCTTGGTTCTAACATCACACAGGGCAGGAAACAAACCAAGTAATTGATGTGTCGAAAAGAAGGAGAAAAAGTTATTTGAGAACAAATAAAATGGGCTATAAAGTTTGTTAAAATGTAATAATAATAGTAAAAAAAAAAAAAAAAGGAAGAAGAGAGAAACAAAGAAAAAACTATCCTAGGCTCCATCTGGAAAGCGGCCCGCAGCCTGGCTGTAAAATAATTCATTTCACTCTGCACGTTGGTAGCATGGTATTTTCTTTTAAAATTAATGTTTACTATAGAGAGGGTGTATAGGATTCTGATTGATGTTGGGAAGTTTGCAGTGTATCAGACTGACTGGGTTTTTGCATCCTGCTTTCCCTCGGCGCTGCAAGGAGGGGGCAGGGCAGGCCATGGCCTTGAGTGACCTTGCTCCCCGCCCCCTCCACCATCTGCACTGCTGCAGGGCCGGCGGGGGTCAGTCTTGTCCGGCTGCCCGCGTCCCGGGGCCCAGCTGCTGCAGCCCCTCTCCAGCATCCCCAGGAAAGAGGGTAAAGGCGGGACCCTCGCTGAGCCAGGAGCAGTGAAATTCAGGAGAATGGCCGCAGGGATTTACTAGTGTTACTTTAATATTTCTCTCTTTCTGCATTCCATTGGACTCAATTTGGGAACTACAAAGAAGCCACCCAAGGACAATACTTTAGCTTAGCTCATTTGCGTCCCAGGTCCTTTTGTGTGATTGGAAACTGCTTGACAGGTTCCTTTGAGGATGTTGCGGTCTTGAATTTTTATTTATTATTATTTTCTCGACTAGGTGGTTGTGGTGGCCCATATTTGGAGGAGCCCGGAGGGCGTCTGGTTGTCCTGGAGGAGCACTGATGGGTCCCCTGTCTCTGCCTTGCCCTGGTTCCCATGAGTGCCGGGTGGGTTGCTGGTGTTTCCTGAACACCCAGCCCTGTCCTCCGGGGAGCCAGAGAGCAGAGGCACCCAGCGAGACAGGCTGGCAAACATGGGCACCGTGCAGCAGGGGCGGGAACCCCACGGCTAAGCGCAGCCTGCTGGGGCCCACGTGGGGCCAGCTCTTCGGGTCCCCCAGGGCAGGCCCCTGAAACAAGCCCCAGGAGCTTCAGTCTGGACATCGCCGTGTTCAGGCCATTCCTGGGCGGAGGCTGGCCCAGAACGTCCGTCCAGGAGCCTCCTGGCGCTGGCAGGAGCCCCTTTGCCGTCTTCCTGTCTCTTCCTCGGCTCTCCGCCCACTCTGACTCTGCTCTGAAGCTGCCCCACCTTGTCCTCAGGGCAGGTCTCCTGGGACACCTCCTCCCTTCCCTGCCCTCCTGCCCCCTTTATCTTTATCTTTATGGCCATCATCATTCGGACAATAAGATGGTGGAGACAATACCTGGTGCCAATTATATGCCTGCTTTACCTCTCACTTCATTCCTTCAGCAGCCTACAAAGTAGGTTTGCTCAGGAAAAGACACCTGAGCGGGAGAAGCTCTATCCTCGCCTTGAGCCCCACAGAAAAGACCAGCCCAGAGCCCAGCTGCTCACTCTGCACTGTCACTTTGTAACCTTTCAGCAGTGCGATTACTGTTCAGCCCTGCTCACTGGCTAGCTGGCTTGAAGAAGCTACATTTAGTCTCAGTTTTGTTTTCTGTCAAATGGGGCAATAACCCCTGCCTCTCTAACGGGACAGCACCACTGCTCTGGAGAGCAAAGGAATTCTTGTGCGTGTGACGTGTGATGTGTGACTCATAAGTGGAAGTGCCGTCTGCCACAGTGGGCCTCTCTGAGCTGGCTCCGTCTGTAGGCCCCGCAGTCCTCCTGGTGGGGCAAACCCTCTTCCTAAACGTAGGGTATGGTTTCCTCTCCTACTCTAAGTTATTGATAAGTGAAACCCTCATGTCCCCTAAAGAGGGAAGCCGCCGATTTACCTACATGCTCAGAAGCATGAAAATATTTATTATGATAGTCACCCACATGATTTTTAATTCCTGTTACATAAAAAAAGGTTAAAGTGGCAAACGAAGGTACCCTCCAGAGGGATGACGGCCAGGGAGTGTTAGCTGTTTCTACGCATTATGGGTTGGTACAAATAACTTTCTGCTATTTAAAAATCTTTTTTCTCTAGTAACAACCTTTTCCCTTTCTCACCTATGGAGGATATTTTAAAGACCTGGGTGGCCTGGACTTGGGGCAGGCAGCTCCTTGTTCAGCAGGCAGCACGCAGGGTAGGAGGACAACTTGAACAAAGCCAAAAGCCTTTTTGTCTGGAGGACCCCGCGGAGCCAGGCAAACTGGAAGCATAGTCAGGGCATAGTGACGCTGGCAAGCGGCCCTGCTGACTGCCCACTTGGTTTCTTGGCTTTGTATATGGTCAGTTTTAGATAATGGGATGTCATGGTACATTATGGCAGCAAAACTGACCTGGCACACGGTTTGCATAGTTTATATGCCAGAGCTCTCTGATTAGATTGAAAAGCTGGTTCCTTTTTGGTTCTATATGACACTGTGGTTTCAGGGACAACACAATGAAACCCTTGGATAATGGCTTTGCCATTTCTAACATGTCCAAAGTGAGAAGGATGCTATAATCTCTTAAAAGGACAGCAGTAGGACCAGAGAAAAATTAAAATGCGAAATAGAGGGTTTCTTGCCTCTCTCCTCTCTCTTTCTCTCTCTATTATCACTTGGTCCTTCCAAGAGGCTCTCCTATTTCTGCAGCTGATCCTTACGTGGATTAGGGATAATAAACAGCCCATTAATGGAGGCCTGAACTAGGAAATGGAGTTGGAATCAGCAGCAAAATTCAGCGGCTGACGGAGGTTAATAACTCCATTACTCCAGCTCTGTGCTGAGCCGCCTGACGAGCAGGATGTCAGCCGTATCTTACTCCTCATTAATTGAGCTAATAGAACCCGTGTGACCCTGCTTTGCTGCCAGCATCTGAGGTTTACCAGACATGGGCTGGAATACTTATCATCCACTGTGTGCTGCATGGGTGCCTTTTGTTTTGGGAAGAAAGATCTTTCTTAAAGATGGGTGGGCTGCGAGACCCCCCAGGAGTAGAGTTGCTGTGCAGCTGCCTACAAGGACCCGCAAACCGTTCTGACTTTGTTGCGCAAGGATGGTGCAGCGGGGCTCTGGGCTTTCTCTCGGTGCCTGCAGGCGGTGCCCGTTCGGCTTTAGGGCTTTTGCCTCACAGTGGGAGGAGGTAGCATAGTCTCGGCCACGTGTCTGGGGTCCAGGGAGGGAAAGAAAGTGTGGCATGCGTCAGGTGGGTGTAGGGACAGAGCCCCATGCAGCCTGACTCTTCCCATGTCCTCCTCTTTCAACACGTGGCAGCTGTGTGTTTTGCACCTGTCCCCCTCCCAACCACCCCGCCTCCCCCGCACATCCACAAGGTTCCCAGCTCACTGTGCGTTTCTGACAATCCTGCTTTGTGGCTCCTGGGTAAGTGGCTTGGGGCCTCGACTTAACCTTGCTCAGCCTCAGTTTCCTTAACCATCAGATGGGGAAATACATCTTTGCTGGATTCATGTAGGCACTTGCTGGGAAAATGTGTACAGGTGGGATTTACTAATTGGAAAATGCTCTGTCCAACAGAGAGAATGTCAACAGATTAAAAATGGAAACCTGAGTTTCCCACGGCAGGTTATTATAACCTCTCTGTGCCTCACTGTCCTCAACTAAAATCCAGGGGCAGCCACCCTGAGGACTTCAGGAGGGAGGATTGGCTGAGACGGGGCAGGGAAGCACTTTGCCTTGCATAGAGCCTGGCTCCACATGTGGGAACTGTGCTTATTCCAGATATGCTGGGAACTCCGTGCCTGGCCATGGAGATCAGAACTTCTGAAAAGGAAAGTCAGACCAGTTGCTCACCAGAATACCAGTTGCAAGGTTTTGTGGCCCAGGCTGGCCCCTCAGTTCCTCTGAGCAGACTGCTTTCCTCTGGGAGCGGGAAGGTAGTTCCTGTTCACCTGCGATACATGGGGCAGAAGAATGATCCCGCAAATAGATAAACACAAAACTACACTTATGTTGGGACCATCATGGGGCCAGACAAACAGAAGATCTTAATGCCAGAACAGCCTCACAGACTGTACGGAGGCCATGAAACCCATCTTGAGAAAGTGTGGGCTTTCCAGCATCTGTCCCTGCTGCTTTATGCAGTTTAAAGACTCTTTTCATGGCTGGGCACAACATGGGGACCCTCAGAGATGAAAGGCAGAACTTTCTATTACTTCCCCCTCCAGAGGGGAGGCGGGGCCACCTGGGCCACGGTGGTGGGCATGGTGAGGCTGGGGGCTGGCCCACCGGGACAGACTGAGGCTGAGGTGGCTGGCAGCTCTGTGTATGGCCCCGGGGGAGGCGGGAGGGGACGTGGCAGTGAGCTAGAATTTGCAGGCTTGCTGCGGATTGGTGAATTAAAAAATTTGGAGGCTTTAGGGCATAGGGGCTGTTCCCAGAGGGAATGTGGGGGGGCCCCATAAAGGAAATGGTTGGAGGAGGGGCTTAGCAAGCTGCCTAAGGAGGGGAATCAAGGTACTAGCCATGATTTCAAAACTGGACCAAGACAGCACTTGTGAACTGTCGCACCTGTCCTGGGTGAGGGAACTGGGGGAGCCGGCCTGTGCCAGTTCTGGGTTCCTTACCTCTCCATGGTTAAGAAACAGCCTTAGGGAGACAGCCTTGAAAGGATTCAAACTCATGCACCTGTGGGGCCTTGTCATCCTGCATCATGGAGACCCCTGGGCTCTGAAAGCTCTGCCATCCCCGTGCTCCGGCACCCCGGGGCTGCTCCAGTAAACTCCTTGTCCACCTCGCCCCCGCAGACACGCCCCGTGCGACAGCTGTTTCCGTCGTGCTTTCTCCTGCCATGAGCGCTTGGCAACAGCACACCCTGACTGACCTGGCTCTGATAGCGATGCTCTGCTTTGTTGTAGCAAAAACAACTATCTGCTAGTGACAGGAATTTGGCAGCCTCGTGGGAGGGGGCAGAAGAGCGTGGCAGTGGTTCCCAGCGGCTGCGGCTGCGGCTGGGTCACCTGCCTGCAGTGAGGGAGGAGGTGCATCCCTGGCCTCGGGCCCAAGCCTGGGGTCAGTCATGGTGGCTGCGGGGCCAACAGCCTACAGCCCCTGGGGCTGCCGCATTTTAATCTTTCAGTCAGTCAGAACTGAAGTGGAATAAGGAAAGTTCTCCCATTATTTTCCTGCCTTGGGACTGTTGGCATTTTACCACTTATTTCTTATTTCCAGTGTTTGTGTAAGAAAAAGTCTGGGGACTGTGATTCTGAGCAAATGTGGAAAGTCACTGCTGCTTTCTTCCTGGGTCAAACTTACTGTATGAGAACCTGTTCCTAGGTCTGATGTCTGTCTTTGAGAGCACAGGGGCAGTTGCTTTTTAAGCAACATCAAAGATGTACTTTGCCTTTGGACTCTCCACCTGCGGCCTCAAGGATCTTTGAGGGTGTAGACACAGTGAATTCCCAGAGAGAGCGCAAGCCCCGGCAACCGCAGACAGCCCTGCTGACCCAAACGCAGGACTGCGTGGGCGCGTGGCATGGTGTGCGGGCAGCGAGAGGCATCAGGGGAGCTGGCGAGCAGGAGCCATCGAGAGGTCAGGGGGCTCAAACTTTAGGAGTAGACAGGGCATATTATAGCAAGGGATTTGCATGTTATTTTCTTGGTGAGTAATTTTGTTAATTAAAGGCTGACACTACCAGTCTTGCCAGAATAGATTGAAACTCCGTTTATTAACCACTTAAAAACTTTTTCTAATAATGTTCTGAGAGCACCCAGTCCTGCTTGCGACATCAGTCATCCTTTCCTGCTGGCTCTAAGAGGTCTAGGAAAGGCTTCAGGGTCCATTTGCCACCCTCTATGTTTAACACACCATTCCAGGTACATGTGTAATTTGGGGAGAAAGTGACAACTTTTCTCAATTTCTTATTTTAGTGTCTGAAAGTCTTCATAGTCAGAAAATTGCCCCTCATGCCCAATTCTCCCTTTTTTCTCCATCAAAGTTACTATTTGTCATTGGCAAAGTGCTTCTCAATTTCTTTTTCACCTGTGGATTCTAAGCTCTTATTCAGGATCCAGGGGGTTCACCCAGCCAGTAACAGTTGGGCCTAAGCTGGTGGTGGGTAAGACATCAGAGAAGATAAACATTCCTTCCCCACTATGGTTATCAGAGGTTCAAAGCAATCTCCATGCCTGGGTGGAGAATGACAGGTGGCCTTTAACAGAACGGAGCCCAGGGCAGTTGGCATTTGAATCCAGTTCTGATGGAGATGCCCCCATTTTTGGCAGGTGCGACACTTGGCCGTTAACTTAAATTCATTTCCCAGAGAAAGGCAAGAGCACTGAGATGCTGAGATGACTTGGAGAAATCGTATTTGTTTTTCTTTACCCATAGGAGACTTTGGGAGACATCCGAGCATACTTCAATTTTCCATCTTCCTTAGAGGCATAAATAAAGTGCTGAACCATTGAACCCAGCCTTGTGCTTTAAAAGCTAGGGCCTCTGCCGGATTCGGGTGGCAGATGTCTAAAAGCTTGAAGCTCCCCTTCCTAAATATCACAGAAATTATTTAATAATAAAAAAAAACTTTTAAAGAAAGTCTTCCACAAACAGAAGTTCAGCTTTACCTTTTCTGAGACTGTGAGACTCTGGGCACCGCCTCCTTGCTGACTCTGAGATTTCTGCAGATCCCAGGCCCCAGCCCCTGCCCCCAGGGGCAGGTGGGCTGTAACCCCATGCACCTCCTGAGCAGAGCAGAGCAGCCTGCTTCCAGGGCCCCCCTCACTGCCCCTGCTTCTCTCCTGGTCCTGTCTCATGAGGCACAGGTTCCCGGTCCTAGGAAGGACTGCACGCATCGGGAATGAACTGCCAGCCTGGAGCTCCCCTCCAGAGCAGAGGGGCAGGGTGGGGGTCAGGAGAGGGAGGAGTCTCTCCTTCCCACCATCCCCTTCTTGCCTGCCTCCTGCTTCCGAAACACCAAGTGTTTGCTCACGGTGTGTCTTCTCTCAGAGCACCAGGGGTTTTTGTCCAAATGGCATGTTTTCTACCAGGCTTATCTCAAACTACACCTCCTCTAGGAAGCCTTCCTCCCTGACACGTCTCCTTGCTCTGCACCTTTGCAGGACTTTATGCATTGTTCTTGTGGTAGGAAGCAGCTTAAAGACCAGTGGCTAAGCAAGAGGCGCTGGAATCCCGGCAATGCCCTTAAAGGCTGTGTGAGACTGGGCAGGCTTTTACCATCTCTGTACTTTAGTTTCCTCCTGGGTAAGGTGAGGATGACTGTATTCAGATAAGCAGCAGATATTTATAGAATATCTATTATGTTCAGGTACTGCTTGAGTTCTGGGAACACAAAAGGAAATAAAACCTAACATACTTGCTGTCACATGGCTTACCTTCTAGCTGGAGTGAGAAAGAGTATAGGCAGCCAACAGATATGTTATATGTTGGGTTCCATGGGAAAAGGTGAAGGAGAGGAAGGAATATGGGCAGTGGGGAGGGAGAAGGATGGGATGGCACGTTGTATAGAAGAGGGTTGGGGAGGGATTAAAGATGGCAGCGTGAGAGTTGAGACACAGGCTTCATCCTAAAACCACATATAATACGAAAATATAATTAATACAACTAATCCTGAAAAAGCAACAGGAAAGAGGACTGTGTCAGACTGTATACACCTGGAGAAAAGAATAAACCTCACAGAACAGGGTAATGTACCAAAACCATGGCCTGGCGGTACCCAAGCCCTTCCCCTACCCCAGCTCACGGGCGGGAGGAAGAAAAACAGACCGGGGAGGGAGTGGAGGCCTGGGACTGCTGAATATCTAACTCCGGAGATCTGCTGTGGGAGCACAAACCTACAATTCATGGTGCTTTCATGATACTCTCGTGATTATGGGGTTGGAAAGCTAAGACAGGAAGAATTCCTGTAGAGACTGAGATTCCAGCCGCTTGTGGAAAGCAGGAATCCGTATCTGGCTGCTCTGGGACAAAAGAAAGGCAGGCAGTCTGAGAGACTTCCTAACAAGGAAGCCCTTAGCAAGAGGGCTGCTAAAGGGGCAAGGATTGCACAGAGTTAATGCTCAGGAGAAAGGACAGGTAGACAAAATTGTCCGGGTGCACTCTGCAAAGCAGGTTGGGAGCTTTGCCATATAGACTCTCATATTTAAGGAAGAAAAAGAAATCTTCCTCCTTAGATGATCTTCAGGAGCTCCAGCTCCTTGGCTGGCTACCCAGCTCCAAGGACCCCCTCCGTGATACAGAGCCTACTGTGCCTTCCTCCCGGCCAGCCCCACCTGGCTCACGAACTGGCAAACCCTACCCTGGCGTTAGACCAGGCAGAAGGAAGATCTGTCTACAGCAACTACAAAAGCAGAGAATAGAGGTTTATACCTGTGTGCTCAGCCCATTGGTTCAGGCAGTGGAGACAGGCATAGCAGCTGGGTAGCAGGAAACAGCTCTTTCCTCCCCCCAAGCACCAATACCACTCCCCTGCAACCCCTGACATTGCTTCAGGGGCTGAGCAGCTCCAGGGAATAGAGCTTCTCAGCACCAGAGGGCACCATATACAAATATGAAATGCCAAAGGAATCTGGTTCAGAGTAAAATTATTAATACAACTCCTGAGAAAGATTTAAATGACATTGACCTCATGACTTTTCCTGAAAGGGAGTTCAAAATAAAAATCATTAACATACTCATGGAGGTATGGAGAGATATTAAAGAACTCAGGAATGAATTCCAGTCGGAGATCCAATCGTTGAAGAGCACAATGGACGGTATTAAAAGCAGACTGGATATGGTGGAGGAGACGTTAAATGAAATAGAAACTAGAGAAGAGGAATACAAAGAAGCTGAGGCACAGAGAGAAAAAAGGATCTCTAAGAATGAAAGAATATTGAGAGAACTGTGTGACCAATCCAAAAGGAACAATATTTGCATTATAGGGGTACCAGAGGAAGAGGGAGAAAAAAGGATAGAAAGTGTCTGTGAGGAGGTAATTGCTGAAAACTTCCCCAATGTGGGGAAGGAGATAGTCTCTCAGGCCATGGAGATGCACAGATCTCCCAACACAAGGAATCCAAGGAAGACAACACCAAGACATATAGTAATTAAAATAGCAAAGATCAAGGATAAGGACAGACTATTAAAAGCAGCCAGAGAGAGAAAAAAGATCACATACAAAGGAAAGCCCATCAGGCTATCATCAGATTTCTCAACAGAAACCTTACAGGCCAGAAGAGAGTGGCATGATGTATTTAATGCAATGAAGCAGAAGGGTCTTGAACCAAGAATACTTTATCTGGCAAGATTATCATTTAAATTTGAAGGAGGGATTAAAAAATTTCCAGATAGGCAAAAGCTAAGAGAATTTACCTCCCACAAACCATCTCTACAGTGTATTTTGGAGAGACTGCTATAAATGGAAGTGTTCCTAAGGTTTAATAGCTGTCACCAGAGGTAATAAAACCACAGTAAAGAAAGTAGAACAGCTAATTACTAAGCAAATGCAAAAATTAAAATAACTATCTCCAAAGTCAATCAAGGGATAGACAAAGAGTACAGAATATGATACCTAATATATAAAGAATGGAGGAGGAAGAAAAAGGAGGAAGAAAAAAAAAAGAACGTTTAGATTGTGTTTGTAATAGCATACTAAGTGAGTTAAGGTAGACTCTTAGATAGAAAGGAAGTTAACCTTGAACCTTTGGTAACCATGAATCTAAAACCTGCAATGCCAATAAGTACATGCCTATCGATAATCACCCTAAATGTAAATGAACTGAATGCACCAATCAAAAGACATAGAGCCACTGAATGGATAAAAAAACAAGACCCATCTATATGCTGCCTACAAGAGATTCACTTTAAACCCAAAGACATACACAGACTAAAAGTGAAGGGATGGAAAAAGATATTTCATGCAAACGATAGGGAGAAAATAGTAGGAGTTGCAGTACTTGTATCAGACAAAATAGACGTCAAAACACAGAAAGTCACAAGAGACAAAGAAGGACATTACATAATGATAAAAGGGTCAATCCAACAAGAATATATAACCATTATAAATATCTATGCACCCAACACAGGAGCACCTACATATGTGAAACAAATACTAACAGAATTAAAATGGGAAATAGAATGCAATGCATTCATTCTAGACTTCAATACTCCACTCACTCTAAAGGACAGATCAACCAGACAGAAAATAAGTAAGGAGACAGAGGCACTGAACAACACAACAGAACAGATGGACCTAACGGACATCTACAGAACTCTACACCCAAAAGCGGCAGAATACACATTCTTCTCAAGTGCACATGGAACATTTTCAAGAATAGATCATATCCTAGGCCCCAAAAAGAGCTTCAATAAATTTAAAAAGATGAAATTCTGCCAACCAGTTTCTCAGACCACAAAGTATGTAACTAGAAATAAATTACACAAAGAAAATGAAAAATCCCACAAACACATGGAGGCTTCACAACATGCTCCTAAATAACCAATGGATCAGTGACCAAAAAAAACAGAAATCAAGCAATATATGGAGACAAATGACAAAAATAATTCAACACCCCAAAATCTGTGGGACGCAGCAAAGGCCGTGTTAAGAGAAAAGTATACTGCAATACAGGCCCACCTCAGGAAAGACCATTCCCATATGAGCAGTCTAAACTCACAATTAATGAAACTAGGAAAAGAAGAACAAATGAGGCCCAAAGTCAGTAGAAGAAGGGACATAATAAAGATTAGAGCATAAATAAATAAAATCAAGAAGAATAAAACAATAGAAAGAATCAATGAAAGCAGAAGCTGGTTCTTTGAGAAAATAAACAGATAAACCCCTAGCCAGACTTATCCAGAAAAAAAGAAAGTCTACTCACATAAACAGAATCAGAATGAGAAAGGATAAATCACAACGCACACCACAGAAATACAAAGAATTATTAGAGAATACTATGAAAACTTATATGCTAACAAACTGGATAACCTAGAAGAAAAGGACAACTTTCTAGAAAAATCCATCCTTCCAAGGCTGACCCAGAAAAAGACAGAAAATCTGAACAGACCAATTACTAGCTATGAAATTGAACTGGTAATCAAAAAGCTACCTAAGAACAAAATGCCTGAACCAGATGGATTCACCACTGAATTTTATCAAACATTTAGTGAAGACCTAATACCCATCCTCCTTAAAGTTTTCCAAGGAGTAGAAGAGGGAGTACTTCCAAATTCATTCTATGAGGCCAGCATCACTCTAATACCAAAACCGGGCAAAGACCTCACCAAAAAACAAAATTACAGACCGATATCCCTGATGAACGTAGATGCAAAAATACTCAACAAAATATTAAGAAACCGAATTCAAAAATACATCAAGAGGATCATACACCATGATCAAGTGGGATTCCTCCCAGGGATGCAAGGATGGTACAACATTCAAAAATCCATCAACATCATCCACCACATCAACATAAAGAAGGACAAAAACCACATGATCATCTCCATAGATGCTGAAAAAGCATTTGACAAAATTCAACATCCATTCATGATAAAAACTCTCAACAAAATGGGTATAGAGGGCAAGTACCTCAACATCATAAAGGCCATATATGACAAACCCACAGCCAACATTATTATACTTAACAGCAAGAAGCTGAAAGCTTTTCCTTTAAGATTGGGAACAAGACAAGGATGCGCACTCCCCCCACTTCTATTCAACATAGTTCTGGAGGTCCTAGCCATGGCAATCAGACAACACAAAGAAATACAAGACATCCAGAATGGCAAGGAAGAAATTAAACTGTCCCTGTTTGCAGATAACATGAATTCAGCAAAGCTGTGGGATACAAAATTAATACACAGATATCTGTAGCATTCCTATACACTAACAATGAACTAGCAGAGAGAGAAATTGGGAAAACAATTCCATTCACAGTTGCATCAAAAAGAATAAAATACCTAGGAATAAACCTAACCAAGGAAGTGAAAGACCTATACTCTGAAAACTACAAGACACTCATGAGAGAAATTAAAGAAGATACCAATAAATGGAAACACATCTTGTGCTCATGGATAGGAAGAATTAATATTGTCAAAATGACCATCCTGCCTAAAGCAATGTACAGATTCAATGCAATTCCTATCAAAATACCAACAGCATTCTTTAACGAACTAGAGAAAATTGTTCTAAAATTCATATGGAACCACAAAAGAACCCGAATAGCCAAAGCAATCCTGAAAAGGAAGAATAAAGCTGGGGGGTTTATGCTCCCCAACTTCAAGCTCTACTACAAAGCCACAGTACTCAAGACAATTTGGTACTGGCACAAGAACAGACCCATAGACCAATGGAACAGAATAGAGAGCCCTGATATAAACCCAACCATATATGGTCAATTAATATACAATAAAGGAGCCACGGACATACAATGGGTAAATGAAAGCCTCTTCAACAGCTGGTGTAGGCAAAACTGGACAGCTACATGCAAGAGAATGAAACTGGATTGTTGTTTTACCCCATACACAAAAGTAAACTTGAAATGGATCAAGGACCTGAATGTAAGTCATGAAACCATAAAACTATTAGAAGACAACATAGGCAAAAATCTCCTGAATATAAGCATGAGCAACTTCTTCCTGAATGCATCTCCTCGAGCAAGGGAAACAAAAGCAAAAATGAACTTATGGGACTACATCAAACTAAAAAGTTTCTGTATGGCAAAGGACACCATCAACACAACAAAAAGGCATCCTACAGTATTGGAGAATATATCTGTAAATGACATATCCGACAAGGGGTTAACATCCAAAATATATAAAGAACTTACATGCCTCAACACCCAAAAAGCAAATAACCCGGTTAAAAAATGGGCAGAGGATATGAAGAGACAGTTCTCCAAAGAAGAAATTTGGATGGCCAATAGACATATGAAAAGATGCTCCACATCACTAATCATCAGGGAAATACAAATTAAAACCATAATGAGATATCACCTCACACCAGTAAGGATGGCCAACATCCAAAAGACTAAGAACAACAAATGCTGGCAAAGATGCAGAGAAAGGGGAACCTCCTACACTGCTGGTGGAAATGTAAGCTAGTTCAACCATTGTGGAAAGAAGTATGGAAGTTCCTCAAAAAACTAAAAATAGAAATACCATTTGACCCGGGAATCCCACTCCTTGGAATTTACCCAAAGAATACAACTTCTCAGATTCAAAAAGACAGATGCACCCCTATGTTTATCACAGCACTTTTTACAATAACCAAGATATGGAAGCAACCTAAGTGTCCATCAGTAGATGAATGGATAAAGAAGATGTACATATACACAATGGAATACTATTCAGCCATAAGAAAAAACAAATCCTACCATTTGCAACAACATGGATGGAGCTGGAGGATATTATGCTCAGTGAAATAAGCCAGGTGGAGAAAGACAAGTGCCAAATGATTTCCCTCATTTGTGGAGTATAACAATGAAGCAAAACTGAAGGAACAAAATAGCAGCAGACTCAGAGATTCCCAGAAGGAACTAGTGGTTACCAAAGGGGAGGGGTGTGGGAGGGTGGGAGAAGGGGATTGAGGGGTATTATGTTTAGTACACATGGTGTGGGGGGTCACCGGGAAAACAGTGTAGCACAGAGATGGCAAATAGTGAATCTGTGGCATCTTACTACACCCGAGGAGAGTGACTGCATTGGGGTATGGGTGTGGACTTGATAATATGGGTAAATGTAGTCACCACATTGTTTTTTCATGTGAAATCTTCATAAGAGTGCATATCAATAATACCTTAATAAAAAACAATAATAATGAAAAAAAAGAAGGTGGTTGGGGACCACCATTCTAATAAAGGACATTTGAGCAGAGGCTTAAAGGAATCATGGGAAGATCTGGGGAAAAGCAGGCCATGTCTGGGAACAGCAAGTGTGAAGGCCCTGAGGTAGGAATGTGCTTGGCATGTTTAAGGGGCATCATGGAGGCTATTGCTGATGGAGCAGGGAGAAAGTGGCATATGAGGGGTGGAGGTCGGTGGGGCCCTGGGAGGACTGGGATTCTCCTGGGTCAAGTGGGAGCCACTGGGGACTCTGAGCAGATTAGTGATGGTATCTAACATGTTTTAAAAGGGTTACTCAGGCTACTGGGTGGAGAATGGACTCTAGGCAGGTGGACAGAAGGCAGAAGCAGGAAGGTCAGGTAGGGCCTTTGGTGGTAATCCAGATGTGAGATTCTGGTGCCATGGCCCAGGGCAGTAGCCAGGGAGGTGAGGAGTAATTGGGCTCTGACTGTATTTCAAGGGTAGAATATGGTCGGTGTGCTGTCAGATTGGGTGCAGGGCCTGGAAGGTGGAGAGGCATAGGGAGAACCGCAGTGTTTGCTGGGGCATCTGGGAATAGTGGGGGAGGGGCCACCCACCTGGCTCGGGACATAAGGTTGAGATGCCTGCTTACTACGCTGATGGACAGTGACTACAGTGGGGTTTGGGGGGGATTTGATAATATGGGTGAATGTAGTAACTACAATGTTGCTCATATGAAACCTTTGTAAGATTGTATATCAGTGATACCATTAATAAAAAAAATAATGATAATGAAAAAAGAGAATAATATGGCTAACTATTGAACCACTGTGTTGTATACTTGCAACCAATATAAGATTGTATGTCAACCATACCTCAGTAACACACACACACACACACACACACACACACACACACACACACACACAAAAGATTGAGATGCCTGTTAGGAGTCTGAGTTTCTCAGGCTGCTGTGTCAAAGCAGCACAGGCCAAGGGGCTTTTACCACTGAAACTCACGCTCTGGAGGCTGGAAATCCAAGATCAAGGTGTGGGCAGGGTTACTTTCTCCTGAGGCCTCTCTCTTTGGTTTGCAGGCAGCCAGCCTCTTGCTGCCTCTTCGCATGGTCTGTGCTCTGTGTACCTGTGTCCCCAGTGTCTCTTCTTTTTTTTTTCTTTTTTTTTTTTTGTAGCCTAAAACAAGACATTATCTTTACATATATATCACAGTTACTTCATCTTGGTTGATGTAGCATGAATTAGATTATGTAAACTAGAAATCCTCTAGATTTCTAATTGAGTTATTTCAAGTTATATTAAAACTTTTGGGCAAGGGTAAAACCTGGTTTCATGTATTTGTCCATGAAGTTCCTCTGGTCATGTTTTTGGGGTGGTGTTTGGGCCTCAGTCATATGTTGCTTCAAGTGTTTCTGTGAAAAATCTGGACTCTTTCACAAAGATCACCTATTCCACAAAGTATCCAGAGAAGAGAGCAACTCTCTCATTGTTTAAGTGGTTGATAAATTATATGGGAAGGCCTTCAGCAATAAGAATAGAATCTCCATCATACAGGTTCTTCAGAGAGAATATGGTATCAAAATCTATGGAATAAGTCTCAAGTCTTTGAAACCCAGTGTCTCTTCTTATAAGACACCATTCAGATTGGTTTAGGGCCCGTCCTGACGGCCTCATTGCAATTTAATCACAATTTTAACACCCCATCTCCAAATACAGTCACATTCAGCAGGACTGCGGGTTAGGGCTTGAACACAGGAACTGTGGAGGACACTCTCAGCCTGTAGCAGCCTCTGTAGCACTTTGTTTCGGCCGCCAGGCAAGCTGGTACAGATCCCTAGTGGGTGCTGCAGTGCTACCTTCCCACCTGCATGAGTTACAGCTGGGACTCGTGTTCAGGGAGCCCTGGACTTCTCCTGATACCACCTCCCACTCCTTGGCAAGTTTTCCCATCACCCCTCCCACCCCAACCCCATCCAGAGCTTAGAGCTTTCATTTCTCATTCTGAGATTCAAATCCATGGAAGTCAAACCCAGAAGGCTCTTGGAGACCATCAGGGACACCCCCCAAATTGTGCCAGAGGGGAAGCGGAGGCCCAAAGAGACCAAGCAACATGGCTGAGGCCGCACGTTAGTAGGAGGGGGCCAGGAGAAGATCTCCTAGCCTGGGGCTGGCCACTGTCTGGTTTGTTTTGCTTTTAAACTTCATACTCCTTTTCTCCATCCCAGCATGCTGGGGAGGTCACCCACTGTGCAGGCACTCCAGCGATGAGGCCTTCCCAGAGCCCCCGGCCTTGCCCCACCTGACCCTGTGATGGATGGGAGAGCTGCCTTGTGAGTGCAGTTGTACCTGGTGGACGTGGGTCCCTGATCACTTCAACCAGATGCCCCTGTTATGTGGAGCTTGGGGAGCGCCCCCCCCTCCTCTCAACAATAATTATTCTTGTAAGACTAATGGACGAAATCGTGTCTAATTACCCTGTTGAAGGCCCAATTATGCGATTAACATTCTTTGGCTATAAGCTGATGATGAGAAGAGCCTCTCATCTGCATCGCATTAAGCTTATTGAGCCGCCAGCCCAGCAGCAGGCAGGAGAGTGAGGTGGGACCCCCTTCCCGAAAGGGCGCCAATGGCCAGTGGGCCGGCCCCCCGGCAGCGTTAGCAGCCCGCGGCGACCTGACCGACTGGCAGGAGCGGCAAATGGCAGTGGGTGGGAAGGCTCAGCTTTGCAAGAAACGAGAGACGGGAGCCCCCTCTGCTGATTTGTCCTCCAGCACTTGGCTGTGTCAGCGGCAAGCTCGAGGCCACCTTGACGAACCTGTAAGAAAAACCTTCCTGTAAAATCACGCTCTAGCCCCTCTGTCAGGCTCTGCCTTGTACGTTTGTTCCACTCAGTCAGTCATTCACTCCCTTGCTCATCCGTGCACTTTGCTTCCTTGTACTGAGGGCCGCCAGGCATGTGAGGCTGAGGTCCCTGCCCTGGGAAATTCTGGGAGAGGTTCCTGTTGAATAGAGGCCCCCAGCTTTCCCCAGAGGTTTCCGATTCAACAGCGAGTCAGCTTTGCAGTTGGCAAATGTCAGCAGAGAATTTCAGACTGAAGAATCCTCAGAGATCCTCAGTTCAAGTCACTATACACCCCCCAAAAGTGGAGGCTCAGAGAGGCCGAGGGCCTGTAGCTCAAGGGCACACGGCCGGGAGTGGCGAGGTGGGGCTAGCGCTCCTGGGCCTGCCCTGCACCCCTGCCCACAGAACTGTTCTGCCTCTTCAGCATCTCTGTTAACCCCTGTGGACGGTCTTTTGAGGATTTTACATGATATCTGGGGGAAAATTGCTGGGAAGGCCCTCCCACATGCTTCCTTGGCCCCTCACTTCTTCCTTGTAGGAGAGAGCTCACCAGAAGCCTTGTCTCTTTCTTCCACATGAGGGCAGAGACTGTATTATGTCCACTGCTTAGTAAATCGATGATCAAACCAGCCAGAGAACCTCAAAAGTGATGAACTCAAACCCAGATTGCTTTCCAGTGATTTTAAACCATGGAGTGTTTCTAAGAAAAAATGAAATTGTGTATGTCCTTATGTAACCTGCTTTTTTACTTAATAAAGTATTGTGGCCATCTTTTGCTATCATTACATAAAGCTATGTCACTGAGTGTTTGCACAGTAGTGCATTACACAAACTATTACACACCCGTGGCTCACGTCCGGCACCCCGCAGTCCAGGCCCCAGTGCCCCTGGCGGCGGACATTTGTGTCCAGTTCTTCCTGTCGCGGCAGCAACAGTGCACACCCACCCACCCTCACACACACACACCTTCACGCATTCGTTTCGCTCGCTTTTGTAGGAAAAATTCATGGAAATGGATCGGCTGAGCCAAAGGATATACACAACTTAAAAATTACTTTTAGTTTCTAACTGGAAGGAGTCAGAAATTGAAGGATTACAAATGGATAGTCGGTGAAAAGGAAATCTCAAAAGAGGAACTGAAAATTAACCATTTAAGCCTCTGGCTTAGGTTAGAAAAATAATAAACGCAAAACTGGCAGGAAAGAGGCCAGAAATCAAGGGACTAGAGAAAATGACAGGAGAGCCAAAAGTTGGTTCTCAGGCAAATTGATAAAATGGACACATCTCCAGCAAGACTAACAATAAAAGAATGTACAGAGAAACAATATTTGGAGTAAAAATGGAGATATAATCATAAATATAGCAGAGTTTAAAAGGGTAAGGAGAGTATTATGAACAACTTTATGATGATAACTCTGGAAACATAGAGAAGATGGATAAATTTGCAGAAAAAAAGTCATCAGTATTGACATAAGAAGAAACAGAAAACACAAACAGTCCTGTAACTATTAAATACACTGAATCATAAAAGTAAAGCCTTGCTGTCTCCCAGACACTCCTAGCAGCTCTGTGTGTGAGAGCAGAACACTGCAGTAGGGCAGCGGCCACAGAGAAGATCCTGGGGGACTCGCCACAGAGCCACACAATGGTCCCCAGAGGTCCACTGTTCAGCGACAGGAGGAAATGAACTCTAGCCACACACATTAGTATGGTGGGGTCTCAAAAAAATAATGTTGAGTGAAAAAGAAAGTTGTACAAGAACATATCTAGCATGACAACAAGCATATAAGCAGTGTGTTGTTTAGTTATTCATGTACATTTAAAAAAATTCATGATGGCGGTTTTTTTTAGGTCTAGACAGAGGGACAGCATCCAGAGTGTTTCCTTGCTTTTGGGGTGCGCTTCTCAGTGGGTTCACAGCATGAGAGTGAGTGCGTGCATGTGTGTGTGTGTGTGTGTGTGTGTGTGTGTGTGTGTGTGTGTACATCTCCACCAGGATAGGAATTCTTGCAGAAGGGGGTCTTTGTTCTATTCACTAATACATCTCAAGTTCCTGCAGTCATAGTGCCAGCACATAGTTGTTGCTCGTAAATATCTGTGGACTGAATGAGTATATGTTGCATAGCCTGTTTTTATGTTATCAAAATGTGTCCTAATAAAAAATGGGGAAACTATTAAGCTTCCTTCTCACCTCAGACTTCCACTCACTTCTCCAGAAGCAACCAGTGTTCCTAGTTTGTTGGGTATTCTCCCAGAAAATGCCTCTGTGTCAATAAGGAAAGTATCTGCATTTGTTTTATATAGGTGGAGGCATGCTCTGGGCGCTGCTCACTTTCTCTTTCCTCTGAACAGCGAATCTCGAGATTGTTCTGTATGGCACAGACAGCTCTGCTCCTCGTTCTTTTTAATGGCCACGCAGGACTCCAGCCTGGGGCTCTACAGCTGTTAACTTAACCAGAGATCCCTGTTGATGAGCATTCAGACAGTTTCCTTTCTTTCCCTCTGCATGTAGTGACATGACAAATGTCCTGTACACACCGCTCTGTGTATTCACAAGACTGTTCTTACGGATTAAAATCCTAGAAGTGGAATCACTGAATTGTGGTTGCATTTTGTTTTCAGCAGATGCTGCCACAGTGCCTGAGAGCCCCTAATTTATCGGTGGAAATAGAGCATTGTGGTGTGACTGAAGGTGGTGTGTGCTTCGGAAACGTCTAGAACTTCCAAGGAACATCCTTTACGTTTGGGATGCCATGGTGCAGGACTGCCAAGCACACCCGATGGCAGTGAGAGTGGTGGCCCTGGAGTCACCTAAATGGGTGATTCCATTTAGCTGAATCACCAAATGTGCTCAAGTTATGGGCATGTGTGACATCATGAGACTTAAGTTTTAGGGAGGATCTGTTTTTCTTTGGATTGATGATGGATTTAAAATATGCCTAAATGTTTCCTTTCAAGAATGGCTGTATTGCCCACAGCAGTTACTTTTTGATTTACATGTAGAGTATTTAAGTGATGACAATTATTTCAATTTTCAGTGCTTTGAGCATCTAACCACTACTAAACCATGACAGGCCTATGAGCATAAAGGCCAGTCATGAACGTAAGTCATTCTCATGAGACTGTGCTGCCTCCTTGAGAAGCTGGAAGCCCGTGCACCTGCACTCAGTACTGAGCAGGGAGCTTGCCTTGCGATTGGGGCGGATCCCAAGCCTTTAGCCTTCAGGAATGCAAGTCCCTGGAACCTGCTCTTGGCTCAGGCTGCCCCCCTGCAGCCTGGTGGGGGAAACATGCCGGGATCATCCATCCTTTTTGAGGATGGATGGACATCTGAGAAATAGAACTCCACCTGGAAGCAGATCCACTCGGTTCCCTGGGGCCGCTGGCTGGCACTGCCCTGGCATTTTCTAGAAGTGGTAGGTTTAGTGTTAAAGATGGAGGTTTGGAGTCAAAGAGACCTGAGTCTGAATCGGTGAGCTGATGACTATTTAGTGAGCCCATGGTATGTGCTGGAACAGCGAGCGGGATGGACAGGCCAGCTTACCCTCTGGGTAGGAAACACATAAACGAGCTGCTTGTAAGGCAGACTGCTTTAGGTGGCTCCGAGGCCCCATGGGCACGTGCAGGGGATGCAGAGGGACCAGGAGGGCAAAGGCCCAGAGACAGGAGCAGCGCCACTGCTCTCTGGTCCCGTCGCCTTGAGGAGCCTGTTTCTCACCTTGCAAAGTGGAATTTATGGCGCACTGGTGGGACATTGCTGTCAGGCCCAGGGAGGTAGTACGGGTGACTGTGAATAAGGAGCTGTAGCGGGTTCCTGTTATGTATTATGTTCCAGGCTCAGTGAGCTGCTGTTCCTTCTGTATTTCGCAGGGAGAGCAGGTTAACCGGTGGGCCCCTAGGCTCAGCCCCGTGGTTCTGTAGGAGAGTTGGTGCCGCTCATCAGAGGAAAGGACAGTCTTCTTGCCCGTCAGTGGTGGGCTGGAGGAGTGCCCGGCACTGGGATGAGGACGGGCGCGGGGGCTTGGGGGAGGCATCGCGCCTGAGCTTCGCCCTTCGTTCCCGAATCCTCCGACCATGCAGTGAGTGGTGGAAACTTCTCCCTCGTACGGGGCAAGCACCAGATCCCTGTGTCTGCTCCTGGATTGAAATGTCAGTCACTTTGGCTGCCCCTGGACAAATGTGTTCAGCTGTCATCTGCTGGGCGCCCACGGCAATGGCTGTAGCATAATAGAGACAAATGTGACACCGACCTGGATTTGATGGATCCGAAATTATGTATTGAGTTCATGGTTGGTATAGAGTGCTCATAAAATCTTGATCATGATAGAGAGGCTAATAAACATTTAAGAACATAAATATTTGGAGAGGAAATGGCTTTGTGAAACATTTAGTTGCGGAGTAGTTAGAAGAACAGAAAATCAGCCGGGCAGACCCCTTTAGATCCCAATCTGATGAGGGGTATATGGAGGGTCTGTGAGGATCTTGAGTGAGCTGCGTCCTGGGCGTGCAGACGGGAGCTTGACGAGCACACGCGCGGAGGGCTGCACCACCTTCAGTAGCTGCGTCCGTCAGCAGATGACCTGTTTGCCCTTCGGGGGTCTGCATGGAGAAGGCAGAGGTGCAGCTGACAGGGGAACGGGGCAGACTGGGCAGTGGAGGGCCTACCAGATGCCCGTGGTGTGGAGCACTGGGCCAGCCTGCAGGGCGGCCTGGCGTGCACCAGGATGGGCAGGGGAGGCCTTCTCTGGTGGAGAACTTGAAACCCCTGAGCTGTTGTGGTCTCTGAGGCTGGGCGGAGCAGCTGCGTGGACAGGTGTGGCCACGAGGGGCCCAGATCGCCCAGGTTCCAATCTGCTTCCCCAGTTGCTGGCCACGTGACCTTGGGCAGGTCACACCCCTGCTCTGTAAGGTGGGTGTGATGACCATGGCATTTGCCCCCGGAGTGTGGTGAGAAACAAATCAGGTGAGATGAGTCCAGGGTCTGCAAAGCTGGTAGGAGCGACAGTATCCAGCGCCCTTGGCCAGAAGGGTGCCGGCAGTCATGTCAGGAGGGTGTCAGCGACCCTGGGGAGAGGGCGGCTCAGGTGCCATTTGCATGTTTGGATTGCGGCCTCTGTCAGCTGGTCTCTACCCCACGCTTGCCCTCCAGGAGCAGGACGTGGATTTATGGTAGTTAGAGAGGTGGGTCAAAAGGACTTTGTCACCAAGAATAATTAAAATGTTAAAGTATGCAAATAATTTGCCTAACAAACGTGTTTCCAGGTTTCAGGCATGCCCCCTCGCTCCCTCTCCCTGTGCTGATGTAAGCTCTACACCGCAGGACCCCTGTGGGAGAGGGCCCTGTGCTGGGCACCCTCACCATCCTTCCCACAGATGCTGCCCAAGGCCGATGGTTTGAGCTGCTGGCTCCGAAGCTTTCTCTTTAGAGTCTGGAAGCTTCTTTTGGGGAGGATATTTCTTCTCTATCCAAGAGTGAGCTGCTGTTTTGGTATTTCCTGTGAGAGGAAAACAAAGGGAAACAACGTGAATGGACCGGTAAGAGTCTGGACAACTTTGAACCCACATTACTCCTACCACTAAGTTCTTCTAAAAGAACTTTAGCAGTGTCTGTAAAGGTGGTCACCGGAGAAAAATCAAAGGAGACTGAGGAGTGGGCCTCTTTCCTTGGAAGTCTTGGAGAACTGGAGCCAGTCGCTGGTCTGAGGCACTTCTGCCTGCAGAAGCGGAGGGCTTCTGGGGTTCCCTTTGCCCTGGGGGTGTATACTGCGGCTGCTCCGCAGCTGGTGGCCTGTGGATCCCAGCAAACAGGAAGGTCGTTCAGTCATTCAGCAAACTCTGGTTAAGGCCCTACGATGAGTGTTCAGGGCACGCTGTGCAGGCCGAGTGAGACATGGTCCTTCCCTCCCAGAGCCTCCCCCCGAGGGGTCTCCTTCCAGGAGGGATGGAGGCTGCTTGCTCCACAGCGGTCTTCCCTGGGGAGGCACCTGGGGGCAGGGTAGGGCACCGGACACCAGGAGGACACCCTCCACAATTGGGAGGCACCTAGACATCCCCTGACACGTGGAAAATATGAAAACCTGTTGAAATATATCAGACAAACAAGCTGTAATCCTGATATCCTGGCACAACAGGGAGTGGGCGCTCTGGTCACCTGTAAAGGGGAAGGGCTGGTAAAAGCATCAGCGAAGAATGGCTAATCAGGTCAGCAGTGATGTTTTGGCTATTAAGGCCTCTTTCTTTAAGTGGTCGGAGGAAAGTGTGGAATCAAATTGAAAAATGTTGGGCCACTGCATGAGACAGGCTGGGGGAAGTGAGAAGAAAAGCTGCTTTTTGCTGAAGTGTCCCTTTGTGGAACCGCCACAGAAACGAGCCAGCAGCCACAGAGAACACAGTGGTAGGAGTAATGTGGGTTCAAAGTTTGACCTTTCGTGTTGGAAACATACCGTGAAAGGGGGCGGGGCTTCTGACGCACTCCGCATCCAATCGAGTGGACGTGGGGCCTGATGCGGTGCCCTCACTGGCATGCTTCCCTGCCTTCTGGAGAGCTTCACCCTCAGGATCACTGCTGAGGCCGTGAAAATCCCAAGCCAGAGCCTGCTCACCTCAAAGGCCTCCCGCTGTCCCCTCAGCCTTGGGCTCACACTGAAGTCCCCGGATTTCACTCCGTCATGGGTCCCCTTTCGCATCTGCAGCCCTGCTCACGGATAATGTCGGGCAAATAGCCGTTTCTGTCCTGAACCAAATGCAGCTTTGTGCCTGTTTGTGGCCGAGGTACTTCGGACGACATCAGAGAGCTCCATCTGCGCAGCGCGTCCCGTTTCCTGTCTTGGCGCATTCCACCGTCTCCGGGAGCAGTTGCTGCAGAGGTTCTGGGGGTCCTACCCTGGCTCTTCCTCCCTGGAGTTTGTGCTGAGTGGACTGGATTCGCAGGGAGCTGTTAACGGAATGCCTGCTTGCAGTGGGCCTTTCAGAGAAGGGTGGCGTGGAGTGACGCTGAAGACTAGGGAGCCGGCGCCAGCCACTGTGGCTCACAGGCTGGCTCGGTCCCCCTTCACTGCACGAACTGAGGCCAGTTATTTCACTTCAAGTGTGCCTTTCCAGGGTCATAAATATCACTGATAATAGTACTGAACTCGGAGTTGACAAGGGGGTCTTTGTGCACGCTGCCTGCTTGTCTCCCGTGGCCCCAAACTTTGGGGCGCTTCAGGGATCACCTTTGGGGGGATCCACCACAGTGAAGGGCCCTCTCCACCCCAGTGGAGCAGGGAGCGCAGCCATTCAGGGCCACCTGAGGGAGCATGACTGGCAGTCCTTCAGCAAGAAAACCAGTTCCGGAGCCGCCAGCGGGAGCCCGTGCGCAGGGCCCTTCCCTACCAAGGCTGTGTGTGCCTGGGATCGAGTCCAGGATGGCTTCAGTCCCGCCCCTCCATGAGCTCTGACCCACCAGCTAAGCAGGGTATGACTCTGTGGACACGTCCTGTGGGCATTTCTAACCAGGCCACTCCCCAAGCCCTCCCCAGGTAGAAATCCAGCAGGGCCAGGCCCGCCAGTGGGCATCTCAGCAATGGAGGGGTGAAGAGGCAGAGCTTGAGCCCCATGTGGGTGAGGACACGAGCACTCGGTGGGGCTGCCTCTCGGAGCATCACACTCATTACTAAGAGAGGCGGAGAGGAATACTTCCTCATGGGGATGCCATGTGATTTCCCAACCGGGAGCGCTCTGCTTAGAGCCCCGCCGGGCAGCTGCCAATCCTAGTAATAAGGGCAGGACTCAGGCATTGATTTGCAAGACTCAAGTCTTGCTTGTGGGCTGCTCTTTGCCTGTCATGCTCCCAGATCCTGGGGCTACAGAAGTGACCAGAACATTCCCAGGGGAGGAGGACAGGAACCAGACTAGCCAAGGACAAGTATCCAGAAGACCAAGTGCTGCATTAAGATGGGAGGTACAAGACCACGGTGTGAGGCTAAGACTTGAATGAAAGAAGGAGCCAGTGGTGGGAAGATGAGAGGCAGAGCTAGACAGGTGAGGGGTAGTTAGTGCCCGGGCTTGGGCAGCACGAAGCCAGGCATGCAGGCAGCTGGTCTGCAGATCTGGGGGTGACAGGGAGACTGTAAAGGCCAAGGATGAGCTTGAAGGGCCAGGCCAGCCCCAGCCCCTTCATAAGCAAAGGCACAGCCATCGGAAGCCCTTGGGAGAGCCGGTCAGAGACCCCAGGCTGGGGGTGGGGTTCATTGTCTATGTATGTCTCAAACATTCCATTACACTGGGAATCCATCTATTGTGAGACAGTTAGAAAATCTAGCCCAGTAAAGATGTTTTTAATACGCAGAGATAATGTTAACATTTAGGTATACACACATTACAACAGTTTTCAAGTACTCTACAAAAACTGGGTCTTACTGCACACATGCTGCACCCCTTTCTTCCACTGAGTACATTCTGGATCCATGCTCACTAATGCTCTCTCCGGCCGTGTGTAGTGGGTGCACAGTACTCCTTCGAGAGCGTTTGTGCGCAGATAAACCAGATAAAGAGTTTAACCCTGGGTTTCTAGGTAGTAAGCAATTAAGGGAGTCTTTCCTTGGCATCTCCAAGCCCCAGGGCTGGTCTTTGGGTGAGGCCTCCCAGGGCAGGTGTCCTTTATCTTCTAAAGCCAAGTTCCTCTAATTGCAATCAGTCAAGTCCAGGATGCAGTTTGTACCTAACTTCCATTAGCAATGCATCTCTGGGTGCAAGGCGGAGTTAGGTGCGGCTTCAGAGGGGCTAGTGTCTAAGGGAACCTCTCGAAAGGGGTTGAGTAGTGTCATGATGGGATTTGCTGGGTGGAGTCTGTCTGACTTGGGAGAATTTGAACCCATGTCTTTGCTGGTCTGCATGTAAGAGCTTCCTATCATATTTAGAAATTTGAGAAGAAAGAGAGATTGACCTTCTTGGAATGCAGCTCAGAGGGGACTTCCTTGAGTTGGAATATTCTGGGAAGTCCTTTGAATTATGCTGGAAGATCACAGAGATGTCTTCCACAGGGCCTGTGTGGTGTCATGCTGGAGAGAAAAGACGTGTGGAGGAAGTGACTGCGGAGGCCGAGACGGCTAGGAGAAGGCGGAGCAGAGGCTAGCTCACGGGGGCACAGGCCTGCCCGTAAGGCCTCTCAGGCAGGGCCTGGGCCGCCCCCGCAAACCTGCCCATGTCGGAAACTCAATAAAAGTGTGTCGAACATCAGTACTGTGAGAAAGGAAGGCAAAGACAGTAGATCTTGAAGGAAGTAAAAGACCGCAAATGCCTGTGCAGATCCTGCCTACCCGCCTGTCGCCTTGGGCAGCCTCGCGTGTCCCTTACGGCTGTTCCATGTGGCTTGAGGCTAGTGGCTGTCTGTCCTCAGCTCCAACCAACCCTTCAAAGATTCTCCCTCCATTCAGAGGACAAGGTCCTTGAGGATGACATGATTCAGTCAGCACATAACCTTTGAGCACCTACTGCTGTTCTAGGAGCTGACAGTAGGGCAGAGAACACCACAGGCACTTCTAAACGCTACTGAATCGCATACTTTAACATGGGTAATTTTGTTATGCAAATTTGTCAATTCAAAAAATTAAAAATAAATGACAAACAAACCTGCCTCCAGAAAAAGAGTCAATCTGATTATACAGATGGAGCACTTAGAAGAGTTCCTGCATTTGGTGAACCGTCAGAAGCCAGAGGCTGCCCCCCGGATGCTGGAGTCCAGCGGTGTGGGGCCCATGTCCATCGGGTCACTCTCTAGCTGGTAACAGAATGAGTTGCCTCATCGGTAAGATGGGGGTGATGCTGACACCTTCATCCCAGGCTTGCTGGGAGGACCAGCCCTCGGGAGGTGGGGTCTGCACACCCTCAGTGTGGCACCAGGCATGGGCTATCTGAGGGGCCAGAGCGCTCACCATGAGATGCTCTGCACAAGAACACCCAGGAAGGCAGTGCACCCCAGGGGCCGCAGCTCAGACTGGGGGGTTCCCCTGCCCTGAACTCAGGAAGTCCAGCATCACTAAGGATGGGACCCACCCTGAGAAGTTCACTAGCTGCTTTGAGCCCCAGTTCCCAATACCTGTCAGATGGGACATAATAGTTGTATCTACCTCAAACAGGGAGAAGATTCTGTGAGATACGGTTATGTACATAACATGCGTAGCTCATAGAAAACACTGTAAATATTAGATGGCTAATGGCAGCCGTTTCATCTTTCACCGGAAAGTGATCCATGAAAGATACTAGAGTGTACGTCATCTGCCTTGCCCAAACCATATTTACCAAATAACTTGGGCATCTCATCTCTTTGCTGGTTGCAGACTGGTCTTTCATACTACATATTTTTAATCTTTTGATGGCAGGGGCAGCCCCAAGTGCCAAGGACAGGTGGTGTTTATCTA
>JAQQAC010002172.1:3805480-3889952 GCA_029783875.1 Phataginus tricuspis
AATGAATTAGTGGACTAAGTTGATGTTCCTGAATGAGACGCAATGGCTGGCACTCACTTTTCCCTCTTGCACCTGGGCACCTGGGCACCTGGGAGGCTGCTGCTCGGGGGAGAGGCACCGTCTACACCCAGGATCATCTCTCTGGTTGGTTCTTACCTGGTTTGTCCTTCTCTGCCCTGCCTGCTCTGTGAAGTGGAATGCTGACTCCATGATGATGTTGGGGGGTGGGGGGGGCAGGGGGGTGGATCTGGCTGGCACTTGGGTACGTGAACTATAATTCTGCACATTGTGTGATCTGCATGAAAGTCTGGCCCAATCGTGTGTTAGCACCAGCATGCTGGTCCTTTAGCTTCAACTGGACACTTTCCCTTTTTTAAAATAACCTTTTCTTCTGATTTTATAATTAGCATTTTCCTTCCTTGTTAAAGAAATAAGCATATGTGTATGAAGTAAAAAGTGCCTTTGACTTCCCCTGATCTCTCCCCTAAAATAATCATTATGGTCAGTTTGGTGTGTATCTTTTCAGATTTACTTCTCTTGTTAAACCTAAACAGGCTCATAAGCTATGTGTTGTTATATAACTTCTTTTAAAACTTAAGGTTGTGTCTTAGACTTCTCTCCAATATGAGTCCCCTAGGTCTACATCATTTCTTGTAAAAGCTGCAGAATTGTGGGTATGCCACAATTTGTTAAGCCTTCCTGTGTTTGTGGACATTTCCACTGTGTCCAGTTCTTCGCAGCTATAAGTAATTTAGCAGTGTAAAAACTTGCCCATAAAGCTTTGCCCTTATATAAGTGTTCGCTTGTAGATGCTTGGTTCCCCTGGGCCTCAGTTTCTCCATTTTGCATTGAGAATAATAATGTTTACCTCAAAAGATATTATAAGGTCAGATCTGCAAAATATTTAGGACAGTTGGTTACACATAGTTACACTTGATACATGATACTTCAGCTTTATTTTAAACCAGAATGCATTAAATCTAGCTTGGCTACCCCACTGCTGTTACATCTAAACTTAGGCCCAAAGTCGGTATTTTAGGCTGAGTTAACTTACCTTCTGTTAATCGACAACTGGCCCTTCCTCCATTCTTGAGGTGGCACCATTTGGGTGCTGTTGTCACCCATGGTCCCTGGGTTCCCGCAACCTTGCCATTCTGGATCTGGTCCCAGAGATACTCTGCACAGTAGCGAGTTCTGCTGACTCCACAGGCCTTCTTGTAGACTTCTCTGGTCGCTCACAGCATTCGGGATGCTGTGCGGGGTGGACCACAATGTGCATTTGTGGGGGGCAAGAGTGTGAGTTTACCTTCTCTATTAGCACCTGATGACAGTGGCTGAAGCAATGTGGGCAATGCTTACATGGCAGGCCAGATACTAAGCACATGGATCAGCTCTTTCCACCTTCACCACCTATCCCGTCCCATTGTCCTCTTAGAAGCAGAGAACCTGAGGCTTGCCCGGGGTTCCCTCAGCTCTCATGTGTGGAGAACGGGTGTGGGCATTGATCAGAGAATGCATCCACTGGCCAGTCCCTCCTCACAGCTCTAGGTGTGAAAGTGGGAGCAAAAGAATTCTTTCTAGGGCATCCACAGGGGGATTGAAGATGTTAACCACAGGGTTTTTAATTAGTTTATTTTCTGTGTGTGTGTGTGTGCGTGTGTGTGCATGTGTGTTTAGCTGCAGTCTTAGAAGCCAGAGAAGAAAGTAGAACCATTTCAGAGCCTGGCCAGCGGGCTGGGCTCCAGTGATCTGGGAGGGGTTGGGGGGTGCTTGCCGTGGCGCTCACAGAGTAAGCTGGGATTGTTGGTGTAAAGGTAGCACCCCTTCTGACTAGGCACTCAAGTCGCTCCAGCTGGGGCATTGGCCACAGCCGCCTCGGTCCTCTGGCCCACAGACACGTGGAAGCATGCTCTCTCTTTCTGAGCACCAGGATAATCTTACTCCTTCTCGTGACAAGTTCATCTGCTCTTCTCTGCAGTTTCCTTCCAAGCACACACCAATGTGCTGATGACAGAGCCTCTAGTTTGGGTCCAAGTTTTTGCCACTAACTCTGTTTAATGAAGCCCTGAGTGGCCACCTTATGCCATGGACTAAGTGGGCCAAGAGGAAATCCTTAGCTGGAGAAGCACCCAGGTGAACTGCCCTGGGGGAACCTGGGCCTTCTGGGGGACCTGCGGGATCCCCACAGCCTGGATGCAGGGATGCTGGGAGCAATACAGGGGGTTGGGACTTCCCCTCCCACCTCCACCACGAAAGGGGGTCAGGGCCCTGGTGCTGCCACTGTCCTGAGGCTGGCTTCCGGAATTGTCAGTAAGACAAAAGCTGCTTGTATGCTGAGCCCTTTTAATCACCTAATGGTGAGGCCACCCAAGGTCCAAGCTCGATTTCCAGCTGTGGCAGCCAGGCCGCTGTAACTACAGCCAAGTTTGGCCCTACTTCTCCGCATTACAGCCACGACACCGACGCACACAATTGAAGCATTTGAGAACAATGAAATATGCATGGCTATCAGTGACAGCCCCATAAAGTGCAGCAATTAGCCGCGTAATCCGAGAGAGGGAGCCGGCCTCGGCAGCCGTGGCTCCCCATTAGTTAAATGCATTTTGTACGTCCTCATCCCATCAAATCAACTAACACTTCCTTTAATTGGTTCATGAATTATACAGCCGTCCCGCATTATAATTTAATCGCCTGTAAACATTCATAGGGCCCCACTGTAAAGCGTATCGCACTCATTAATTCGTTAATTTCAGCAGATGGAAGGGGAGATCGGATGAACGGTGGCAGAACAGAGCGCCTTGGGCAATAGAAGAAGGAAAAAAAGGTGGGGGGCCGTTTAGGTTTTTTAAGGGCTGTCAGAAACTCAATCTGTGAGCTGTCAGCAGCCCGGACCCGTCCCCCACCCCCTGCGCTCCACCGGCTGCGGGAAGTGACTGGCGGATTCATACGGAGGCTTGTCAACCGTCTTTAAACATCAAGCCAGCGGGTAAACCGAGCCCAGTGTAAATTAATTCTTGTCTTACGGCCCCCCTTTCTCTGTCCCCATGAATATTTCATGGTGGGCAGCATAAATATTAATTCTAATAGCTCTGCACAGTGGTTATTATTTCTGTTTTATGACAAATATTCATAAAATATTCAGGACCCTTTTTTAGAACATTTACACACTTGATTGTGAGTTTTCCCAGCTTCCTGGGGACACTGTAAACATATTGGGGTTCTCTTGATGGGCTTTTTCCTCCTAATTAATACCACTGGTCATTAATATTTAATCAGATTTAGATTTTTCGAGAAGTAAAACCTATTGGATTGGAGGGCTGAAGGGCACATTTTTTTCCCCTCAGTCTGTAAAATGGGAGGTTTCTACTCCCGGGAGTCTGTTTCTCTTTGACACCTGGGCCATCTGACAAAGGGTAACCCCCTTGCCTTTTTATCTTGAAAACGGTATCTATCTTTCTCGTGTGTGTCTGTTCTCCTCATACTTTTTAACCGAGAGCTCTGGCGGTGACCCAACTTACTGTAATGAAATTCTTCGCAAGATGCCACTGCAATATTTATGCAAGGATTTAGCATAATTTTGGAGTAATTAAAGTGTGGGTTTAACAGACACGGTGGCAGGTTCCTTAGGCAAGGCAGCTGTGATTGGGGATGAAGGATCTATCGGAATCCACGTTATTTATCCTGAGCCCTGACAGACAGCTGTGCACAGCCTCCCTGACGAGGCCGCCTGAGGAGGGGGTCCCCGGCCAGGAGCCAGGTGTCTCTTAGGTGACGGAGGACACAGGTGAGGCTGTGACTTTGGCCTGAAGGGGTCTGCGGTGGGGTCCAGCAAGCCTGGAGGATAGGGGTGCATGGAGGTGTCAACCTCCCCACTAGCTTTCCTCCTAAATCACTTCAGGGTTCGCTTCCCATTCCCCAGTTTCCGCCCGAGGCGTCAGGGATGCTCTGACCATCTCAGGTGAGGAAGCAAAATCCTTTTACATAGAGGAAGCCAGCAGAGCAGCAAAAGAACAGCCGGACCTGGAGCCCTGTGTGGAGGCATCGCTTGACCTCTTGGGACCTGAGGTGGTTCACCCTTGAAATGGACAGGATCACAGGACTTGGGTACACATGGTGTACGGGGTTTACAAGTGCCTGGCATGTAGCAGGTGCATAAAGGCTTGCAGTGATAGGGATGGTGGTGGTGGTGGATGTGAGGCAAAGGATTAAAGTCGAAGCCAAGAAAGAAGATGTATTTAGATAGAGATGCATGGAGGAAAATGCCAGCTGTGGAAAGGGTTAAAGCAGAAGTTTCTCTGCAGCACCTTAAAAAGTATAGTAGAAACTCCAGAGTGGAGATTCTGACAGTGGGTGGAGAAGGTGCATGGCAGAGGGGCGCTGGGATGTGCTTAGGTAACTCCTGAGCAGGGGCAGATTTTAATGCACCGTGTTCACTGTGGGGACTGGGACAGAGAAAGGAAACCTGGAAATTGGTTCACCCACCCCTGTCTCTGCTCCCCGTTCCCAGGGACCTGTGACAAGGAGATAAACTTGTTTCCCAGGTAGCGTAAGGAGCCACGTCTTGCACATCTTGCTCTCTGGTCCTTTAAGCAAATTTCTGGTGTTAGAGCAGCACCTGGGGGTCTTCCCGATGGCAGCAAGGGCTGGGAACAAGGGCACTTGAAGAGGACTCCTTGGCATCCACCCCGTTTCTGCCGGGATCCCTTTCAGCTACCTGTTTAAGGTGGAGACAAGGCCTTGACATCAGCTGGCTCTGGACCTGAGATTCTGTGCAGGCCCCTCTCAGAGAGCTACAGCTGGGCCCTGCATGGGGCTGTGGTTTGTACCGAGCAGTGGGATGCCCAGTCTTCCTTCCTTCCCTCCCTCCCGCCCTTCCTCCCTCTGACCGACAGTGGAGAGCCATGGTCAGCTGCACAGACAGAGGAGCAGCCACCTGGGTTCGAGTCCTTGCTCCACGGCATCAGCCAGGGTTCTCCAGAGAAGCAGAATGGACAGGAGGTGTGTTGTATACACTGTATAGAAAAAGATTCATTGTAAAGAATTGGCTCATGCCCATATGGAGACTGACAAGTCCCGAGATGAGCAAGCTAGAGACACAGGAGAGCTGAGGGTATAGTTCTAGTCCAAAGGCCAGAAGGCTTGAGACCCAAGAAAGATCCAGAAGGCAGGAAGGCTTTGGTCTGAAGGAGTCTTAAGTGGGGTCCAGCAAGCCTAGAGGATGGGGTATATAAGCAGTGTCAATCCTACCCCCACCCCACTAGATCTGAAAGCAGGAGAAAGCCATTATCCCAGCATGGAGGCCATCAGACAAGAGGAATCTCTCTTACACAGGGGAGGTTGGTGTTTTTCTTTATTCAGACCTTCAACTGATTGGATGCGGCCCACCCATGTCGGGAAGGGCAGTCTGCTTCATTCAGTCCATCAATTTAAGTGTCCATGTCACCCAAAGACACTCTGCTAGTGCACCCAGAGTGATGTTTGACTGAATATCTGAGTGCCCTGTGGCACATTCAACTTGACACAAAATTAACCATCACAGACACTTTCTAGCGGGTGAGCTTTGGCGGGTTGCTACCTTCTCTTAGTGTTCTCACTGTTAAAGTGGAGATGATAATATGCCTCCTATGAGGTTGTGATGAGGAGTTACTACCTTGGGTAAGTCAAGCCTTAGAAGAGTGAGTGCCTGGCACGTAGGCCTGCGTGGATAGTCTTTTATTATTGTGCACAAGCACTTTGTATACATTATCATATTTAATCCCTGAAATAGCATTGTGAGGTTTTTTTTTTAATCTTCATAAACGCAGATTTTGAGGGCACCACGGCCGGATCCACAGTGAGCCAGGAGGTGAGGTGGAGTTTGTGCCCAGTCTTCCTGGTCTCAGAGCCCATGTCTCAGCCACTCCCCTGTCTACGGCCTCAGGAATGTGCTGCTTCCCCGCCCTCAGGAGCTGACGTCTGGTGGGGCCACATGCAAACTGGAAGTTGCAGTTCACTGAAGTGGGGCTGAATCCTTTAAGGCCCAGAACCCTTTGGGGCATGTCACAGGCTGGGTTGTCCGGATGCTGAGGCAGAGTCAAGGGCATACGAAGTGTAACGAAGGGGCGACAGCCGGACCATAGGAAGGGCTGAAGCGGATGGGGCAGGGGAGCCGTGGGGTGATGAGCAGGCCAGCACAGGCTCCCCCGGCCCAGCAGGGCACTCTGGAGCAGGGGTTGCCCACTGAGGGAGGCTGTGCGGGGCAGAAACAGCCAGACCCTGGTCCCGCGCATGCTCAGCCACTGGCTAACAGCTGCCCCCAGAACAACGTGAACGTCATCAAAAGCTTGGGTTAAAATGTCCATCGACTGGTAAATGGAAGAACATGTGGTCTGTTCATGCCAATGCAACACCATTTGGCCATCAGAGGAAATGCAGCTGTGATGCGTGCTGCAGCGTAGAATGCCAAGCTAAGAGGGAGATGCCTGGCAGGGGGGCCCACATGGGTAATCGATGTTATTGTTATGTGGTAAGGGCTCAATATGGATTCATGTTTAATCCTTACATTTATTTTATGAGGTACTCCTTTCTTTTCTTTTTTCTTCAAAACGGAGATGTGGAGGGCCACATATCATAGGATTCCATTTATATGAAACATGCAGAATAGGCAAACCCATAGGCAGAAAGAACATTTGTGGCTGCCAGGCCTGGGAGCTGGGGCCCCGGGAGGGACAGAGATTCCTCTGGGGCTGATGGAAATGTCCTAAACTTAGGTGGTATTGATGGCCGTGCAACCCTGTAAATACACTGAAAATCATTGCCTTGTATACTTTTAAGGGGTGAATTATATCTCTGCAAGTCTGTTAAAAAACAGCAACAACAGAGGGTTCAAGTCCCTGAAGAAACGTACACAGGAGGCCCACCATGCTCCTTACGAATTCCTTCCCAAAGGGGAGCCAGCAGAGCATCTACACTCCAGCCACAACCCCCTCGGGCCCTGACGGCGTGCTCACCGGCCCGGGTGTCTTCCGGGACTGCTGCTGGCCAGTACGTGGAGGCTGGTGTCCACACCGGCCTACTTCAGTGTTGGTCGGTGTCGGTCAGCGTTTCCACCGTCAGAAGGGACTCGGCGCCAGCAGGCTGGTGTAGATGCGAGCACACTAGGACGGGGCAGGTGTAGCGCGCTGAGGACCGGGCAGGTGTAGTGCGGCTGAGGACCGGGCAGGTGTAGTGCGGCTGAGGACCGGGCAGGTGTAGTGCGGCTGAGGACCGGGCAGGTGTAGTGCGCTGAGGACTGGGCAAGGGTACTGTGGCTTCTGGCAGGTGCCGAAGAAAGAAGGGTGTCCAGGAACATGCCGAAACTCCATGCCGTGCGCACACAGGACTCCAGCTGGGTGGTGAGCCAGGCCCCCCCAAACACAGACTCCCAGCTGCAGGAGGACCGGAGGAAGGGAGTGAGGAGTGTGGGTGGGCCCAGGAGCAGAGTGGCTGCGTCAGGCTGAGCGCCCTGTGCTGAAGGCTGATGTGCTGGTGTGCCCACAGATGGGGGCGAGGAGGGCGAGAGGTGGGGGTGAGGGCGCCATGTTGGGAGAGTTTGGACCCTGGGCCTGCCTGGAGCCGGGAAAGGACCCCGGCCAGAATGTTTAGAGTGCTGCCATGTCCCCACACCTCTAGGCCGACAGCCACTAGTGTAGATAGACGGTGTCAGGGCCTGGCTCAGATTGGCCAGTCCCACACTGTAGCTCCAGCTAGCTTTCCACCTGACCACTGTCTATCTACTTGCCTTTCTCTCTGGGAAAAGTTTGCTGAACTTTCTGGCTTCCAATAATTTGCGTTCCCTGATTGGCTTGGAAGGGTCTGGGTGGTGCTGTGCAGAGGAATGATCCTCTTTCTTCCCCTGGTGAAGGAGGCAGAAATTTTAACATGACTTTAAAACGGAGACAGATTATGCAGGAATTCGATCCCTGGGTTGTTCTCCGTAACCAGACTGCTGCGTTTTGTGTGGGGCGGGCTGAACTGCCAGGAGCGCTGGCTAATTTGCCAGTTAATGACAGTCGGAGCGAGCGTCCTTCTTGCCCCTGGAGAGGTTTTAGACACAGCCAGGGTAGATTTGCTGTTATCAATTATGCACAGTTTTAAGCAAGAATTGGCCGGCGGGAGCCTCCATTTTTAAGGAGTGGGGAGCAGAAAGTGGAGGAACATGCCACTGCCGCCTGAAGGCAGGAGGCCTGGTGCACAGAGTTGTAAAATGAGGTTGAGACGTTTGGCCTTTAGTTTTCAAATTGAACACTTGTCAGAGTGAAAAATACGCATAGTGAAGATTTAAAATTCTGGCCAGGGGCCTTTTGCAGACTCCAATCCCGTGCCAGCCACTCCTGGCCACAGGGCTCTGCAGCCTGCACCCATGCCCCGGGGCCCTGCTGGGAAGCCCAGGCCCCGCGTAGCTGCTGGGCACGTTTCTGCATCAGGTTGGCTCCCTCGCAGCGAACGTGCTCCTGCGTGTGGATTTAGCACTCACTGTATGCCCCACCCTGAGCCCAGCACCTGCCCGTACCTAACCGTCTTGTTCAGAGGGGTGGCCCGTTTTTTATTTTTTATTTTTTGAGAGTCTATGCCTCGTTCACGCACACCTTCCATCCGGTGTCTCAGAGGCCCCTTTCTTCCTTCCCACTCAGCGCTGCTCCAACTTAGCTTCCTGTAACAACTCTCGCGTCCCTCCCTGCCAGCCCCCAATGCCGTCATCTCCGGCTAGACCGAGGCCTTGTCCTCCCAAGTCTCCGAAAGATGGTTACTCCAGCTCTGTGCTAAACGAGCACTGCACACAGACTGTTTGCAACAGCTGCGGTGTCACACCACCTCTCTGATGGGTCATGGGCACACACTTTAGCGAAGGAGGACCAGGCCACTCTGAGCATCAGTGTGCCGGGTCATTCTGCCTTGTCCCTGGTGGTTCTCTGTTCTCTCTGCTCCCTGGCTCCAGTGGTGGCCATTACAGAGTTGCCTTGAGAGAAGACGCCTTGACAGTACCAAAGCCCGAGACTCGTGGCCGCCTGCCTAGAATAGGATGCTCTGGGTATGTCTTCCTGCCCCTAAAAGGGGCTCTGAATGACAGAGGCCCAGTCTTCATTTAAAACCGGGGTGGCACCATTGCCTTCTGGAGGGCGTAGCGCAGCCCTCCAGGCTCTGAAGAAACTGGGGAAGCAGGAGGCAGTTTGAGCCTTTTCTCCAGAAACTGTTTTCCTAGACTAGACTTTCCTAATCTAAATGTCAAATTTGAAATACAAGGTAGTAAGAGATCTATTTGTGATTCCACCTGTATATCTTTTGCTCTGCATATAATTCACATTTTTACATATTCTGGATACAAATTCTTTATCAGATATATGTTTTGCAAATATTTCAGTCTGTGTCATATCTTGCACTTAAAAAAAATTGAAGTATTGTTGATATACAATCTTATACTGGTTTCAAATGTACAACACAGTGGTTCAACAGCTACCCATATTATTAAATCCTCACCCCTTCTAGTGCAGTTACTATTTATCAACGTAGAAAGATATTACAGAATCGCTGACTATATTCTCCATGCTGTACTACCATACCCATGACCACCTTATATTGTGATTGCTAATAATTGTGCCCCTTTATTCCCCTCCGCCTCCCTCCCATCCCAACCCCTTCCCCTTGGTAACCACTAGTCACTTCTCAGTGCCTATGAGTCTACTGCTGCTTTCTTTCTGTTTGGCTTTGTTTTTATATTCCACAAATAAGTGAAATCATATGGTATTTGTCTTTCTACACCTGTCTTAGTTCACTGAGCATAATACTCTCTAGATCCATCTATGTTTTTGCAAATGGTAGGATTTCTTTTTTATGGCTGAATAATATTCTGTTGTGTATATATGTACCACTGCTTCTTTATCCCTTCACCTGTTGATGGGCACTTAGGTTGCTTCCATATCTTGGCTACTGCAAACAGTGTGGTGATAAACATAGGGGTGCATATCTTTTCAAATCAGGGATTTTGTTTTCTTCAGGTAAATTCCTAGAAGTGGAATTACTAGATTGAATGGTATTTCTATTTTTAATTTTTTGAGGACCCTCCATACTGCTTTCCACAGCAGTTGTACCAATTTACCAATTTACATCCCCACCAATGGTGTAGGAGGGTTCACTTTTCTCCACATCCTTGCCAACATTTGTTACTTCTTGTCTTTTGGATGTTGACCATCCTCACTGGTATGAGGTGATATCTCATTGTGGTTTTGATTTTGCATTTCTCTGATGATTAGTGATGTGGAGCATCTTTTAATATGCCTGTTGACCATTTGTATTTCTTCTTTAGAGAAATGTCTGTTCAGGTCCTCTGCCCATTTTTTAATCAGGTTATTTGTCTTTTGGGTGTTGAGGTGTATGAATTCTTTATATATTTTGGATGTTAACCCCTTCCCAGATGAGTCATTTACATTCTCCCATACTGTAGGGTGCCTTTTTGTTCTATTAATGGTTCCTTGGCTGTACAGAAGCTTTTTAGTTTAATGTAGTCACACTTGTCCATTTTTGATTGTTTCCCTTGCCCAAGGAGATGTGTGTCCTGGAAAGAAATTGCTCATGTTTATGTTCAAGAGATTTTTGCCTATGTTTTCTTCTAAGAGTTTTATGGTTTAATGATGTATATTCAGGTCTTTGATCCATTTTGAGTTTACTTTTGTGTACGGGGTTAGAATAATCCAGTTTCATTCTCTTGCATGTAGCTGTCCAGTTTCCCCAACACCAGCTGTTGAAGAGGCTGTCATTTCCCCATTGTATGTCCATGGTTCCTTTATCATATATTAATTGACCATATGTACATGGACTTATATCTGGGCACTTCATTTTCTTAATGTCTTTTGAAGAGTGTAAGTTTTTTATTGTTAGATTTAATGAAATGTAAGTTACCAATTTTTTCATTTTTAGGTCATTATTTTGGTGTCAGGTCTCTAACCCCAAATCACAAAGATTTCCCACTAGAAGTTTAATCATTTTAGGTTTTATGTTTAGGTCTATTATCCATTTTGATTTTAATTTTGTGTATGGTGTGAGATATGGGTCAAGATAATTGGATGTCTAAGTGTTTTCCAGCACCATTGAGTAAAAAAAAAAACAATCTTTCACTATTGAATTGCATTGGCAGCTTTGTTGAAAAGTTATTGCCCATATTGGTATGAGTCTATTTTCGGACTCTCATTCTGTTCCTTTAATCTATGCGACTAGCTTTTCAGTAATACTTATGCTGTCCTGACTGCTGTAGTTTTGTAGTAAGTCTTTTAATCAATTTGTTCTTCTTTCTCAGTATTGTTTTGGTGATTCTAATTATCTTCCAGAAATACCTTCCATATAAATTTGAGAATTAACATGTAGAAGCTTTTTGAAACCTTGCTGGAATTTTGGCTGCAATTGCATTGAATCTATAGATGTATTAGGGGAGGACTGACATTTTAACAATACTGAGTGTCTGAGTCCACAAACATCATGTAGCTCCCCATTTATTTAAGTCTGATTTCTTACATCAGTGTTTCATAGTTTTCAGCATATAGATCTTACATATTTTCTTAGATTTACACCAAAGTATTTCATTTTAGCACTATTATAAATGATATTTAAATTTTTCAATTTCCAATTGTTTATTGCTAGTGTCTTAAAAGTCAGTTTATCTTTTGAATATTGACTTTGTATCCTGTGAACTCACTAAACTTACTCCTGGTTATAATAACCTTTCTGAAGATTGTTTGGGACTTTTATTTAGACAATCATGCCATCTGCAAATAGAGACAATTTTGTTTTTTCCCTTCCAATTTGTATGCATGTTATTTCCTTTTCTTGTCTTATTGAACTATCCAGGGCTTCCAGTATAATGTTGAATAGGAGTAGTAAGAGGAGACATCCTTGCTTGTTCCCAATCTTAGAGGGAAACAGTCAGTCTTTCACCATTATATATGGTGTTAGCTGTTGTTTTTTTGTAAATGCCTTTTATTGAATTGAGGACGTTAATTCTATTTCTAGTTTGCTTAGAGCATTTATCAGGAATTGATGTAACATTTTGTTAAATGCTTTCCCTGCATCTATTGAGATGATTATATAGTTTTTCTTTGTTATTGTAATGATATGGTATATTACATTGATTGGTTTTTAAATGGTGAACCAGACTTTCATTCCCAGGCTAAACTCCACTTAATGTTTGTTTTCTTTTAATGTATTTCTGAATTCAATTTGCTAATATTTTATTGAATATTTTTGCATCTGTACTCATGAGGGATGTTGGTCTATAGTTTTCTTGTAGCGTCTGTCTGGGTTTTGGTATCAGGGAGATGCTGCCTAATGAATGAAGTTGTATTCTCTTCTACTTTCTGAGAGAGTTGTATAGCATCAATGTTGTACTTAGTATAGAATTAGTACTATCACATGGTTCATATTTTTTGGTCCATCCATTTATTTGTATACATGTGAATATTCAGAATCTCATTAAATTGTAAGTTTATTCAAGGCCAGAGAACCACCCCCTTCCTCTGCCTTTACCATAATGTCTGCTACCCCATAATGTTTTTTTTTTGTAGTAAAATATATAACACAAAATGTACTATTTTAACCATTTTTAAGTATACAGTTTAGTGACATTAAGTACATTCACATTATTATGCAACCATCCCCACCATCCATCTCCAGTTTGAGTTTCTCAAACCGAAACTCTGTCCCCATTAAACACTAACTCCCCATCTCCCTCCTCCAGCCTGGCACTCACTATTCTAGTCTCTGCCTCTATGAATCTGACAACTCTAGGCACGTCATATAAGTGAAACCAAACAATATTTGTCCTTTTGTGTCTGATTTTATTTCACTTAGTGTAATATCTTCAAGGTTCATCTAGGTTGTAGCCTGTGCCAGGATTTCATTCCTTTTTAAAGCTAAATAATATGCCATTGTATGGACAGACACATGTTGTTTATCCAGTGCCCTCAATGGGCATTTGGGTTGCTTCCACCTTTTGGTTGTTGTGACTAATGCTGCTATGAATTTGGGTGTATAAATATCTGTTCCATTCTCTACTTTTCCTTACTTTGGGTATATACTCAGCAGCAGAATAGCTGAACCATACAGTACTGTGTTGACTCTTTCGAGGAACCACCACCATACCATTTCCACAGTGGTTGTAACCATTTTACATTCCCACTGGCAATGCACAAGAGTTTCACTTTCTCCACATCTTCACCTACGCTTGTTATTGCTGGCTTTTTAATTACAACCACCCTGATAGATGTGAAATGGTACCTCATTGCAGTTACATCATGGTACTTCGTATAGAGTTTTGCACATAGTGGAGGCTTATTGATTAAGATCAAGAGGCTAACAAGGGAAAGCGTCTGCTTCTGGGCAGGACTGGACACCACATTTTTTTTTTAGGCAATAATTTTTTTATTGGTTTACATCTCAGAATTCCAGGGGTGTAAGCCTAGTGGGAGGCTTCATTGATTTCATAATTTTAGGTATGATTATAAATTATTTGAATGGTGGAACACAACATAATAACGCTCAGATATACAAAACTGGGATGTATACGACAGAACTCCTGTTTCTTACAGATTCAAATGAGAGAAGGACTGTGCAGAGGAGTGTACCCAGGGTACAGGACAACAGCAAGCTGGGACTGTAGGGAGCAGCTTAAGTATGCAAATGGGGTAGAGTTAGTTAGATTTTTGTGGACTTCTGGGAGATAGAGTATTTTGAATAATTCCACCAGCCCAAGGTAGAGGGACATTCCTGAGCGTTAGGTATCTGGAGGCTTCTGGAAATTGGTTTTGTGTGAATTTATAACTCAAGAATATTAAGGCCCAATAAGGGAAGAAGTTGGAGTGGAGATTTAGCAAACTGCCTACAAATGGGAATTGAAAGTTTTTAGCCATGTCTTCAAAACTGGGTCAAGACAGCACTTGTGAAATATTATATTACATCAGATCAACAAATTTATATATTAAAAATTTAATTGTCCTAATAATACTGACAAGATTCTTGGCCTTGATTGCCATTGCTTTGTCTTAGGTCACATGCCCATCCTTTTACAAAACATTGTAGGCAGTGGAAATGGGTACCTGAACAACAAAGCCTTGCTTACATCCTCATCCCTGGAACCAGGAGGTAGAGGCAGTCGCTGTAGTGAGGTGGTTCATCAAAAGAAAGACACAGAACTTTTATCACAAGAAGGGAGCAGAATTACTGGGAGAAAAAATTATGAATGATCATCAAATAAGTTGACCATATAATTTATCTTGTAAACTAGGACACTTTTGGGAAAAGGGTTTGCCATTTACTAGTTATGCCATGACACTTGGCACACTTGGGTAAAAGAAACTTCACAGGGAAAATTGGTAGCATGACCATGCACCCCCTTACATGTTTTTTTTTTTAACAATTTATTTTGGTATCATTAACCTACAATTACATGAGCAATATTATGGTGATTAAACTCCCCCCTTCATCAGGTCCCCCCCACCAACCCTATTACAGTCACTGTCCATCAGCGTAGTGAGATGAGAATCACTACTTGTCTTCTCTGAGTTGTACAGCCCTCCCCGTGCCCCCCTGGACACCACATTTATTATTATTATTATTTATTTATTTTATTTTGGTTTCGTTAATGTACAATCACTTGAACATTATGGTTACTAGACCCCCTATTATCAAGTCCCCCCACCAACCCCATTACAGTCACTGTCCATCAGCGTAGTGAAATGCTGTAGAATCACTACTTGTCTTCTCTGTAAATACTGCCTTTCCCGTGTCCCCCCTCCTGCTACATTACATGTGCTAATCGTAATGCCCCTTTTCCACCCTTATCCCTCCCTTCCCACCCATCCTCCCCAGTCCCTTTCCCTTTGGTAACTGTCAGGCCATTCTTGGGTTCTGTGAGTCTGCTGCTGTTGTGTTCCTTCAGTTTTTTCTTTGTTCTTATACTCCACAGGTGAGTGAAATCATTTGATGCTTGTCTTTTTCCGCCTGGCTTATTTCACTGAGCATAATACCCTCTAGCTCCATCCATGTTGTTGCAAATGGTAGGATTTTTTTTTTCTTATGGCGGAATCCACTGTGTATATATACCACATCTTCTTTATCCATTCATCTACTGATGGACACTTAGGTTGCTTCCATTTCTTGGCTATTATAAATAGTGCTGCGATAAACATAGAGGTACATATGTCTTTTTCAAAATGGGCTGCTGCATTCTTAGGGTAAATTCCTAGGAGTGGAATTCCTGGGTCAAATGGTATTTCTATTTTGAGTTTTTTGAGGACCCTCCATACTGCTTTCCACAATGGTTGAACTAATTTACATTCCCACCAGCAGTGTAGGAGGGTTCCCTTTTCTCCACATCCTCGCCAACATTTGTTGTTGTTTGTGTTTTGGATGGTGGCCATCCTTACCGGTGCGAGGTGATATCTCATTGTGGTTTTAATCTGCATTTCTGTGATGATTAGCAATGTGGAGCATCTTTTCATGTGCCTGTTGGCCATCTGAATTTCTTCTTTGGAGAAGTGTCTGTTCAGTTCCTCTGCCCATTTTTAAATTGGATTATTTGCTTTTTGTTTGTTGAATTGTGTGAGCTCTTTATATATTTTGGATGTCAACCCCTTATCAGATATGTAATTTATGAATATATTCTCCCATACTGTAGGATGTCTTTTTGTTCTACTGATGGTGGACACCACATTTATTTAAAGCAGTTATTGTGTGTCACACTTCTCACTTTACCAAATCTATCTGTGGGTCCAGGGAAAATTCCATCCCTTATTTCCAGTGAATTTAGCTCTGTAACAGAGGGCAAGCATCAAGGCCTTTGAGGAGGATGGCTTCCTTTGCTCCCCAGACAGAGTCCAGGCAATGTGGCCAGAGGGGGTGTGACTAGGGTGGGACAAGAGATCTGAGCTGTCACTGGGTATCTGGCACCAATGCCCTGGGTGACAGAGTGTGGGCCCTCACGTCTGTGGGATTGTCCCATGTGGTGCACTGAGCAGACTGGATCAGAGCAGTGGTCCTCAGCCTTGGCCACATACTACACTCACTGGTGGATTTTTAAAGTCTCCATCCCCAGGTCTCACTTGGGCCAATTATAGCAGAATCTCTAGGGGTGGGGCCCAGTCCTCAGTATCCTCAAAGCTTCCGCATGGTTCCAGGGTGTTAGCAAAGCTAATACCTTGGATTAGAGCCAGGAGCAGAATTCCCACACCTGCCTGAAAATGAGAACCAACTGCACTGCCAATTTGCAAATACAGGTCCCCCAGCCCCTCCTCTGGGGGTATTGGCTCAGTAACTCTGGGAGCGGTACCTGGAATTTGTATTTTAGATTAGCCTTCTGGGTGATTCTCAAAGTCAGACAAATCTGGGAAACACGTAATCAGAGCAGCACTTGTCCAGCCTTGACATGCAAACAAATCTTTGTGGATCTTGTGAAAACGTAGACTTCAGTTCAGTGGGTGGGCCGTGGTGCATGAGCTCCCAGGTGCCGATGCCACTGGTCCAGGGACCCCACTTTGAGTAGCAGGAATTCAAGGACTCCCTGGGCACCTTCCACCTCCCTGCAGAGGCAACGAGCAGCCTAAAATTCTGCAGTCCCCAAAGCAGGTTAGCTCCCGCTGCAGTGAATCCAGGAACCCCCTCTACTCCCCAGGAGTGTGTGTGCCCTGCACAGCCTGCTTTGAGTTTCCTTTGCTTTCCCCACCCTCCCATTCCTGGCTGTTTTACTGTAAATGGGGAGCAGACTAAAAAGCCAGTAGGCAGGGGCAGGCGTGGGGTACCATACCTGCACAGAGCTGCTCAGGCTCCCCACTGTACCCTGCCACCTGGATGTGGCACCGTGGGCCAGGAGCCTGGCAAACCAGGAGCTTCCAGCGTGGAAACACAGCTCCTTTCCTGCAAGGCTTTTCCCAGAGATGTGTTTCAAGTACCAGTTGGTGTCCTTGTGCTTCTGATCTCTCCAGGCTTTCACAAGCCATTCCCTTGAATGATGACAGCGGTCTTGATATGCTGGGTTCAAAATCTTTCAGTTGGGGCTTTTTGTTTATGAAGCAGCATCAATTATTAGGGATTTCCAAACTGGCTTCCTGTCTGCAGCCGTTGGCATCTAGAGCAGCACCGCCAGCCGCCCGCCGTGGTGACAGCCGTGTTTTGCTGCTGCTGCTGGGCCCCACACATTCTGGGGGTGCGAGGGGGGACCAATGTGTTTGGAGTGTAAGGGATAAAAGCATGTTGAAACACCTGTGTTCCCCATGTTCAGTTACTCCCTGATCTTGCATGTTTTATTTGGTGGCTGTTATTTTGCAGCACGTTGTGAATGGAAGTCATCACTGAGAACATGTGCAGGAAAGAAGTGGATTTTTGTGGCTCCAGGCCCCCAGGCTGCCGAGGGAACCATTGTGCTCGCTCTGTGGCTGGGTGGCTGCAGCTTGCGTCATGTGCTGGTGAGGGGTCCCTTGGTCACTGGGCAATGTGAACCTCAGCCAACAGCATGGGCAAAGCGGGAGAGGGAGAAGAAAGGCAGTGGGAGAAGCAGGCCTCGAAGAAGAGAGAACATTTGGCTCAGGGACTCATATTTTTGGAAAGTTCACACATTTTCCAGAAGCAAGGGGCATTAGTGAGACTAGGTGTTTGAGATGTCCTGCCAGGGCCTGCCGGCAGGAGTCAAACAGTTCCTGAGTGGGGGCATCGGGCTGTGTCTACAAGATGACAGGAGGGCAAACTGTCTGGTGCAGAATGCAAAGAAGCTTTATTCTGGCATGGCTTAGATACACATGAATTGCCTACAGATTAGATTCACACACCCTTCTCAAGGACCTCAATCCAATCACTGAAGTATTGCCCACAGATCAATCTAATCGGATATTAATCCAATACTTAAGTCACATACGCGTGGGGGCATCTGGTCCAGGTGGCTGGCCTTGAGATAAGACCTCCCTGCATTCCTGAGATACTTGTTCCTGGAATTTAGGAAACTTTTCAAGGTTTCTTTGAATGCGGCCTGGTTCAGGCCCTGGATGGAGACTAGGCACAAAAACACAATCAGTCCTGTCCTGTCCTCTTGCTCCTTCTGTCCCAACCGCTCTCCACATCTCCCCCTTTTTTATTTTTTAAAATGCTTGAATGCATGGGATGGCTGTGCCTGTCTCAGGTTGGTCAAGAACGGGGATGGCCTTACCCGTCATCGGGCTGAGGGTAGCATGACCCATTCCCTGTCTTAGGTTGGTCCACTCCCCTTCTTGCCTTAACCGTCACTGGCTATCCAGCCTCCTAAGCCAAAATTGGCTGGGGGGATTGAGTGATAAGTTTCTGCTTGTGGGGCTTCCATAGATTTGCTTCAGCACTTTTTCTACCAAACGTAGTGCTGTAGGGACCAATCAATATAAGTAGAAGAAAGAGCATTAGAGCGCAGACAATGAAGGGGCTCAAGAGCTATTTTGGTAGAGGCCCAGGTGGGGACCATGGAGCTTAAACCTTCCAAAAACTCTCCTGCTAATTTTTCTGGTGACAGATCTAATTTTGCCTCTTGGATAGCCACTATCTCTTGATGTAGCTTTCTAGTATTCAACACATTAACTTGATCACCCAAGTAAAGCACCGTATGCTCTAAAGCTTGGAACTTATGTTCCACCTTGGAATCACTTGATTCTTGGGTGGCCCAGGCAAGAGACACATTATGAGCCAAATTGTCTACAAAATCTGCAGTCTCAATTTCTGATAGAGAAGTTACACAGGAAGTAAGGTTACAATTATTGCAGCTAACATAGAATTTTCAATTATTCCCCACATTTACATAGGCATCACCGATTAATAGAAGATAAGGGGGATTGACAAGCAAGCACTGTAAAATCTTTTGCATTATCATTAAAACCCTATTCCTCATTTTGATCATTCATGTTCACCCTTCATCCTGACGCAGCTGCCAGCTTCCAAATATAAGTTTGAGGATGCCCATTACTAGACCACCACATTCCAGCCGTCAGCTGATGATCTGAACAGTTATTGCAGGTAGACCAGTCCCAATAGTGCCCTGTTGACACATTACACCGTTTTGGGGTTCTTTCTATACAACGGGTCCATAAGATTGTTGCATTAACCCTCCTATTCTCTGTGCCACAATAAGGCACTTGCTGAGGGGAAAAAGGATGCCCATGGTCATACTCACATTTGGATTTACTCTTGGAATCGTTAGTCATCCCAGGATAGGACATATTCACCGTGGGCATGACCGCTCTGTTACCTTTGTTGTCCATAACATTGATACAATTGTCAGAAGGCCCAGCATGGAAGCACACCGGCATTCCTTTTCCTTGAGCTGAATAATCCTGATAAGGGCCCAGGGCAGGCGAATTCCTGGAGGTGGAAGGATGGCCCAGAATCCTGGTATCATTGACCTGGATAATGATCTCCGGGCCGTCCCAAATCGGTGGGTGGAGGATCGGAGGGTCTGGCACAAGTGCCCAGTGTGTGTGGTTGGCTCCCACGGCGGTCAGCAGAATGCAGAGGAGAATGAGCTTCAGCATGGCGGACCAGTCTTTCTGGGAGCCACCTGGCTCCTTCTGCATCCTGTGGAAAAACACAAACATGCCCTCGTCCGCAGATTAGTACTGGATCTGGGCCATTCCAATGACCCGTGAGAGGATCCTTCCACCTCACCCTAGCATATGAATCTTTTGCTTTTGGATGCCAAAGTCTATCTGCTGCAGACCTGCTCTGTGCATCTATGGTGAGAAAATTTAAAATAAAAAGTGCATGGTTTAAATAGTTTGCTGGAGTTTCTGGGTATAACACCCCCTTTTTTATTTTTTGAAGCTGATGCTTCAGGGTACTGTGTGTCCTTTCCACACTTGTCCTTGGGGATTGTAAGGAATACCTGTTTTGTGAAGGATTTGAAATTGCTTGCAGAAAAGCTGAAATGCACGGCTGGTATAGCCGGTCCCACTGTCTGTTTTAATCTCTTTTGGCACTCCTGTAATGCCAAAGCATTTTAAGCAATGGGCTATAACGTGTTTAGTGGCTTCTCCAGTTTGTGCTGTTGCCATAATAAAGCCAGAATGAATAGGTGTCTATAGAAATATGGACATACTTAAGTTTTCCAAACTCAGGTATTTTTGTAACATCCATCTGCCACAGCTGATTAGGCACAATACTTTGAAGGTGTGTCACTGTAGGTTGTTTAGGCCACTCATAGGGCCATTGATCACTGGCAAAAACAGATACATCAGCTCCAGTATCTAGGAGCCCTTATATTCTTTTTCCTCTTATGGTTAATGTTAATTCTGGACGTTTATTGCCAATGGGTTGAACCCAATACGCATCACACGAGCCAAAACCTGCCTGACCTCTTTTATCCTTTATATATTTGTTTGGAGATTCTACTTTTGGTAGGAGGATTAAGTGTGCAATTCTCTGAGGGGGTTGAATGATGGTAATGGCTGCTGGTGAATGAGCCATAATTTTTATTTCTCCCTCATAATCTGGGTCTATCCCACCTGGTGCTACTAAAAGGCCTTTCATGGTGGCCCTGCTTCTGCCTAATAATAATCGTACACATCCAGCAGGGAGTGGTCCACACACTCCTGTGGGAAGGGCCTGCATGCCCATCTCCGGGGTTAGTCCTGTGTAGGAGGGGGGACTGAGGTCCAGTCCTGCGCTGCCTGAGGTGGCTGGGTAGAGGTCACAAATGGATTTCCTTGCCTCAGGACGAAGGCTTGAAGAGCCCCATAACCCTGTTTCGGGGCCTGGGGCCGGCCCCTCCTCCCGTTTCCCTGTTCCTGATTTAGTTTATTTCTATTTACATCTCTTCTTGACTTACATTCTCTTGCCCTGTGATTGCCTCGTTTGCAGCGAGGACAGAGACCTGGTTGTCTTCCCGTGTCTAGCCTCTCGTTCCTATTTCTGTTTTGGCACTGCCTTATCTGGCGACCCATTTGTCCACAACCAAAACAGCTGCCAGGGGGCCCTGAAGTATTCCTTGTTCTGGAAGCCTGCTGCTGGAAAAGCACTTCTTTGAGTGTTTTCCCTTGAAGTGTGGCAGCCATGGCTAACCCTTGTGTGTAAGCTGGGCCCATGTCTGAACAGAGACTAATATAATCTGAAATTGTGCCCTTTTCTCTGAAAGGGCGAAGGGCTGCCTGGCATGCAGAATTTGCATTCTCATAGGCTAATTGTTTTACAAGGAGAAGGCCCGCATCTGTGTCTCCTATCAATCTGCTAGATGTTTGCATCAAACGAGAGACAAAATCTTGAAAAGGCTCATCTGGCCCTTATCTAATTTTAGATAAATCTTCGGATTGTGCCCCCCCTGAGGGCAGTTTCAGCCAAGCTTGCTTAGCAGCGGCATTTATTTGTGCATAGGTGGCAGGATCGAAGTCTAACTGCCTGTTAAGATCACTGTAGGGTCCGTCCCCCATAAGCATTTCAAAAGTTACTGGATGATTTTGAGCTCTATTAATATCAGCTGTCTTTTGACATTGCTCCGCATACTCTGATCTCCACAATAGATAATCTCCTCCACTTAAACAGGCTCGAGCAATAGCTTTCCAATCAGAGGGCGGGAGAGCATCAGCCGCAAAAGCAAGCCTCGAGCACAGCTTGTGTAAACGGAGCAGTGGCTCCATAGGATGAGCAGGCCATTTTCAGCTCTTTCAGTTGTTTGAATGCTAAAGGCTGATGGATTCTGTGCCTCACCCCTTGCCCGTCCACTTCCTCAAAGACCAGACAGGCTACAAAACCCGTAATATCTTCCCCTCTCTCTGAAGCTTGTTTCAGAGCCTTTTGCAGGGGAGAAAGCTGTTGTAGTGGCAACAGCTGTCTTTTATCTGGTCTAGGTTTTAAAGGCGGGACAGCCAAGGCTGTAAGAGGCGGTGCAGGGGGATCAAGCCCTGCAACTGACTGGGGGGAATTGGAGGAGTATATTTCAGTGCACCTTCAGCCATGAGCTTGCTAAAGGTTTTACACAAGCAAACCTCTGGCAGATCTAATTTTTCGGGCCTTTGTTCTTTAAGGTCTATTAAAGAGCCGCGATCGCTCTCCCATTCTTCCTCGTCCGCCACTTCCGATACAGTCTCGGATGGTGCGGAAGGAATGGATGGAGGGGCTTCAGCGTATATGGTCTCACTTTTACCTGTAGCCGAATTTAATCTCTGCCTCTCATGTCTAGGACCTAAACTATCTCTGATTAGAGTCCAAAGCCCAAAAGCGTAAGTAAAGAGCAAACGGCTATTCCCGTTTCCCATACTTATCTCTGTTGTAACACTATTGTTTATAGATAATGAGGTTTTATACTTCCACTTTTAGCTAGCGAAGTAGGAAAGAGCTAGGAGCGCCCCGCGCCTGACTCAAAGGCCAGGGCGGCCTGAAAAAGCAGGCTGGAAGTCAGAGACTGAGGAAGAGACTCTCCATACCCAGTCGGGCTGTCGGGGTCTGAATCCAGACATGCGGGCCTTTGAGGAGCCGCTGAACTGCAGCCTCAGCCTGGACTCTCGCAGCTGCCCACGGCTTTCCTCAGTCCCTCGCATCCAAGGAGGTGCCGTTGAAAGGGAATCCTGGCCTCCGCTCAGCTGACGTTCCCGGCTCCCAGGGGAGACGGGGGATCCACTAAGGGAGACGCAGGGGAACCTGTCGCTCAAGACTTGAGAACGGCAGCCGGGCTGGTCCCGTTTAAGTGGCTGACGAGCGCCCGATGTTGTGAGCCACAGACGGCCTTTTTTTTTTTTATAAGGAAAGTAAAAGAGAAAGGCAGTGTCTGTTCCCCGGGGTTATAATACCGTTTATTATACTCACGGACTGTTGGTCCTTTTCTTCAACTCCTGTCTTTACCACCGACCCCGCACTTTCTTGCCCGCGTGCTATGGCAGAAGTGCTTCAGATCCGCAGCGCCGCGTCTTCTCTCTTGGTGGCTCCCTGGCGTTGCTCCCCGGTACTCGGGTCCCTGTTCAGGGACCACTTTCTGCCGGGGCCTGCCGGCAGGAGTCGAACAGTTCCTGAGTGGGGGCGTCGGGCTGTATATACAAGACGACAGGATGGCAAACTGTCTGGTGCAGAATGCAAAGAAGCTTTATTCTGGCATGGCTTAGATACACATGTATTGCCTACAGATTAGATTCACACACCCTTCTCAAGGACCTCAATCCAATCACTTAAGTATTGCCCACAGATCAATCCAATCGGACATTAATCCAATACTTAAGTCACACACACCTGGGGGCATCTGGTCCAGGTGGCTGGCCTTGAGATAAGACCTCCCTGCATTCCTGAGATACTTGTTCCTGGAAACTAGGAAACTTTTCAAGGTTACTTTCAGAGTCAGGCCTGGTTCAGGCCTTAGATGGAGACTAGGCACAAAAACACACTCAGTCCTGTCCGGTACTCTTGCTCCTTCTGTCCCAACCACTCTCCACAGTGTCCTTTGGATAACAACTGCAGGAAACCCAGCTCAAACCAGCTTAAGCAAAAGAAGAGGTTTATGTACTCATGTCATGGTAGCACTGAGGTGTGTTGGCTTCAGTCACAGCTTGATTCAGGGCCCCAGGGTCCCTCACCATCCCTCCGCTCTTGTGAGGGACGGGCGTGGGCTTCATTCTCCGGTAGGCTCTCCCTGGGCGCAGGCCCCAGGCCGGCCACACTTCCGCATCATCTGCTTAGCAGCCCCAGCTAAAATGAAGCTCCTTTCTCTCGGACGAGCTGTGGGGCGGCCTGCGTTCCTGCTCCTGTTCCCACGGCCAGGAGGAGCCGGCACTCGCATCGGCCACATTTGGGCCTCCCAGCCCTCCACTCTGGGGGGAGTTAATTCCAAGCAAGTCCCAGGGATGAGAGGGGATCAGCCAGGCTTCCCGGAGGGGACTGGGAAAATCGGCATGCCGTCTGTAAGTGGAGGGAAGTGGTGAGCGTCAGGACAGCGCGCGGCACCTGGGGCAGGCCAGCTCCGCCACCTCCTCGTGGTGTGCGGGGGCTGCGTCCTCATCCCTGGGAACACAAGGGTTTGACTCAGCCCGGTGACTCATAACCATTTTCAAGAACTGGCACCCCTTTGAGAATCGGTTAAGAAACATGCACCCCGCACCTCCCAGAAAATACCTGTAGTCAACAGTTTGTATCTAATTTCCACGGGTCACAGGACCTGTGGGGGCGCCCGGTGCCAAATCCCCGGCCCCAGCGCTCTCCAAGGCAGAGGGTTCCAGTCACCGGGAGAATGCGGGCCTCCTCCAATTCCCCTGATGAGCATTCCTGCGGGACTGGTGGGAGCATTGGCACCCCACGCAGGTGCAGGCCCCTGGGGCATTCTGACGCAGCGGGGCCCTGGGAATCAGGGAAGCACGTCCAAGACCCTTTCAGCTGTGGGACTTAGCATCATTCACAGTGAGCTGAGCTTTTGGCTGGGATGGAATGAAGGCAGTCGGCAGCAAGAGTTTCTCTTAGAAGACTAGATCTGTGTACCGAGGAGTCATTGACTCATTCCTTCACAAGTGTTCCCTGAGCACTTGCTGGGCGTCAGAACACTGGGTGGGGGCTGGTCACTGCTGGCCCTAGCAGGTGGTCCCTGGGCCCGAGAGGCTGGTCCGGGGCCTCTGGGACCAGTGGCCCATCGGACCCGCTGAAGCTTGGCCTCTTGGCAGCCTGATTGACAGGTCTGGTGAATTCTCAGGATGACAGTGAGGGGCTTCTTCTGTTCACTAAATCCTAAAAAGACTCCCACCCTAAGAGTGAAGGTGGGAAATCCCATTTATGCCCATTTCTTGCTCTCAGGTGCTTCTCGCCTGAGCACTTACCTGAATATGCAATGAACAGGCTTCGGGGAGCGTTTGTTGTCACTGATGTCGTCCCCAGCGGAAGCTGCACACATCAGTCAGCCTGATGTCAATGTTGGCAACTCTGTTAAATGTCATGTCTCAGTCCCACAAGATGGTCTGGTAAACATGGGGGTTACTATAGCGCCAGGCACATGCCAGGCACTCAATATATGTATGTGTGAATTAATTAAAGGATGAGTGAGTCAACAGTAAGCGAGCAATGGAGTATTCCAGAAATTATTTTTTAAAAACAAAAGATGGCTTAATGCTAGGACAAGGCCTGGATATGATCTACAGGGAGGAGCTCTACCCCTTGCCACCCCACCTCCCCCAGCCAGAGGCCTGGCACCTCTCACCCGTCCCGTGTGTCTCCGGCCTGGCGCTCCTGACCCTGGGGCCCATAGTCCTTTGTGGAGGGGCCATCCTGCGCACTGCAGGAGGTTGGGCTGTACCCCCAGCCACTCCCCACCAGATGCCAGTAGCAGCCCCCACCAGGTGTGACAGCCCAAAATGTCCCTAATTTTGCCAAATGTCTCCTTGGGGCAAAATCATCCCCAGCTGAGAATCTCTACCCACAGATTTTATATAAAGGGTTCCATTGCCTAAAAGGACAGTTCAAACTGTTTGAACCAGAGTCCAGGAGGGGTCTTCCCAGGCACCCCCAGCTGGGGAGTCGAGGCACCAGAGGTGAGCAGTGCCTTTTCCACTGAGGTCGGATTTGGGCTGTTGACTTTTGAGGGTCCTGTTCCCTTGTTCTGGGGCTCCTTTGTAAAAGACGAAGTGAGGCGGCTTCTCCCCAGGTGGGCCCAGGCAGTCGGCACAGCTGAGCTCTCGGGAAGGCGTCCAGTGATAACTGGGATTACACGATGCACCAGCTGCTGTGTTTGAGCGCCGAGGTGCACACACCCTGCGCTTTATCTCATTAAGTCCCCAACACCGGGGGCTAGTATTAGCCCCATTTTGCAGTTGAGGAAATCGAGCAGGAGGGTGAGGTTGTGTTAGTCACACAACAAGCCCATGGTGGAGGTGACATTCTAATCCAAGTCTGTGTGACTCCACAAGGACAAGACATCTGCTCCCCCCAGCTCAGCTGACCTCTGTCTCCTGGGGGGTCTCACCCAGGAGCGATGGGGGCTGGGAGCTGTCCCTGAATCGAGGGTGCAGAGAGCTTCGATGGCAGGGAAGCCTCTGCCTTTATCCCTCCTGGACCCCAGAGCCCCTGAGAGGTGGCACCCGGGGCTCCGCCCACGCGCTAGGGGTGAGGCCGGCCCTGCTCACAGGGACAGGAGTCCAGCCTGGGGTTCTCTCCAGCTCACCTCATTCTTTTCCCGTAGGGTGTTTTTCCTGAATGTCCCATTCGATTCTGTCATTGAGCGGCTGACCCTGAGAAGAACTGATCCTGTCACTGGAGAAAGGTGTGTGTCAGGCTTCTGGTGGCTGGCTGGCTGGCCCAGAGCTCCAGGGCAGGCCTCGCTGGGGAGTCTCCTCTGACTGTCTGTCTGTCTGATGGATGCCACAGCAGGATGGCTCCAGGGCTGACACTGGTGGCTGCGGGAAGAAGGCTCTAGAAAGAGGGCTTGGCTCATCCAGTTAGCAACTCTGTATAGTGTCTGTCAACCCTTTTTGCCTGGAAGAGTAACCAGGAAATTAATGACTCAAGTGCTATAGGAATTGGAGAAATAGTCCCTTCCTCTGTTCTGGGGCCACAGTTCCGACAGCAGCACGTGGAATGGCCGCCCTGGGCAGGCATCACCTGCTCGCCTCTCTGTGCCTTTGCTTTCGCTGCGATGCACCCCAGAAGTGGCTGCCGTACGAATGCAGCCATGGTTCACATCACAGGTCATCTGTGAGCCTTCCCATAGTCACAGGAGGTAAATTCTGGGCTTTGTTCTGCAGTTTGACCAAGTCAGTCACTGTGTACATGTTGAAGTGGAGTTTAAAGTCCCCACAATCACAAAAAGGTAGAAGCTCCATCCTCCCTGGTTACCAGGCCATGATTCTTGGTTACCAGGAGCACATTCTTGGTAGGGACTTAGAAGTGGAGTGGAGAGGTGCAGGCAGGGAACAGCAGGATTTGTCTAAACTAAGGCTGATGTCTCACCCTTGCTCGACCATGTCAAGAACAATGGCCTCCCTGCCCCGGGGTCTCTCCCAGCAGTGACTGTGGCGCTTCCTGTCATCTGCATTCACATTTGTTGTTAAAATGTCCCACTCCCCCGTTTGACTGAAAGCTCCGTAAACAGAGGTAGCATCTGCCTTGCTTGCCATTACATTGTCAATAGCAGATATAATGCCAGATGGGTAGCAGGTGCTTAATAGATCTTGTTGGGAAGGAAGAATAAGGAGAAAGGAAGGGAAGGAAAGAAATAGAGGAATTTGGCACTTGATATATTACATTCTGTCCTTCTTTTATTTATCTGTAGCCCTCTCCCTGAGGCAGGGACCATGTTTGGGGTCTCTGAAGCTCCAGAGCTCAGCTGAGGATGTGAACACAGCCGGTGCTCAGGGACAGTTTGGTGGCAGTGGTGACCAATGGGTCAACAGTCGGGCCTCTTTCTCCCCTGCCCTCTGGACTGGACCACGGTCCCCTGCTTCCCTTCCTCTCTTGTAGGTACCACCTCATGTACAAGCCACCTCCAACCATGGAAATCCAGGCCCGTCTCCTACAGAACCCGAAGGATGCTGAAGAGCAGGTCAAGCTCAAAATGGATCTGTTCTACCAGAATTCTGCTCAACTGGAGGAGTTCTACCGGCAGGCCATCACCCTCAATGGGGACCAGGACCCGTACACGGTCTTCGAATACATAGAAAGTGGGATCATTAACCCCCTGCCCAAGAAAGTTCCCTGATGGGCCCAGAGCAAGGAGCATCCCCCAGGGAGACAAAGGTCACCCCCACCCCAAGCCTCTGGAACCCGAGCCAAGCCAATAAAGAGTGCTGGGTTCAGTCTTGCGTGTCCTGAGGTGAGGTGGCTGGAAGGTGGCCTTGTTTGGGGGTCTGGGAACTCAGGGCAGGCAAAGCCCAGGAGGCAGTGAAGTAGAGCGGGGCAGGCCGCACCAGCCCCAAGGCTACAAGCAGCCTCAGAACCCTCAGGACCTCTGTCTTTTCTCACAAGCAAGACGGGGTAACCACAGCCCCTGCCTCTGGGATTGTTGTGGAATTAAATGAGGAGATGCAGGTGAAGCGGTTGGCACAGTGCCTGGTACACAGTGGGTTCTCAGTAAATGTAGTTTTAAAAAGAGCCATGCTCTCTAGAGCAGCAATGTCCGGAGGACTCTCTGGGACGATGCGTGTGCTCCCTCTGCCCCGTCCAGGATGGCAGCCGCTAGCTGCAGGCAGCTGTTGAGCCCTTGGAACATGGCTAGCGCAGCTAAGGAGATAGTTTTTAATTTTGCTTGATTTTCACTAATTTAAATGTAAATAGCCACATGTGACTAGTGGCTGCTGTGTTGGACAGTGCAGTTCTAAACAACTCAACTGTTTCTTAAGATTTGCTAGAACTCCATAGAAGGCCTGCCTTCAGGTCACACCGAAACAGCCTCCCTGGGGCCTGTAGAGCCTCCTGGGCCCAGGGGTGGACCCTGAGGGGCAGGGCGCTAACATCTGAGGCTGATGGAGCTCTTGTTCCTCTTCCATGAGCCCCTGCTCCCCCATTAATTTCCCTTATCTCATCAGGTGGGTACTTGGGGGATCTCCCCGTCAAAAGAAGACACAGTAGCCATGGAGGGTTAAGTGGCTGGCCTAAGGTCACCCGGGTGCATGGCTAAATCAGAGCCTGGTGCTTGGCACTCTCTGCCTGCTGGGCCTCAGCAGGCCAGGCCAGCCTGGGCACAACCCTGGGGCCCCAGCGTCAGGGCTCGGGAAAGCTTGGAGACTTGAGGCCTGATGGCTAATGCCCTTCTAGCCTGGAGCAGCCCAGAGTCCCTCCAGCAAAGACGGGACCCTGGCCCCAGCATGGCAGCCAGTGAGCATGCCAGCCGGTAGCTGGTGTGCCCTGACCCAGTCTCCTCGGCCTGCCCTCCTACTTCTGCCCCATCACAGGCAGGTTGAGACCCAGGCCTGACCCTCTCCGGATTCTTGTAAAACCAGAGCAAAATAGTCATTGCCTGCTAGGTATTGTGGGGTGAGATGAGTTCACACATATAGTGGCCCCAAACAGGGCATGGCTCATAGTACATCCTGGATAAATGCTGTCACTGTCCCTCATCTAACTCAGCTCCCCTAGAGGTCAGCTGTTTAAATCCTTGGGTGAGGAAATCGGGGCTCAAGGAGAAGCTAAATGACTTGCCCAGGGCTGCGTGTACTAAGTGGCAGCAGAGGGTCAGCACCCAGGTCCACCCTGGCGGGTCCCTGAACTCCTCCACATGCGTGAGCACCTGCCCACCTGGCACCATCGCTGTTGGAGTCGCAGAGGGCATCCCGGCCTGTGGGGCTGGCGGGGATACCGGCCACAGGAGCAACACGTGGACAGGCGGCGCTGGTGCCCTTCCCGCCACTCCGTCGTCCCTGGCCGCCTGGGCTCCTGGCATTGGGCTGCGGGCGGCGGGCGCTGGGGCCGCACTGAGATGCGCTCACGGGCCCTTGCCGGAGGCGCCCCTCGAGTGTATGGGGGACGGGGGCGCCACACCGGGTTTGGCCCAACACGCTCCTGCTCGTGTAGATCGCGTCCTCGGAAGCGACGCGAGCAAATGGCACGGTCTCCTCCCCGAGGCCGCCGCTCTTTGCGAAGCGAGCCTTCCCCCTCCGGCAGTCCTGCTGCAGGACCCTTAGGCTCCCAGTTGGGCGCCTTGCTGGAGTTGTTGGCATCCAGTTCCCGCCCGCTGTGCTGGTCCTGGGCTTCCTGGTCGGGAGGCGCCCAGTCCCCGGGCTGCAGGGCAATCGCCTTGTTAATTTCCAGATCAGCGGCAGCACTTGAAGTTAACCTCGGAAGTCTGATTAACGGTGGTAACTCGCAAGAGAACCAATCATTCCGATGTTGTCATCACTAAAGCACGTGATTCATTCCAACCTCTTATGGTAGTAAGTCGTCACCACAAACTTCCTCTGCTCTGCTCCCAGCGTGTCACCCTGGTGTGTGTCTGTTTGCACTGTCCCCTCCCTGCCCCGCCCCTGGCAGCCTCCCCAGGACTCTCCCCTGTGGAACCCTATACCTGGCTGCGCCGATGAGCCCACACCTCTGGCTGTTCCGAGCTGAGCTAATCACCTTCTCTCCCAGGTACTCGGGAAAAGATCAGAGGGCAGCTGGTCAGCCTCTTCCTGCCACTTGCAGGAAGGAGAGGATATCTGGAGTCTGTGTGGCCCCTGCGCAGCGCAGTGCAGCAATGCAAGTCATCAGGCATGTACCCACTTCATTCACTCCACAAGTATTTTCTGAGGGCCTACTATGTGCCCAGCACCAGGGACTTAGCAGAGAAAAAAGGGACAGAATTTCTGCCACTATAAAGCTTCTGTTTTCCAAAGACAATGGCAGAAAGATGAGAGAAGACAGACTGTCTGGTTTCTGATGGCTCCTGAGACCCATCTCTGTCCTTGGGCCCCATGAAACATCCCTAGGCCTTCCCTGCATGCTCATCTTTTTTTGCAGGAAGTCAGACAAGGTTCCTGGGCACAGTGGTGTGGTTAGGGTGAGTCTAGGGGTGTGCCCAGGGGCCCTGGGAGCAGGCAGGAGAGATTTAAATATGGTAACCGGGGAAATGCAGCAGTAATGGGATAGTGTCCCACACTTCGAGGCTGGCAATCATGTAAAAACTCCTTCAGGCCAGCAGGGCTGGGAAGGGCACCGCCACGTGGAACACCACTGGGGTCACCTGGGAAAGTGAGTGGTACAGCGTAAGAGACTGCAGGTGAGTTAACGAACGCGTGAGAGGCACCTGAGGAGCTCGTTTACCTTGCAGATTCTAAGAGCCCACCTCCTGGCGCCCGACGGAGCCTTGACTTCTCACGGTCAGCCTGGCTCGGGTGCTACTGAGAGAAACACTTTAGGATTAGCAGGTGCACGTTCCTGCCGGCAGCCTGAGGGTGATGCCCCAGTGCAGAGGAGGGCAGAGCTCCGAGGGTCAGCCCCAGAGCGCCGGAGCAGAAGAGCTGGGCCGAGTCACCTCGGACTCCTGGGCACCCAGCACCACCACTTTGGAGTCTTTAGGGTGACACATTATTTCCACCTGGCCTGCAGTATTGCTTCTCGTTTGCATCGAGGCTGGCAGCGGCAGTTTCAGGGGCTTCCACTTGGCCCTTTCTCCCCAGGTCAGAGGAACAGTGGTAAGTTTATTCCAGATAGGAACTCTGGAATTGGGCCAGTGGCCACAGAGTGCAGTTTCAAGTCTACTGACCCCATTTTAACCATTGCTGGTTAAAATAAAACAATACCTTGGTGGTCTATTATCCCAAAGCTTGCTGCTGTGGTCAGTACAGTCCCCGTTCTCTAGCAGTTGGGCCACTGCCACCGGGTCTCTGCGATTCTGGAATTCAATTCTGATTCCTTGGCAGAAACTCTTGTCAGTCCAGCCTAGGGGACAGCCACCATGCAGCTTCTGACTCCAGCGCCCACCTGTTGGCTTCACCTGGAAGGGTGTGCCTGGTCTCTCTGGGAAGCAAGGGCAGCAGGCTTGTGTGGCGTGTTGGAACGGTGCAGCTCAGGCCACCGTCTGGCTACGGGATCCTTTTGGGGCCTCAGTGGACTCCCTAGTTACACAGGGCACTGTCCAGGTGTCCTCGCCTGTGTCACAGAGCACTTCTACAGTGGTAAGACCCCCCCAAGCCCCCGCTGTCTGTTCCCCTTTTTCACCCTATGCCCTGGCTTCTGCCAGCTCAGGGCCTGTGGCTGTGGCCACTTTGCAGCGTCCTTCTAGGCCGGGGACCACCCTACCCCCGTGGGAGGCCCTCCTGGCTGACGGGGAGGCAGTGAGGGGGAGCAAGAGCAGACCCTGAGGAGGAAGCAGGCATCAAGCTCGCTCTCCAGGCAACAGGTGCTGCTGTCCTCTGTCGGGGGGATCCAATCTGCTGGCCGACGGGATTCAGCACTTTCAGGGCTCTGTCCCAGATCTCCGGGTCCTTACCAGAACCCTGACTTTGGTCTAGGAGGTGGCAATGCCTTCAGGCCCCTTTGCAGTCCCCAGGTGGTCCACTGGTGCCACTTGCTGACCACCTGGCAAGTGGCCCAGGTGCAGACTCCCACCTGAGGGGGCTACTCTCCGGGGCACTTAGGTACCAGTGTCCCCAGAGCAGACTGAAATGAGGGCTTTGGCTTATCTGGGAGGTGATCCAAAGAAGGTGGAGAGATGAGGAGTGCAAGGGAGAGAAGTGGGGAGAACCTTAAAATGGTGGTCATGGCGGGTCACTGTTCTGGGAAGCTGGCTCCATCATGGGAGGGAGGCCCGGGACTCTGCGGGGAGCGGTCAGAAGACCAGACCCTGCCTCCATCCAGCTGTGCTGAGCAGGCCTGGCGCCTCAGCTTCCCCAGCTGCTGGGCCGCGCTGAGCAGGCCGCCAGGGCGCTGGAGAGCCTGGGCAGAGGCTGACCCAAGGGGGCACGGGCTGCTAGCCTCTCTGTGCCGCAGACAGCAGTTACCGCAGGTGCTGCGGGCTCCCGACGGGGAAGAGCGCACGGCAAGTCCGACCTTGGCAGCACCCAGCAGAAAAAAGACGTACATATGGGTGGAAAACGACTTAAAATGGAGGCCAAAAAACAATGGAATTAGATTTTTAAAGTGCTGTGGGGAGAAGTGTGTGTGTATATATATATATAAGTATATAAAATACATATTATTACATATATATTATATATAACTTAAATGACAATTTATGTACCTTTATAATATAAATTATTACTAAACTTATATAAATATATAAAATATGTTTTAATGTAAATTACATAATTTCCACTATATCCTGTGAAAATATTCTCCAAAGATGAAGTGGGTAAAAAGAAAAAATACTGCATATAAACCAGTTCTTCCTTTTTTCTTTTTTAAAGGAGGGCTAAATACATTTATCAGACCAATAAAAGCTGAGCAAATTGGTGACAGCGGAGCAGCACTACGGTGAGGGCACGAGACTGACAGCAAGTGGGGACTTGGTTCTCCAGGAAGGAACGGGGAACCAGTGCTGTGGACGGGTGTGCGTGCCTCAAATTCCTGTGTTGAGGCCACTACCCCCAGTATGATGGTAGCTGCAGGTGGGGCCTTTGGGGGGGTGACTGACTAGATGAGGGCATGAGGGTGGGGCCCTCAAGTTAGGGTTAGCACCCTTCTAAGTAGAGGGTCCTGCTCCCTGCTCACCCACAAAGTGGTCACATGAACTCGCAACGAGAGGGTGGCCATTGACAAGCCAGGAGACACCTTAGAATGAAACCGACCTCCTTGGCACCTTCCTCTTAGACGTACCAGCCTCCAGAAGTGTGAGAAATTAATGTTTTTAAGCCACCGGTCTATAGTATTTTGTTATGACTGCCTGAGCTAAGACAAGTGGCTGTTTAGAACAAAATCACTTTGCATGTTGCGTTTATAATGTATGTAGGACAGTATGTGACCATGACATGACAATGATGGCATGAAGGTTGGGGAACATAAACAGAGATCTACCTTTTGATTAGGGTTTGTTCAGTGTACCTTTCCATCCTTTAAAGCTTTCTGTATCCTTGTATTTTATATCTATATCACTTACAAGCAACAGGGTGTGTTTTCTTAAATCACCCTGATAAGCCTTCAGTTTGGGCCACCTGTTTATTTACATTTAATGTAATCAGCACTCTACTTGTAAATCCGTTCTTACTATGTTTCATTCTCCAGTCTGTTTTTCTCCTTTCTTGCCTTTGGATCATTCTAGACACCCTCATTATCACAGCTCCTGTGGACTTGTTTTCCCTGTTCCTAGATAACGCATGGACCTGAGCAGCGGCCTCCCGACTTGCGGGCGCCCGTGACCGCGGAGCCTCCCAGGGCGCTTGCCCCGGGCGGCTGGTCTGGGCCGACTTTTGGTTCTTTTCATTCTTTGCTGCTTCCCTGAACTTCCTTCCACCTCGTATTTGGAATTCCCTTCAGTTCTGGTCTGGTGATAGGTTATTTCCCATTTTTACTGGTCTGAAACTGTCTTGCTTTCATTCCTAAAGGACATTTTGTCAAGTCCAGAGTCCTTGGCTGATGGGTGGCTGTTTCCACACCTTGAGGGCGCCCTGTTGCTGCCTCCTCGTGTGCACCATTTCTGTCGAGAACTCATCTGGACGTCTTATCACTGCTCCTTTTAAGGTAACCTTTTTTAACATTTTTCTCTTGATTTTTAGTAGTGTCACTATCATAGCTGTAGGTGTGTCGCTTGCCTTTTTCTCCTGTTTGGTGCTTCCCGAGCTTTTCTGGCTGTTCTCAGCAAGGGCATGTGTCTGAATTACATGGTTATGTTGGACTTCCTGTAGGGAATCAGCAGATGCTGTTTACCTGGCACTGTTAGGACTATGCGCTCTAACATGCTCCAGGAGCTCCATGATATGCCCCCTCACAGGCCTCCTCCTTTTTCTGGAACAAAGACGCACTGCATCGCCTCTGAGGAAGGTGGTGGCTGTCTCTGTACCACACACAGCTCTGTACCCCTGCCCGAGCCTGGGCATCACCAACCTTCCTGGTGCTCATCAGGCCTGAAGAGGTTTCCAAGCTTCGCCACAAGCCACATGAACCCGATAAAAATATGCACGCAATATACAAGTAATTCTGCTATATATTTATTTTGAATAAAAAAGTGGCCAAGATAATACTACTAGTGGCTCTGCATACAAAACACGACATATCAAGGTTATTTCACATTTACAGAACTGCCATTCTGTACAGCACTGGATATTCACAGCAACTTCATTAGACTCTAAGTACTAGAATCATACAAGCAATTGAGGGGAATCCAAAAAGGAAAAAAGCTAAAAACCAATGATCTTTCATTAACTGGAAAATTGGCCCAGCAGCTAACTGGTAAGAAACGGAAGGCCTGTTATATTCCTTTATTGAGTAATAACTAAGGTAAGACTGCCCCACAGGGCTGGATACTGACAAACACCCTCCAAATTTTCTGTTTCATTTTCTCTATCTTCTCCATGTCAAACTTTCCCCAGAAACCTCTGGCCTAATATTAAGTAAAAGCCCAGCACACTGGTATATTACCTTCAGGAAAAGAGGGCTATACCGTGCGAAGGCCAGAGCCTGCCTCAAACCCGAGAGAGAACTTGGCCCTCTTCCGGTCATTAGTTCTTTGCGGTTTTGAATACACTGGAAAAACGAACCGTGCTTTATAAAGGTCAAGGTGGAAGGAAGTTACTCACTCATTCTCGGCCCCAGGAGCACCTACTCTGTGCAAGGAGGCACTGGACACTAGGTGCTGCAGGAACCGCCGATGAAACAGTTCCTGCCCTCAAGGAGCTTACAGTCTAATAAGCACTATGTACACGCCTACAATGGAGAGAAGCAGCCAGTTTTTCTAGATGGGGGGCACCCCAAGCCAAAGGTGTTAGCATTTGTAAGGTTTCATTTAAACACTAGGAGTCTAAGGCCTACCGCCCAGTCAGAGAGAAGGGTTTAAAGACCATCTTTCTGTGGCTGTGAAATGTTTAGATGCCTGTTCGTTTTATTTCAAAAAACTGTCACATGTAAACACATAAATAATGGAAAGCCAAGCATAAAGAATAGCACAGGCCTTGGGTAAACATAAAGCCTCGGTCACTGCACATAGGAGTTCTCTACACAGTCTTATTTCTGTATAAACAAATTTAATACTCAAGTTCCTGTGACACCTTGAAGTACAAGTCTGAGTCAACGTCTTAAAAAAGACATAATTCATTTTTGCGTTTAATTCCACATTAGTAGCAAAACCAACACAAGACACCCTAAATCCTACCAGCCTGTTAGCCAAGTGTAAAACTGAAATGCCTCAAAGCCCCAGCCTCTAACATCATCCAACCTAACTTCTTTGTAGGAACTTTATGAAAGTAACAGGATTTCGGGGTAGTGAGGTAAACATATTTTGAGATTAGAAATAAACGTAAGATTTAGAGTTCTGAAAAGTAATTCCACCCCACCCACTTACAATATTCCAATGAGAACACCTGTGCCTTCCCTTCAGCATGTCAGCAGGACCACTTTTCCCTTCCTCCAGCTTCTCCCAAGCCTGGAATGAATGAACAGACACCATGCTGGCAAACACATCACATTGCTCTAAATGAACTCACTGACTAGGACCTCAGATTTTTATTGTCCCCCACAAAGCACAATGCAAAGAAAATGCAAGAAAAGACGAGTCGCCTAATTGGCTAAACAGGTTGGGGGAGAAATATTCTTATACCAAAAGGATTTTCTTTCCAGAACATCTTTATAAACAGTCATTTCCCAGTTAAATTTGTTGATTTTCACAGCAAGTTTTCAGAAACAGCCTTGTCTTAAAACTACATATGCAGATGGGCGGCTGCATCCTATCTACCAGTCTCAGCCAACCTAGTTAAGTCCTATTACTGATTTACACCTGCGCCACGGGAACGAGTTCACAACCTTCTGGAAACCCTGCTCTCTCACCAGGCTAGTGATGCTCGGCACTTCACATCATCAGAAGCAACTCTATATTCTGCAATTTGACTTAAGGACAAATTTCACAAGTTCTATAACCAGTTTGAACAGCAGATGTGTTAGACATGATGATCCTAACTCCAAAACTTTTTAGCTTCCAGAAAGGGCAAAGTTTAATAACTATGAGACTTGAGACATAATCTAAAATTCTGCTTGAAGCTGCCCAATGATACTTCCACTAATACTAAAATGAAAACAACTGACTTTAGTTAGACCTTGAGAGGTGTTTTGAAATCCGACAACCTTGAGAGGAAACGTGAGGTTCCTGAGACACTGCAGTTTACTGCACCCCAGCAGCATGCGGAGGGGTGTGCATGTGCGCAGAGATAAATCCCCACTCAGTTACGGAAGCCATGCAGACTCTCAACAGTCTGTGGTGGGCTGCCTATGAAGAGATGCATTTACCTCTCTGGCTATTTGCCGCCCAGTCTCTAAGCAGAAAGAAAAGGCAGAATATACTTTTCCTTAAAAAATTTAGGCCTGCTGACTTTGAATATAACCCATTCAGCTTAGCTTTAACCAGAAGTTTTGCTTGTCTAGAATACTGGCTTGGGGAGCGGTGTGGGTGGTGGCAAGGAGCTAAAATCTAGCCCAAAGCCCAGCCAAGAGTCACTCAGCCCTGACGGGACTGTGCTGAAGAGTTCTGAAGAAAAGCAGGTAATTCACCAGCACCTGACACTGTTACTTTGAGAGAGAAGAATTCCTGTTCAACAGTTTCTTCTAGGAAGGGAGGCCTATACATGATTTAGTTTTTTGAAACTTTATCACTAATCTGTTTTTCTCTCAAATACAAACCCAGTTCGCTCTGACCATGTCCTGCAGCAGACAAGTGGAGGCACAGGAATCAAGAGGACCTCTCCAGGAAAGAAAGCAAGAGAGGTTGGGGCAGAGAGGCCACACAGCCCCCACGGACGTGGACCAGTGACACTGGTTCCTGGCTGCAGCCACTTGCCAAACTCCAAAGCAGCGTGACTGTGGCAAGGCGAGCAGGTGCTCCGTAAAGCCAGCATTGGTCCTCTTAACAAGCACTGTAAGCATCAAAATTTCTTCTATGTCTTAGCTGATACATTATAATTACAATGTATTTTAATACTTAACTAATACCTTTTAACATTCTTTTAACTTAATTAACCTGTGATATTTGCCAACAGATCCAATCCACATGCTTCAATATTATTTTCTCAGAAACTTTTTAGAGGGAGCAGAAAAATGTCACCCTCAGCCATGGGCTTCACCAGTGGTTCTAATAACTTCTGACACTGAAAAACAATTGGTAGTGGCAGATAGAATACTAGGTAGAGACTGCTTAAAGTCTGGGTGGTGGACAGACATGAGGACTTCAGAATGAATATCATGCCTAACAAGCTATCAATTTCTTATCTAGAAAAATAAGGACAAATTAACCCTAGGCAGAGAAAGTGGGAGCCAGGTGTGGGTATCAGATGCCCAAATGCAAGTGTTGTAGCTGCAAAGGTCTAACTGTATAGAATCTGTGCTCTGCACTTTAATGTGGTGCAGCAACATGACACGTGCCATCCCTGCCATGGTTATTAGAGTGACAGCTGAAATAAACTTGAAATCCACTAAATAGGTCAGGCAAATTTTAGGAGGTACAGAGTGATACATCTAAACTGGGAGAAGCAGCCAACTCTGCAATTCCTGGTGTCCCTCCTCTTTCCCAAGGTCCCACTGGCCAAACTCTAGCGTCACGTCTGCTGACCGTATTGAATTCAGAAGTGGACTGCGTTTGCAATGCTCCCATTAGTTGAAATCTGCTCTCGCAGGTCCGTGATCAACCTCCACGATGGGGGTGGGGTGGGAGGAGGGGGTAAAGCCGCCCTACTCATGTGCAGAAACTTGGGCTTGAGATGTTACCCGGATTTCATTCTTAAGAACGTCAGGCCTAGCCCCCTGCAGCGAAAAGCCATGCTCTAGTAAAACAGTTGCCATACTTAGTCCTATGCAGACATACAAAATAATTTGGCAGATCCCTTTTAGTTAACTCCTAAGAGTTACAGTTTCCCAAAAATGCACAGCTGCTTCAAATAAGAACTTAATGTAAGTTTTAAAAGGCAGCAACACAAAATTCCCCAGTAAGAAAAAATCAACTACTGACTCTGGGAACAAAGAGTGAAACTAAGCATTCCATGTTACAAAAACTGCAATAATTCTTGACATGGTATCAATGTTTACTGTCTTACTTATTGTAAAGTGAAGCAGCTACAGCACAAATGACCACAAACAACCTTCTGAGTTGTTATTCATGATTTTAATGCTGCCTGCCTGGTTCTCTTTATTGAAAATTATTTAACATGCTGGACCCTAAATTCTGGATAAAACTATTGCTGAAATTACCACTAAGATCAGAAAGATAAATACGAGACTCAAGCAAACACAGAAGACAAAACAAAAATTTGAATAGGAAACAAAAGACATTTCAAAGCAGGCTGTTTGGAAGTGCTTCTTAAGGAACCTTGTCTCCACTACAAATGGACAGAAGGGGGAGGGCGGGGGGGGGGCACCCAATGGTGTGTGGTTTCTGTTAACAGTGTTATCCAAATAAGTGTTTCTAAAATGAGGACAAAATGTCTACCACAAAGGATACAAAATAAAAGCAGGAGTAAATGTTGGAATAAATGCAATAAAGATAAAGCAGTAACAGGAGTTAGAATTTCACATTTTGTATTTCTCATCCAACTTCCCAGAAATATGCACCGTATCAAGATGTGTGCAGTACAGTCCTGTTGATTAGCACCAATCCTTAGGATACTTATTCCAACAATCCAAGAACAGTGTAATTCCAGAGTGTCTATTTTTTACTTCAGGTTTTAAGACCAATTAAGGTCTAACATCTCTGAATAGCCATGGAAACAGACCTGTATTGTAAATACCAAGGACCTTTGCAGAGAAGAAATGCCCAGGCTCTGGTCAACCGAGCCGCGCACCCTTGGAGCACCAGAGCTCAAGTCAGGACTTCTGAGCTGCCTGTCTCCTCCTGGGAGTCTCTAGATGGACGCCATGCACACTCCTCTGCGGGATATAAATGAAACGTCTGGAAATATCAACATGAAAAATACTAGAAGTTTTCACACTAAAGGAGAAACTATTCGTTTCCTTCTATGTACAGATGACCCATCGAGGTGATTACATTTGAGTGTGAAGCAGGGGTGTGGCACGAGTGGAGTGGGACACTTGACATCTTTGTATACGTCAAGGAGTTGCTGTGAGAAACCTTCTGACATGGGAGTGTTAAAAATAAGTCACAATTACTGACTTGTAGGAATCACCTGATCTTTTGACACATTAAAACCAACTTTAGTCTTGGCTTCAACCTCTTAAAAACAAGAATTTTATGAAAATGTTTTCAATACGCATGAAAAACAAGTATGGTGGGATACAAATCTGTGGTATTTGTTGAGAGCAAACCGTCAGGCCCCTGCATTAATTTTAGACACTTTTAACGCCTGCTGGCACACTGCCTACCGCGTACCAGGTGACTGAAGCTCTCTGCAGCCACCAGGCAATTCCAGACCAAGGCAAGGATGAGGCCCTTGTCCAGATGCGCTAGGAGGATCATTCTGTTCCAAGAAACACCGGGGCATCCTTTTTGTTCAAACTGCTTCAGTCAAGACACTTGAAAAATAAGTGTTCCTTACTGGGTAAGGAGTGGGGTCAGAGGGGCTAGCATTCATCTCCAAATGACCTACAGTCTCTGCATTCAGTCATTTTAAAGATATCCTTTAGTCCCTGGAGATGGAGAATGCACTTCAGAAACGAGTCCCAGGGCCCTGTTTACAATCATGAAGAGTGTCTCTCCACTTGCGAAGGCCAGGCTCACTCCAGCGCATCCTCTCCAGACTACAGGGCATTTCCTACAGCAGAATATATGCCCTTTCCCTCTTCCCACCACTGACATTTAGAAGACAGGAGAATCACAGAAAGGGCAGGGGCTCTGCAGTAGCCTCTTAATCCAGTCAGGATCTGCAAAAGGAAGACAAACGGTATTGAGCATTAGCTTCAGAAAAGGCAGTCCCACGGCATGAGCCCTAGGTGGACCGCAGTGGCTTTCTGGTCCCAGCTGTGATCCCTGGACAAAGCACCTCACTCTAACAGTCTAAACAAGGCTAAGCTAAATCTGTGGTTCCCAAAGCTATGTGTGTAATGAAGTTTTCATCCTCTGTGACGAAATGGCAAAATAAGGGGAATGAATGTTTCATAAAGCTCAACTTATTCAGTTAAAAGAAAGGCCTATACTTTGTTCTGAGATGCTACAACGTCCTCTTTTATAAAAGTACAGTAATAGTAAATTTTCTAATGACCCAGTGGCAACAGTGGGTCAACACCTCCTACCCCTTTTAAAAAAACTTCCCTGGTCTGTGAAATGCTCTACTACTGTTCCCATGATCCCACAGATTATTTTTCTTCCCAAAAGCTGTATGTGGCTCAACTCAATGTCAACTGGCAGGTGTATTTGTTTTTTTAAGTTTGTTTTAGCCTTTCCCTGATTTTTTTCTCTAAATAGTACGCCAATTCTCAGTTGTAGTAAGTACTAAAAGTTCCCCAAATTTTGTTCCAGAACAGCCCAACAGGAGGGAAGCAGTGAGGGATGAAACACAAAAGGCCACAAGCTGGCAATTTTTGAAGCTGCGTGGTAGGTACAACAGGGTGTACCATCCTCTTCTCTCTACTTTTATATGTGTGAGCATTTCCTATAGTAAGAAGTTAGAACAGAACACAAGCTGCCCACACACCAACCTCTCAGAACTGGAGAGCTTCAGCCAGTTCAGAGCAAAACTCAAGAATACAAAGGTTTAGTTTTATGTAGAATGTTTTCTGTTTAACTGAGACCACGAATTCCCCCCCAAACATTTATATCATTGTAAACACTTACGTCTAATTAGTTTATTTGGTCAGAGTGTGATGTTAATGAACCTCGGATCATGAACTTGACATTCATGTGGCTATTTAAATCACTAATTCTCTGCTTATGTCTATGACCTTATTTCCAACTTGTTATCTCTGAAAAGTTGGCTTTGTCACTGGGGCTATCAGGAAAGAGAATATTGACCAACCATGAAAAAATTCCATCATGGCCCCTGGAAGAATGACTCCAAGTGCATATCCTATCGCTGGCTCTGTATATTATCACTGAAGAGTTTTCATTCAAATATAATCTATGCCATCTAAAACAAGCTCTGACATTCGTTTGCAGTGATAGAAGAGCTACTGCAGTCTTACTCAGATATTAAAATGCAGTATGTACTTTAATATGACATAGTCCAATTATCAATTTTAAGTTAGCTGTTGCTTCATGACCCTACTGTGAAGAGCAGAGCGAGCCTGCTCACCTCCCTGGTAGCCTAAGACCAAGCAGGGCGGAGCCCGAGCGCACCCTCCCGAGGCTGGGAAAGCATTCACCTTCTGGGGCTGGATGGCGGGCAATGCTGTCATGGAGCAAACACCTTCTGTATATCAAACTCTGGCAGGACTGGTAGGTTAAGAAGCACCTGAAAGAAAATAGACTATATCATTGGTTCTAGCAACACCTGAAAAGGCAGCACAGAGTTGAGGGTAACTCCGCAGACAGTCATCCTAAAACCACCATTAACCAAGTACAGCCAGAAGAGTTCACAAATTCACACCAATAATGTGTCCCTCTGCACACCAAGCTGGCCGGATCCACACTTAATAAAGCGAAGTGTCTGTGTCAGGCCACTAGGCCAAGAGATGTAGAGCTTCCAATCCAGTCACTGTAGCTTCTTTTTGGGCCTTGTTTGCAGCATTGGGAAAGAATTTAATCTGTCTATACCTGACTGTACTTTCAATTTTTTTTTCTACAATTTATTTTGGTATCATTAACCTACAATTCATGTGCAATATTATGGTGATTACCCCCTTCATCAGGTCCCCCCCTCCAACCCTGTTACAGTCACTGTCCATCAGTGTAGTGAGATGAGAATCACTACTTGTCTTCTCTGAGCTGTACAGTCCCCCCCGTGCCCCCCCCCTATGTCTGCCAATCGTAATGCCCCTTTTACCCTCTTATCCCTCCCTTCCCGCCCTTCTTCCCCAGTCCCTTTCCCTTTGGTAACTATTAGTCCGTTCTTGGGTTCTGTGAGTCTGCTGCTGTTTTGTTCCTTCAGTTTTTTTTCTTTGTTCTTATACTCTACATATGAGTGAAATCATTTGATACTTGTCTTTTTTGGCTTGGCTTATTTCACTGAGCATAATACCCTCTAGCTCCATCCACGTTGTTGCAAATGGTAGGATTTGTTTTCTTCTTATGGCTGAATAATATTCCATTGTGTATATTTACCACATCCTCTTTATCCATTCATCTACTGATGCACACTTAGGTTGCTTCCATTTCTTGGCTATTGTAAATAGTGCTGCAATAAACATAGGGGTGCATCTGTCTTTTTGAAACTGGGCTGCTGCATTCTTAGGGTAAATTCCTAGGAGTGGGATTCCTGGATCAAATGGTATTTCTTCTTATTTATTTATTAATTAATTTTTATTTATTATTTTTTAATTTATTTTTTTTACAATTTATTTTGGTATCATTAATCTACAGTTACATGTGCAATATTATGGTGATTAAACTACCCCCTTCATCAGGTCCCCCCTACCAACCCCATTACAGTCTCTGTCCATCAGCGTAGTGAGATGCTATAGAGTCACTACTGGTCTTCTCTGAGTTGTACAGCCCTCCCTGTGCCCCCGCTACCTTACGTCTGCTAATCGTAATACCCCTTTTACCCTCTTATCCCTCCCTTCCCACCCATCTTCCCCAGTCCCTTTCCCTTTGGTAACTGTTAGTCCGTTCTTGGGTTCTGTGAGTCTGCTGCTGTTTTGTTCCTTCAGTTTTTTTCTTTGTTCTTATACTCCACATATGAGTGAAATCATTTGATACTTGTCTTTTTCCGCTTGGCTTATTTCACTGAGCATAATACCCTCTAACTCCATCCATGTTGTTGCAAATAGTAGGATTTGTTTTCTTCTTATGGCTGAATAATACTCCATTGTGTATATGTACCACCTCTTCTTAATCCATTCATCTACTGATGGACACTTAGGCTGCTTCCATTTCTTGGCTACTGTAAATAGTGCTGCAATAAACAGGGGTGCATCTGTCTTTTTGAAACTGGGCGGCTGCATTCTTAGGGTAAATTCCTAGGACTGGGATTCCTGGGTCGAATGGTATTTCTATTTTGAGTTTTTTGAGGAACCTCCATACTGCTTTCCACAATGGTTGAACTAATTTACATTCCCACCAGCAGTGTAGGAGGGTTCCCTTTTCTCCACATCCTCGCCAACATTTGTTGTGGTTTGTGTTTTGGATGTTGGCCATCCTCACTGGTGTGAGGTGATATCTCATTGTGGTTTTAATCTGCATTTCTCTGATGATTAGCGATGTGGAGCATCTTTTCATGTGCCTGTTGGCCACCTGAATTTCTTCTTTAGAGAAGTGTCTATTCATGTCCTCTGTCCATTTCTTAATTGGATTATTTGCTTTTTGTTTGTTAAAGTGTGTGAGTTCTTTATATATTTGGGGTGTCAACCCCTTATCAGATACATCATTTACGAATATATTCTCTCATACTGTAGGATGTCTTCTTGTTCTACTGATGGTGTCCTTTGCTGTACAGAAGCTTCTCAACTTGATATAGTCCCATTTGTTCATTTTTGCTTTTGTTTCCCTTGCCTGGGGGGATATGTTCATGAAGAAGTCGCTCATGTTTATGTCCAAGAGATTTTTGCCTATGTTTTTTTCTAAGAGTTTTATGGTTTCATGACTTACATTCAGGTCTTTGATCCACCTTGAGTTTACCTTTGTGTATGGGGCTAGACAGTAGTCCAGTTTCATTCTCTTACATGTAGCTGTCCAGTTTTTCCAACACCAGCTGCTGAAGAGGCTGTCATCTCCCCATTGTATATCCAAGGCTCCTTTATCAAATATTAATTGACTGTAGATGTTTGGGTTGTTTGGATTTTCTATTCTGTTCCATTGGTCTGTGGGTCTGTTTTTGTGCCAGTACCAAATTGTCTTGATTACTGTGGCTTTGTAGTAGAGCTTGAAGTCACGGAGTGTAGTTCCCCATTTGATTCCTCTTTCTCAGGATTGCTTTGGCTATTCGGGGTCTTTTCTGGTTCCATATGAATTTTAGAATTATTTGTTCCAGTTCATTGAAGAAAGCTGTTGGTAGTTTGATAGGGATTGCGTTGAATCTGTAGATTGCTTTAGGTAGTATAGCCATTTTGACAATATTTATTCTTCCTAGCCAAGAGCATGGGATGCATTTCCATTTGTTAGTGTCTTCTTTAATTTCTCCTAGGAGTGTCTTGTAGTTTACAGAGTACAGGTCTTTCACTTCCTTCATTAGGTTTATTCCTAGATATTTTATTCTTTTTGATGCAATTGTGAATGGAATTGTTTTCTGATTTCTCTTTCTGTTAGGTCATCATTAGTGTATAGGAAAGCAACAGATTTCTGTGTGTTAATTTTGTACTATGTTGAATAACAGTGGAGAGAGTGGGCACCCCTGTCTTGTTCCCGATCTTAGATGAAAAGCTTTCAGCTTCTTGCTATTAAGTATGATGTTAGCTGTGGGTTTGTCATATATAGCCTTTATGATGTTGAGGTACTTGCCCTCTATACCCATTTTGTTGAGAGTTTTAATCATGAATGGATGCTGAATTTTATCAAATGCTTGTTCAGCATCTATGGAGATGATCATGTGGTTTTTGTTCTTCTTTTTATTGATGTGATGGATGATGTCGATGGATTTTCGAATGTTGTGCCATCCTTGCATCCCTGGGATGAATCCCACTTGATCATGGTGTATGATCCTCTTGATGTATTTTTGAATTCGGTTTGCTAATATTTTGTTGAGTATTTTTGCATCTATGTTCATCAGGGATAATGGTCTGTAATTTTCTTTTTTAGTGAGGTCTTTGCCTGTTTTTGGTATTAGAGTGATGCTGGCTGGCTTCATAGAAAGAGTTTGGAAGTATTCCCTCCTCTTCTATTTTTTGGAAAACTTTAAGGAGAATGGGTGTTATTTCTTCTCTATATGCCTGGTAGAATTCAGAGGTGAATCCATCTGGTCCGGGGGTTTTGTTCTTGGGTAGTTTTTTGATTACCGATTCAATTTCGTTGATGGTGAGTGGTCTGTTTAGTTTTTCTGTTTCCTGCTTGGTCAGTCTTGGAAGGCTGTATTTTTCTAAGAAGTTGTCCATTTCTTCTAGGTTTTCCAGCTTGTTAGCATATAGATGCTTGTAATATTCTCTTATAATTCTTTGTATTTCTGTGGGGTCTGCCGTTATTTTTCCTTTCTCATTTGTGATTCTGTTTATGTGTGTAGATTCTTTTTCTCTTAATGAGTCTGGCTAGGGGTTTATCTATTTTGTTTATTTTTTCAAAGGACCAATTTTTGGTTTCATTGATTTTTTTTATTGTTTTATTCTTCTCAATTTTATTTATTTCTTCTCTGATCTTTGTTATGTCTCTTCTTCTGGTGACTTTGGGCCTCATTTGTTCTTCTTTTTCCAATTTCAATAATTGTGTCTTTAGACTGTTCATTTGGGAATGTTCTTCCTTCTTTAAATAGGTCTGGATTGCAATATACTTTCCTCTTAGAACTGCCTTTGCTGCGTCCCACAGAAGTTGTGGCTTTGTGTTGTTGTTGTCATTAGTCTCCATATATTCTTTGATTTCTGTTTTGATTTGGTCGTTAACCCATTGATTCATTAGGAGAATGTTGTTAAGTCTCCATGTATTTGTCAGCCTTTTTGATTTCTTTCTAAAATTTATTTCTAGTTTTATACCTTTGTGATCAGAGAACTTGGTTGGTAGGATTTCAATATTTTTGAATTTACTGAGGTTCTTTTTGGGGCCTAGTATGTGGTCTATTCTGGAAAATGTTCCATGTGCACTTGAGAAGAATGTGTATCCTGCTGCTTTTGGGTGCAGAGTTCTGTAGATATCTGTTAGGTCCATCTGTTCTAGTGTGTTGTTCAGTGCCTCTGTGTCTTTACTTATCCTCTGCCTGGTTGATCTATCCTTTGGAGTGAGTGGTGTGTTAAAGTCTTCTAAAATAATTGCATTGCTGTCTATTTCCTCCTTCAATTCTGTTAGTATTTGTTTCACATATGCTGGAGCTCCTGTGTTGGGTACATATATATTTATAATGGTTATATCTTCTTGTTGGACTGACCCCTTTATCATTATGTAATGTCCTTCTTTATCTCTTGCTACTTTCTTCGTTTTGAAGTCTATTTTATCTGATACAAGTACTGCAACACCTGCTTTTTTCTCTTTGTTGTTTGCATGAAATATCTTTTTCCATCCCTTCACTTTTAGTCTGTGTATATCTTTGAGTTTGAGGTGAGTCTCTTGTAAGCAGCATACAGATGGGTCTTGCTTTTTTATCCACTCTGTTACTCTGTGTCTTTTGATTGGTGCATTCAGTCTGTTTACATTTAGGGTGATTATTGATAGATATGTACTTATTGCCATTGCTGGCTTTAGATTCATGGTTACTAAAGGTTCAAGGGTTGCTTCTTTACTATCTAAGAATCTAACTTAACTTTCTTGTTAAGTTATTGTGAACGCCGTCTGATGTTTCTTTATCTCTCCCTTCCTATTCTTCCTCCTCCTTTCTTTATATATTAGGTGTTTTATTCTTTGCCTTACTTAGTATTTGGATGGTCTGCTTTCTTTGCCATGATTTTATTTTCTCTCGTGACATCTTTTTAGCCTTAGGGGTGCTTCCCTCTAGAGTAGTCCGTTTAAGATATCCTGTTGTGGTGGTTTATGAGAGGCAAACTCTCTCAACTTTCTTTTGTCTTGAAATTGTTTAATCCCTCCGTCATATTTAAATGATAATCGTGCTGGATACAATATTCTTGGTTTGAGGCCCTGCTGTTTCATTACGTTAAATGTATCATGCCATTCTCTTCTGGCCTGTAAGGTTTCTGTTGAGAAGTCTGATGACAGTCTGATGGGTTTTCCTTTGTAGGTGATCTTTTTTCTCTCTCTAGCTGCCTTTAATACTCTGTCCTTGTCTTTGATCTTTGCCATCTTGATTATTATGTGTCTTGGTATTGTCTTCCTTGGGTCCTTTGTGTTAGGAGATCTGTGGGCTTTCGTGGACTGCGAGACTGTTTCCTTCCCCAGCATGGGAAAGTTTTCAGCAATTATTTCTTCAAAGACACTTTCTATCCCTTTTTCTCTCTCTTCTTCCTCTGGTACTCCTATAATGCAAATATTGCTCTGTTTGGAGTGGTCACACAGTTCTTTTAATATTCTTTCATTCTTAGAGATCCTTTTATCTCTCTCTGCCTCAGCTTCTTTGTATTCCTGTTCTCTGTTTTGTATTTCTATGACAGTGGTTTGTATCTCATCCAGTCTGCTGTTAAACCCGTTGATGGCTTGTCTCATTTCTGCATAGTCTTTCCTCATTTCCTCCCTCAGCTCTTGCACATTTTTCTGTAGATCCGTCAGCATGGCTATGACTTTTATTCTGAATTCTTTTTCAGGAAGACTGTGCATGTCCATTCCTTCAGGTTCTCTCTCAGGGGTTTTCTGGGTTTGGAGCTTTGTCTGTACCATATTCCTCTGTCTTTTCATGGCTATAGAATTAGTTGCTGGTAGTTGTCACGTATGTCAGCTGGGCTCTTTATGACCTTGAAAAGGAAAGAGAAGAAAGAATAGGAAAAAAAAAAAAAAATACCGCCTCGCCGGCTGCCGAGTCCTCTCAGGTGTAGTTGCCCACCGGTGCGCTGCCTCGCCAGATGCCAAGTCCTCTCCGGTGTGGCTGCCTGCCGGTGTGCCGCCTCGCCGGCTGCCAGGTTCTCTTAGGTGTAGCTGCCCGCCGGTGCGCTGCCCCGCCGGCTGCTGAGTCCTCTCTGGTGTGGCTGCCCGCCAGTGCGTCGCCTCGCCGGCTGCTGAGTCCTCTCAGGTGTGGCTGCACGGTGTGCGCTTTCCTGTGTGTTCTCGTCTCTCTTTTGGGAATAGTTGTATTTGCTGTGTTTTTGTGGATAAATATAATGTTGGGAGGAAATTTCTGCTGCTCCGTTCATGCCGCCATCTTCCCGCAACTTGAATTTTTGATATGTTAAAAAAACTGATCATGTATTATATTTTAATGTTTTTGTAGTGATTTTTAAGATTAGGTGTAAGCACTGTCTTTAAGAACCTGACAGTATGATGGGGAAAACCTGAAGGATACAGAAGACAAAATTAATGGTGCAAAACAAGAAGAGACATGGAACCAATGTTCACAGGGTCAACTCCATCCAGTGACTAGTCACTGAGCAGCTACCAGGACCAGGCACACGAAGGAGGGTGGAGTGCATGACACAGCTCAGGGGGCCAGAAAGTGAGGGCGGACACACTTCGGTTCCCTCTTAGAGTGAGACTGAGGGCAGAGGAGGAGGAGGCGTTCTACTTTCCATTATAAAGTTACAGAAAGTACACAAGCACTTTTATATTCCACTAACTTTAACAGGTATTATATTTATAATACAAATCTTTAAAAATTTAATGCTCCTTCAAAGGAAAATATCATTACCAAAATGAAGAAACCCCTATATACATATCAAGTAGTAAAACACAGTCTTTAAAGGATGTCTTTCTTCAGTCAGATGGATGAGAAAAGTCCACGGTTTTATAATAGCAGCTTTTCTCCAACCTGATGGCATGGACATATATTTTGGATCAATACTTTATGGTGGGTTGTGCTGTACAAAACTGAAAATGGCTTACCGGAGCCAAATGTGGCCATTAGAGCAGACTGCCTGTTTGCGATCTGTGAACGGCAGGATCTCTTTACACAAACTACAATGCTCAGGGAAAGTCTGTTTGTTCATCTTCTTGGAGATGTGTCCAATGAGCACCTAGTGAGACAAAGCAGTCGGCAATGTTTAGTGCTGAGTTCAGGATTCCTGTGAAAAAACCTACTGACAAGGGGAATGAAAAATATGCAGGATCATAGACAAGACGGGAGATTTACACTTCCACGTGGGCCGAGCATACCATCTGGAATGTAAGAAAGCTACACCTTCAACCTGTGGAACTGGCTAAGTAAAATCAATTTATTCAGGGACCCAGTGACAACCAGGTGAACTATAACCACAGAAGGAAAACTGAAGTTTTGAAGGGTATCTTAATAGCTCAGAAGGGTGTCTTATCTACTCTGTATATAATGTACAAGTTTAAAGTCCATTAACTTTTGTCCTTTTTGTTTTTTAGCCTTAAGAATTCTATTTCATGGAGCCTCAGAGCAGGGACAACCATCCCTCCCCTCATTTCTAGACAGGCCAACACCCTGATAGTGGTACAGTGACAGACTCTGCTCAGAATTCCTTCAGCGGAGACGCACTCACATTTTACATGAGGAAGGATTTCTGTTTGTGCTCACCAGCCTTGATCATCAAGGCCAACTGTGTTAGTTTAACTCATACATTCTCAACGGGGGTAACAGTGGTTCCAAGGGTGGCAAATATTGGTTCTTGGGGATAAAAAGTTTTTAGCCTTTTTATGTGCAACAGATATAAACAGCACATAAAGAGATATACAATATTTTCTGTGGTATTAAAACTCCACAAGTAAGAACAACTAGGAGAAAAAGTGCCTAAAGATCCTAGGGCCAGGAGGTGATTATGAAAAATTTCTGGTTTAACTACCAATATACCAGCCGAGAATCTCAGAAACAATTTACAGTTACTTGTAAGTCAATGCACTAGTTTTGAAGATTCTTTTAGCTATACAGTGGGATTTTTAACATGAAATGCACTATTCTCCATCAACACTTAGTTGCTGTGGATGGGCAGAGGTACAATCTCCCCTTCTTTAAAATGGCACTGTTGGAACCACATAACTGCTAAACACAGCCTCCTGGGCTCACTCAGCATCTGGACAATTATACTAAACCATTACCAACTTCCATTACATATTTTCTAAATTGTTTTTGTTAATATTTCACTAACTCTTTATTATACCCCTGCTAGGTCCTAAGAAACAATGATAACCAGAAACCTCTTCCACATACTTCAGACAACAGGAAAAAATTCTGAAAGTTGACTTTCAAAGATGAATAATCAGTTACATGAACATTACATCTTAACTACTCTTGAGATTACTGCAAACATCCTATGAGCTGAAGTTACAGGGATTTTCTAACACAAACACACTCCAACAAGAAAATACAATGGGTAACTCTTAAAAATGCAATGGTTTTGGCACAAGAACATATCTATAGAGCAATGGAACAGAATAAAGAGTCCAGATATAAACCCAAGCATATATGGTCAATTAATATATGATAAAGGATCCATGGATATACAATGGGGAAATGACAGCCTCTTCAACAGCTGGTGTTGGCAAAACTGGACAGCTACATATAAGAGAATGAAACTGGATTATTGTCTAACTCCATACACAAAAGTAACTCGAAGTGGATTAAAGACCTGAATGTAAGTCATGAAACCATAAAAGTCTAAGAAGAAAACAGGCAAAAATCTCTTGAATACAAACATGAACTTCTTCATGAACATATCTCCACAGGCAAGGGAAACAAAAGCAAAAATAAACAAGTGGGACTATATCAAACTAAAAAGCTTCTGTACAGCAAAGGACACCATCAGTAGAACAAAAAGGCATCCTACAGTATGGGAGAATATATTCATAAATGACATATCTGATAAAGAGGTTGACATCCAAAATATACAAAGAACTCATGCACCTCAACAAACAAAAAGCAAATAATCCAATTAAAAAATGGGCAGAGGACCTGAACAGACACTTCTCCAAAGAAGAAATTCAGATGGCCAACAGGCACATGAAAAGATGCTCCACATCGCTAATCATCAGAGAAATGCAAATTAAAACCACAATGAGATATCACCTCACACTGGTTAGGATGGCCACCATCCAAAAGACAAACACAACAAATGTTGGCGAGGATGCAGAGAAAGGGGAACCCTCCTACACTGCTGGTGGAAATGCAAATTAGTTCAACCATTGTGGAAAGCAGTATGGAGGTTCCTCAAAAAACTCAAAATAGAAATACCATTTGACCCAGGAATTCCACTCCTAGGAATTTACCCTAAGAATGCAGCAGCCCATTTTGACAAAGACATATGTACCCCTATGTTTATCACAGCACTATTTACAATAGCCAAGAAATGGAAGCAACCTAAGTGTCCATCAGTAGATGAATGGATAAAGATGTGGTATATATACACAATGGAGTATTATTCAGCCATAAGAAGAAAACACATCCTACCATTTGCAACAACATGGATGGAGCTAGAGGGTATTTTGCTCAGGGAAATAAGCCAGGTGGAGAAAGACAAGTATCAAATGATTTCACTCATCTGTGGAGTACAAGAACAAAGAAAAAACTGAAGGAACAAAACAGCAGCAGACCCACAGAACCCAAGAACGGACTAACAGTTACCAAAGGAAAAGGGACTGGGGAGGATGGGGGAGAAGGGAGGGATAAGGGGGAAAAGGGGCATTATGATTAGCACACAGAATGTAGTGCGGGGGCACAGGGAAGGAAGTACAACACAGAGAAGACAAGTAGTGATTCTATAGCATCTTACTATGCTGATGGACAGTGATTGTAATGAGATATGTGGTGGGGACTTGATAATGGGGGGAATCTAGTAACCAATGTTGCTCATGTAATTGTATATTAATGATACCAAAATAAAAAAAATAAATGCAATGGTTTAACATTAGGCATGAAGATATCTGAATGTACTGCTTTCAATTAATATTTTAAATAAGATGTGCTTAATAAATGTCAATCTTTCGAGTAAAAAGAAACACAGGCTTTTGTGGTTTTAAGTATTTTAGTATAGAGTATGTTCCTTGAAACCCAAGTTCTTCAGGATTTTTGCAGCTGTTAGCTCAAAGACAGGTCCCTGATTAACAATGGTTTCCTTTCTGTAGGAGCTCTCAGAACCATGAGAATCTTTAGGTGAAGTGTACAGCATGTGGCGTTTACCCAAGCTCGGAACCCTGGTGTTCTAACACCTTAAGATTGCTCTAACATCAAAATAAAGATTATGCCCAGTTTTTGTGAACAACAACAATATATGAGTAAAAATCTGGTTACTTATATGCCTTTCTTGACTAAATCCAAAGACCCCCTCAAGTCCTTTCAAATGGAATGGATTCTGGCCCCCTGCCCTCCCCCCTACAGCCCCCTGGCAAACAGGCAGGGGAGGGAGCCCAGTGCACACGCCGGTGACTGCGCAGTCACACGCCGCTCCGCCCAATGCAGCCTCCTCCAGCTCATCCACAGCCTGGGGCCTCATCTCACAAACCAAGGCCACAGTGGGAGGAAGAATGAAATATTCTGCATGGGAATGAATGTCCTCCGCACTGACCTGTGTTTCTTATCTAGTCTCCTGTGCCTCATGCCAACCAACTACCTAAAGATTTCAAAGCAAAAGCCAGGCTTTAGGAATTCAATGTTGTCCATTTCTCTGTCACAGAGCAAGCGGATTTCTCACTGTTCCAGTGTTTCTGCTCCCAAACACCTACCCGGGCTGTTCTGTCGTCGTACTCTTCATCCGACATCAGGAAGTTACAGAGGCCCCTGGTGGGGATGCTAGTGTTCTCTGTAATCCACGTGTGCAGGTACACTTCCCCCAACACCCGCTTCATGTGCTCCCTGGTCAAGTGCATTTCCACAGCTTCAATCTTCCCTTGGATTTCAAGGAGCTTCTCTTCCATTGGCTCCCGGCCTCCATCGCCACACTGGGTAAGTGAGTCCTCCGGGGGGTCCTCTGGGTCACCTTCTTTGCTCCTCTCGTGAAGGCCTTGCTTACTCACTTGTTTGGAAGAAGAGCCTTCTTCTTGCTGGTCATCCTCAGCATTGCCCATCCCAGGTGAGTCTGCTAGTAAGATTTTTGAGTCCTCATGGGTGGGCTTCCATAAGGCCTCCGAAGGGGTTTTCTGCATTGATTGATATAAAATCCTCAGGAGGAAAAGTTTGAAACGCCAAAAATAGGTGGCCCCACTGCTTTCAATCTTTTTTTCCAAAGCTTCTTGTAAAAACTGAGGGATATGCTTATCTTTTAAAATCTTCCAGCGTACTAGGTCTATTAAATCTACCTGTTTAAAGAGATTTTGAACTGAAGATTCCAGGAGCTGAGCAGCTGCCTCTTCAAAGGTTTTGAGAGTGACAAACTGGACCTGGTAGTTTTTGTTAACAGGATGGAGGCCGCTGACCATGCCCTCAGTGGTGATGACGGCCAGGTAAGCACCGCAGGGGCTCACTGCTATCCCATGTGTCCTCACTGAGCCAAACACATCTGAGAGTTTAATCAACTGGTGTTCAAACTTCAACGCGACGTCTGTGAAAATGGGAATCAGCTGCCTCACCTTCCCATCGCTGGAACAAGTATACACTGTTCCATTCTGCTTGTCTGCGGTCATGGAGACAATCGGCAGTGAGTGGAGGCCTGTGACGTGGGAATTGTGAACATTCAGACCTGCCTTGGAGATCAGAAGAAGACACCAGAACACATAGGATCCTCTTGCAGCCACCACTAAGCTACAACTGCACTTCTGGTAAGGGTGATACAGTGGCACACATTTAATGCTGTGCACAGGCAACTGGTCCATTTCTTTCCACAAAACAACAGGCTGCCTTAAAGTGAAGTAGCCTTTAACTGCTTTGAGATTGACAGGAAGTATCTTTACAGGTCCAAATGCACTCCCCACAATAAGGCCACTCATTTTCCGATTACTGTGCTCGTATTCCCACCAAAACAGAACGCTAGGAGAGCTGATTCCTGATTCGATTGTGTTGCACGAAGAGATGGATTCCTTTCCTACAAACGGAAGCTGAAACTGCCACACAGCAATGTTGCCGTTCTCGAAGAGGACGGCCAGGAGCACGCTGCCCACGTCCCGGCACTCGTTGTTGTGCCGTACCTGCTGTGTGGTGCAGATGCCTGACCACTCCATTCGGACAGGCGTCTGCATGCTGTATCGCCTCTGAAACTCAGCAAAATCCCCCAGAGTCCCTCCTGGGGCCTCATTTTTAGAGAGCCTGTAACTGATCTCATAAAGACGTTCTCCATAAATCTCAGTCAGATCAACCAGCTGGACCCACTGCAGTCTGTTGAGGTTGGCCTGGACGGTCAAGCGATTGTCCATGGTCAGAGCCGCCAAGAGGCACCGGCCATTAGCATCACAACCCATGGGGGACCAGCTAGTGTATTTGAATCCTCTCATTGGTGGCAAAGCCTTCCCCTCAGGGTTGAACACCCTGTCCAACATGAAAGTCTGACTGACTGTGGGGTCCTTAGAAGTGGCAAATTTCTCCTTACACTCAGCAACTTCTGTTTTTGAGCCAACCTGAAAATAAATATAAAAACTATCAGATAAATATTTCACTCTAAGAGAAATATATTTATATTACTTAGCGTATATTAATTGATTCATTTTTTGTATTCTGTTAATTTGGGTGTGACAAGCACTGAAGATAATACGTCTAAAACTAAATGACGATTTACTCAGAATATCACAGTTTTTTTTAAAGGACGAGACTTATTGTTATTATTCAGAGCCTGGTTCTCAGTCTTCTTGAAACTGAACTAAGCAATAGTGATGATAGAGATGTATTGATTCTTAAGAGTCAACAGGGCATCTAGCAGAACTAGTCATAAAACAATAAACTTGTTACAAATTCACGATAATACCTATCTATATATACCTCTGATACAGTTAGATCTATTTGGGTTTTTCGATATCTTTGTGATGCAAATGCTAGGTTTAAGTTTTAAGTTTTCTATCTGAAATTTCATTTACCAAGTATCCTGAAAGCCCACTCCAACTGCTCTGTCCACTGTTTCTATAATGTCCACTCCAACTGGACTACCTGCCCTTCCCTAAACCTTCCCCCTCTGCCTTCCTTGGCTCCCCTGCCCAGAAAGCTCTTTCCTCTGATCTAAATCCCACCCATCCTACTAGGTCTAGTTCTGAGAGCCCTTCCGAGACCTTTCTAGCTTCATTCAGCTCCCCCTCCCCCAAGTTTGTGATATGTATCAGCAGTGTTATTTATTTAGTGCCTCGTTGTATGATGGTGAGCTCTTTAAATTTGACAGATTTTAAAGAGCTATTAAAGACAGAGGAAGAGATAAATGGCCAAAAGAAATAGCCAGGAAGGCTAATGCCCAAAATACAGAGGTCAACTAAAATAGGATTTCTGATATGTTGAAAGCAGGATTTTAAAAAGGCCTTGACCCCTCTCTTTAGAGAAATGGATAACCGAGAAACAAAGCAGAACCTTTCAATTCTTTTTTAGGGTCAATCTCCTTTTACATAGAGGCTGATCTTCAAACTGGAAAGAGTAGAATAAGCATGATTAAAAAAGATTCCAAGCCAGACATGTATGGATATAGTAAGTCGTTTTCAATGAGGTTAAGTCCCCAAGTGCAGAGGAATTACACTCGTGAACCCAGAAGTTGGAAGACGCTGTACTCAGAACCACCGACTACAGCCCTCAGTAAGCCCTGGACAGCCGGCAACGTCAGAAAACCAGAGTGCGATAAAGTTCTCAAGTACTCCCAAATGGCAAGTAGAGAACAAAAAACACAGACCGTTAAGCCTGATAGGGAATAAAATCCCCCAGTCTATAACAGAAGAATGGTTTGCATAGACAGCAGGGATTGTTAAAAACGGGCATAGAAAACTGGAAAAATCTACTCTTTCCTGCTGAAACTGTTGGATGACATAATAAGCATATAAAATGAAAGGTAGATAAAATGTTGTTCAATAAATGAGTTTGATTACTAACTTTTCCAAAAGTGTGTTCACAGAATACTACTCCCCTGAACTGTCCCTTGAAGAAGAGTTCCATGGCCAAGTAAGTTTTAGAAATGCATGTAAGCCAGCCTCCCTCGAAGGGTCACAGGAGCACGTTAAGTGTCCTAAGGAACTACTGCGGAGACTTATTTAGCCAGAGGTATCTAAACTTCTTTTTTAAACAACAGAACCTTTTTTCGGGGGGAGGGCATCCTTTAACACCCTAAAGTACTCTGGAAATGGTGTTTGAGACACTATATTTTGATCTTAGAAAAGCCCTTAAAATAGTCTCTTGGAGACTCAAATGGAGGTGTAGCAGGCTTACCTGGTAGTAAAGCTAATCAAAGCCTAGAGCTTTGTATGGGTAAATAAAATTTGAAATATGACAAATGAAGTGCAGAATAATGATGGACAATCTGTGCTATGGTGCCAGACTCTGGGTTCAATTCTGGCTCTATCACATACTCGCTCTGAGAAGCTGCTCAAATTGCTTCGACTTTCCAGCTGTAATTTCCTCATTTATAAACAAAAACTAACAATACATGTCTTACAGAGTTTGGAAGGTTAAATAAGCCAATATATGCAAAACATCTATTAAGGGCTCAATAAATGCTAGCTATGATAATTTATTAATACTCTCAGGATTAAACAAATGTTAGTGAGACTTAATAAAAGTATATAAAATGCAGGGTAGATATAAAGTCGTCCACCAAATGAAGGGTAGATATAAAATTACTCACCAAATACTGTAATACTACAAACCAAGCAATAATCTTTAGTATAGGTAAATTTGCTACAAATAAAAGCTACTATAGAATTAAAAGTAAACTTTGAGGCTTTGTATCCCAAAACAGCAGCACAGAATTTAATAAAGGAAGCCAGAGGAGCAACCCTCGGTCCCATTCATTATGAGAAGAATTCTTGATAGGCTGGACAGCAGCATGGATCTCAGCCAGTAGAGAAAATTCTTATGGCTTTGTGAATTTCTAATACAGTAGTTTGAATGAGCCTATTGCACCTCCCCCCAGCTCTCCATATCACAAAACTAGTTAACAAACTAAAGATACTCAAGACACCCAAGGAGCATACCCCACTAAGAGTCCAGTCAGCAGCCAGAGGTCCATTCCTAGCCAATCATTTTAGTTATTACCATCCTGCTTTCAGTTGGCCACTATTACCACTAATAGCTATGTACTTGGTTAAGTACCTAACACAGAGAAACACATTTGAAGCTATTAGATAGGAAGCTTCTTGAGGACAGGAATGATTCCAAAGACAGGTGATAGTTATTTAACTTCATGTAGTGGATGGAAGAATACTTTCTAATGCTCCTAGCAATTGGTACACGATAAAATTAGTTGTACATATACCATCAGAATTTGTAACTGTACAACTAGATTCACTAAACCAGTAATCCAATAGGAAGAAAACTTTTTAAAATTATTCTTAATCACAATGTTGTTGCTTTTCATATTTACATCATTCACCTTCTTATCACATAACCTCAGTGCCCAGGACATTAGCTTGTAAATAGTGGGTAATATTTGAACTATTAGAAAACTACATATTTTCCCCAAGGAAATTCATAACCTGAATAACAGAATCATACAGCAAAAGCTTCAGAGAGGCTTAGCGTGTAGCCTCCCAGCAGTGCTACACACTAACACTGCCACCCAGGCTGCAGAATGTCCATCCTCTGTGTTAGAGCAAAGGCAAGCTGGCCAGCACGGAGCAGATTTAAATCCCCAGGGACTGTCGATGGGTAGAGCCATCCGAGCACTGCTAATACAGACTTCTTTACATTCCTACCAGTACACCACAGTTTTACCCCATAGAGGCCTCTTTTAGAACTGCAGGGACAACTCCGCATTCATTCACCAGGCAGAGGACTGCGAACTGAGTGATGGCTTGTGTGATGCACATACCAAAGAACAGTACACAAGGGGATGATATCATTAATTAATTTCAGGCAAGCTATCAATGATTAGAGATACATATAAAGATTTTCTATTACTTGTTAGACAGTTGTGCACCCCATGACAGAGTGGAATTTTTATCAGCATACTGTGGAAACCTTCCTGTCCACAGAATGAACCCAGACATTCCTTCATGCCTGTATGTCTGCATTTTTTACCTCAAGCATTTACAGTGTGCCAGAACTGTATTGACTGTATGTGTGTATATATCCATATGTATCTATGTTTTTAATTACATCACCCAAAAAGGTTTTATTATCTATTTTGCTATCTTGTGCCCAAACCCAATCTGTTTTTTTTTTAGCGAGTAATTCTATTGACTGTAACTTGGGTTTTAAAAAAATAATCCTTTTCTCCCCTCTCCTGCTGCTTCTTCCATCCTTTCTTCTGAATCCTCCGCCCCTGATCCCCAGTGGGACCAGGCACCCACCCAACAACCAGCCAGGACCCTGGTCAAGCTCCCAGGAGCCCTGGGTGTCCACTGCTGCCTGCAACATCTGTGCCACCACGTGGCAGTCTAAGGCCCAATCTCTTAACCTCTATTTCATACCAATCCCAATAATCATCCTCTTGCCTCTAATCCAGACAGACTCACATTCTTGAACCATACCACATCAATCCCTGCTTATGAAAATTGTAATAGCACCTTAGGGCCTCCTGGATTGAAGCCAACTTCCTCAGATTAACCTTCAAAGTTCCCAAACTGGCCTCACCTCACTTTCTCCGATCCTCTAGAAGATCTCATCTGTTGATCCATCACTAATTAAACAGTAAATAAGGTCATTGGCTTAAATACATATGTGAATGCCAACTTATTACCTTATTCCTGCCACCTGGATGACCCTTTCTTCCCTTCCTCTTACAAGCCAAACAGCGCTTCCTTTAGGACTGCTGCAGATTCACCATCGCATAACATTCCTGATATAAGCACCTCTCCTCACTATTGTTTCTTAAATTTCTACCATACTGACATACACACTTAAAAGTTTTCTCTAGTTGATGAGTATATGAACATCCTTAGAAACAGTAAGTTCCCTTTTAGCAAAACATATGCCCTTTCAGGCCCCCTTCTTCTGCCTCCCTCCTTGAGTGTTTCTCAGTCTCACCATATTACCATCTACCTAACTGATTTATTTATCTTTGAACCAATTTGATATTTTCTTCAAGAAGATCTTAGAAGGGTTAGTCATACAAGTTTACCAATGACCTAATCCAGCATCAAACTGTCCATTCAAAACTTGACTTAAAAGTATGCTTTGTGGTGTGGGCTCCCTGTGCCCTATGCGTAACTCCTGATTCATATTTAAAATGGCTGTGCAGAATACGGGTTTAAAAAAACTTCACATACATTCTCTGAATATGGATGGATACAGGTCTTTACAGCACTTACCACTGACATTACATTATTATTTGCTCTGACTTGCCGAAGAATGCAGCCTCCATGAGGGCAGGGACTGTTCTGTACATTGATTTGCAGAATCTAGATCGGTGTCTAGATGATACACAGTGACATCCAGTATCTACTGAGTGAGTGAATATACACTTTAATAGGTCACATATATGCACACAGATCTACAAAGGAACTAGAGAAAAATTTTGTACTTCTAAACCACTAATGAATGATATAATTTACCACTTAAGAAAGGTGAATTTGAAAATGGGGATATGAAAGCAGTAAGACTTTAGGAACCCTGAAGTTCTTAAGGCAAACTTAGTTTACATGAAGCTGAAAGCTCTAAATCTACAGTGACCTTGGACTTCTGCATTTATTACAGAGGCTGTATTTTTCATTCTACATCCTAAAGATTTTTAGCTATTAAAGAAAAACTAGAGAACAAACTGCGTGATTCGGTATTTGCCCAGCTGCCCAAGATGAGGAGCAAGGACCGTTCATAATAAAGTCCCAGAAATAGTTAAGATAATGGAAAGGACCAAAATTTCTTTTGCTCTTCCAAAGCAAAAGAGGCGCCAGAGGAGGGCATGTCACAGTAAACAATGCCAACCAAGGGCATCGGGGAGTAGGTCCCAAACAATAGAAGCAACTGCAGAGGCAGCTCGGGGGCTGGGTCAACAGGGGGTGGAGTCTCAGAAAGCTCGACAGAGAGTATCTGCTCCTGCAGCTGGCCAGACGCGGGGGCGAAGGAAGGACCTGGCTCCGAGGGGCCTCCTAGGTACATGTGCGTCGGACGGGGGGTGGATGATCCAAGAAATTGGGTGCAAACGGCAGCAAGAGTTTTTGTTTGTGTTTAAAACTACGGGGACGCTACTCATTTAGCCCTAAGCGCTGGATGAGAGGGGAATCCCCGGAATAGGCGCGGGCCGGGGTTCCCCCCAGAACCAGTGACGCGGCCGCAGGGGGAGACCCCAGGGCTGAGGCCCCGGGATGACTTACTTTGAGGAGGCAGCTGTTGAGAGGGGCAGGCACTGAGGTGCGGTGGATGACCAGGTCCTGGCCCGGGTTGTGCACATCGCAGATAAGCTCCAGCACGGCGATGCTGCGGGCCGTGGACACGGACACGCGGTGATCCTCGGACCAGGCCAGCGGCTCCAAGCCGCTCACTGCATACTGAAGCTTCACGGCCGGCTCCCGCCGAGTAACCAGGAGACGGAAAGCGGCGCTGGGCCCGGGGACCGCGTCCGCCGCCCGCTCCTTCCCGCCCGCCTCGCCCTCCTCCTCCTCGGGCGGCGCAGACCCGTCGGCCGCAGGCCCCACCCGGGCCTTGTCGGCCGTGTTCATCTCTCCTCGGATGCAGGGGCCGGATGGCCGGACGCGCCAACCCCGCGTCGCCGTTGCGTTGCCGCCCCTCGCACCGTCGCCGCCGGCCCCCCGCGCCCTCCGCGGCAGCTCATTTCCCGCAAGCCAGGAGCGCCGCGGAGCCAGGAAGGACCCCGCCGTTGCTAGGCGACCTAGCCTTGCCAGGTGGCCAAGACACTGCCTGTCTAGAAACCGCGCCTCCTCTGCTGGCCGGACAGAAGCGCCGGGACACCGTCGCGAAGGGCGAGGGGAAACAGTTTCGAGGACACCCTGTCTGGGAGACCAAGCCCCAGGCCCTATAGCGACCTCCCCGGGCAACTAAAGCGAGGGGACTGTAACCCGGCAGCAGACGAAGGAAACGTTGGGTAGGTGGCGCACGGCCTCTTCTTGTTTCTCAGAGGGATTCAAACTTCCCAAGCATGAACCCCAGAGCCGTGTAATTTTGACATCCTCTGCTCCAGGCCGAGCCGCACCGGCCGGCGTCCCTCGCCAGCCCTGAGGCTCCGGCGCCGCGGCTCCGATCTCCGGCGGGGCTGACCCAGTGTTGGCGGGCCCTCAGGGACCCGGAAGGGGCGCGGCCGCAGGACCCGACGGGGCAGCTGTGGGGTCCTCGCCCGCGTCCCACGTGGGCACAAGCGGAGCCGCAGTCCAGGTTCTCCAGGTCCAGGCGCTGCGGCTGCACCTTCCCGCCGGCCATGGCGGTTGTCCACGGCGTGCTCCTTCAGGGTTTCGAGTCCCCGGCTGCCGCCCCCAGGACGTCCTCCGGACCCCGCTGGGCCCACGCGAGGCGGGTGAGTGCTGATCCGGCTTCAGATCCGTCTGCAACTGGGCCGGGCCTGCAGCGCGCCGCGAACTGCCGCCTTGCCTCTGCGTCGGGTATAAAAATTATTGATGCAGTTGGGAGAAAGTCAGATAGCAGGCAGCTTCTGGAGGAGTCGCCGAGCAACACATGTTTGAGACCGGAACCCCACCCCACGGGGGAGGGTCTTGGAGGGAGCGAACTGGTTAGAGGTGCGGTTGCTGACTTGGGAAGCACTTGGTAGTTGGAGGTCTCGAAACGTAGTGTGAACGTCGGAAGTTCTTTCCTTTTGGAGTTAGGAACCGGCGCACGGGCGGGCGTCTCAGCCCCGTCACTTACCAGCCACACTTCTGTCTCTGTCTCCGTTGCTTCCACTAAAGGTCATTTGTTTGAGTAATAAGGATCGGAGACTAGACATTTCTTTCATGAGCTTTTAAAAATGGCATAGATTTTCATCCACGTGCCGTGGAGGGGGAAAAGAAATACAGCTCAATATAAACCCCTCACTAGGGAGGGGAAAGATGCCTTAAATTTAACCCAGGCCACAACTGAAAACTTTTCTGGGACGGTTGACTTATCTTTTTAGGAAAGAGGAGGTCTGCAGGGCAGAAAATCTGTAAAATCACGTTATCAGACCACAATCTTATACTAATGACGGAGAGTGTGCGTGCGTGCACGCGTGTTCTCGAGAAAGCAACAGATTAAACCCGCTGAAAAGTCAGTTGCCGAAGTTCAGTTCAGTTCAACCAGTGTGTTGAAGATTAAATTCCTTGAGTTCATAGAACCTTACAGCTGCAAACGCCCGCTATCTGGATTCTCTTTGGTGATTTTTTAGTATTAATCAAACTTTAGAATTTAGAAGCTTGGGAGTAAGGAGTTTTCAGCTAGCCAATGGTATAGCCACATCTGTGTGGGAAGGGGAAGGGAAAGTCACAACTGGGAGACTTGCATTTGGGGTAGGACCCACCTGGGATTACATGCCAGCCTTGCAACAGACTAGCTCCATGACCTTGGGGGAGTTTCTTCACCTCTCTGATTTTCACTTTTCCTACCCATCAAACGAGAACAATAATTTCTACTTCATCCAAGGTTATTAGGATTAAGTGAGATAATACACAGAACACTCTATACATTTCCTGGCCCATAGAAGGGCATTTAATAAATGTCAATACTTTTTTAAAAATCATATTGGTTCCATTTTGAGTAATATAATTGCTACGTAATGAAAGTCAGTGAGGTGCTTGTGCTGAGTGTGTGCCTAGTAACTAACACATAGGAGGCACTTGCTAAAACTTTGAGTTGAATAAACAGACATAGGGTGTCTAGTTTTATGATTGCTTGAACCATTGCATTAAAAGGGTGTTAACTAGTAAGGTGATGATAAGTGTCTGCAGTGGTTTTGTCTGCATCTACATATTTGTTTCTGTCCTCACAATTATGAATTGTGGACATGGTAATCAAATTTGCCAGTAGCCTGAATTTGGGATGAATAGCTAACATACTGGATTTGGAAAAACCTTGATCTCTTAAATTACCTTATATCTAACACTATGCAGAATGTTCTATTTTTTTAAATTAAGATATTATTGATATAAACTCTTATTAAGGTTTCACATGAAAAAACAATGTGGTTACTACATTTACCCATATTATCAAGTCCACACCCATACCCCAATGCAGTCACTGTCCATCAGTGTAGTAAGATGCCACAGATTCACTATTTGCCTTCTCTGTACTACACTGTTTTTCCCTTGATTCCCCACACCATGTGTACTAAACATAATACCCCTTAATCCCCCTTCTCCCACCCTCCCCACCTGCCCTCCCACACCCCTCCCCTTTGGTAACCACTAGTTCCTTCTTGGAGTCTCTGAGTCTGCTGCTATTTTGTTCCTTCAGTTTTGCTTCGTTGTTATACTCCACAAATGAGGGAAATCATTTGGCACTTGTCTTTCTCCACCTGGCTTATTTCACTGAGCATAATATCCTCCAGTTCCATCCATGTTGTTGCAAATGGCAGGATTTGTTTCCTTCTTATGCCTGAATAGTATTCCATTGTGTATATGTACAACATCTTCTTTATCCATTCATCTACTGATGGACACTTAGGTTGCTTCCATATCTTGGCTATTGTAAAAAGTGCTGCGATAAACATAGGGGTGCATGTCTTTTTGAATCTGAGAAGTTGTATTCTTTGGGTAAATTCCAAGGAGTGGGATTTCCGGGTCAAATGGTATTTGTATTTTTAGTTTTTTGAGGAACCTCCATATTGCTTTCCACGATGGCTGAACTAGCTTACATTCCCACCAGCAGTGTAGGAGGGTTCCCCTTTCTCCGCATCTTCACCAGCATTTGTTGTTTTTAGTCTTTTTTTTTCACATTTTTTTCACCATAAATCAGTTTTATTTATTCTAGAAGTTAATGTAGTTCTGTAAAACATAATATGAACATACAGTAGAGCATATGTATGGACTCTTGAGCCTGGCTTTCTTTGCTTAGGATAATGTGTATGGGATTCATCTCTATTGCTGCATGCATTGGTAATTCATTATGTTTTATTGATGCATATTATCTGTTACATCAATCTATCATGCTTTTAAAATCTATTCTCCTGTTGGACTTTGAGGTAATTTCCAGTTTGGAACTGTTATGATTAAGGTTATAAACATTATCATATTGTCTTTTTATAATAATATGTTTTCATTTCTCTTGGTAAAAACCTAGAAGTAGAATTGCTGGGATGTTCTTAGTCTTTTTGATGCTGGCCATCTTAAGTGGTGTGAGGTGATATCTCATGTGGTTTTAATTTGCATTTCCCTGATGATTAGTGATGTGGAGCATCTTTTCATGTATCTGTTGGCGATCTGAATTTCTTCTTTGGAAAACTGTCTCTTCATATCCTCTGCCCATTTTTTAACCGGGTTATTTGCTTTTTGGGTGTTGAGGCGTGTGAGTTCTTTATATATTTTGGATGTTAACCCCTTGTCGGATATGTCATTTACAAATATATTCTCCCACACTGTAGGATGCCTTTTTGTTGTGTTGATGGTGTCCTTTGCCATACAGAAACTTTTTAGTTTGATGTAGTCCCATAAGTTCATTTTTGCTTTTGTTTCCCTTGCTCGAGGAGATGCATTCAGGAAGAAGTTGCTCATGCTTATATTCAGGAGATTTTTGCCTATGTTGTCTTCTAATAGTTTTATGGTTTAATGACTTGCATTCAGGTCCTTGATCCATTTCAAGTTTACTTTTGTGTATGGGGTAAAACAACAATCCAGTTTCATTCTCTTGCATGTAGCTGTCCAGTTTTGCCTACACCAGCTGTTGAAGAGGCTTTCATTTACCCATTGTATGTCCGTGGCTCCTTTATTGTATATTAATTGACCATATATGGTTGGGTTTATATCAGGGCTCTCTATTCTGTTCCATTGGTCTATGGGTCTGTTCTTGTGCCAGTACCAAATTGTCTTGAGTACTGTGGCTTTGTAGTAGAGCTTGAAGTTGGGGAGCATAAACCCCCCAGCTTTATTCTTCCTTTTCAGGATTGCTTTGGCTATTCGGGTTCTTTTGTGGTTCCATATGAATTTTAGAACAATTTTCTCTAGTTCGTTAAAGAATGCTGTTGGTATTTTGATAGGAATTGCATTGAATCTGTAGATTGCTTTAGGCAAGATGGCCATGTTGACAATATTAATTCTTCCTATCCACGAGCATGGGATGTGTTTCTATTTATTGGTATCTTCTTTAATTTCTCTCATGAGTGTCTTGTAGTTTTTAGAGTATAGGTCTTTCACTTCCTTAGGTTTATTCCTAGGTATTTTATTCTTTTTGATTCAACTGTGAATGGAATTGTTTTCCCAATTTCTCTCTCTGCTAGTTCATCATTAGTGTATAGTAATGTGGAACATTTTCTTTCTAAAGTGTTTTCTGGTCATTAAATTAACATAAATTTATTGTTGGAAAATTGGAAAGTAGGTAAATAAAACAAAACCAAATAAAAAATCCCCCACCCATAGTTGCCATACTTAGAGAGCACTCTGGTTAACATTTTGGTGTATATCCTTCCAGAAAGCAGCTCAAAACGAAATAACGATCAAATTGTCTGTGATGTTTTCTCACCAAACAGGATACAATTAATAAATGGAATTATAGTATTGTCTGGAACCCAGGCTGTGGAATCGATGCCTAGGCGAAGCCTGAATCTCTCAGTGATTCTGGGACAGATTACCTCCTGTCTCTGTCCCAGTGTTGTCACCTTAAAATGGGAGGATACCTGTACCTCTCTTGGTAAATGAGATCATTCATGTAAGTGCTTAGCATACTGCCTGGTGCACAGTAACTAGTCAGTATGTTTACTGATAACCAAAGACATAGTATGTAGACTGTGAGGGCCAGATGGGCCCTAGAGGGCAGCTGCCATAATCTTCATTATGTGACTTGCTTCATGTTGTGCAGCTGATTCTTAGTAGATCTCAGTAGGTCCTTGCTCCTCTCTGCTCACATAGCACCTCATGATGCCTTTCTTTGCTTCTGCTTGTGATAGGCCATAGTAGTCTTATTTTGTGCTCTCATAGTCCTTTGTCCATACCTCTTCTATAGTGGAAATATAAGTTTGGATATGTGGTGGTACATGTCTCTTCCAGTAGTCTGTGACTTCCTCCGGGGCTTGGCTAATCTTCCAGCATTGTATCTTCAGAAGCAAGCTACTTGGCAGCTACTAAGCAGTCAATTTGTAAAATGAATGTGCTGTGGGTACTGGGGGAGAAAAGCTAAGATGTAGTAGAGTAGTGTCCATGTTATAGAAAGGGATAATTCTTTTGCCGTTGGCTCATCTTACAAGTGTTTGTAGAGCACTTACTTTGTGCCAGACCTGGGCCCATGGAGGGATTCAGTACTGTGCAAGACGAACTCATCCATTTCCTTATGGAGTTTATGGTCTAACAGGAAGACAGACACCACACAGTGAATTACATTCTGTGCATGTTACTGTACTAAGTGCTACAAAGGAGAATAAGGGTTCCAGATGAGTCAAGAACAGGATCCTTGGCTTGATGGGGTCTAGAAGATAAATGACCTGAGGTTTTGAGGGATTTTTTTTCCTTTTGGAAAAAAGGCTGAGTCAAAGAATGTTATTGCAGACCGTAAGCTGTTGCTTGACATATGGGGCATCATGATCTCTACAGGGAGAGATGCAATTCTGTGGGCAGTCAGGCTTCATTCTAGGTTCGTCTTCATGGACTAATGCATCTCTTGTTGCTCTTTCCTTTTGGGAGCAGTGCAGCGAGGAGAGGCCACCAAAAGAAAAAAGAGGAGGTCAGAAAAGGCTCTTCTAAGGATGAGTGTCAATCAGGCAGCCAAAGGGAGGATTGGAGACATGGGGGCGGGAGTAACATGTGCAAAGGCCCTGAGGAGGGAGGGAGCATGGTACATTCTAGGAATTAAGAGAGACCAGGAAGGCAGAGGGTACAGCTGAGACTGGTGAGATGGGCAGAGGCCAGATTTTAGAGGACGTTGTCTATCATATTACTACAGATTTAGCTTAAGAGCAATTGAAAAGTTGTCTAATATTACTGTGCTTAACTCTGAATATTTGCTTTTAGAGAGAAGTTGACATGGGATTAAAGGGTGACCAGTATGATAGGGGATCTAAAGTTTGTGTCGTATTTGGATTGTTTAGTCCAAAGAAGACAGAAAAAAGGAGATACTGACGTATGAGGAATGTTATGTACAAGAGGAAGTAAGCTTGTTCTGTGTTGATGCAGAAAGCAAACCTCAGACTGGTTGGTACGTGGTCAAGGTGGCAGATCTTGCCTGAACATCAGAAACAGTTTCATAACGCCTAGACTTTGGTCTGCCTCAAGGGAGGGGGAACAGTTAAGAACAGGTGTGTAGGCAGAAACATCACCATCAGGGAGCCTGTGATAGGAAGTCCGTGTGTGGTGGGAGTGGCCTTTAGGCCTTTTTATACCCAGAGAGTCTGTGGTTCTATGAATCATTCTGCCTTGTGAATGATTAAACAGACCTGAAACTTGACTTCATCTCTTTCTTTAATCTGAAAATTTATAAACTTGTGACTCTGTAAGAATAAATGTGTAAAATGAGGTAGGTCAGTACTTACTTTATTAATATTAAATATGTGAGGCTGTATTTATTGAGTTACTTAGATATAGGCGTCCCTATGGTTGCTAGGAACAAAGAACTCTTATTATCGGTAGGTTAGTGTGAAGCTGATAGTTATGGCCAAAGCGAGCTGATGTGTAATTGGAAGTCATCATTTCAAGCTAAGAGGAAAATAACATATTCCAAGAGAACCTCAAACTTCAGAATAACAAGCCCTGGCTACTCACAGGATTTTTTATATTCCTGTGTACATTGGAAGAGAAGGCCAAAGAAAATAGAAGAATTGGATGTCTCTTCTCCTAGGGGAGGCTTGGACGTCATGAATTTAACCACATTCATGTTATGGAAATAAGCAACAGGCACAAAAACATCTAACGTTGTAGCCTGTGATTGGCGATCAGGCGGGATGCTGAAGGGCAAGGAGGGTTGGAAATAATTGTGGCAGAAGTGACGGATGGAGCAGAATTCTCATTTGGAATGGAAACGGCAAGAAGGAACTGTGTGCAAGCCATCTGAATCTGGGGGAGCAGCTTGAGGGGAGAGAATGACTGCGATCCAAGCCCACCAGGGTGGAGCAGTAATGAAGGTTTTTGCGTCCTGGGCGGAAGCTGGGATGCAGCCTTCCACATGTAGTCACCAACGGGCTTTGTTGGTAGCGAGGGGAGACTCATTTCCCCTGCCCCCCTTCTTCTCGTGTGAGTGGGTTCCCAGGTATGGGTGACTTAACATGCACGCCTCACAAGGTGGGTTCTCCTCTAAAACAGACTCCATTTGTTAACATTCAGCCCAAAAATGTTTCTCCCTTCTTGAGCCTCATCTTCATCTTGGTTAAGTTGACAGTTAAGGTGGATAATGGGGTTTAGTAGATGAATGAGCTGAGATTTTGTGGGATTTTTTTTTTTTCCCCTTTTGGAAAAAAGGGCTGAGTCAAAGAATGTGACTGCAGGCCCTAAACTGTTGCTTGGCATATGGGGCATCATGATCTCTGCGGGGAGAGATGCAATTCTGTGGGCAGCCAGGCTTCACTCTGAGGTCTGTCTTCATGGACTAATGCATCTCTTGTCGCTCTTTCCTTTTGGGGACAATGCAGCGAGGAGAGGCCACCAAAAGAAAATACCAAGGGTCCAGTGAGGCTCCCCCAGGGAAACGGAAGAACGAGACATCGTTTCTCCCAGCCAAGAAAACTGCTCCTAAAGAAACACAGAAGACTTTTAAGGGGAAAGCGCAGAAAATATTTTCTCTGAAGAAGTCTTCGGCTAGTGCCAGTGATAGAAAGCAAGAACAGAAACCGTGCATTAAGACTTCATCATTGTTTAAAAACAACCCTGAAATTCCAGAACTCCACAGGTATGTCCAGGTGCAGGTGCACTTTAGGAATAAGAGGAATTAAGTGTTTGTGCCTTTTTCTTTATTTGTTGGAAATGATGTCTGGGTTTTGTTCATCATTTGCAGACCTGTGGTAAAGCAGGTACAAGAAAAAGTGTTTACTTCAGATGCTTTTCATGGACTGGACCTCCACCCACATTTGGTAAGTATCTTTCCGGTGTCTTATGCAGTTGATTTTTTTTTTATTACTTGATTATTCATGACAGTTCTAGAAGAAGAGAAAAATATAGAAAGAATGGTCATTTCTGCTCCAAGTTACCTGAATGAACTCAGATTGCTAAGCTGCTCTTCCAGGACAGTTCAAGTGAGCTTAGGTTGCTGCCACTTTCCTTACCCCCATTTCCCCCATTTTAATAATAGGAATTACTTCCACTCCCTTTAATAAAAATAATCTAAAGACTTTCCTCACCTAATTTAGTTCAGGACTGGGATTCTATTGGGCTTGAAGACAGCATTCTAATCACTGGAGAGATGGGACGCGGAGGCTGTTCTGGGTGGCAGATGTCACAGTGACCGCAGGGAAGGGAACTGAGTTGGTATCTTGCTCTTAAGGGAAGTCTGTAGTTACAAAGAATTGAAGGAAGACTAGGCTATTTTAACATGAATTTTCTACACACAAATAGACACTTTTTTCCCTAAAAACCATGAATGCGCTTTCCAGACTTATTTTAGAGTAAAAAGAGAAAAATACCTTAACTTTTAGGGCGTCTGGATTTCTTCTGCTCATATGGTTGCAGCTTACCTACTCCCGGGAGCTTTTAGGGTGGTTTACCTAAGCTGGTTTTCTCACCTACGGGTTTGGCAGCTGTGGGCATTTGGGGATGGAAACGCTGTCCTGGGCACTGTAGGAGGTTCGGCAGCAGCCTGTGCCTCTGTTTACCTCCCCCAGTTGTAACAGTTCTCCAGACACAGCCACATGTCAGGGCAGGGTGTAGCCGGCAGATGGGAAGGGGGATGCAGAACCACCCCCGATTGAGAACCATTGGGCTGGAGGGACCTGATTTGATCATGGTAATTGTTTCATACCAGTATTTTCTCCTTTTTATGTCCTTACTTGCATTAAGTATATTTGTACCAAAAAAATTGATAAAGAAAAATGCTTTTTGTCTTCTCTTTTAGGTTTCCACATTAAATACAGTCTTAAAAATGTCATGTATGACCAGGTAAGAATTCCAGGCCAGTCTTGATACTCTTAGGATGTAAGTGGGTATAAGGAGATGAAATGTGTATAAGCAGATGAAATGTGTATAAGCAGATGAAATGATAATTGTCTGCAGAGGACAGAGCGACCTCGTGTCTTGGCATTAGTGAACAATGCCACATCATTGACCATTGACGGCTTGACATACCACTTAGCCACTCAGTTTCCCCACCTGTTAAATGGAGAGACTAGGTCTGCATCTGGTTCTGCTCTCAGCCCTAAGCTATAAAACAGCTCTGGTTCATAAGATGGTCTGCATAAGATCCCACTGTCATCCATGCTGCCCTAAAAATAATTCATCCAAAATACAGAATTTATCATGTCATTTCTTTGTATTAAGAACTAGACTCTACCAAAAAGATGAGTAAATATTTGGTTGGATATAATGAAATACTGAAAAAATGTTTTTGAAAAGTTTGTTAGTAGTAAAGCTCTCAGAAAATGGAAATAGAATAGTAAAAAAAGGTACGTAGCAGAGATGAACTTTCTCTTTTCAATTATGAATGCTTCTTTACATTTTCTAGTAATCACATTTACTTAAAGTGAAAATTAACAAGAATACTGAATAAAATAAAGAGACCTCATCAGTATTTTTGGTTCAGTTTTATCAACCAAATTTAAATAATTTCTGTACTCTTGCTGTTGTTTGTCTTTAAATAGACATGTAGACACGTCATAGTATGTGTGTTTCAGTCATATCTTGGTTTTCTGGAGAATGGAAAGCACTTCTGGCTCTCTGGATGGCTCACAAGCTTCCGCTTACCCTTCTGCGTGAAACTCTTCACGTCGTGTTTTAGTGTTTCATAGCCCCCGTTACAGAAGGCAGGAGTGTGTGACATGCTTTCATGGCAGCTCTGGTGTCATTATGCCTGTCACATTTTTCTTTTTAATCTAAAAGAATGGCCAATCTCTGGCTTGACATTTTCAGCTAAGTTCCAGAAATTTAACTGAGGTTTCCTCCTTCTAATCATCAGAAGCTTCTCAGCCCCTCACTGAATGTTTAGGTCACGTGTAAGGTGGCAGGTGACAGGCAAACCAAAGCATGGGCCGGTTGCATTTGTGCAGCCTGCTGCTCTGCCTGTAAACATAGTGGGTAATATATTACAGATAAGCATGTGTTCTTTCTTTTGGGCCCAAGCGTTCAGAAGCAAAGTATTCCTGTGTTGCTGGAAGGCAGAGATGCTCTCGTGAGATCGCAGACAGGCTCAGGTCAGTGGTCATTTGTTCTGCCCTTCGTCCCGTGTCTCGAGGCCGTGTTCATGTAGTAAGGTGTCTGTGGTGGTGGCTGCTTTGTTGGGGAGGGAGGCCATGCTGGCTTTTGATTAGCTCCCTGAATCTGCTACCATGGGGAAAGGAAGGGGCTGATCGGGTGGCGCCACGACCAGGAAGTCATTGGGTCTTACCATCATCCTCGAGAGCCCATCTCAGGGCTTTGCCAGTCCTGCTGGCTGTGGCCAGAGCCACCCAGCCTCGCTCAAGTTGGGGATGAATATTTCCTTCTGGCATTAAAACAGTCTGACACTGTTGGGTATTGTTAGTATACTCGGACATGGAACATGGTTTTTGCATGTTCCAGAGTTGTCTGGACTCATTCTTTTGATCCTCTTGTGCCCTCTTGGCCCCCCTGAGCTCAGCCACCATTTAGGCGGGTAGAGACCTAAGGCTTTTGCCATCCCTTCGTTTCTCCTTGGTCTTTAGAGGTTAACTCTGGGATTCAGACTGGCTCCCAATCACATCAGCACCACAGAGGACATTTACTTGACCACTGAAGCTCTTTTGAGAGGTTAAGGGCTTCAGAGGAGCTTTCTAGCTTCCAGAAACAACCAGCAAGGTGCACCTTTGTGTAACCTGGGAGAGGTATCAGAGCCTCCCTTGTTAGATGCATAAAAGAGCTGAGTGTGCAGGGTTTCTTTCAGGAGTACTGAATTTACAAAGCAAAATTATTGGGTTGTGGCAGACAGGTGAATTCTGTTTTCATCTCTCTGGAATGTATGATGTGTGCTTTTTCTTTCCCCAGAATACAGTGCTACCCAAAGATAGCTGTTTGTCTTACTGTATTTGCTTTTCTTACATCTATAGGGGCTATGATTTTAATTGTTTTGTACTTTTTTTAAAAGGTAAAACTCTTGCTTACTGCATCCCTGTCGTCCAGTGTCTTCAAGCAATGAAATCAAAAATACAGGTGAGTCTAAATGTTTTCTGTTACTACAGCTCAGTGATAAGCACTATGCGTCAGACTGAACCAAAGCAGGTGTTCTGGGCCCAAACGGATCTCTTCTCACTTAGCATTGTTTTCTTACCTCTTTTTAATTTGTTTATTACATAAACATGCTGCATCTGAAGATTGTGCTCAGAGTAGAATAGAATAAAATATTTTATAATCATCACTGTAGGTCTAATACGGAATGTTTGGATAATGCTCCCCGTGTGTCGGACATCGTGCCAAGTGTTTTGCCTGTGTTATCAATTAAACTTTTAACTGCCTCTGAATTGTAGGTATTACTGTTCCCCCAATTTTGCAAAAAAGAAATGGAGTCTTGGGGAAGTTAAGTAACTTACAGAAGCCATGTGGTGAGTAATGGCAGAACACTTAACTTTAGTTATGAGACATAGTTAGTTAGCACCTAGGCTAAAGAGGCCAAAATTGGCCTCCTTGGGTTTCCTAGGATGCCAGTTAACTGCCGTGTTCCAGAGGCATCGGCGGCATCTCAAAACCTAGCCCCAAATTGCACAAATACAGCCCTAGCTATTCTCAATTGAGAGGAAATGCTGAGGTCAGAAGTAGGAAGCAAGGTGGGCGCATAAGCAGATGAGAAGAGCCAATTGGTTTACTTTTTTCTCAATTTGAACATGAGGAGTTAGATGTGTATCAGACCTACTGGATACTAGACTGAGAAAATAACAATGATAGTATTGGGTTACAGCCCATAGACTAAAACAAATATCCATGAGTCCAAACTGATATAAATAAATTATTGAATAAATAAGTAAACGGAGAAGGGAAAGCCCTTCCTTAAAGTAGAATTCCAATGAATAAATGTAGAATATCATCATTTGGCAAATGCCACAGTAATGTTTCAGGCAAGGACTGTCATAGATGATAAAGTCAGTGAATGAAAGTCTGATGAAAAATGGGTATTTGCATTGTCTTAAAGCATCTCCCCACAAGATACTTCTTAATCACAGACGAAAGAATAATAACTTGACAATAAGTCGGGCTGTCACCACCTTCACCCAGTGATCAGGGTGGGCCTCACCAGTGCTGAGATGTGTTGACCCCGTGTGCCTCTGATAGGCGCATGGAGGACACGTCATTTCTGTAATTCTCTTGCTGAAAACACATAACCCTAATTTACTCATAAGCAAATGTCAGACTAACCCGAATTGAGGGACCTTCTACAAAGCATCTGGCCAGTACTCTTCAAAAGGTCACAAAAGACAAAGAAATACTAAAAACTCCTCCAGATTAAGAGTCAGAGGAGGTGTGATAGCTAACTGCAACATGTGGTACTGAACTGGATCCCAGTCTGGAAAAGGGATGTTCATAAGGCAGCTAATGAAATTTGAATAAGGTCTGTAGATTGATTAATAGTATTGAATCAAAAATTTCCTGGTTTTGATGATCATACTGTGATTTTGAAAATCAGTAGCATGTAAGGAAGCTGGGGGAAGGGTATAATGGAGTTCTTTGTACTATAGTGCAGTTCTAGAATGCTGAAATTATTTTAAAATGAGTAAGTTTAAATTTTATTCAAACAGTTGAAAATCAGTAAAACATAAAATTGAAAGAAATTACTGTTTGTGAACTTGACAAATTTTGACATGTTAATTGGAAAAAGACAGATTACAAAGTAGTGTGACTCCAGTTTCATACATACTAATCTGTGTGTTGGCGTATTCATGAAAAGGCAAGATCAAATGCTTACACTGGTTTACTCTGAGATGGGTAAGTGAGGAATTTGATTTCCTGCAGGTGACCAGCTTTTTCTTCCCACTGGGTGCTTTACAGTGAGATAATTCATGCCAACAGTTAGCACTGTACCTGGCTCACAGGATGAAATGCAAATTATCGTAACAGTGCAGCAAAGTCTCATCCGTTTATATACTCCGGGAGAACTTCTTGCCAGGAGAGGGTTTTTTCTTCTCAGAAGCGTGGAGTTAGGGGATAATTGAGCTGGAATGAGTCCTACTGTTCTAGTCTGGCTGTCCCACTCACGGATTTGTGAACAAGGACTCCAGAGGTTGGGTGATGTGCTGAGAGAGGCAGCTTGGGGGGCAGCTTTGCACAAAGCCTGGGTCCGAGTGTGACTCCAGACAGCCCCTTTCACCGCTGTGTGCCTCGGTGCCCTCACCTGTTGTGCAGGGCTGATTGCAGCGCCTGTGTCGAGGGTTATGGCGAGGGTCAGGTGAGTTAGTGCACGCAGAGGACCCACTTGGGAAGCATTGGCTGGCAGCATCGCCTCAGGCCTACGGCTCGTTTGAAGGGCAGTGATTTGATGTGCTTACGTTTAGAACCATTAACAAGCCTTGAGGTTGTTTTTATTTGCTCAGATATTTTACTACCCTTAACACCTCATTCTATTAAAGGCTGAAATACTCTGTAGAAAGAGTTTTCCAAGCGCAAATTTAATTCACTTATTTCAAGTAATATTTAATATAGACCCTTGGAGGTCACTGTAAAACGATCTGACCTGTAAAAAACATATCCGAGGAAGCTGCAAATTCAAGGCACCCAACGGAATCTTAAAGTGCTTTGGCGATGGAGTGAGCATGCACTGCTTTTCTGTTTTCACTCTTTCAGTTATTTTAGTTCTGATTTTTTTTAACATCACATCCACCCTTCTTCACTCACTTCTGCCCTGCAAGAAATTGATTTTTCTTTCTTCTTGCCCGTGTAGTAACACCTTTTGAAATGTCAGAATCTCCTACTGTCACACTGGCACGTTGATACCGTTGTTCTAACATGTTTACTGTTCCTCGCCTGGGCTTCCGCGCAGCCTCCCGAAATTGGTGCTTAGTACAGGCGGCTCTAGTTTGAATTCCAAATCCTTTTTTCCTTGTGGGTAAATGCTTCCTATGCAAAACATGAACACCATACTTGTAATCAAATTTGCTGTGCAACCTGTGCTTAGCTTCTGCACTAACATTGTTTGGATTCATTCCTAAGTGTCTGTGACCACTTTCAAGGTGGGGCTTTATCAGATTTTTTGTTTTCTTTTATTATTGTTAATACTATAATGTATTTAAAAGTACCAAAAAACTTGTGAAAAGTAAGTCCCTCTGCTCCTCCCTCCCCTCACCATGGACTGGTGTCATCCCAGGACACAGACGTCCTTCTCCCCACTCTCTCTGTGTCCTCCTGGGGACATTCTGGGTGTGTAAAGCAGATCTGAGTGTGAATAGTTCCCCTTTCTTCTTGGACTGAAGTTTTTGTTCATTTGTTTTTCTGTTCTGTTTGGTTCGAGTCACAAATGGTTGCCTTTTGTGTATGATGTTTTTTCATTCACTTAATGTATGTTGGGTAGTTTCTTATCAGGACATCTGCATCGTGTGTTCAGTGGCTGCCTGGTATTCCACTGTGTATATGCACCATAAATCATTGAATCAACCCCTCATTGGTAGCATTCACATTGTATCCAATATTTGGCTACAAACAAGGCTATTACAGATATTCTACAGTATGTGAAATATTTTACAACTTCTTTATGTACATGTATGTGTCTTTTAGAGAAATTCCTCTAAGTGGGATTTGCATTTTTAGTTGATAGATAATACCAAGATTGACCTCTACATGGGTCACACCAGTCTGCATCGCCCCCAGCAGTGTACGAGAGTTCCTTTTTGCCCAGGCCCTCCTCAGCCCCGTCAGCTGTTTCAGTTTTGCTCAGGGAAAAAAGCATATTATGGTTTCAATTTAAATTTCTCTTAGGAGTAAAGTTGAACATCTTCTCATATGTGTAAAAGCCATGTTTTGAATTCTTATTTCCCCTAACCAGCTGTTCATATCCTTTCTCCATATTTCTATTTGAGTTGTTATGGTCTTTTTCATTTTTATTATTAAATTTGATTATAAACCTTTATGAGCTAAGGAAACTGGTCATTTTTATGCTTGGCGTATTTTCTCCCCATGTTGTCATTCCATTCTGAAATTTTAAATTTTTATGTAATAAAATCTATCCGTGTTTTTGTCTGTGGTTTCAGAGTTTTATGCCATCTGTAAAAAGGCCAACTGAATTCCAACTTTTTTTTCTAAAAGGACTTCTGAATGGCCCATCTTTTCCCTACTGATATAAAATGCCCCTTTTCTTATTTCGTAAATTTCTGTATATATTTGATTCTGTTCTAGACTGTTTGCTACTGAAATCTCTATTTGTGTGCTACTATCAATTTAAAAATTACTATAGCTTTAAATTGTTTTAACAGCTGATGGTTTTCAGAAATGTCTTGGTTATTCTTGCACATTTATTTTGCATACTTAGTTGGAAATCAGCTGATCTGTTATTTTTATATGCATATGTATGCGTATTTGTGGCATTTTTGTTAGGATTGCATTACACTTATGGGTTAATTTAGGGAGAAAAAATAGCTTATTTTTAATAATGAGTCATCTTACCCAAGAATATGCTACATCTTCCCATTTATTCAAATTTTATTTTATGCTCCTCAGAAGTGTTTTAAAATTTTCATCATATGGGTTTTGTATATTTTTTGTTAAGCCTGTTCTTTATATCTTTTTTGTTGCTAATTAAGTGTAATTATCCCCCCTTCCAATGTATTTTCTAAGTTTCTATGTTGAAAGGCTGTTGAATTTTGCTATATTAATTTTGCATTCAGCTACTTGACAGAATTTTCATTTTTGTAATAGATTTTCGCTTGATTCTCCTAAGGTTTTTTTTGTTTTTAGGACAAAACATTATCTGCTAATAATGACAGCTTTGCCTCCTGCTTTCCAGGTTTTTATGTATTTCTTTCTCTTCTCTCATTGCATGGGCCAGAGCCTCTAGAACAGTGTTCCATAATAACGAGGGTAGTGGGACTCCTTGTCCCTTTCTTTAGTGAGACTGAGTCTGATGTTTACCATGGCCACCCTGCAGTTCTGTCCTCCTGGAGCCCTGTACCTTCACTCATCCTCCTCATGGTGTTTCTTTCCTTCTTTGTCGACAGCGCAGCGACGGTCCCTACGCTCTGGTGCTGGTGCCAACGAGAGAGGTAAGCAGCCTCGCTTTCAGGGTGAATTTAAGCAAGTATTTCAGTGATGCCCTGTTGAATTTAAAAGTGGTTAAATTATCTTTCTCCTTACTGCGCAAACCACTACGCCCTTTCCTTTGCCTGGGAACCATCCTCTGATTCCTCCTGTTAAGGAAAGTTCAAGTACTCTTTGAAAATCATCAATATGGAAATGCATTTCCCTGTTGTCTAAAAACTAATAAGACACTATAAATTTCTGCCTTTTTAATAATTTAAGAATGAAAATAATTACATTTTTATACTCTTTTGCTTGTTATAAATAATTAAAAAACATTTTTTTAAGAAGCTACATACCAAATATACCAAATGTTTTACTTGTTCCTGAAAGTTAAGCTTCTCAATATTTTTCTTCTTTCTTGGTGGAAATCTCTTACATGTGATATATTTTATTTGCCTGTGGAGACAGTTTCAGATTAGGGTATCTGTTCTCTATGCTAATCATTCCTTGCAGAGAATTGATCACGGAGATGGAAGTTCCCACTCAGCCTTTCATACAGCCTGCAGTGCCCTATCTCAACACCATCCAGTGAGGAGCAGGCACAGAGCTATTTAAATTTTTACAGCAGCAAACTTGCTCCTTCCCTAGGATGCTCCATGAATACTAAACATGTAGAAATTGTATCCACATCCTTGGATAAAGGGATCACATAGAAGCTTTTTTGATGGTTGTTAATGGTTGTGACCTACATTAATTTTCACTTTCTCTGCTTTCCACTGGGTTTGTTGGGTTTTCTCTTTAATAAACTTGGTGAATGACCATCACTCAGTCTTTAGCTGCTGCTCTACCTGGCATATTTTTAGGACGCAGCCATATTACCTTTAGAGCAAAGTTCCCCAGGCTGCCCGTTGTGTCACTGTGCCAGTTTGCCCCTTTATACGTATTATATTCTCTCTCTCACGAAAGAAAGCCAGAATCAGGTCACTGTTTAATTTCTCCCATCTTTTGTTCACCGCACACTTGCACTTCTGTGTGGCACTCTGGGAATTCGGACCAGCAGAGGGAGCACAAAACACTGTTTCTGTATGTGTCCAAGAATTAGATGAGATGACGCTACACACATTCTCTAAACTGACAGGCTTCGGGTATACTTAAGAGTAAGAACAAGGCATATTTTCCCAGTAGATTTTGTGTGTGTGTGTGTGTGTATGGGTTTTTTTTCTTAAGTCTTAACTTTGAGGTCCAAGGTTGGATCCTAATTACTTGACATTGTCTAAATTTTAAAAAGGTGTGTGGGTGGGGGGGATGGACCATGCTTCTCATCTATAACTTTTTAATACTTACAGCTGGCTTTACAAAGCTTTGACATTGTCCAGAAACTGCTTAAGGTAAGGCAAGCCATGAGGTCAGTTTTATCTTTTTTTCCTGACTTTTTGAGGAAAGAGAGGTTTCCACAGTCTTGTCTTTGTTTTCAAAGAGCTAGGAGTTACTGTAATGTCCCTCTATTCCCTGGATGTCTCTGCTCTCCCTGGGTACAGTTTGTAGTTTTTTTTTACTGATATAGGCTTTAGAGACTGCTGATATCTAGCTTAGCTAGATTACTAGGGCTTCGTGGTGCAGAACGTTCTATAGTCTGTTCCTAGTCACCAGCAAACCACAGGCAAAGATTCACAGGTACAGCCTGGAGGTGACTGACTGGAGGGAAACTTAGAAAGCTGCACTGGAGTTTAAGAAAGCAGAGAAGCAGAGAGAAGAGGCTTCAGAGCCAAAGCCAACATTCCACCAAATAGACGGAGCTGTCCTTTCTTTCATTGGGAGGGGGGTAAGGATGGGTTGTGTTGGGTTTTATTTTAACCAGAAAGAAAAAAAAAGGCAACAGAATTACTGAAGTGTGTTTTTAGCTCGGGCCCCAGGGGGAAAGGCAGAGAAACTACCTGTATCATTTAAAAACTCAGTTTCTCTCGCGATGTTGGGAGCTAGTTATGTAGCTATAATTTAGGTTACTGCTCATGGTAATCATGGGCATGGTGGAGCCTAGGAACTGCATCTCACAATGACGCCTCATTATGAGAGGACTCACTCTTTCCTCCCACCGTCTTTGAGGAAAAGGAATTTAGAGTCAGCCTCTTTATTTTCAGTAAAGGGGGCTTTGCCTTGATTTCTGTCTGATGTCTTCTCTGTAGCCATTTAACTGGATTGTGCCTGGAGTGTTGATGGGAGGAGAGAAGAGAAAATCAGAAAAAGCCAGGTAGGGGGGAGGTTTGTTTGTTGTTAATTCCTTTTGAGTCTGTCTATCTTGCCTTCCTATTCAATAACACTCATCCTTCTAAACCCAAGAGCCTTGTCTCAGACTGTGCTTCCTGGTCCTACTGTGTGGGGACATACTGAGTCAGCGGAAGCGGTCACTTCTAGGAGGTGCTGTGTTTTAAAATACTGGTTAGCCTACAAGGGGTTCCCATCTGATGTACTCAGTAACAGTGCTGTTACCTTCTTAACTCCCATCCCCCTGAGCCCCACCGTCCCCCTTGTTACAGTCCCGTTGGTGACTCCTTTTTGTGTACATTGGAGTTTGGGGTTTTGTCACTTGGTGTTCCAAAAACAAGATCGTAAGCCTACCTAATGCCTTTGTACCTTGCCTTTCCTGCCCACATACACTGAATGCTGCTTCTGTACAACTGGCAGTGAGTATCACTGAAGGTCATTGCGACAAGTAAACCCCAAATTGTTTGCGTCCTTTTTAAAGCGTTTTTATTGTGCTTTAGCTTAATGCTTAGTAAGTAACACCCAGCAATGTGTGTGTAGTCTGTAACTGAGGAGTAAATATTAAACTTGAAGCCTGAAAGGATGGTTAGGATTAGATTCCTTTGTAAATAACAACATACAGCAGTGGCACAAACAGTAAGGAAGTTCTTTTCTTCTTTCACATTCAAGAAGCCTCGTGTAGCCGATCCAGGGCTGGTGTGGTGCTTTGTGTCAGGACCCAGGTTCCTTCTAAGTGGGGCTTCCATTTTCAAGGTTATTTCATAGTCTTAGATAGTTACTAGAACTCCAGCCATTACATCTAATTTCCTGCCCACTGGAGGATACCATCTCTGTGGGAAAAATACTATCGTCTTCATCCTTTTAAAGGCACTCATGGGAGTTGCATATTCCTTTTATTCTTTTATCCCATTGCTTGAATATAGGCACATGACCATATTTAACTCCAAGAGAAGCTGGGAAACACACACAGCTTAAAAATTGGAGGGTTTTATTGCTGTGGAATAATGGGGTAAATGATGTTTGGGAGTAAGACATGAGATTTATTCTACCTAGTCTGTGGGGCAAAGCTAGGCTCATTGTATGGAAGTTACAAAAAGGATTCAGTTTAAGAAAAAAGGTTCTAGCCATTAGAATACGTTGGCATGGGATAACTCCTTTAGGTAAGATGTTCTCTGGCTCAGAAGCCTTCACTAACAGGCTGGATGACCATCTGTTCTAGAAAGATCTACAAAGCATGTAAAGGGCATTGGATTGTATAGTAAAGATTCCTTTCAATGTTAAGATTTTATGATTTTAATATAATTTCAGGTCTTAACAATTGTATTCTATAGAAGGGAAACTTCAGAGGAAAATTAAAACAAATATACCCATGTCTCTATCTGTCATGATGTTAGTGACAATTTTAAGTTGTGGCACCTTGGTGCTAGACATGAATCTGTCTCCTTGGCATTTTTCCTGTGTTTTATATTGATACAACCCTGTTTGATTTACTTTCTTTTGTGATACATAATTTTAAACAGACTCCGCAAAGGAATAAATATCCTTATCTCAACTCCTGGTCGTCTGGTGGATCACATAAAATCCACAAAGAGCATTCATTTTAGTCGGATACAGTGGCTGGTTTTGGATGAAGCAGACAGGTGAGCCTCATCCAGGAAGCATGAAAGGTAGAAGCAAAGGGGCTCCTGGTGTCTTCGTCGCACCATTTATTCTTCATATTGGCTAAAATTCCTTCTCTGAAAACCACAGAATCTTGGACTTGGGTTTTGAAAAGGATGTCACAGTGATCCTCAATGCCGTGAATTCCGAGTGCCAGAAACGGCAGAACGTCTTGCTGTCGGCAACGCTCACAGAAGGTGAGTTGAAAAGAGGGGCCTTTGTGCTTAATGACGCGGAGGATTAGATGTCATCTGCGTGGTTCTCAGCCTTGTGGAGAGGGTGAGGAGGGAAGTGCTCCTAAAGGACTGCTTTCTTAGACTGTGTCCTGCCCTCCCCCTGCTGTGTTCCCTGGGGCGTGGGGCGAGTGGGCAGGTCCCAGGTCCAGAACCATCTCTGTAGGGGGGGTGCTGCTCATGTCGGGGGGCAGAAGAAGAGAAAAGACTGATTGCCATCCACCTAGTGGTTTCGTGAGGTCTTTTCACGACCGCAGCCCAGGGAGAGCAGGGCACTTGTCCTGCAGGGGATGGCCTCTTATCCAGTGCGGTTTTTACCACAATCACCCTACCCTGCCTTTCTCCTAAAGTGACCCTGTGCCTTCAACAGAAAATTCTTGAAGCTCAGTCTTTGCATCCTCACAAGATGGAAATCCTTAGCATTCTTTTATAGACGGGAACACTAAGGCTTGGAAAAGTCCTACGCTGTCCACCAGAATCGTCCTGCACAAGTCATTGTCTGAACAACAATGCAGCTTTCACATTCTTGGGTCTGGCTTACTTGTTTTTCTAGCCGCATTTTGATGTGCACATGCCAGATGCCATTCATGTAACTGACTGACAGTCTCAGAGTGTACTCTAGATAATATTAATCTTCAGAGATAACCATGAAAAGGGGACTGTGTGCTCAAAAGTTTGGGAAATGCCACACATTCCTGCCTCCTCTTGGAGGGTCATGGTGCACATTCACACAGGAAAGGTCCTGGGAGGGCTGGTGAGTCTGTAAAAACTAAGCAGGGTTTTTGTGACTTACCTAGCCATAGCGCCCTCTCTGGGGCTGGCGGACAGACTTCTGTTAATGTCCTCTCAGTAGCCTTCCATGGGTCCAAGTTGAGAAACTGGGTGTGGAAGGGTCGCTGGGCATGGGGAACCGTCGGCCGTAGGGCAGGCCAGTGCTGCCTTGGCGTTGGCGCAGCCTGTGGGCTTGTGCGTGCACCCCAGTCTCACGGCGTGTGCCTGGCACCTGTTTTGTCTTTGTCACTTTCTGTCCAAGGTGTAGCACGGCTGGCTGATATCAGTTTGCACAGTCCGGTCTGTATTTCTGTCCTGGATGAAAGCCACGGTCAGTCTGACCCAAAGGGCCAAGCAGTTCCTGAGGTTTGGCCTCCACAAGCTAGCGATGAGCTGCACAGCTTTGCAATACCAGAGAGGCTGGATCAGCATGTGACATTGGTTCCCAGCAAACTGCGGCTTGTCTCCTTAGCGGCCTTCATCCTGCAGAAATGTAAGGTAGGACTGGTCTAGACCCGGCTTGACCCAGGGGAGAAGGCCTTGTTGTGTTTGTGTCAGCATTGATGGCAGCGAGTTGAGACACACATGCGGAAGATTGCCAACTTACCTGTGTTTGTGAATGCATAACAGGTATCAGTGGTTCTAGGACTGTGGTAAAGAATCAGAGGTCAGCGGTAGCCATTACGTTCAGCTTGAAATCTGCCTTAGGTATCTTTCTGGGACTGATGCTGGGAGTGTCATAGATGATAGAAGGGTGCTGAATTCAAGGCAAAAAGAAAAAAGGGCCAGAGCTCCTGTGTTTTAAAGACTCCTAGGATGTCTGTGTTTATTTACTAGACTCCTGTGGTAAGTTTCTCTGGTGTATGGGGAAATTGTAGGGGGAAGGGTTTAGAGTGAGGCTTTAAGGTTTCCTGGTGTCTGCAGTCTCAGCTGGGTGGTGGTGTTGAGAATGAAGGAACCGAGCTGATGTCTAGCCTCCCTCCGCACATTAGATGTGGGGAACCCGGGCGGGGCTATGGCTGTGTCTTTTTCCTTTCCTGCATTCTTTGTAGCGTGCACTGTCAGTGTTCTTTAATTCAAAGCTATCTGTCACACGTGTTTCCACATGGGGGCTGGCATGACTGATTTTAGAGAAATATTCGTTTTAGTGTCACCTAATCTAAAAAATGTGGTTGCTTTTCCCCTTTGTATCGATGTAGTTTGAAAAAGACCAGAAGATGATCATCTTTTTCTCAAGTTGCGAGCTGGTGGAGTTCCACTACCACCTCTTCATCCAGACCCTGCTGAGCTGCTCAGGAGCCCCCACGTCAGAGCAGCCACCATCTGCCTCCACACGATTAAAATTCCTACGGCTGCATGGCAACATGCAGCAGGAGGTGAGCACCCGCCCCTGCCCCACGAGTGGAAACAGGAGCAAAGCTGAGTCCCGTTGAACTTGAACTCGTACTTTGGGGTCACGCTGGCTTCCCTCACAGACTCCCCTGGGCCGGGGAAGAGCTAGCCTAAAGTGCGCGACCCACTGGAACAGAAGCAGATCACACAGCTCTGTCGCTGTGGGCAAGGGGAGCCCATTGTTCCCGTTTGCTCTTGGGCCGGGAGCTGGGCTCTTCCACCTGAGAGAGCTCACAGGCCCGGCTTGGCCTCAATCTACCTCAGCCAGCTGTTAAGGCAACAGAGTACCACTAAGTAGCTGGCACCAGGGATGGGTTTGCCTTTTAGTACCCAGTGTGTAATTAGGGCTCGATGTCTTCAAATTAAGAGCATTAATGGAGCTAAATTGTGGACCCCAGATGGTACTGCTGAGCATGACTGCTGTCATTGTCAACAAGATGCAGCGCTTTGCTTCGGACATTTTGGGTTGGGAGAGGGTACTGTGCATCAGAGGGGCCGC
>JAQQAC010002172.1:3890452-3926169 GCA_029783875.1 Phataginus tricuspis
GGGGGTCTGGGCCCCAACTCTAGAGCACAGCTCCTGGGCCCAGTGCAGTCCAGCCTGTACTAGCTGTGTGTGTGTCCTGTGGGCAGTTTACTTAGCCTCTCTGTGCCCCCATGTCTCCATCTGGAAACAGGGCTGGTGCTAGTACCTGCTCATAGGGTTGTCGCAGGGATTGGGTAAGTTCAGATGCATACAGCGAAGGCCAGTGGTGGGCACAGTAGCATTCAGGGCATGCTGGCTGTCATTATCTGCTGTATGAGTGACGTGGCCCTTGGGGCCCCCTCCCAGTTACGTGGCAGAATCCACGCATGGCGAAAGACTGGAATGAGGTGTGCCTCCGTGGCAGAGTGGCTGTGCTGGAGTGGGAGGAGAGACTTCACTTTTTTCTGTTTTCCAGGTTTTTAGTAATTTGGTTATATTCCCCTTTTTGTTGTTGCTGACAGATGGACATGCGTGGAACACTGTGCTTGAATGTCCACTGGGCGTGCCCTCTCAGCTCCTTGCTGAGAAGCCCTCAGTGTGCGCTCCCTTTGGTCCCGCAGGTCCGCCCTTAAGAGTTGACCCCAAGGGAATGATTGAGCACGTATATACACAACTTACCTGCAAAGCCGTTTCTCACAACATCGTTTGTAATAGTCAACAGTTATGGACAACCTCCCTTGCTAAAGATGGGGCTCTGGGCATATATGAGGGGCTCCTGTTCAGCTGGATACTATACAGTCATGAGAGACATTGTGGCTTTGGATATTTCTTGGTATAGAAACATGTTCAATTCTATTGATGTATGGTAGGAGCATGTTAGTGGTGTAAAAGTGGAATAATGCCATTTTTTAAAAAGTTACATGTTTGGTTAGGTTTTGCATGGAAGGGGGCTTGGGAAACATCAAGCTGTTGCCAGTGGTGGTGGTTTGCTTTGAGTGGTAGGATGATTTAATTTTCTTCTTTTGACTTAAAATATATGGCTTTTATAATTTTAAAATCTTTTTTAAATTAGTTTTTTAAAAGTTGGTTGTTCTTCATTCCTCTGAACCACTTTAGGAAATGTACTAAGAATAAATTCTGCACAGGGGACCCAGATTGCAGTAACCTGTGGCCTTTGGCCTTGCCTGCTGCTGAAGGGGCTGCCACCCTAGCATTGTTGCACTGGAAGGTGCAGCCCTCAAAGCTCTGCCCTCTGCTGGAGCCTGGGAAGTCCCGTCCTGTACGCACAGGGTCTTACGAGAAGACGGGAAAAATCCCCTTCTTCCTCTTTCTTGGTAAAGCGTCTGTGCCTAAAGAGTTACAGCATAGGAAACTGGGAAGGTTATGGGAAACTAAGCTTGCCTTGCTGGGATTGGCCTCTGTGTTGTAAGGCCTTTCTTTTCCTTGTTTTTGTAGGAAAGAAGAGCAGTGTTTCAAGAATTCTCCCATTCCACAACAGGCGTCCTTCTTTGCACAGTACGTACCATTCCAGACTCCATGTGAATGTTGAAATTTCCTGTGGTTCTAGTGGCAATTTTTCGTCTCTTGACAAAAGGCGCAAAGAGCGGGAATACCAGGGGCCTCTTGGGGTGGCTGGTCTCTGCACTTCTGGTTTGTCAGCTGACTACACCTCAGATAGCTGGCCTCCACCATGCAGAAGGCTTGGCGATTTGCTCACTAATAGCGGCAGCTGTTGCTTTGAAAACGTGTGAATCTTGGCAATTTCTCTCCACCAAAAACTTGTAAATTACAGCTATCGGGAGTAATTAGAGCCGAGAAAGTCTTTCCATGACAAAATCATGTGACTTGCCTCTGCTCACCTTTTCTTAAAGGAAAATAGATGTGCTTGAACAGATTTTATTTGCTATTGTCTAAAAGTATCATTTGCCCTCCAATTTTCAGAGGCCAGTTCACTCGGCCTCCATATTTGCAGTCTTGGATAGCTGCCTCCTACAGCACAGTGCTGACCTTTTTAATGCACATCTCTTATGCTTTTTCGAGATCGAAAACATGCCTTCACTGTCCCCCCATCTCTGGGGATCCACTCCAACATAGTTGGTGCTCACTCCCCAAGATGAAAATACTTTCCCTGTAGTTTGGATGATATAACTGAGTCCCCAACTGGTTATTTGAGAAATCCCTGTATGTACACTCATGAAACTGCACTGTGAATTGGGTGCTGGTGGAAACAGACGGTTCGCTAGCTGGATCCTGTCTAGGCCTTATTTAACATGATTGCTTTGTGAGTAACTCCTACTCTACGCGCAGTTTTAAAGATTGTTTTCTTTCTAAATCTAGAGCTTGTGAATGAGTGCAGCTTTGTTTCTTGTGGGTCAAGATAGCCTCCCTGGTCACCCGCTTATCATAGTGTGCCAGTTCTCATGTGTGTGTGGTGAACAGGGGTTCCGCTGATGCAGGACATGCAGATCTGAGAACAGTTTCCACAGAATCTTGCGTCCTAAGAAGGTCTGAGTCTGACCAAGTAGCCCTTCCCTTGAGGAAGCCCGCCACACATCAGAGAGCTCATGTTTGCTCTAAAACCATCTTTAAATGCTGGGTCTAAAGTGAAAATGGATCCAAATAATCTACTTGATAAACTCATCAAAAATTTATGCCTAGTAATACTTTCTGGAACCTGACTCCTTCTTGTGCCCTCTGTTTCCACATTCCCCCTCTCTCCCAGCCCTTCCACTAAACAGGTCTTTCAGTTCCTTGACTGCATCCTCCTTGCTTTTTCTGGCCTTGGGGCTTTGATGAATGTATTCCCTCTGCCTGGGACACCCGGCCCTGTAAACGCTTTTCAGGTCTCAGCTTCAATTTCATTTTTTCAGGAAAGCAGTCCCTGGAGCTTCAGCTCTTCCCTGTTGAGCAGGCCCAGTGTGCCCTGCATTTCTCTGTGCCACTCGTCACACCCTCCTAGTGGTCTTCCCACCAGATGGCAAGCTCAGGAAGACAGGGACTGCGTTTTGTTTGCAATTCCATCCCAGTGTCCTCCATGGAGCAGGTATACAGCAGGCACTCAGTATTTGTAGATTAAATGGGTGAGTTATTGGGGCCCAAGAAGTTCAATGTTGAGAACCATCAATGTGTGCCTTTTTCTAAAGACTGAGAGAGGCTAAGACCAAATACTTGCTTATTGGAAATGAGTCAGCTTTTCTATATATATGGTGTTACCTGAGGGGTGAACGTCACCCCGTGTCTCTATTGGAACAGAAGGAGGAGGAACCTTTGTGTTGGCGTTTGAGTTAGGATGGGGACAAAATGTTTATCTTTGGCCCTGAAGATGCTGGCCTTGTCCCTGGTGGGAACTTAGTGAGCCTCCTTCCACACATGCTGCTGTGTTTTACACACACAGATACATTCAGAGGCACAAGGAAAACTCCAGGTATTTGAGGTTCAGTTTCTCAGTTTGTTTTGGTTTGGTTTTTTTTAGTAGCTCCACCTGGAAGTAAAGATCCTTCTTTCTGAAATGTAATTCTCAGTGGGGTCAAAAGCATATGATGACTTTCGTTGTTCTGCCTGGCTGATACCTGCAGGCAAATGATGTCAGTAGACAGGGTGCCATTGGCTTAGCAAAGCCTGGCACCCCTGTGGACCCCTGCCTGTCTGGGAATGCATGGGAAGCAGGCTCCGACTTAGCACAGCCTGATTTCTCTTTGTAAAGTCTCGTGTTGTGTGTTCACTTCCTTGTTCAGGTGGCCCCTAGTACACCGACCTTCCGCGGGCGGTCTCTTCATTACTCTGCTGTGAGCGTGCCCGGAGGGGAGTGGGCGCAGGCTCATTCCCTCCATTTCTAAGCCGGGATTCGAGCACGGGCAGCGATGAGAAGGTCTTCATCCACTCTCAGTTCCTTCTACTCTGCCATAGGTGTTTACTTTAGCCTGAAGTCTCTGGCATCTGAGAGAGGTGGGGCACATGAGACAGGCTGTGCTGGGTCACACCTGACTGGGGGGACTGTTATTCTGTGTCCTTTTAAAGAGCCTGTTGCTTGCCAGCCCTCTGACTGCCCTCCAGGAGGCTTCTTAGTGCCCGTGAGGAACGGGGACCCCATCAGGACAGGCTGATGGGAACCGGCTTCTTTTGGTAGAGAGGAATCATGTTGTTATGTGAGGATTTTTCCCCCTTCATAACATTCCCTTTGCCACTTCAGTCTATCACCCCAAGATCTTTGAATGAGACCAGAAGACTGAATGTCTGTATGAAAAGTTGGGGATTGGGGCGTGACCACACAGAAACTCTGTTATGCTATTGTACTGCTAGGAAACTTCGCCCTCCACCCCACTTTCCTACCTGCTCTCTTCTCTGTTATTGGGAACAGTAAGGGTATATGTGTGTATTTTCTTTCTTCTTGATTATAAACATCTTAAAAACTAGGATCTTTCTAATTTCGTGTGGTCTTTCAGGGCCCGGTACATGGTATGTGGGTTCTCAGTAAACATGTGACAGTGGTGACATGGAGTCTAGGCAAAGGTATGAAGGTAGTTGGGGCAGGAGGGACCAGTTTGTGAAAGACTGGTCTTTACATGTTTGAAATGTAAGTTTGTGTCCTCTAGAAGATCCAGGAAGCAGCCACGTTAAGAGAAAGTCACTTGTAAGTTCAAAGCCCACTTTCCCAAATGGAATTAAGGAATCAAATGAATCATAACATATTGGATTATCAACAAAATACCTCCTCATGCTTATGGCAAAGAACTCACCCTAAGCCAAAGGAAGGGAACGTGGTTTTTAATACCATTGTTTCCCTGATGAACAGATAGAGAGAAATGTGCTGGAGAATGGTACCTCCTAGCTACCCCTGGCTTTAGGGCCGACACTAGGCCCTCTGTTGGTACACGTGGAGCTCTCTGGGTGTCCCTGGACAGTCACCTTTTCCCCAGCAAGGAGAGGCACTTGCAGCCTCTCTGGACAGGTCTGCTGGCTGGTCACTGCCGGAGTGCACTGTCGCTGTCCAGCACATGCTTGCTTTTTCACAAGATGCCTGAGTCTCCTGTGCTGCCTTCCTCCACCTTCTCCTTTTTTCCTTTGAAGCACGCTGTTATGTCTGTGCGGTTCTTCATTTCTTTTCCTCCTGGGGAATTTCTGTTGCGCCAGGAGGCTAGGAGACAAAGGAGTCGAGGCCGTAAGAGTCACAAGAATGTCAGTTTTCTGCCAAGATAAATGTAGGCTTTCTTGGTTTTCTCTGGGGTGTGTTTTTTAGGTACAGTTTATTTTTGCCACTTTATTTCATTCGTGTTAACGGCAGGATCATTTGGAGATAGCTGGCTGTTTACTCCGTTACGCTAACTCATGTTGCCAGGTTTTTGGTGAGTCCAGCCAAGATCCTTGCCTCTGACGGCTTCTGCGCTCTTTCCTTCCTCCTCTGATTACGCAGCCCAATCTGTCACCCGGACGACGGGGGTCTGCACCCCGCTGGTGGCTTTCCACACATGGCAATAATGACTCTTGGCAGGCTGGGGAGGCAGCAGAGGCGAATTTGCTGTGTCCCTTGCTCCGAGAGCCGGCAGGCCCCCATCCGTTAGTAAAAGCACTTTGTGAGGTTCTTGGGTAAATAAATGAGTCATTTTAATCCAACTGACAGGCTGGCACCTGAGCAAGCTGCCTTCCATCTGTACCCGTTGGTCTCATGGAGGCAGCCAATTGTCAAGCCCAGGGCCTGCAAGGCCGCACCGTTGAGTGTCTTTCAGAACTGACTTTAGCAATTCTTTTGCCCTAATTAGGTTAGAGTACAGTTGGGCTGGATCTAAGTTCTGACAGTGGGCAGAGAACCAAAGCCCTTGCCGAGTGAAGAGGCTTCTGAATCACTGCCTGACTGCCATATATCAAGTCTTACTTCACCGTGAAATGAAATAGATTTATAATTCTCAAAACACCTTTCACATACATGGTTTCATTTGATCTTCACAAGATCCTGTGGTGTAAATAGGATGGGTCTTGAGCCATTTTATAGGTCGGTAAACTGAGGCTCAGCCCTGATCGTGTACGCTGCTGAAGTGGTGCTGGAGCCCAGGTCTCTGATTCTAGAGCAGGAGGACTGCTCTTGCCTCCTGTCCTCTGTGGCAGCCTAGGCTGGGAAGAGATAGAAGCATAACAGAAACAGCTGGGTGCGGGTGGTGCTTAGCTGTCGGTGAGGCCCCCACGCCGGCACAGAAGGTACTGGGAATGGGAGCCCCGTGGCCCTGAGCTAGATTGCCCAGGTGGGAAAGAGAACCTTGAGCAGTCCCAGTGACAGCCGCCTGGCACCTTCCTAACTCACTTTCCAGTGTGTTTGTATTTGGAAGTTTCAGCAACACCATGTGCTATGTGCTATTTCAAAGTTTTTCTATATTTACTAAGCCAACAAGCATTAAATTTTTTACAAAGCCTGTCTGTAAAGCTCACGCAACCCATCATGTTCACGCCTCTTCCACTGCAGGGCACTTAAATAAAATAAATCATTTCTTAACAAGAGCTTAGCAGATTTAAGAACCCATCAGTTTTCCTAAAGACATCAGCTGTGGTTAGCGTAGAAAGCAGCTCCTGCTCCTGGTTAGCTGGAGAGCTCTCTAAACTGTGCCCTCAAAGGCGTCAGCTCTGGGACACCAGCCTTCAGCTTTCAGGGCATGTGGGAGCTGTCTGAAAACACTCTGGGTGGTTGACACACTTTTAGTACACTAAACTTCCATTTAACACGTAATAATGCAGCTAGCCACCGTGCAAAGGCAACCAGAAGGCTCAGGTGTAATCAGATCCTGCCCTGCCCCCGGTGGGCCTTCTGGGCAAATTAGGTGATGGGGAGACAGTATCTTCCTTGGGTCTTGCCTCTGACCCTGATTGTTTTAACATGCTACTTAGAGAAACTGCATAGGATAATTGTTTTCCAAAAAGCTTTATGCACATAGATTGTTAGTGATACTTGAAAGTGAGGGGAGGGGAGGGAGAGCTATTCTTAACAGAAGAATGCCAGCTACTAACTGGAAGGAAGGAATGATGGAAAGTCATCATTTTTCAGCCATTAGGGTACAGTCGGCACAGACAGGCAGCATCAGTAGATGCTGAAATCGCTGGGCAAAGGGTTTTGGGAACCAGCCTTAAGTTCTCCCTTCCCAGTTTACTTATTAATTTCAAAGAAGAAAGGCCTCTTCACAATGGAGAAAGCTGGGGGGGGGGTGCCACTAACTCAGGTGAGTGATGATAGTACTACCAGCGTGGGACAGACTGCTGTAGTGTGTGTCCCAGCGTTGTGTGCCGGGAAGTACACACCACACCACTGCTGTCTCTCCGCCAGAATGCTTCACCCAGGTCTTAGCATGGAGAACAGACAAATCCCGATTCTGGGAAGTTCCTCAAGACACCTGAACTCTTCAAAATGTATTGTTATCAAAAAAACTAAATAAGAAAATATTATAGGCAGGGATACCATCTAAATTAAAGGAAGTCTAGAGGGATATAATAAAAATAGAGTATGCTCTGTGATTCAATTCTGGGTTGTGAAAGAAAAACAAGTATAAAAGTCATCTTAGATATGACTGGAGAAATTTGAGTATGACTGATGATTGGTAAGTAATGTTATTTAATATTAAACTTTTTAGGTATGATTACGTGGGAGAATGTCCTTTTACTTAGGACACATGTGTTAAGGAATTGAGAGGTGAAATGTCATATTTGCAACTTACTTTCAGATGGTTGAGAAAAAAGCATGTATGTAGAGAGAACTTATGTGCCAAAGCTGAGCTGCCACGGGTCCAGGTGAAGGGTACATGGGTGCTTATTGTCTCATTCGTCCTTTAGACATTCCGGGCTTGGCTGTGCCCTTGTGGTGGCGGCATACTTGTCCCTCTCCCCCCATATGTCCAGCACACTAGTAGGTCCAGGGACTTGGTTACATTTGGGTGGTAGGGTCTTCCTTTGTTTTTGGCAAGAATACATCTTCGGTGATACTGCGTGATAGCTCATTTTCTTACTATTTAATTAATGTCAAAACATTTATATGGTCTCAGAGTCAAAATTGCAAAAGTCCATTAAAGGAAGTCTAGCTTCCTTCCTTGGCCTCTCTCCCTATTCTCTTCCCTTCCCTTTGGTAACTGTTTTTATAAGCTCTTGGGTTTTTCCATCGTACCTTTCTGAAATATGAGCAGATATATTTATATTTCCCCATTTCTTACAAAAGCATACTTTATGCACTCAAAATATATCCTAGAGATTCTCCATATCAACATAGGAATCTTTATTCCTTTTCTAACTGTGTGATACTCTTACATGGGGCAGGTATTGCCATATTTTATCCCACCTGCCTCTTGCTGGACGTTGTGGTTTTGTCCAGACCTGCAATTACAAAGAGTGCTGGAATTAATAGCCTTGTGTATATCATTTTATATTTTTGTCAGCATGTCTTTGGGATGGATTTCTAGGTGTGAGATTGCATCTGGGTTAAAGGGCAAGTGCATATGTAATTTTGCTGGATGTTACCAAATTCTCCACCATCAGGGTCATTACTGCTTTGCATTCCCATCAGCAGCGTGTGAGGAATGCAGCATCTTTTTGACTTGGGAACAGTGTACTATCATTGGGCCATAGAAAAGTAAAGCAGACCTGACTGAGGACTCCCTCCACTTAGCAGTGTGTCCCTGGACAACTGACTCAATCTCTCTGAACCCTGGTTTCCTCTCTGTCAAATGGGAGTAATAGATGTTTTGAGAAAAACTGATCTCAAGGTCAGTCAAGATAATGTAGGCAAAATGCTGCACAGAGGGTCTGATGTTTACTAAGTGCTCAGTAAATGGTGGGTTTCTTTTTGTGACCGATGGTCTTGAAGATGAATGCTGGGTGTAAGGATATTGTGAGGCTAGAGAGTGCCCATTTTTTAGTCTCTCTGCCAGAATGGCCAGAGACTAGAGAGCAGACAGTCTTTGCTTTTGGTGTGGGAACCAGCTGAAAAAAAGTAAATCTCCATTGCATTTGTAGTTTTCTTTTGTCTGGTTAAGTCTTCGCTGGCATTCTAATTTAGTTGTCAGAGGAGGCGGGGCATTACTTGATCCTTTCTGCTCTCAGAAGCTAATAAGCAGCGTCCCCCGAAAACACTTTGCAGCTCACCTCAAGGAATACCTTGGGGTGATCTTCTAGAAGCATGCCTCAAAGCCACGTCATTGGGAGGCATTGCTGATAAGTATGGGCTGGGGATAGTAAGCCATGACTGCATTCCTCGTAGAGTGGTTTTCCAAATAAAATGTAAAAGTAGTAGAACATGCTAGAAAAGTATTCAGAATTCTTACCTGACACAGCTGATAATGACTTAAGGTCTTGGGCCAACCTGCAGATTATATTCTTTTGAAACGGGTTGTGACTGCCACACCAGCGGGCTTCTGCAGAACTTGCTCTAAATTAGAATTTTTAAGCACAGACTTCAGTGGGTTCTTGAAGTTGTATACAAACGGGTATGTGTGTGTGCACATGTGTGCATATGTGTGTACATGCATGTACGTGCCTGTGCACACTGAGGTGTGGTGAGTCCTCACTGGTTTGCATTACATTATCTAATGGATCTGTGACCCCAGCATGGTTCAGAAACTCAATCCTAAGCCATATTCTTTTCTGTTTTGAAGGATGTTGCAGCTCGGGGCTTAGATCTCCCTCAAGTCACATGGATTGTTCAGGTAATTTTTTAGTTGTTAAGGTGTGAGCTCAAGGCTGGAATGTATGATCATGAGTAGATGCATTGGCTTTAAGTGGAATAATTATTATTACCCTCTTGGGTGTTGCCCTGGTAACCAGGCAGCAACCAGCCTTCCCTGCACAATTCTCCTGACATCTTTCCTTAACCCAGCCTGCCTAACTGCTGCACAAAACAGCCAGACTGTGCAGCCACGGGAGGGAGGGGCGGACTCCCCTGCTCCCAGACTAACGCATGTCACACCAAGGTTTCAGCAATCTGAAAATAGCAGGAATTACCTGGGCCCATGGGAGGCCTCACTGTGTCCAGAAGGAGATGGCTCAGCTGTCCTGAGAGCTGTGTCCGTGTACATTGATCTGCAGGGGGCAATTAAGTCCCTGACAGCATCTTACACATACCTCTAGCCTTAGACGCTTTGCCAGAGGGTACAGGTGTTAACGCTAGAGTTTGACGGTTTTAGTTTTGTTTTTTCTTTTTGTTAGTCTGCAGAATGGTATTTTTAAGCTGTTCTGGTGGGGGCCAGGGGACACATGCCCTGTTTACGTGAGTCATGGTTTATTCACGTTTTAGTGGAATTGCATGCCTCTCACTGGCTAGGAAATCTGATCTTGTGGCAGATGATCCCTTTGCAACTAGAGGCATTGTGTCTTCTTTCCTGCTGGCAACAGAGCAAATTAAAGATAAGGCAAGGATAATTTTAATGTGTGGGACACCAGACACATCAAATTGATCATTTAGAGCCTTCTAATAGTGTAGATGCTTATTAGTTTCATGTGCCTGGCCTCCTCTGCATTATATTCATCGTAGCCTTCTGATTTTTGATTCGTGCAGCAGCAAAGAAAAAAAAGGAAGAATGAATATATGGTCAATTCGTTTTAATGGTGACAAAGTTATTGCCATGAGAACATGACATGCTATACATAATTCATTCTGTTTTGTGGAGTCTGCCCTTTCCCCCAAGTGAAGAATGCTCTCCATGGGAGCAGAAGCCTGTCCCTGCAGGGAGGGAACCTGCTTCCCAACTGCCCTGAGATTCCACTCCATTGGGGCAGAGTGGGACTGCAACCCAGGGGTGGGGCCGCTCCTGGGCGGGTGCAGGGGCCCAGCACAGGGCTGACTTCTGGGATCAGAGTGGTCGGACCCTTCCTCCTCGTCCTCTCCAGTCCTCTGTGGCCTCGTCCCCACTGCTTTGTGTACAGAGGAAGTAGGCCAAGGTCGTGTGGTCATCCTGCAGCAATTTCCCCACCTGCCTCCGTTTCACCTTGCAGGGTCACCTCGGTGAAAAGATTCAGATAGGGCAATGAAGAGACCTGTGGAGAAGTAAAATTAAAAGGGAGATGTTGGGATGAGAAGACATCTCGTTTATCTCAAACTTGGCCACTGTTCACGTTTGCATGTCACAGCCTTGTTATTTCCAGTGAAGCCAGGAGTTTCAGGGTTGAGCGACTTCTCCTTGTGATTGCGATAGGTTTTGCAACTGTAGCACCAGGTTTTAATTCTTGGGGTACCTGGAGGCAGGTAAGGGGTATTGCACTTCCAATTAGTGGCACTCTCTTGATCTGTGAATGCCTTCATTTTTGTTACCCTTTTTAGTACAATGCTCCATCTTCACCGGCTGAATACATCCATCGGATTGGGAGAACCGCCCGGATTGGCTGCCATGGGAGCAGCCTGCTCATTTTGGCTCCTTCGGAGGCAGAATATGTCAACTCGTTGGCTTCTCACAAAATCAAGTGAGTCAGAAACCTGAACGGGGTTTCAGCTGATGTCACCTAATTAACTTCCTGTCACTTTTTACAGTGGATGGGCCTTGTAAGCTGACGAGAGCCATTAACCCTTGTGATCCCTAAACGAGTCCCAGAATAGCCAGTGGCAAAGACTAAAACCCTTAATACCATCAGCACATGACAATTTTCATTGTGTTGCCAGACTAAGTCAGAGAACGATCCGTTGCACTTCGTTTTACTTTAAGAGAGAAGTCTTTGTTTTGTTTCTCTTACTATAAATGTGCACAGCCCTCACAGCCAGCTTCTTAAAGATCTTTTTTATTCACACTTTTTATTTCTTGCAATTAATGTTTTGTACCTTTAAAGTTGATTTGTCTTTGAGAAAAGTAGTACTTCTTACTCATCCCCCAACTCTCCCTCCCCTAGGAAAATAAGCCCAGGGAAGAAATTTAGTGGCAGTTGAATACACACTGTACATTGCAGCCACGGCTGTCTGGCTGCCGTCTTGTATGTGCCCAGGCACGTGGCAGCACCTTATGTCCCCAGGTAAAGCCTTCAGTTCTTACTGTTGGTCGCGGGCCTGACTGCATGGAGGCTTACCAGTCAGGGGCTTCCATCAGACCCTGAACTTAACTCAGGAAAGACAAAGAAAGAAATACAGAGAACAGTGTCTCGACCTGGCCAGAAGGACTTATGAGGAAAGCAGAAAGAACTCGCCTGGGCCACAGAAATAAATTTGTTTTGTCATGATTTTCATAAAACCTCTGGCTCTAATACTGGGCTCCTAACAGCATGCAGTTTTCACACCAATCTACTTTCAAGGATGTCTTCTGCTCAGACTAAGAACAATGGTGCATAAGCTGATTTGGAAGCATAGGAAGAGTCATGTGTGCCCCCGATGGCGGCACACGAACAGGCCATACACGGAAGCAGTGATGGCTGCTTCGAACACCACCTAGAGCCGACGCTGTGATGCCGGCACATGGTCGGCTGTGTGGCTGAATGGGAGGGTCATGTTTCCTGGTGCTTTTTTTACCAGCCTTGTGTTTTATGTCATCCATCAAATAAAACGATGAGACTTTCTTTCCCTAAAGTTCAGAGCTGGGAAAGTCATTGCATTCTGAACTGGAATGTCCAGCAGATGGCATGGGGACCTGGTCTGAGGGGTTGTGGTACTAAGTGCAGTGCACCCACTTAGGGAACTGCACATGGCTGTCCTCAACACCACCTGCCACGTATCCTGCCTCAGAGCTCTGCCTCTCACCCTTGTCAGACTTTGCAACACTCTCAACACTCTTTCGAGGTTGCTGGTGTGATCATTTATGGGCTGGAGCTTTCTCAGAACCTGTGCCTTACGTCCTTCAAAGCTGGGGGAAGCAGGGACCCACTCCTGATGAATCTAGTAATAAAGATGGTTTCGGCTTCCCTTCTATTTAATGTGTCCCACCTTAATACAGTTTGTCAGTTGAGTGGTTTTTGTTTCAGGAAGGCACACATATTTTATCTTAGCTGTGAGAGAGAAATCTCATGTCCATCAATCCGTTAATCACCAAGAGCTTCATCTCCATCTGGATCCTGATTTCCGGGGCTGGACCCTGGCTGCCTCTTCCCTTTGGGTGCTTTCAGCATCTAGGCTGGCCCCTGGTCACGTGGTCGCACTCCAGAAGCACTGTGCGGTGAGAGGGAACCCACTGACCCACTGGCCTCCTGCCCCTCTAGCCCTGTCGTCACAGGCCATGGCCGCTCTCCCTGTTGCTGGGATCTGTGTCCCCCTGGGCGGCATTTCAGAACTGTGGTTCCATCCCACAGTAGAAAATGGCATCAGTGCCCCTCCGCAGCCTCTCGGGCTCCACAGCTTCTCTCCCTCCACCTTCCGTTCGGGACCTGCAAACTCACAGCCTCCCATTCCTTCCTGCCCCAGCTCCCTGGAGGTTCTTCCATGCTTGTTCATCTGATGTGATCTCAGGAAGGCGAGTGCTGGCAGTCATGAAGTCACACGTTAATTGTCTAGCCCGGAGTTACCAGCATGGTGCCTCTGCCTTGCTCTGCTCTCTTGATTTTTCTTTAATGAACACATCCAAGTTGATTGCTGTGAAAGGTTCAAATGTAAACCTCAGTTGGAAAAGGGAAAATAACAGTACCAACATGAATTATTAGTGAGCCTAGTGTATTTTAAAGATAGAAGTACAGTCATCCTCTGCGATGATCTTCGCTGGAAAAATAGCACACCTGCACCATTCCTGGGCAGTTCCACACAATGCTTCCAGTGGTTTGGACTTGGGGCAGGTGACGGGGGAGAAGAGATTTGGGTCTTCTGTGGCGAGAAGGGGTGGAGTAGTGTAGGAGTGCTCAGCTACAGGGAAGGGGTGCTGCAGGGCTGCAGTCTCACTGGTTTGAGCCCTGAAAAATGCACCTGTTGAGTTGCCCGAGCCTGAACCACTGACTGCTTTGTGGCCAGATGTAGTCAACCTTAAAAAATAACAGCTGTACATCCCATTGCCTGATTTCTGTTGGATGAAGGGCCATATAGTGGATATATGTAAATAGGTTGCTTTTTTGATTTAATACAAAATGAAATCTAACAATGAATTGGAAAGTATACAATGGAAAGAAGCAGATTTGAACATTTTTTAATACAAAAGATAAATACCGAAATACTAAAAAGAGGAGAAGGAGGAAGGTGTGTGGGTGTGTTTTGTGCCTGAGAGCCAGGCGGCGGGATGCTGGGATGGCTGATGGGTTGCAGGGGAGATGCAGGAAGGCAGACCGGAGGTCTCAGTAGCAGCGGCCATCACGGCAGATCGCTGTCTGCCTTCATGCACTGCGTGCCGCGCAACTCACACCCGGCGGTGTGATTCAGCAGGCAGGGCGAGGGGCAGGTGCCCTGGGCCGGGCCGCTGCTCTCTCAGTGTGACTTTGTTTCTATATCCTTTTGGCTTCCTTGTATTCCTAACTTTTTCCCACTTCTCCTTTAAATATGTTTCTAATGAAAGTCATCATTGGTTTATTAAAATGCGAATGCTTCATCAAAATGTGTATTTCTTAGATGAGGCATAAGATGGCTCCTTGAATTTATTTATCTCTCTCTTTTCACAGTAAGGAAGGGTGATTTAGATTTGTCGATAGAACCATAAATAAGCAGAGTAGATTTGCTTTGTTTCTCAGAAGCGACAATTTCTTAGCCTGTAAATCACTGCAGTTCTCCTCAGCTCCTGTTCACTTCGGGTGAATGGCCCCCAACCCTGCCGTGCAGACTCACAGCCCAGGAGCCAGGCCTGGCTGGAAGGTCACCCTGCCGTGCAGCTCAGAAGACGGCGCCTTTCCGTGGCAGCCACAGTTCCTGGGATGCCTAGCTGGGGTGGGCTTACTCATATTTCTTTCTCCCCACTTCAGTATTTGACCCATGTTCTGATTTTTCTGTTTTTCCTTTTTTTTTTCCCGTCAAGAAAAAAAGCGATGAATAGAGGCAAGGCAGATAGACAAAGGGAAGGGTAGGACTGGGCTGTTTTCACCTCTCTTCGGCTTTCCAGGCATGAGTAAGGCAAATTCTGTAACCATAACATTTCTCTCACGTGAAAATGGGTTTTCCGTGAAATCCTGAGCATTTTCCCCCTAACTCCTGCGCTTGCAGTATATACTCTGCCTTCTCCAGTTGACTCTTAGCTGCCGTAGAAAGATTCACATATCCTGCTGCTGGCAGCAGACGAGAAAGCTGAGGGGTGGGCGCTGGGGCGCCAGGAAAGCGGTGACACATTTCAGGTAAATCGCTGTCACAGACTTGACATTTTCATTCATAGCTTTGTCAGACCAACCTTTGGGGGAAAGGGAGAGAATTGTCTTCTCTCACATACGAGGTTGCCGTTCGTGTTTTTAATTTGTTGTCACATTAAAAAAAAAACAACAACGTACAGGAAAATCATTTATCTTCTTAAGATCTGTTTTTCCCTCCAGAGCGCCTCCTTCCCTGTTCCTTTCTCCCGGGGAAGGGTTTTCGGCAGCTCACATTCCTCCCTAGCCCCCAACGCCCTTGGCTGCTGGCGCAGCCCCAGTGGGAGAGCGCTGCGGCCCAGCATCGCGGGGAGAGCCTAGGCTATGCAGACGCCACTGCCAGGCAGGGCGGACACTGTGGTTCTGTCTCCTGATGGCTTCTGTTCGAGGGTGAAGCCCAGGCTCTGGTTTCAGCCATTTGCACATAGCTCTAGATTCAACAGAGATCATGTGGCGCTCACCGCTTAATGAGCAAGAGACGAGGGTGAAGTCCTTCAGCAAAGATGAGAAGAGAGCTCCTGTGCTTAGATGGGACGCCCTCGTTACTCTTAACCTGCATGGGGGAGTTAAGGATCTTTAGCCATCCCCACCTTTTTTTTTTAACTATTGAAACCAAAGGGACTATCTGAAATGTTTATCATCTTCTGCTCAAGTCAAGGTAGTATATTCAGTAAGCAAGAAAGCCTACTAATTTAGTATTTGAGACTTAACAAGAAACAATCACATGATCCCTATAAAGGAAATACTAAATGTAGCCTATTTTAAATTCATTAAGGAGGAAGGAAATTGTTTGAATGTTGTCCCATCTGTCCCTAGAATATCATAGAGGTCCTCTTCCCAATTCCTAAATTTGCAAAAATACTCTTTTCTCTGTGAAGACGTAGCTTCTACTTTAAATCTTACTAGCTTGAGAATAGGCCGGTTTTATGCATCGTGATTTTGACTCTTTTTGACAAAATAAGTTTACCTTGATACACCCTTCCTTTACAGTGTTTCTGAGATTAAGGTGGAAGATATTTTGTCTGTCCTGACAAGGGATGATTGTTTTAAAGGGAGACGACAGGGAAACCAGGTGAGTTGTATTGTATATTGTGCTTCCTAGTAACTAACGTGACTCGTTTCTTGCTTTGGGGTAGTGGAGATTTCGTGCATGGGGTAGTTAACTTCCTCCATCAAGCACAGTGTCTAAAAACCATGAACATTAGGTGAAGCCCAATCTTGATTGTGCTTTTTTTATTTGCTTCTGGATATGTTTGCTGGTCTCAATCCAGTTAATGGGCTATAGTGCATTCTGGAAGTCTGCCGGGCAGCAGCAGCCTTCCCAGAAAGAAGGTCGCATTCCAGGCCAGAATGAGTTTGGAGGCAGCGTCACACACTTAGCCCTGGAGGTACCTTTCCAGAGTATCAGTATGGACAAGTCACCAGACCTGTCCATCCAAGACAGACTAGAAAATAAAAATATCCCTGTGTCTCCTTTCAGACACAGTTCATCCATTTTTTAAAATTAATTAATTTATTTATTTACTTATTATTATTATTTTTTACAACTTATTTTGGTATCATTAACCTACAATTACATATGCAATATTATGGTGATTAAACTACCTCCTTCATCAGGTCCCCCCCACCAACCCCATTACAGTCACTGTCCATCAGCGTAGTGAGATGCTATAGAGTCACTACTTGTCTTCTCTGAGTGATACAGCCCTCCCCGTGCCCCCCCTACCTTACATCTGCTAATCGTAATGCCCCTTTTACCCTCTTATCCCTCCCTTCCCACCCATCTTCACCAGTCCCTTTCCCTTTGGTAACTATTAGTCTGTTCTTGGGTTCTGTGAGTCTGCTGCTGTTTTGTTCCTTCAGTTTTTTTCTTTGTTCTTATACTCCACATATGAGTGAAATCATTTGATACTTGTCTTTTTTGGCTTGGCTTATTTCACTGAGCATAATACCCTCTAGCTCCATCCATGTTGTTGCAAATGGTAGGATTTGTTTTCTTCTTATGGCTGAATAATATTCCATTGTGTATATGTACCACATCTTCTTAATCCATTCATCTACTGATGGGCACTTAGGCTGCTTCCATTTCTTGGCTATTGTAAATAGTGCTGCAATAAACATAGGGGTGCATCTGTCTTTCTCAAACTGGGCTGCTGCATTCTTGGGGTAAATTCCTAGGAGTGGGATTCCTGGGTCAAATGGTATTTTTATTTTGAGTTTTTTGAGGAACCTCCATACTGCTTTCCACAATGGTTGAACTAATTTGCATTCCCACCAGCAATGTAGGAGGGTTCCCCTCTCTCCACATCCTCGCCAACATTTGTTGTTGTTTGTGTTTTGGATGTTGGCCATCCTCACTGGTGTGAGGTGATATCTCATTGTGTTTTTAATCTGCATTTCTCTGATGATTAGTGATGTGGAGCATCTTTTCATGTGCCTGTTGGCCACCTGAATTTCTTCTTTAGAGAAGTGTCTATTCATGTCCTGTGCCCATTTCTTAATTGGATTATTTGCTTTTTGTTTGCTAAGGTGCGTGAGTTCTTTATATATTTTGGGTGTCAACCCCTTATCAGATACATCATTTATGAATATATTTTCCCATACTGTAGGATGTCTTTTTGTTCTACTGATGGTGTCTTTTGCTCTACAGAAGCTTTTCAACTTGATATAGTCCCACTTGTTCATTTTTGCTTTTGTTTCCCTTGCCCGGGGGGATATGTTCATGAAGAAGTTGCTCATGTTTATGTCCAAGAGATTTTTGCCTATGTTTTTTCCTAAGAGTTTTATGGTTTCATGACTTACATTCAGGTCTTTGATCCACCTTGAGTTTACCTTTGTGTATGGGGCTAGACAGTAGTCCAGTTTCATTCTTTTACATGTAGCTGTCCAGGCTGCTGAAGAGGCTGTCATCTCCCCATTGTATATCCAAGGCTCCTTTATCAAATACTAATTGACTGTAAATGTTTGGGTTAATGTTTGGATTTTCTATTCTGTTCCACTGGTCTGTGGGTCTGTTTTTGTGCCAGTACCAAATTGTCTTGATTGCTGTGGCTTTGTAGTAGAGCTTGAAGTCAGGGAGTGTAATTCCCCCTGTTTGATTCCTCCTTCTCAGGATTGCTTTGGCTATTCGCGGTCTTTTCTGGTTCCATATGAATTTTAGAATTATTTGTTCCAGTTCATTGAAGAAAGCTGTTGGTATTTTGATAGGGGTTGCATTGAATCTGTAGATTGCTTTAGGTAGTATAGCCATTTTGACAATATTTATTCTTCCTAGCCAAGAGCATGGGATGCATTTCCATTTGTTAGTGTCCTCTTTAATTTCTCTTAGGAGTGTGTTGTAGTTTTCAGAGTACAGGTCTTTCACTTCCTTCGTTAGGTTTATTCCTAGGTATTTTATTCTTTTTGATGCAATTGTGAATGGAATTGTTTTTCTGATTTCTCTTTCTGTTAGTTCATCGTTAGTGTATAGGAAAGCAACAGATTTCTGAGTGTTAATTTTGTATCCTACAACTTTGCTGAATTCAGATATTAGTTCTAGTTTTGGAGTGGAGTCTTTAGGGTTTTTTATTTACAATATCATGTCATCTGCAAATAGTGACAATTTGACTTCTTCTTTACCAATTCATCCATTTTTGAATGTGTTTGCTATACACAGAGAGAGAGTAAAATTGAAATCATTAAGAAAAATTTTATTATCCATGCAATTCCATATGGAGATCCTGAGTTGTTGTGGGCAGCCCCAAACATCCTTTCCAGCTGCTTCTCTGAGGCTTTCCCTTGGCCAGCAATCTTTTTCCCACCACAACACATCATTTGGCATGTCACATGTGTGTGTGTGTGTGTATGTTGTATGTGATTTTACCGATGACATACTAATTACTTGATTATTTTGCAATTTGTTATGCCTAGGGACAGACAGGAAAATCAAAGCCAAATAGATGAGGCCAATGGGGTTTTTTAATGTGTTAGTTTGAGTCGTTATTTGGATTGCTATCCTCCCTGCGGCAGGGACTCTGGTTAGCCCTGACCTAAGCTCCCTGGTGCCATAGAGCACCTGAGGGAGTCCATCCAGGGAAAGGCAGGGAAATGGTCCCAGCGTGGATTCTGGACCCAGGACTCTACTAAGCTCTGCACATGTTTGGTTCTGTGTAATCCTCCCAGCAGCCCTGTAAGGTAGACATCAGGGTCCCACTCTGTAGGTGAGGAAACGGGCTAGAGAGGTGAAGGGCAACTAACAGTCCTTGATCCTGGGGTGTGAAAGCAGGCCACCGCCGTCACGTATACCAGTGTGCCTCTGTTAGTATTACCTAAGCCAAGAAAATGGAGCTAAATTGTTTGTTGCATCAGGTAATGTTAGTCATTTTCATAGAGGTGAAATTTGGTCAAAAAGTAGTACCACAACAAAGATCCCTGGGAACAAAAATAGCAATTAAAGATTCAGTTGATCAAACAGATCTTTTTAAGCATGACTTCATTGTAAAACATCCCAGCCATGCTGGACTTTTGGGGATCCCATATGAGTAGCTTGTTGTCAAGGGAACTGGCCACTAACCAGGCAGATGTAAAGCTATTGCAAATTCTAGGTAGTTTTTTTTAATGTTCCCGCAGATACTTCACTCTAGCCCACGACAGCAGTGTAGAGATAAGCAGGCAGAGTAGCAGAGTGGTCAAGAGATGGCCTCAGGGCCACATTCCTAATCTTACTTACCAACTGTGTGGCTTTGAACAAGTACTGGACCTTCCTAAGCCTCAGTCTTCATGTGTAGAATTGAGAATACTAGTGTTCTCATAAGGCGATTGGAGGGTGGAGTCAGAAGTCCCCTGAATAGCCACACGGGAGCTGGGGGCCGCTGTCCTTGTGGCCATCACCATCATCGCCATGTCAGCCAGCAACAGGCGGGGAGTTAAGCCCAGACTCAGTGACACGGAGCCCAGCGCCTTTTGCAGTAGCACCATAAATAGAACATTACAGCCTGCCCCACTCTACAGAAATAAGAGCAAGCAGTGAAGTCACAAAATTAGATAGCAGAGGTTTAGGCCATCCAGGCTTTCCTTTTACGGTCTCTGTGGCTGGCCTTGGTGCCGGTATTATCTGGAACACAGATCAGTTCTCTCCGGGAGGCTGGGCCTTGCTTTGGGGCAGCAGTGGATGCATGTGGAGCCTTTCCTGCAGGACAGTCCCCAGGGAAGGAGTGGACAGCTGCACTGTCTTCTGCTCATTCAGGAACCAGCACAGCCATTTTTGTGACCTGCCCTTCTGTGGCCTCACGGCATCAGTTCCTCTTTCCAAGCCTTTTCCTCACCTTGAGGCCAGTCCTGAATCGCTGAGACGTGAGGAAATGGTGTGAGCTCATGTCAGACAGGCTTGGGTTTGAGCCCTTGCTTCACAACTGGTGGTTAGCAATGTTGGGCAGACCTTCTTCTCCCCAGCCTCAGTTTCCCCATCTGTAGAATGAGAACAAGAGCCCATCTTGTAGGGTTGCTGTGTGGAGTAGCTAACACAAAGCAGTAAGTGCTCTGTCCACTTCTGGGCCCAGTAGGTTCATTGCAGCCCTGAGCTCCTGCCTTACAGATAGGAATGAGGGCAGTGTTTTGATACTTTTAAGGTGTGGTGGTCTTTGTTTTTTAAAAAAAACACTAAGCAAAGTTACACTTTTGCTGGCACCAAAATAACTGATAAAGTTAAATCAATCATACTAGGTTCATGTCTATGAAAACCTGACTTTTTTGACCAAATTTAACAGTAATTCAAAGGACAGATAAAGTAAATTGATGACCTTACTAGGGTTGACTTATTTATTGTCCCATAGATATGCAGCTTGAAGAGTATTTTCTGTGCCTGATCCGTGTGAGTAGTAAAAAGAATAATTTAGATGCTGGATACAACTTATAGTTTGTTCCTCAGAAGAAAGATAGAATGTCTTGATTGCTAGTCTCAGTTTGGACAGCCCTTTCCACTATATGGACCAGTGCAAGACAGGTAAACAAAGACTCAGTTGATCGGCCCTTTACACATATAGCCAGACGCCTCGTTATAATGCCCTTCCTCTCCCAGCCTGGCTGAAGTCCATTCTAAGTGTCCCTTTGGCACATACATTTTTGGGTTTCTGTGAACAGAAAGAAAGTGAAGCATCTGTAAAATGTATATTTCATATTTAGGTATATAAAATATATATAGCTACATTGGGTGTGTTCACCCACCTACAAAGAGAATAAATTTGATCTTTCAACTTTACTGGGAAGCACTCAGAAGGTTCTAGGGACTGTGGGGGTAAAACTCTGCTTGGCAATAAAGTGATTAAAACAGAATCCTTCCATTTAGTTTAAAAATACCTTAGAAGTTGCTAGTATCAAGGCATGCTTCCAAAAAAGTTGCTACCATCTAAAACTTTTTTACAATAAAAATAATTCTGCTTAGGTATCTTAAGGTCCTCTATTGCCTCTTCATAGGCATGAAATTTTCATCTTCAAAGTATCCACACACCTAAACATGTTTACTTACATAAATTTTTTAGTTCTACGAAATATGCCTGTAAACTTAAAAATCTGTCACTGGCATCATGAGATATTAAACTAAGACCAGTAGTTCCTTTGCTGAGTTCTGTTTGATCATCTGTGCTCACCAAGATCAGAGGGTCTCACAGACAAAGGAATAGTGAGTGTGTGTGGACTGTTGGAATTTATTTTTCTAAAGTACCCATGGCCCACTAGTTGCAAGTTAGCCTCATTACCCAGTACTGAATCTGTGTGCCTCTGAGGGTGGGAGAGCCAGGCCTGCAGGGTGTTCCTGTGCCCTCTGGGGTTTGACCCACCCTTGTTCTGGGAGCATCTTAGCCATCTGGGGCTGAGATGGTGCTGCATAACTGTGCCCCTCTGTCTCTAGTTTTAATTTATACTGTCCTCCCCGGAAGACAACTGAAAAATCTCAGTCATTCTCAAGAGGGGCAATTTTAAAGTAAAGTATTTCTGGGAGTGGGGGTGAGGGGGAAAAGACATGCTTTTTCCTAAGTATATTATGTTTTCTGCCATTAACTTTTTCTTATATTTTACTGAAACTGACCTCATCCTTTCAAACATGTGAACCTAGTTTTATCCCCCTTTTCCTTCACATTTCACTTGTATACACGCTCACATTATATATGTGTGTATGTGTAATTTTTTTGGGGGGGCGTTGGAAGAAAAGATGCCTCATTTTAAAACCTAAAGGGGGGAATAAGAAAAGCCCTTTGTAATATATTGCCATATTATCACTAAATCCCCTGACAGTTGTGACACAGAAGCAAGTCACCTGTCACTTAAGCTTGAGGTCTCTTTAATTTTCTCCAGGAATTCGCACCAGGCTGTCTTTAATTTGAGGCCTTTATTGGAATTCTGAAACCTCTCTGCCTCTCTGGCTCTCAGATCTATTCTGAGAGCTGTTACAGAATGTATACAATAACCAACACAGGGATTCGAGCGGGCTGGAGCTCTGTTTATCTAACACTCTAGAGGGATTTTTGTGCTTATTCGGTCCTGGCTGCCCAGCTTTCAATATCGCTTTGACAACCATTCTGCCCTTCTCATTAATTTTAAACAGTTAAAACACAGGAAAAAGAGGAAAAAGTTTTCATTATTAAAGTGCTTTACTTTTTAATAACAGAGGATTCTGTCCGCCAGGGGAAAGGGCATCCTCACTAATTTCACATTCATATTAAAAAAAACAAGGAAGGTGACAGTTGTGCTGCTGAGGTGGCTTAACGAAAGGAGGGCAGAAAAAAAAGTTTGCATTTCACATCAGTTAAGAGGGTAAAGAAAAAATCCTTGTTAATGACAATAGCAAATGTCCACTTCCCTAACACAGCTCCTGAGTGACTTTTCTTGACACATGCATGGGTAAAGCCCTTTGGGGGACCATGTACTGTGAAATAAACTAGACTGTCATCGACAAAACAGGTAGCAGGAATGATTGAACTAAACTAAAAACATTTCCAGGTTGTTAAGTCTCTATTAACACAGAGATGAGTGTCAATCAAAAGAGCGAGGCTCTCTCTTCTCTCCCCTCTGTTCTCCTGTGGCATCAGGAGTCGCAGTTAGGCACGGGCAGCCAGACCCAGGTGCGCACGCTCGGTCCCATATGGGGTTAGCGGGCACGTACTGGGGTTTGCACTGGCTTTTCCCTGTGCAGTGTTTCCACGTGCAGTGTTGGTGTGGGGTAGAGACTCAAGAGCATCATTCAGACAGTCAAGATCTTGGGGAGGCTTATTAGCTAAACTTGGTTGGAAAATCTGTGTTCTAGATCAGTTTCACACTCAAGAGGAAGCATCTCTGTTTGATTTAAAGAATGAGAAATGAAACCACTCATTTTTAGGAGAACCTAACAAAAGGAAATCTTTTTCTCCGAGATTGTTTTAAAGGATGAAAAGAAAGTAATTTTTTATTTTATTAACATTTTCCAACTGGAGGGTCTTTTGGTACAAACAGATGTTATTTCTTGCACAGGGACAGTTTACTGTGAGGGTCCTTGCAGCCTGCTTTGAATGTGACTGCTGGAGCAGCCCACTCCTTAGCAGGCTCCTGGAAGATCGCATGATTCTTGGCTGAAAGAACGAATCTGAAACACCAAGGCTGTGAACCTCTCTAGGTTCACAAGGAATGAAGGAAGTCCATGCTCTGAAATTCAAGGGTAGGCTAGATTTTAGGCAGGTCACTGTGGGATGCTCTTAAAGAGGAATTGCCAGTTTTGTTGATGAGTATAGGAGAAAGGGAGGAGACACAAGACTCATTGAAAACTACTTGTGTTCAGTGATGTTTTGAGAGTCCGAATGGGACTTGGAAAATTCCAAAGTGTCTCCACTGGGCTTTCTTTGAACATGAGTGATAAGAGGCCAGGAAGAAGAGTAAGTAAATAAGTAAATAAATAAGTAGACCTGATCTGCTGTCTCACAAAGCCATCCTCATCTTTGCTTGACTTGAACATCTTTATAGCTCCCTTTTTCTTCCCTAGTAATATTGAAAGGATTACCCTGTTGGCCCCTAGGTGGTTACTGTGTGATTTTACTGTTATTAAATCTATTATAAACTGCTTCATTATTCCTGACTCTGACTCTGTCTCGCCTCTAATCCTTCCGTCACCCTCCCAGAAATCCCGTGCTGTGGGCCCCCAGGAAATCCGAGAGCGAGCCACAGTCTTGCAGACGGTGTTTGAAGATTACGTGCACTCCAGTGAGAGGAGGGTCTCCTGGGCAAAGAAAGGTTGGTGGACTTCTTAGGTGACTGGATGGATAGCTTAGCAGAGCCTCACCTCCTTCCCTGGACACCCCCAGCAGGCTGAGAGGCCAGCTGGGCACCTCTACTCACCAGCAAAGCCTTCAGTCTCCCTAATTCTGCAGGGTTTGGAAGCAGGCACGAAGGCTTTAAAGTGATATTAAATGTTAATTCCATCCTTCCCCGTGTTGTGCACAAATAAGGCTTTACCTTGGCTTACATCAGGATGAGAACTATGGCCCAGCCGCTTGGATTTTAGGGACTCACTTTTCCCTTTTGTTGGAAACTGGATAGAAGAGAAAAAAATAGTTGTAGAGGTAGAAATAAGAGAGGCAGGTAAGGGCTGGAAATAGTAGACTTGAGCAGTTCCAGTTTGAAAGTACAAAGAGAAATGAGGACAGTGCTAAGGAAGGACCAGAGAACACAACTCTTAGGACATGTACAAAAGAGTTAGTGTTAATTTAACATCTTACTGAGTTTAATATTAATGTAACATTCTGGCCCTTTATAGGATAAATTGGCTTCTGGGACCACCAAGCATTAGGCACAGACTCCACAGTTGACTCCGAGCACAGAGTGTGCAGGCAGGGAGCTGAGAAGAGCCGAGCATCCTTCCCAGTAGAGCTTTGAGGGTCTTGGCTGGCGACTGTCTTGTGCGTGTGCTAACGAGACTCAGTCCATGGAGGGGGGATCCACAGTGCTTCCTGATGGTTACCTGCTGGTTTGAGAGGAACACCAGGCTGGCTTACCAGTATATGAATAGTATAGCATCCTTTCTTTTCTTCTTTTTATGAATTGAAAGAAATTCTTCAAGTCATTCATTTAATAAATATTTATTGAATTGGGCACTGTTCTAGGATGCATCAGGGACCAAACTAAACAGACAGAACCCTTGCCTTTTTAACATCCCAGTGGGGGAGCAGACAGCATAATAAACATAAATCATTCGTAAATCAGACTGTTAAAAGGTGATAAGAATCTTGGGAAAAATAGAGCAGGTAGGGAGATGCAGGGGTGATGGAGCAGAGTGCACCTTAAGTAAAGGATCAGAGCAAGCCGGATTGTGAAAGTGACATGTGAGCAAAAACCCGAAGAGCTCAGCTGCTGGGCAGCGGCAGAGGGCATTCCTGGCATGGAGGGGCCAAGGAGGGCAGTGTGGCCAGGAGGAGGTGGGGCTTGGAGACTGGTGAGAGGTCTTTGGGGTACCTCCATACCCCAAAATGAGTGAAGTGGAAGGCATTGGAGGGCTCAGGGCAGAGATTCGGTGTGGTCCAACCAGGACTGCAAGAACCACCTGGTACTGTGTGAGAATGGCCTCGGGGGCTAGTGAGGCCTGGGAAGCTGGCCTCCGGTGGCTGTGGGGGGCAGGAAATAGCTGCCAGACAGGGTGGTCAGCAGATGTTTCCAAGGGCCTGTTACAGATCCGGGCATGTCATAACAGCAGTCCTTGGCTGTTGCCATCACACTGGAGCCAATCAGAACCACAGGATGAAAGGGGACATCCCAGCAATGGCCTGTAACCACTGTATGCAGCAACCATGTGTCCTAGACTAGTTTCTAATAGTAGCCTGCCCTTGTGTGTCCTCCAAAGTGAATTCAACAATTCCTAAGGGCTTTCCTAGGAACCTATCTTTAGGGAAATGCTGGCATATGTCTCACAAGAGGAACAGAATATTGGGCACAGTGTAACTTCACAGTTTGGTCACAGTTTGCTGAAAGTTAGGCAAACTCAGCTTGCTGTGGGTATATAACTAGGCGTCGTGCGGCCAAATTTCAGGGTTAATAACAAAGTCGCAATGAAAAGAAATAAAGCCACACCGTCATCTTTAATTCTGAAGTCAGAGGTGTTTTGGATATTCTAGTGAGATGACGACTGTTTCAAGGAGTCTGGGTCGAGTTAAAATCACAGTAAGTAATGCCTACTACCTAGAACATGTGGCTTGCGATTTCTGTCATCATCATTACCACTGAACTTCTTAACACCAAGGAACAAGTAGTTGCTTTCTTCTTAATGGATGGTAGAGTGGGTCACTCCCCCATGTTTTTGTACCAAGGAGAAATAAATGAATCATCTTCCTTATCTGCTAATTGGTTTCCACACCAGATTGATGATGGCCTGGGTGGAAACTGCCTGTAGTGGGTCTCAGTCACCCCACATCAGACAGGAAGCTCACTACTCTTCTTTTCTACCCTTGTTACTTAGGATCATGAGTTCTGGAGGCTTGGAGGCAATATTCACATAATTGCCACGTAAAGTGTTAGATTCACCAGGGGACAGCCGCTCACCCCGTAAATGGATACTATCTTTTGCATTTCAATCTATGTATGCAAATTCCTACTTGTGACTTGCTTTCCTTTCGTGACATTTTATAATCCACCACGTGAATAATTAACAAGGCATGTGGGTTTTACCTTTATGGCCGAAAACTAGTTGGAAACTGGGCCAAGTATACATTTGTTTCCTTCCTGCATTTTTGGACCAGTCATGTTAGTAACCAGTATTTAATTGTTGTCAGTTTCCGGAGGCAGTTGCCCCTTTTTTCTCTCATTTCTTGCATCTCTTAGGTAGAGATGCAAATAGTAAAAATTATAGTAACCTAAGTTTAAACTCCAGAAGCTGGAACAAAAATTTCGAAAATGGAGTCCTCCGTGGTTTGCTCCTGTCCGTCTTCAGGCCTCTGTGAAGAGCAGGGACTGCGTGTATAGGTTTCCCGTCTGGCTTGGAAGAGATGCTTCTCCAAGTCGGGAAAACCCAGCTGCCCATGGCAGGTCGTCCCTCTCTCCCCTCAGAGGTAGGCCGGGTCCTTGGCCCGGTGCTTCGTCTTCAGGGGAGTCTAACCAGCCGCCGCCTCTCCGGCCTCCTCTGGGTGCTTGTCCCTGCTGCAGTGCACACAGGAAGGTGCAGGCGCCTTTGCTCTGTGTGGACGCGGGTGCCCCTGGCTGGCGGGGGGAGGGGGCAGCGAGGGTGATTCGTGCCTCCTGGGTCGCACTTTTGCTCCTTCCTCTTTCCCGGCTTCTGAGCATCATCTGGAAGATGCCGCTGTTCCTGAGCAGGTAGATGTCCGGGAATAAAGTTGATGTTATGAAAAAGGACAGAATGTCCACATAGGGTATTTTAAAACAGATTTCCCTTAATACAGTGCCTTATGGCTATGAAATCAGAATAAACAACTACAGAGGACGCTCTCTAATTGGTTGTAGCTTCATCTGTCATCCTAAATAAATGTCTGCTTTCATTACTTCTCTCCTTTCCGCTTGTCTTGGCCCCACAGCCCCTATTCCTTCTGCACATTCTTGACACTGCCAATGTGAGTCCCTTCCTGCCCCTTGGAAGGCCCTACAAACAGCTGCTGCTGCTGTGTCTGAAATTCCTGCTTCTCTGAATTGTCCAAACATGAAAGACCGTGCAAGTATGTGAGGGCAGCCAACTGTCACTGTCCCCAGTGAGACAGGAGTCTTGAGGACAGTGAGGTTTAGCAAAAAGACACAGTGCAAAATCCTCCTAGACAATCAGGAGGAAGAAAACACTTCTGCCATTTCTTGGCTAACTCATTATCTCTGTAAAGGTGTTCGCTGGGCACCTACATTTCGTGGAACAGGCTCTCATCCTCGGCTCTTAGGATTGTGTAGAGAAGAGGAAGGAGGGGCTCACCAGATAGAAGCCAAGGGCCAGTCTGCCAAGCTAAGCACGAGAGTGTTGTGAATGAGGAGGCCTGGGCCAGTGGTCGGGTGACTTAGATTTTAAAAGCTTACACCCTTGGGCTTGGCTTCAGTCTGCGTTTTTAGACCAGAGTAAATGGTAGGAGCTGGGGAAAGTAGGAGAGGTAGCAGAGGGGGCCGGGATCACTTCAGTTGGACAGCTTCCTCTCTGAAGACTTCAATATGTAGCTCTGTGTCTAGAAGCCTGGTGTCAGAACCCTCCAAACATCCCACACCACTTGAAGTGTTAAAGTTTTTCCTTGAGAAAGCTTATCTCCCGGTTATTAAAAAGGGGAGTAAGCACTGATTTGAGAGAGGGGTGCAGGAGTTGCCTTGGTTACGATTCCTCATCGATTGGGAAAAGGAGTTCACTTTGCTCAGTAAACAGAGCTTTGATGGATTCCCAGGATCCTTTCAGGAGCTGATCTGCTAAAATGACACTTTTTATTACTGTTCATAAACGCCAATCTCCAGGTGCTGCTGGGATATTACGTTTAAGCTGTGGGCAAACTTGCCAGTCCAGTGGCTCAACAAGGGAGGGCAAGAACGTCTGGCTTCCGTGGCTGCTTCTGTGAGATGTGCAGTGCTGGGCTTTGGCCGGGCCAGCAGAAGAGCAGGGCTGGGAAGGAAAGTAGATGAGTATGGGGATGGGGATGGGGATGGGGAGCGCTGCTCAGAACAATCCCCCCAGGCCCTGTTGGAGTGAGAAAAGAGCAGATACTTGGTTTTCCTTGTTATTGCAAGATACTCAAAGGAAACCAGGTATGTATAGGACAAACTTTTCCTTGAAGGAATGCCCAGTTAAAGTGTAGCCAAGACACCACCCTCCTGGGAACCGTGCCTGGCTTGGTTGCCTTGGTTTCTCGGGCCAGTGCCAAGGTGTAGGATGTGACCCTTCTCTTAACGTTAAAATAGGACTGACGTTTTCATGATAGAATATCTGATGAACATCTCTAAACTCTTGGCAATCCTCAAAGGATGAACCATTCTGTGAACTATTTTAGAAACTTAAATTTTCTTTCTCCCTTTAAAAGTTTTGTGTTTATTTCCTTTTTTATGCATTCTGTGAATGGGTAAGAAGCATTTTATCAGTCAGTCTTGGATACTTCAGAATGAATTTGGTTTTAAAATCTCCTGAGTGTACAAAGAACTGTTATCAGTGATTCCCCTGGATGAGGCAGCTGGAGGTGGAGCTTAAGATGGGAAGTAACGTGTGGTTATAATAACAAAGAGTAATAATAAACATAATAACAATCACCTTTGAATTTTGTAACCGTTGCATGTATTAGCCATTCAAAAAAGTAGTAAAATTTAATTAGGAAAACTTTTTCCTAACAAAAAAGTTCTAATGATTTCATTTTTCATAAGAAAATATCATACACCTGAAGTTTCTTCATTCACTCTGCCTTTCATTCATTTATATAGCAAACAGTCATCAAAGACCTGCTGTGTGCCAGGTACAGTGCGAAGCCCCGAGACATAATGAAGAGGAAAACAGGGCCCCTGCTCTCAGGATTATTACAAGCTACACAGTAAAATCTGAAATTGTAGGCGGGGGTATTCAAATGATAGTATGTCCTAAGGTTGTTTTGTTGTTTGCTTTTTGAGGAATTAAAAAAAAAATACACAAGTGTAGATTTAAGTTGTTCGTTTGGTATACTGTCCTGGTGTGTGTCGTCCTTACCTGGCAAGATAAACTGCAGCACGGCCCCTGGAATGGGGCAGGTGTGGCACTCCGAGGCCTTGCCGACCGCTTCTCCCCCTCCTTTCCTTTCAGCTCTGCAGTCCTTCATCCGAGCCTACGCAACCTACCCCCGGGAGCTGAAGCACATCTTCCACGTCCGACTGCTCCACCTTGGGCATGTGGCTAAGAGCTTTGGGCTAAGAGATGCCCCCCAAAATCTTAGTGTCTCAGCTATAAAGAAGAGGAAGACAAACCTGAAAAGGTAAGACGAGCCGAATTTGTCCTGTGACAGTGGCTGAAAGTCACATGGGCGTGGAGAGCTTTGTTAGATGAGCAGCCGCGAGCTGATGCGGTAGGTTGCTGTGCGCTCAGTGTGAACCCCTCCGTCTTTGGTTTTTGTGGAAAGTTACTGCAAGTATCAGCCCTTCTCTCACTAGAATAAGTGCTTGAAACAAGAGGGTAAATACCTAATTGGATATTTTTAAGGCACCTGCAGAAACTGGGTGACATCTCCTGTGGGATCTGGATGTAGTGGGATTGTTGGGGCAGCAGGACAAATCTGTTGGGTGGCCTTCACTGCCCCAGTAGAGTAACCCAGGGACGTGCCGCATTTGGAGCTTCAGATGTGCTGTGGTCCAGCTGGGAAAGCCTCTGGGACTTGACGGAGACTTCTGGTCTGTTCTGTGACTCCAGCCCTGGTGTGGCATACCCTGTCCCAAGGACACCGGAGGGGCTGCACCTCTGGCCCAGCCTTAGCAGGTCCTCTGCAGGCTGGCTGGGTAGCCAACTGCTCAGCAGCATGTGTTGCTCTCCTTGGTGCTGACATGTGCCTGCAGCCAAGCACTCCTGGAGGCAAGCTCCATAGACTCTTCCCCCTACCTCCCTGACCCCTGCCCTGAAAGGCAGGCTCAGAGTTGTCCAGAGGTCCCAGCGAGAGGAGAGGGAGAGTGGGGAGCGTTACCCTGTGGGTGAACACCTGGCTCTGTGTCCACCTTCATGGTTTCAGGAGGTCCTGAGATGATTCCATGCATCAAAATGCAGTTGTAAAAGGTCTTTCTCTCCTCAAAGTTAGTGTTCTTTTAGTACCAGACCCAGCCCCTCGCAGGAACTCAGGGATCTTAGATCGCCCCAGCTGCTTTTCTAGGGAATTTTGAGAATGGATTGCCATTTTGCTTATGTAATGTGTAGGTGGGAAGGATATATTGAACCAGAGTTTGGGGGCACAAGGAACTGTTGAATGCTCTGGACAGTCATTCTGCAGACGCCAGACTATCCCTGCTCTGACTGAGCATCTGCAGGCAGCCCCACACTCTGTGTGCGCTCCAGCACAAGGTACGTCTGCTCGTTCGCCAAGAATGTTGAGGACGTTATCAGCCTGGTCGGAGCGCAGCTTCTCCAGTGTGAAATGACAGCGGGAGGCCCGCCCAGTGTAGGGAAGTGACCATTGCTCTTGGAGTCAGGATGCTGGCTCCTGGCTGACATGAGCTTGTGGGTGCCAGACTGTGTCCACTCAACTTCCAGAGCCTTGGTTTCCTCAGAAGGGAGAAGGACATCGGTATTTTTAGCTACTTCACAAGATTGTTTTAAGAAGCAAAATTAGGTGATACATGGGAACATGCCTTTGAACCATAAAAGGCCAGACAGATGAAGTGCCTTAGGACAGAGAGCTGGAAGCCAGAGGAGTGCAGAGCCACCTTATCTGTCCAGGGACTTGGTATCTACAAGGCTCTTTATGATGGATATAATTTTACCTGATTCTGATTCCAATTTTGGAATTTTTTAAAGATGCTTGATTTTTTTCATATATTAAAACCTGTCATTTGGGACAGTAAATAGTCCAGTAATTCTGTGAGGCAAGTACTTCTCCACATGTGGTGTTCACCAGTGCCCAGACTAGACTGAGACATGTCTAGCTGGTTTTTTCCAGGGCGCTGAGGTGCAAAACAGTGCCTGCTGTTGGACACCACCTGTCCTGGGCAGGGCTGCAGCCAGAGATATCTCTGTCCACCCTCCCTAGAGCCAGGTCTTCCCAGGGAGAAACCCCCTTGCATCTACTCCCAGGCGTGACAGCTATCCAGGATTGGGGGCTACCTACCTACCAGAGTTCGGTTCCTGTCTTGGAATTTGGGGTAGCTGGTATTTGCAAATACCAACTTTGATTTTGAGTATGTGGCAAGGCCGTGAGGCTTGGAGTCAGGTCTGAGAGTGACCTCCTAATAATCTAGAAGTCTGACCCTCCTGTCACCAGCTCCAAAAGTACTTGCCACTCTGGGAAAATAGGAGTAGTTCTGCCAGGTGATTACTGGTAAGAACACATATTTTGTTTACTCCTCTCCCCATATAAATGCAATCCCAGTATTTTATTGTTAGCAGACTGGGAATTTCATGAGCAAGTGTTAATCCAGATAGCAGCTCTCAGCCTGGGATGTCCTCAGCTCTTACCCAGGTCCTGAAAAACAGTGAAGCGGGGAGGCGGTTGGGAGGGGACTTGGAGCAGTATTGTGCTTACCTTGAGAAGCCACTAGGGAGAGCGCAAACCGCTGCCTCCTGCTTCAGCTGACCCTCGCTAGCAGATGGGCACCAGGACTACTATGCCCCTGTGAGCAGGGGATTTAACAGGGCTTTATTTAGGGAAGAATGGGCTGATTAGCCGATAAAGAGCATGTAAGATGGTATGGGGCAGCCTTTGATGTCTGGCTGGCGCAGCAGGGAGCCGGGTGGTGAGTGGCAGCAGTGTGTCACAGGATTACTCTGCCCATGACAATACCACTCTCTGTTCTTGCCATGTCACCACCCTGTTACAGCTCCTTTTTCTGTTGTTATGCCCTTCTTTGGAAGGCATTTCCCTCCCTGCTCCTTACAGCCCCCACCCCACCCTTGCCTTGCTAATGCACATGGGCACTCGAGGGTACAGTAGGTACCTTTTCTTATTGGGAAATCTTGTCGCTTCTACAGGAAGAATGACTTTGCATCTAATCTGCACATGGACCGTATAATTGTGGTCAGGGTAAGCGGCAGAGAAAACTCGACAGATTTTCCACACCTCAGTCAGGGCTCAAGCAAATGCCAGTTGCTGCTTTTTGAGGACTGGAGAGAAAAGTCCATTAAACCCACAAAGTGCAGAGGGTTATGCTGTGGTCACAGTGATTGTTCTGAGCTGAGGCGTCTCCTCTGAAATCCATCTGTCAAGAAAGAGAATGAGTTCCGTATGTTTTGTAGGGGTGGATAATGTAAACGCACTAAATTCTCTAAATTAGTCTGCATCCCATTTTGTGGTGTTTACTGCCTAGAATAACTCTCTGTCATGTACAAACTTCTCATAGTTGCAAACCAAGTCCATGAGACTGTAAGCAAAATCTAGTCTCACCTGTCACGTCCCAGCCAAGAAGCTCAGCCTGGTGCTGACACGTGAAGCAAGGGCAGCCTGGGCCAGGGGCCGCCGGACATCTCCCTGCAGTGACAGAGGGAGCTTTATCTCATCTGTCGGCCTTTATTCCTTTACTTGGCCACTTCACAGAAAAAGAAATAGTTAATTTCCCCCTTCTGCCACCTGACACCAGCCTGTCATAACAGCCCCCACTCCAGACACCTGTGTGTGCGCGAACACAGAGCTAGCGCTGTTGGTGAGCCACTGAATGGCCCACTAGCGACATGCCGCATGAGCACAGCATTTTCCTCCCCTGAAATGCAGTTCTTATTTTGAAGCTATGTAAGTTCAGCAGTTCCTGCAAAGCAAAGGAAACATAACTTCCTAGATTTCCTTGTTTCTTCCCAAGAGACACTGAGACCCAGCGCTGTCTGCCATGAGAGGGCAGAGTTGTGTTGTTTGCTAGGGTGTCTGTCTGTCTGGGTAGTCACACTTATGAGGAGGACGTATCCAGGAACGACCATTCATTGATGGCTGCAGTCTCATCTGGCACTGGAAGATGGTTCAAAAATAGAGAAACTAATGTGCCTTAAGGTCTTAGTGTTACTGTGACAGCATGAAAAGAGAGAGCAGCCCTGCTGGCTTTCAGCCACCCTATCGCAGGGGAATTGTGGGCTGTAATCGCAAAAGGCCCTACTTTTTCCCAAATGATTTAGTTTGTAGCTACCTGAGATGGGCCTTACCCCTGGCTTCTGCTGTCCCTGTCTTGGTGAGTTGTTCTTAGTTTCTAAAAGCATCTGTGACATCTTCTTTATCTGGAATTCAGTAATTTTGCTCCACTCGTCTCAGCTCCCTTCTTCTAAAATTGGGAGAGGAACAAAAATCTGAATTTTGACTACTCCTAAAAGAAATACAATTTTATTTAATCTATGTAAATTTTCTCAAGCCAGTCTAGCTACAGTGGTACCTGGTAGTTCCTGATTCTATCAAACAGGTAAACAATCTAAATGGGACCTCTTCTCCCTTAATAAGGACCGATGTGGGTGTGCTCAGCCAGTGCTCAGCAGGCTGTGATGGGTGGTAAAGGGGGTGTGGGGCCTCCGCCCAGGTGCTGGCCTCAGTCAGAACCACCACACACCCAAGCCGCGCCTGTCCTCACCCTCTGTCCCTCGCCACACTGCAGATACGGCATGTCCTCTGAGGTAGGAGAAACATCTCGTGGAGATCAAAGTTACCCAAGTCTTCTCTTCTTATTTATCACAGATGCTTTATCACTGCAGTTCAAATTAGAGATTTTGTCCCATTTCAGGGTATTTTTCATCTTTGAAGGCTTTTGCTATAGCTGTCTCTCTGGTTCTCGCCCTTCTTGTTCAATAATTGTTACATAAGCAGTAGTTAAGTGTCACTGTGCTGACCAGTACTCCAGTGTAAGACGCTTATGACCCTTTAGCCATCTCCTTGCCCTTCTCCAGTTTCTTAAGTGCCGACTTTGGGGGCGTCCCACCGTGGTGGAGTCCACGTTTTATTCACACAGGCCTCTGGATTGATCGCTTGCCTTTTTTATGCCCTGGGACAAGTGACAGCCTTCCTGTGCCTCAATGCCTTTGCCTCTCGGATGGGGGCACTGAAGTCTCACTTGTCATGAGGCTCAAAGCAGATGCTGAGCCTCAGGCTCTGGACACAGGGTCTGCGACGTGAGCGCAGGGGAGCACTTGTTGATAAGGTGACAGTGATGAGGATGTTTTCTCTCCCGTGGCCCTCATCGTACTTACGAATGTCCCTCGAACAGAGAGAGTGAAAGTACTTGACTGTCAGCCCTTAGCACCCTTGAACTCTTATCAGCAACAACCTTGAACCCACGGAACTGGCTCCCTCCAAGACCAGCACTAAGAAGCTGCAGCTGCATCTCCCTGTAAAGCGATATTCTCATCATTAGGAGCAGCTTGCCTGCCAATTTTTATGTGGCATTTACAACCTCCCTAATATCACTTAATTAGCTGAAGGCAAAGCTGGAATCTTGCCCACTGTGAAAATTTCCTCGATTCCGTTGAGCCAGTGATTTTGTAAAAAGACAGATTGTTTAAACATGAGATCAGAGGCTGGACAAAGCCACACTCAGAACATGGGGCTTCTCCATGCAAATCCCCTGCCTGCACATGGGCTTCTCCTCAGCTCGATCTTGCAGTGCCATTCAGCACCACTGATGCCTCTGACCACCTTGCCTCAGTCCCCCAGCTTCCCAAACCCTGTCTTCATGAATGGCAGCTCTTGGTCCCTCCACTTTGAACTTCCAGAACTGTCTGCTATCAAGTCTCTTGCAGCCACTTTGCTCCCCTGCAAACCTGTACGAACAGGCATAAAACACTGTGCCAGCATTGGGAGTCGGGGGGTGTCCACCCAGGCAGGTGGGTCAGAGAAGACGACCTGGCAGAAGGGACGGAGTTGCAGAGATGAAGGGTGAGAGAGGCCTGCACCCTGCCCTTCTCACTCTCACTTCCTCCTTTCCGTGATGTCTCAGGCTAGTGACTGAAACAGATGACAGCAGACCCTCTTTCTAAGCCCTGCATGGCCTGGCCTCACTGACCTCGCCTCAGCTGGCTCTCCCATTCTTCCCATTCTGTCCTC
>JAQQAC010002172.1:3926179-3964060 GCA_029783875.1 Phataginus tricuspis
GACCTCCATGCCTTCTGCAAGGTCATCTTCTCTAACACGCACCCCCCATGCCCCCTCTGCTGGCACAGTGATTTATGTCTCTGTCATTTGTATGTGTGGTCAAGTATAACTCAGGGTGGAACCCTGTCTGGCTTTTCTCATTGAATCCCCAGTGCCTGGCACACAGTAGATGCTCAGGAAATATTTTTGAATAGACTAATAGAAACTGAAAACATTCTGTAATTCTGAGAGAAAGAGCATAAAGGGAAAGGAAAAAGGCATTCTTCTGGCATGGAAAAGGTAAATGTCTCTTAGTTGTTCTGTGGACCCTGCAAACAGCCAATCCTTTCGGGGAACATTTGCCTTTTGGACACGCCCTGCTCTGTTCCGTTAGTCGGTCTGTTCTAAGAACAGCCTGGGATCACCTTCCTCATGGCTGAAAGCAGTCCCACAGGAGGACAGCGCCTCTGGCTCTGTTTCTCTGACTTCGCAGGTGGTGGAGGCACGGGGGTCAGCCCAGAGAACGTGGAGATGAGCAGGCTCAGGATTGGGGTCCCTGCCCCATGGGGACAAGGCTAGAGCAATGCCCAGATGGAGGGTCGACAGAGGCACGTGTTCCCTGGAGCAGGAAGCAGAATCTGCTGGGGAGCTGCCTGCACATGCAGATGCCCAGCCCCAACCTAGGAGACCGTGGGTCAGTAAAGTCCAAAATCATGATGAGTGAGAGGAGGTGACCATGAGCCTGACTGCCACATCTCAGAAGTCTAAGCCCAGGTTCTACGCTGGGAACCTGAAAGAATGTAGTCCTCAGGCAAGGGATGGGTGTCCTCCTTAGCACAAGGGGAGAGTGAGGGCTCAGTGTATCTATGGTTTAAAGATGAGTGTGGATTAATTAATAATATCTGAACATAGAACCTGAGTAAATCATGCAATTGTAATCAAGAGCACAGTCTACTGGCCTGTCAAGGGAGACAAGGTGGGTGGCTTTGAAGTACATGCTGGATTATATCTTTGGGACATTTGTACTGAGGAGAATAAACTCTTGTCCAGACTGGGACAAGGGGCAAGAAAGTGCTGTGGAAGGTAGCTGGGTCTTATCTGGAGCACGCCCAGGTCACTGGGCTGTGTGTCAGCCGCGTTCCTTGTGGGTCACTGGGCTCACCCGCCATGTTGACAGGTAGCTCCAGATGGGTCACACCGGGTGGGCCCAGGCCCCTCTGGAGGGCTCGCCCCTTTCCCTCCCAGTCCAGCCAGTGCAAATCCAGTTGTAACTCCTTCCCTTCTCCTGCACCTGACACTGTGGTCCTGCCTTTCTGGGCTCTGGTCTAATTACAGCTCTGCACACGCAGCTTTTTACATTTGGCCTTTGCTTCTACCACTATTTTTTCTATCTGACACCATGCAATTACCAGCTCTCTGCCTCCTTGTGGAACAAACACACCCCCATCCCCACCCGGCTAACGAGGCGATTAGAGGGATTTCACAGTGACCCTGCGCTTCCGCCGCACCTGGGTCACCTGCAGACAGCAGGAACCACAGGGTCTGCTCTCAGTCAGGCAGCCGGGCTGACAACAAAGAACAGAAACCCAGCCAGCCTCTCCTGGGAGAGCGCAGAGGCAGCCACATTCGCTGCCGAAGCCTTCCAAGCAGTGGAACTGGAAGCTGTGGCTGCCTGAGTTGGCAGGCACCAGATGAGGCCACGTGCAACAGGACAGCACCCGCTCACACTGGGCTCCCTTGCTCGGAGGTCTTTTAGTTCATACCATTTGAGAAATCCAAGGAACACAAGGGTCCAGCTCTCCCCTTGCTACAGCTTAGTTTTCATCTTCTGGAACCCCTCCTGGCCATCTGAGGGCCAACTCTTCCTTCTCCTCTGATCGACCCCACATTCCTTGGGCTCCTCTTTGGGAAGGTGTGCATCCCCAGCCCCTCCATGCTCCCTTTATGTGAATGATGCCAGAGCCTTTCCATCTTGTTGGAACCTATACGAAATGACTACAAGTCTTTTCAAATGTCATCTTCATTCTGGACCTGATGTTACAGCCATAGTCTGAAGTGTTGAGTAATGTCTCAACTACTTAATAGTCAAGAAAAGGGATGCAGTTGGAGACTCAGTGGGAGCAACCAGGGGCAGCTCTTCAGTTTTAAGCTCTGTGGTGGCAGCATGTCTGAGGCTTGCATGGGCCCCTGGCTGGGCTGAGGCCAAATGCATTGTCTCATTGAGACCTCACCAGGGCCCTGTGACCAAGGCAGGTCCCTAGGACCTGGTGGAGAAGTGGGTGTACCTGGTCATGTGGTCCTGAGTCTGCGTGACCCTGGAGCCCACGCTGCTAGCACCTCTCTGCTTCCTTGCATACCCTGTTCAAAAGCTTCTGGTTTCTAGAATCAATAGTTGGTAAAGTAGCAAATATATGAACCCTGTTAGAGATTTTTTTTTACATGAACAGATAATTCTTCATGTAACCGAAGAAATAGATTTAAAGCAGAAGACATTTTGGTTGTGTATATGGAAGACTGATTTGAAACCATCGGGGTAGAAACCTGGAGTGGGTTGTGGAAGCTTTGTGCTTGCGGGGCAATCATCTCAGAAGGCCTTTGAGAAGAGAGAGGTGCAGCCGAGACTGGATCCACTTTTTCTCTGGTTTCCCAATAAGTCTAGAGGCAGAAGGGAGCAGTGAAGAGGCCGGGGCTTGGGGTCAGATTTTGGAACTTAAGTGCAGCCTACCGGTGGAAGGGGGTCCTATGGAAGTGAGGGCAGGAACTACAGCGTGCAGCACTGGGTGGCTCAACCAGGGCTGCCTCCACCCGTCCCCACTCCTGTGAGTCCAGACATAACGTGAAAGCATCAGTCCCTGCACAGCCCACACTGTTTTAGGCTTCCCAGCAGCGGGGCCTCACCACCTCCACAGTGGACCCTCCTCAGTGTTAGAGCTCCTGAAAGTAAGCCCAGACTGACTGCTTTCATTTTCCACCCTTGGGTCTTATTTCCACCCTTTGGTCTCTGTGAGGTTCAAAGGCTGAATGTGCATGATTTGCAAACACAAAATACCAGGTGGTGTTAACCATTGATCAGAAAGTCCTGGTCCCGTGACGTGGTGGTTCCCGCTGATGGTCTTCTTCCACCTTCCCGCTTTTCCATGCTGTTCATAATAACCACTGTCAACATTTAGTGAATGCCTTCGCAGCAGGCCCTGTGAGAAGCGCTTTGATCATTAGTTCATTTAATCCTTTTGTAAGTGGGCAGACTGGGACTGGGGGAAAAATGGGTGCCCTGGCCAACTCATGTGCCTGTCCCAGGACGCACAACACACTGTCTGGAAGGCTTTTCTCTCAGCCCAGGTTCTTTTGTGAATCGGATGTGTAAAACTCCCCGAACATGCACCAGAGACTGACTGGCTCCAGGGGGAGGGCAACCACGGGTATTGGTGTGGCCGCACCGGTGTGGCACTCAGTGCCATCCAGGCTCTCGGCAGCACAGGGACCACCTTCTTTTGTCCTCCTTGTCATGCTGTTCCTTTTCATAGGGTGGGGCTAGGATTCAAACCCAGGCTTCCTGGCACCCGGTTCAGTCTTAATCATAGCAGCTTCTTGGGCTCTTGGCATCTGGGTCGTCCCGCGTTCGGGTTTGGCTCACCCGCTAAATCCTCGCCTGCTTTCACGTGTGATAATTCAGACTGCCTGGTGTCTGCTCCGGGAGCAAGGCCCTGCAGAGGCCCCAGCTCAGTTTCAGCCTTCCATGGAGGCTCTTTCCCGGTTAGGGTGTTCCATCACAAGTGTGTGAGCTGTCCCTGCAGGCTGCTTTTCATCTGCAAGTGTGATAAATATGCCTCATGATATCATCCAAGTCATCGATAATAATGTCAAGCAGGACAGGCCCAGAGGCCTGAGCTCTGGGATTGGTGCTAAGATTCTGCCCCGAGCTCATCCATCTCAGTCAGTATTCTCAGGATATAATCATAACAGTTACAGATACACTTCATTGTTTCCATGTCCACCCTGCATTTCTCCATCATATTTTCATGGAGAATTTACACTTTCCTGGGGCTTGGGTTTGGATTCAGCTCTTCACTTTTCGATATCAGGCCATCTCTAAGCATTGTCCCGATGAGCATGCCCTGCCAGGAGCACATCCACCGTGGGGGCGATGTATTGGTCACCTGTGACCTTCATGTCCTGGTGTCATGCCGTCTTTAGCTCAGTGCTCAGTGCTCTTTTCTGCTCTTCACTGGTCTTGTTCTTGGACATAAGACAGAGGCCCACTTTTTATTGATCTGTGCCCACAGAGCCACTCTCGGGAGTTTGCTGTAATATTCACTGCTACCAGAGCTCACCTGGAGTGGGTGTCTTCAGCAGCCCTGGTAGTTTGTAAAAGCTAAAGGTGGTTTGGTCCTAAGAAATCACAAAAAAGGCATCCCTAAGATGGTCAGTCTGCCAGCATACACTCTGCCAGAACAGACTCCAAAGGTTAAGAGAGTCCTAATTTGGTTGCTTTTCCTTCAGTGACCACAGAAGGTCTGATGGTATGTAGGCTAAATTACCATCGCACACTAGCTGATCTTTACCTGAACTATTTTGTTGCACCAGAGGGACTGCTTGTCACAGTCTCCCTGGAGCTGCTTGTTACTCTTCCTGTCATCTGAGAGCCAGCAAACCCCACTCAGACCTTGCTGCCTTTTCTTCATAGATCGAGGCAGGAGTGTAGAAGCTTTGAGTCAGCCGTAAGCCACCTGAGTCGTCCTTGTCTCCTACCACACAGTCACTTAGAACCCATGCTTTTCTTCCAGCAGGGCTTGCTTCTCCGGCAGAGTTTTGGGGGCCCTGGGTCATTTGCTTACAAGCAGAGCCTTTCAGATTAGAAAAATACATTTTTTAATCCTCAGTCTGTCTGTCTGAGTTATATAACAAGAGAAAATGCCTTCACAAAATCAAACAAACTAAAAGGCAAAAGGCAAAGAGGTTTGTGATAAGGAAAAATCAAAATACTTTTACATAGGGCAAAATTCTACCATTTGATTTTTTTCCCCCTAAAGTGAATATACTGGTGTTCTTGTTTAATTCTAAAAATAATACTCCTTCATTCACATTTTTTTATGTCTTTCAGACTTCCTCTGCATACATACATATATGGATTTTCTTAGTATCTATAATGAGATTGAACAAATGATTTTTTAACTGCTTTTTTCACTTGTTACTCAGTTATTACTCTGAAGACGTACTTTATCAGAGCTTCGAAAAATCTTTGAGATGTGAGATAACATGAACATTGTTCCTGAATTAAAAACTGTTCATACAGGAAACTTGCCCACTGTTTTGATACGGACTCAAAGCACAGAGGTTAGGTGTGCCCGTCACGGAGTCAGAACTCCCAGGTGCTCTTCTGTAACTGGTCTGCGACCCTGGACACGCTACATAACCCTCTCCACATCTCAGTTTCAGTAAAATGGGGGTGCTGCTGAAACCTGTTGGGAGGGTTGTCAGAGAAATAAATGATTTAGTTCAGTGCCTTGCAAATGCTGAAAACAGGGTAAGTGACATGCAGGGTAAGTGTTAGGAGTATAACTATTATTAGAGTCACATAGCCAGTTGAGTGACCTTGATTTGACCAGTTTTATATTTAAATCCATTAAGAGCCTATGTAATTGGTATTTGCTTAAGCATTGTTTTATATATTTGGTAAACTCATTAATGTTGGCCACAGCCCTTACCCTCATCTGTCTCTAAATGTAGCCTGCAGGAAGCCTTCTGCATGTGTGAAGGAATGTCACAGAGCACATTTCAAGTCCTTGGGGAAAAGATTTGCTATTCAGTGACTATCTAGGGTGACTGGATAACTCTTAGGAATAAGTAGTAGAATTCTCCATATCCTACCATAAACCAAAATAAAATCTAGATGGAATTAAAGCAGTAAGGGTAAGTAAGCTAAAAGAAAATCAGTATTTTTTAAATGGTAAGATGAGGAAGACTTTTCTAAGCATGATCCTAAAGCCATAAAACATAGAAGAAAATATTGAGAGACTTGATAATACCACAAATAAGACAAATTCTGTCCTGCAAACGGATGCCATTGACAACAGTGTCAGTTCAAACTGCCCTTTACGTAGGACGGTCATCCGTGAGTTCACTGATGAAGTCGGAGATGGTCCTGAGAGCCCTCTTCTCCAGTGCTCCTCCCTAACCAGCTTATTGATTTACTGATTAGGCTGTGATTTCACCTTATTGGCAGTGAGAGTGGCATCTGCCTGTCCTGCTGGGTAATCCAGCCTGGTAACTAAGGTGGGTATTCAGCCTTCACTACAAGGGAGCTCCCTGTGGTTAGATAAACTCATCTGTCGCTTGGTAACTACGGGATTACTCTGGTGGATGTGCAGGGAAGTCCATTGGAGAGGGGTTCGGGTGTTTGGAGGGCAAGGAGGGCAAGAAGTTGGCAAGTTCCTGTGAGAACTGCAGCTTGGCAGGAGGCATCGAGCCCACGTGCGCCCATGGCAGGCTTGGGGTTAGCACGTTTCATCTTCCCATCTGTACTTTGCCTTTTCAGCACCGGGCCCCAGAACAAAGGAAACGCAGACAGTAAGCTGGCCAAGGGAAAAGATGGGTCCTGTTGGGGTGGCTGCTGTGACAGCAGGGAAGCCCTGCAGGGTCGACTTTGGGGTCCTTCCCCTAAGGAAGCAGGCTGGGCCTGGAAATCATAAACGCCTGCTTGCTCTCTGGACCACCAAAAACCCTTGGGTTTGGGTTTGCGCCCCGAGTTGAAAGTACATTGACTAAAATGAGATCATAAAATAGGAACTTTGAGATCATGACCGCAAGGCAAACAAGACCATATTCAAGACCTGCTTTCTAATGGCATTCCCTACCTCAGTGTGGGTTTGAGGACCCTTAATAAATATTCCTGTTCAGTGGCACAGCATGCCCACTAGAGGTCACCTTCCACTGCCCCATCCCAGCTGTGTTTGTCTGGGAAGGGACAGATCTTGTGGACTGCATGGTGTGGGTGTGTCTACAGTGGGCGTGTCTGCCCGTGTGTTGCATACATTGGTGTGGCCTTCCACACCATTGCTTCCGCTCTGTCAGTGGACCTCCAGTCTGCGCACAGCACCCAACCAAATGCATTGGCTGGAAGTGTACAGCTGCCACAGGCTTAGCTTGCTCTGCCGGCAGTTAGTGTATCAATCACCCAAATGAGGTTCTGGTTATTTATTTTGCTTTAGCGGTGGCAGGAGCAGTCACTGAAGTTGTAGAGCTTATGCTGGGAAGGATATTTTGACTGTAATTTTGCATTTTTTGAAACTCGGGTTGTTACACTTAAAATTATACACATTGTGAGTACCTGGCTTCAAAAAGGTGAAAGAAAAAGCATTCCTTCCTGTCAGAACCTTTTCACTCTGTCACATAACCTGACTAAAAATAAACGCCAAGCACCAGAACCGGCAGCCTTCAATTTGGAACAAGTTCAGTGCTGCCAGCTCAGCCTGTCTCCTGCCGCTTCCAGACCACACACGGCACCCCCAGGGCGTGGCTTCTGCTCGGGGCACCAGCACCCAGTCCACACAGGCAGGGCCTCAGAAAAGCCCTGCCCAGCTACCCAGGACCCAGAGTGGGTGCGTGGCCTTGGGGGAGGCATTTGGCATCTCTGGACCTTAGTTTCCTCATTTTTAACTGTGATTGGCTGAAATGCACATTCCAACCACCACCTGGCACCTTATAGGTCTTATTTTATTCAGTCCTTACAAAACATCATGAGTTCTGTTCTAAGTATCATCCTCATTTTCCAGGAGAGGAAACTGAGACATACAGCCCTTGAGTCCCTCATTCCATGTCATTCGGCTGGCGAGCAGCAGAGCTAGGCATCTCCTTCACCCCTCAGCCGTCCCTTCTGTCCCCCTCACTCCTCACTCCTTTGTCATCTGGCTTCTGCCCCCATCATCCCTCTAAAACTCCTGTGAGACCACCGAGGATTCCCTCTTATCAAATCGTGCTCATTTGTCACTCTTTTCATGCCTGATTGTTATGTCCTGGACCAGCAGCCTGGTGGGAAGAGCGCAGGCTTTGAGTCCACCTGGCCTGTGCCTGCATCTCAGCTTCTGCACTTACAGAGCAGATGATCTTGGGCAAGGTACCTCGCCTCCTCCAGTCTTGGTTTCCTTGTTTGTAAAATAAGGATGATAATCCCACCTGCCTTATCTGGTGAAGGTCATGTGCAGTAATGCAGAGCCCAGAAAGCACTTCCCTGGAGAGCTCTCACCCCACTGGAGGGAGCCCGATCCCTGACGTACACACACCCTTACTATAAACTCCTAGCCCTCGGCCCCACCCTTGTTTTCCCAGAGGCTGGCTCTCTCTTGCTCCCGGTATGTCACAGCAGAGAACCACCATAGGACTGTTGTGGGGGTGGAGCTGCCCTGCCGCTCGCACCTGCCCGTGGAATGTAGTTGTCAGTATGTTTGGTTGTATGTGGGTATGATTATAATGCTAGGACTGGATTCTGTAACCTTCCATAATCAGCTTAGCATGGTATTGGTCCTGTTGCTGATTCTTGGGTTTTAAAGGAGGTGTGTTGTATTTACTTTGACCACAAATTTAGTCCAATTTATCCTCTGATTACTACAGCCAAGAAAATGTTGCAAAAATAAGTAGTAGAGGGTGACATCTACCTTTTGTAGGAACCCCAAGACACTATATTATATCCTAGGACACTGCCGTTTTAGGGTTGAAGAAATTGCTAATGTAGCAACATAGACTTTGTGGTAATGGTAGTCCTATCTTAAACATTATTTTACTCTTTAATTTTCCTATCATTTTTCCTGTATACAGTTGAACTTCTACAGATTCTCTCCTCTCATCTTCTGACCACATGGTAAGGCTGCTGTTTTTTGAAAACAGTTACTAAGATTCACCATCTGAAACTGATTTTCAGCCTTTCGAGTTTTCCATGTGGGTCTGGCCTGGAGAGGCCTCTCCCTCGCCCCCAGTCTGTGGTGTGCAGAGAGCTCCCATTCTGGCTGCAGTGCAGACGCCGACAATCTGCCCAGGCACATCTTGGGTTTGGCTTTTTTGAGGTCAGAAATGTTGACAAGAGTCTCTTCAGTCAGTGGGGTGATGTCTGTGCCTGACACCACCCGCTGCTCCGCTGTTTGGCCCCTCAGGATGGCCGCCCTGTCCAGGAGGAGGCCAAGTGTGTTAAAGCCAGGAGGTTGGCGGGCTTCTACTGCTGAGTGTTGTTGAGTTTCCAAGCGTTTTTTTCCCCCATCCTCTGGCAGACTGCTGTATCATACACCTCATTTGCCATCAGAGTATGAGTGTGTATCATTCTTTTTTTTCCACGAAAACAACACAGAACAAAGCCTCACTTTTAAAAATGCCATGATATTTTGCCACCGTTATGAAAATCTGTCAGCGCCGTATCTAATCTCCTGGTGCCTAGAATATCAAAACAAGCACCATTGAAGGGATTGTACTTCTGTTAATGCAGAAATGTCAGTTCCACAGTCTCGGAACCAGCTGCTCTCAGCCTCTTTCCAAATAGGAAAGAAAAAAATAATAAAGTTTCTTTTCCCCTCTGCTGTTACTGTTCCTCAGGCCTGACCTTCATAGGAAGACCCAGAGTAAACACCGCCTTGCTGAAATCTTGCGTTCGGAATACTCCAGTGGGATGGAGGCCAGCGTCGCCAAGGTCAAAAAGCAAAACAAACATGCAGAGCCCGGCAGCCAGCCATGCAACGCTGTCTGCACTCGGCTCCCAGCCTCAGCCGTGGGAAAACATAAAAAACACTCTCCATGAAACAGAAAAGTCCAGAAAGACTTACTGAGGGACAAGAATTCCCAGAAAGTTTTTTTTTTTAACTCTGCTTCCACAGGGCTGGACCTTGGAGTCGATCCCAGGGGCCCCTGGAGGCATTAGATTGCCATCCGTATTCTTGTCAAGTAGTCCCTGTGCCGCCTTGCCCTGAAGACTAAGCCCCTGAGGCTCATGGAAGCCCCAGCCCTTGTCTCTAGTCAGGGGAGCCCTTCCAGGAAGCAGTGGGGTGGAGGTGGGGGAGCGTCAGCATAGTGTAGGTGGGCCACTTAGCTTTTGCCTTATGGAAGATACCTTACATCTTGCATGTATCCCGCCAATGCCAGACACTTGTCTTTGCCAGTAGATCAAATGGCGCCCCCACAACTTACTGTAAAAGCCTACTGTCCCCGCCTCAGCCAGAGGGGCTGGGAGCCAGCCTGGGACAGCATTTTACTGTAGCCACCCAATCATTGCGTCTATTGTCATGAATTTTGTAAAATCGGATTTTAAAGTCTTGAATTTGTAAAAGAAGAGGGAAAATTTTATCAAATCTTTTTCTTGATCTACAAATGTTTTGTTTAAACCAAGAGAGTTTTGGGTGTGGGTGAAAACTGCCCCCAAGTTTCACATGAGCCCATGTCTTAATGCAGGCCGCTCCGAACTGCGTGTCACGTTCACATGCATTGCAGTCTCTTCCGTGTCCTTGGAAAACTCTTTCGGGGCTAATTGATGTACGGCTGCCTTCTTGTTTGCCTTTGAAGCCAAAAGGCACTGGTGCCCTGAGCTTTTTCTCCCCATGAGTCCCATCCTGTCTTCCAAAAGGTCTGGGGATCTTTGTATTGTGACCCAGGCCTCAGCTGCCTCTCCCCCGTTGTATTTTCTGGGAGGTTTGAAAGAGGGCCCCCGGGGAGTATTGATTTCCCAATAAATGTAAGGCTTGGATGTGGTGACCCCAGGGGGGTCCAGAGGCGGGAGGGTAAAAGCCTCTAACCCTCCGTCTGCCAGCACTGTGTCCCCCTCTTCATCAGTTTCCTGTCCCTTCCTCCTCTTCCCACTCCTGAGATGGGTGTTGAGGTGCCCCTTCAGCAGACCTTCCAAATTCACATGAACTACATGGCCAGGAGGGATCACAAGAGTTGCAGGAAGGGCCGTCCGCGGGGACTGCGGCTGGGGCAGCGGCCTCGCCCGCGTCCCTGTCTGATGGCAGCGGTCACCCTCACCGGACCCGAAAGGACTCGCCGAGAGCGAGTGTGAGCCTCCTGAGCCCTGAGCCTCTGCAGGAAGGAAAACCCGACCTGCTCAGAGTTGGCTGTCACGTGCGAATTAATAGGGATGGCTGGTGGAATTTGTACAATAATAATAATAATAAAACCCTGCAGCACATGTCAAACCGACTTTGGGCAAATCTGCCAACTTTTATGTCACTGTGTAATGGTTCACATGATTTGGATGGGAAAAGGAGAAATCATACGTTATAGATAAAACCCAGCCGTGTGAGAAACAGGATTAATGCCAGTGATTGGGGATGATCAAAGAGAAACCCTACTTTTTTTCCCCCACAGTACTCATTCCTTTGAAGGGCAAATCCGCAGAGCACTGCATTCCTGGATGGGGGCGGGGGAAGTGCTAGCACCTTGCAAAGTTTCTAAGTGACTGTAATTCCAAGATCAAAATTTAGGATTAATTTGCTAACCCTCAGGTGAGGTGTCTTACAGATGCTTTGTGGGCCTGTTTCTAAGTAGAATCAATATATTGCCCCCAGTTAATAAAGAAATGCGGATTTAGCAGGTTTAGGGTTAATGGTATCTAAATTTAAATAATATTAAAATAAATCTCTTTCCTATTATGGCTCTTGACAGATTATACATTTCAGGCATCGATTAGGCAAAGCATTAGCCTAATTCCATTGTACATACTCTTAATTTTGCGTGTATTTTTCATCGTGCCTCCTTTTCTAATTTCCCAAACTTACCTATTTCTCTGTGTCATAAGCCTGATCCGCATATTTGAAGTCGCAGAGAATTGGGGCATTTCAAGGAATGTGCAGCCTAAAGTTCTTTCTCCCTCGTGGGCTTGTAGAATGCTTTTTTTTAAAAATCTAAAACATCTTCAGATTTGTGACCCTTAACGGTCGCACATCTTCAGAGGGGCCCCCCATTCTCACACTCTGCAGGGCAAAGAGCCCTTGGCGAGTGACTGAGTCAGCGCTGATGCAATGTGAACGGCATCTTCCACTCTTAGAGAAGCCCAGAGCCAACCAAGGCTCAGCAAAGGACATTTTGACAAAGCCCAGTGCATTCCTTTGATTTTTTTTCTTTTTCTTTCCTGCAGTGAAGGGAGGCAAGATTTAGGGAAGAGAGGGGAGTAAATAGAGCCCCTTATGACAGGTCATTCCAAATTGCTAGCTAGTAGCCTTGCTGTTAAGCACCTCAGCCCCTCAACACACAATTGATTGGAAGCCATTAAAATCCGACCATTGCTTTCAGGAGGCAGAGTGTAAGAAGGCTTCTCCACTGGAGAAGTTGCCTTGCTTGAAAAGGGTGCCTAACTGGCCTTGTTAAATTTACCTGCATGACCGTTATCTGCTCCATCATGTGAAAAATTCGTAGGAAGGCCTATTCAGTGTGGGGGCAGCAGGGGTACTGTTAAAGTCTGCTTGACTTCTCAAAAATTTCCATTAAGTCTCACAGTAAGGCTTGTAAGGGATCTGAACTTAACTTTAAACTTTCTTGCTTCTCTCCTGTTGAGTCTGGGTTTATCAGTGGGTGGGGGTGGGGGTCTGCTAGTGCCTCTCCAGGGCCGCCTCCTTCGGTTCTGCCCGCCGGGGTTCTCTCACTCACTCTTTCCTATTTGAAACAAGAGCTTGCCCCCACCCCAGTTGGGAACAGAGAAGCCAATTTAGCCTTCTAACTGGATGAAAGTGGGAGCCCACCTCACTGCAAAGGTTGTAAAGTTATTATTACAGATGGGAAGTGCAGGACAATTTAAAATATTGTAATTATAAACTTGTAGGGAAGCCTTGTTCTTCATTAATGTAAGATATGAAATCGCCTCTGAGGTACAAGGACAATTACATAGTTGGGGATGTGTGTGTGATTTACACTACCGCTGTGTAAATGTAAGGGCGGCCGCTCCAGTCTGCCTCCTCCGCTGCCACAAAATGAAAAGCACACCAGTGCAAGTTGTCCTTTGATAGATTTTTAATATGATTTTAAAGAGTTTTGTTTGGTCTCATTCTTATTCAATGAGATTAATTTAAAGCACTTATCCCCTGGGTTTAAGTCAATCCGTGTAGGATTTGGACGGGGTTTGTTGCTTGGGGGGTTTGTTTGCAGGAGGCTATGAGAGACTCCTTTCCCACTTCATTAACCCTGAGTTGGGGACCGTCTCCCCTCGCCCCCCACCACAGCCGAGCTGGGGATTTACCAACCCCCATTCACATGCAAAAGAACTAGAAAGCCGAGGGGCTCCTTGACTTAATTAGCTGCTGTGCATTTTGCAAAATTAGAATAATACCCTCACTGTCCCAGGAAAGAAAAGTGGTGGTGTGAGGGGGTGGGAGGTGGGGAGGAAACAGTAGCAGGGTCCGGTTTTAAGGGGTGGGGGTCATGGTTTAAACATGCCCTCCGCCCCTCCTCCAGGAGGCAGTCCTCTCCCAGAGCAATCCTGCCGATACTGCAGGGGACTCGGCTTGCTGGGCCAGAACTTTCCAGCCCTGGGCTGTGTTCTCCATCCTGGGAGTCTGAGCTGCAGGTGGTGTGTGGGAGGGGAGCACCTGTGCCCGCCTCAGGAGGTGACCTTGGCCCTTTGAATGTGAACTGGAGGCCTCAAGTCTGGCTAGAGATTTAAACCCACTCCCCTGGGATCCTGGAGCCCCAAGCTGGGGCATGGGTTAGATGCTGAGATTTGGCCCCCTCTGGGGCTCATCTCCAGTGTACTCCTGGGCTAAAGGGGAATTAAGCAGATGCAGGAGTGGAGGGTTACAGATGTGAAGTCAGGGCCCCAGCGAAGACTCAGTCGGGTCCTACGCGGCCAGGGCCAGGAGCTGCCTGGGCACCCGCGAGCGTCGGGAGCTGGAGCGCGGCTGGGCGAGGGGCCGAGGGGGCTGGTGGGGGCAGCAGCTCGGAGCCCATCTGTCAGCCCCACGCACGGCAGAACGGTGACCAGCTGCCGGCACCCTTGTCGTGGCCAGATGAGCCGGCTCAGCGAGGGCACCGCAGCCCAGCCGCAGCCGAGCCAGCCGGGTGCTGACCCCCACGCGGCCCCAGGACTGGCTGAAAGCAGCCAGAGCCCAACGGAGAGGAAGGAGGCGGCGGGAGTCGAGGGCTCCCCTCTGGAGAAATAGGAAGACTGAAGCCCGGGAGAGGAGACCCGACCGAGGCCCTGGGAGTCCATTTGGGGCCCTGCCCGCGACCACAGCACCAAGGAAGAGGGGAACAAAAACACTTCCTTACTGAGGACGGAAGGAGACCACGTCCCAGGAGGGGAGACGGATCTTTAGGGGGGTGGGAAAGAAGGGCGGAGTGCGGACAGGCGCCTGTCATTTGTAAGAAGTTTATTTCGACATTTAAAAAAGAGAACCCGAGGGGCCTGGCTGCCCACCCACGAAGGCTGGAGGGGTGGGGGCTGGGGCTCGGGGTGGGTGGGCAGGCACCCATGACCCCTTCCTGCCCTGCCTGGGCAAGGCGGGGAGGGCACAAGCCACAGACTCACTGATTCACGGACACGGTCACGGGCTCATGGGTCACGAATAAATAACTTCATATACACTTTGCACCGTATGTACAGCCCTGCTGCTCCGGCTCTTCGGCAAAGGGGCTCCACACACCCCTCAGCCTGGCAGGGGTGCGGGTAGGGAGCTTGTATATAGCTGGAGCGTGGAGGAGGGGGAGAGAGTGCAGCCTGCGGGGCACCCCACCTGCTCCTGGGAGGACGCGGTGGGGTGGGGGGCACGTATGTACATCCCGCGGATGGAAGTAGCTCCCTGACGGAGCTGCTGGGAAGGAGGACGCCGAGGAGGATGAGGGAGACTCAGTCCGGGGTCCGGGCCTCAGTAGACTTGGCTTTGGGCCCTTCGGGGACACTGACTGGGGCGCCAGAGAGGGCCGGACAGGGGCCCCTGGAAGGGGCGTGGAAACCCGCGCCCTCCGAGCTTCAGGCAAAGGGGGCCGCGGGGCGGCGGGCGCACGGTTCACCGAGGCTGCGCGGCGCGCGGCAGAACGCCGGCCAGCGGGGGCAGCGGCGGGGGCGGCTCGCCGGCCCCCTGGAGTCCGTGGATGAGGATGCGCGGCACCAGAGGTCTCTGCAGGGCGGGCGGCGGCGCGCTGGGCCCGCGGTACAGATATAGAGCGGCGCCGGGATCTAGGTTGGAAACGAGACTCTGCGGGTAGAAATAAGGCGACGGGAACATCCGCTGGAGCGCCGAGTAATTGCCTGCCTCCGCCAGCAGCTCCAGCCCGACGGCAGTCTGTCGCTTCCATTTAGTTCTAGAGACAAAAATAAACCCAATAAGGCAGGGTCGGGACCACGGCACCAGGAGACCCTGCCCCTCAAGGAGTGCGGCCCAGAGACTCGCAGGGAGGCCAAGTGGGACCACAGTAGTGTGTTAACGGACTGCAGAGTGCCAGGCACCGCTCACCTATTAGAGTCTTCAGCTCCTTTAATCTTCCACCAGGGCCTTCCGTGTCTACAAGCCCCATTTTACAGATAAGAAAACTGAGGCATGGGCCAGTTTTAGAAATGGTCTCAAAAGAGGCAGAGCCAGGCTGTCTGCCCCAAAAGACCAGGTTCTAAGTTCGCTACATTCTGCTCAGAGGATCACACGGGGCCCTTGGAGCTGGACCTTGGGCCTCCGCCTGCATATCCATCCCCTGGGGAGTCCCTGGGGGTGGGTCTGCTAGCCATAGAAAGGGGCCCAGCTGATTCTCCCAAGGGCAACACCCACCCATGGAGGCCAGCACGCCCAATGTGTGCCAGTTAGCGGCTTCTGCCAAAGCTCGGAGGACTGCAGCAGGAGTGGACCACCGTGCACACAGCCCCTCTTGGCCACTCAGTCTCACCCACTGCCCTCCATACCCATGTCCAGGGCCTAGGGTGAGCCTTGCAGCCTGTTTGGCCCTGAAGTCAGGAGGCCTCCGGCCGACCATGAACCAGTTTGGGAAGATGAAGTCGAGGCCACACTCTTTCACCACAGAGCTTCGGCCAGACCCCTGGGTGCACGTGGCTGGTAAGGCTGGGCCAGCCAGTCTTGGTCCCACTGAGGCGGGCTCAGCCACCAGCCCTGTTTCCCTCCCTGAATTATTCATCATCATCATAATTGCGTAATTACTGTAACGGGCCTTAATTATTGATGCCCGGAGCAGTAATGGTATTTATTATTAATGGGGCGATGTGTTCTGAGGCTTGTTTATGGAAAGCACCGTTCCAGCCTCAGCTGAGAGGGAATGTTTGTGTGTGACTGTGTGAGTTGTGTCACCATGAGTGTGTCTGTGTGTGTGTGTGGCTACAGATGTGTGTGCGTGTGCCGTACTCGTGTATCTTCATCCTGTGAATGTGTTGGGGAAGGAGATGAGGAAACACCAGGTTCAAGACCAGCGCCAACACCAAGTTCCCAGTCTCCTGATCCCCAAGGAGTTGGAGGGAGGCCTGTTCCTTTCTCGGGTGTCAGGACTGGGAGGGCTAAGAAGGCGGAAGAGCCCTGGGAGAGCTCGGACACCCCTGCCTCCCCCAGCAGCTGCCTGGGCCGGGCTGGGCTTCCTCTGCCCCACGGCTGCCCACTAGTCCTCCCCCAGATGTGTTCTGGCCACCAAAGCTTCTGCCCCTCTCCTGGCCTGGCCCTTCTGCTGGGAGAGTTCAGCAGCCCCCAACAGTGGGACCGGGGCTGCCTGGGGTGGGAAGGCCTTGGACCTCCGGTGGCCCTGTATCTGTCCGCCCATCCTGGATGGGGATGATGGCCCTGGAGACCTAGTCCAGCTCTGTGCCTTACCCTCACTGTGGACTTTGGGCAGGGCCTTCTCTCCTGCAGGCCTCAATGTCCCCACTTGTACAGAATGGGGAAAGCTCAGGGACCCTCTCTCAGCATCAGACGGTGGACTCCTAGGTCCCATAAAGAGGCAGCTGGGAAAGGAGACAGGACCCTTTCAGCCCCCACGCGGCAGCCAGGCCTCACCTGCGGTTCTGGTACCAGGTCTTGACCTGTGTGTCGGTGAGGTTGAGCGAGGCAGCGAGCTCCATGCGGTCCTGAACGCTCAGGTACTTCTGCCGCTCGAAGCTGCGCTCCAGCTGCGCCAGCTGATGGTCGGTGAAGGCTGTGCGCGCCTTGCGTGGCTTTTTCAGGCGCACCGGGGGACTGTCCCGAGAGCTGGAGATCTCGCGGTCGCCCTCCTCCTTCCCTGCGGAGACACGGCGGCACGTCAGGGCCCGGCCTCGCCGCCTGCCCGTCCGCCCGCGCCCTGGCGTCCCTGCCCGCGCTGGCCCGTAGTGTTCGCGTGAGCATGGCTCCCGACGGCGGTGTCCGCGCCGCACTCCAGCGCGTGGGGGCCGCTACAAAGCCTCTCGGAGCTGGGACCTCCAGGTCCCCAGATCCAGGGCGCGAATACTGACGGAGGATTGACACCTCTGGGCAGAAGTAACCCAAAGCCCAGAGAACTCGATCCGCTTGCTCTCCTCTGCTCTCCCTGGAGAGATAAAGGAGTAACTGTGGTCTAGCTGAGCGTCTGGTGGACCCGCGGGGCAGGATGGGGACCCAGGGGTTCCAGCCGGACGGGCCGCGCGGGCGCGCGCTCAGGTGCGGGGCTGTGCTTCTCATCTGCGCCCCGATTCCGATTTCCCCCAGTGCGGAGAAAACCCGCGTGGAGGGACAAAACCCCGTTCACCTCGGAGCGAATCACTGTCCTGAAAAACAAATACTTGTACTCATATCTCTCCCGGTCCCTGGAAGGATGCGATTCTGTCGTGATCGTTTTTCCCGATTCTTAGGCCACCTGCAAACAGTGCGCGGTGCCCGAGGCCGGGAAGCGCGAAGCCTCGGAAAATAAGCGAAGCCTGAGATGGCGCGCGCGGCTGGGGTCTGCGCGTCCTTGCCAGCACGGCCCCACTGTGGGGCCCGCGGCACTCTCCATGCGGGTCGTGTGTTTCAACCCCTGGGTCGGGACACCCCGGCAGGGACTCCCGAGCCCCAAGAATGGACGCTTCAAAGGCGGTTTCTTTCTTCCCCTCCCGAAGACAAACACTCGATCGAGCGAGCTCAGTGTCTCGCTCCTCTCCCGCTAAAGCACTTTAGAGGGAGACCGTTTCCCCAAAACTAGTGGCGCGGTCTGGGGCTCCCCCTCTTTTTCTCCATTTCCCTTAATGTTGCGTTTCATTGTGCGTTTGCAGTGACAGGGTTCAGCTGAATGAGAGTGGATTTCTCTCTGTAGGAAACAATAATCCGGTTAATTGAGCCACTAGGGAGCGAGACTTTTCAACCAGAAAGGCCGCGGTTGGGCCGGGAGGACGCCGGGCAGCGGGGGCGCCGAGGGAGAGCGCAGGGAGAGCGCAGGCGGGGAGAGACCGCGCTGGCCGCCTTCCTCCCGGCTCGGCGCCGCCTGTTGCGGCTTGCCCTGCCCTCCTGGGCTCGGCCGACTCGGAGGTGTGCTGGGATGGGGAAACGAGTTCTGTCTGTGCCAACAGGTAAAGTTTAAACAAGTATGAGGAAACAGTTATCCAAACCTCAAACTTGATATTGTGGAAATCACATTTTCACCTAATTGCCCGGATTATTTATGAAAATCCCTTCTCAGGGCTGGGCGGGGCGCGGGGTAGTTTGTGGTGTCAGGAGGAATGGGTGGGCTGCTGGGGCTTTGCTCTAATCTCTCTGGTGCAGCTACAGCCTTCAGATGCCAGATGCATGCTGGGCACCGCTCAGCTTCAGCCTCGGGAACAGGCTCCGCCGGCGGGGCCTCAGACTGTGGCACGGGGGCCACATCTCAATGCCCCAGACTTCCATGCTCACTGGCCCTGCCTACTTGGAGTGAAGTGTTGGTCTGGTTTCTGCTCGGATGTTGGCTCTAGCAGGCAAGACCCAGGGACAGGCCACATTTCTTCAAAGCTGCAGCTTTTTACGTGTGTTATACGTAAGGGGCCTGTGACCCTAGAATCTCGGGGTGGGACTGGCCTTCCCTCTATGCCCCGCTTCGACTGCATGACTCTTAGCATGGAGGATGGGTGGAGAGTCGAGTCACTTAGATGCCCACCCTGTGCCTGTCTCAGCAAATCTTCCCACTCAGCCCTGAAGAAGTCACCTCCACATTTGAGAAATGCTCAACATTGTCGTGGCAGTGAACGTTCCCACTCTCTTGTTCATTGCAGGCTTCGTTGGTACAAAGGCGGCAGCGCCTAGGGGTAGGGGTGGGGGTGGCCTTCCACCCACCTCTGCTGCAAACCTATTTAAGCGATTTGTGGACAGCCAGCCCTCATCACCTCCCTGATCAGATATCATCAGGGCCCAGAGAAGAAAATTGATATTCCAATTATCTTAAATGAAACCTGTCCTCAAAATCCTACCAATGGGCAAAGAAAGAAAAGGACACAAGAGCCGAACTCTTTCACAACCAACAGCACCGGTCATTAGCATGCAGTGTGAGCATTCTTGCCTCTGACTCTAACTATAGGCTGGGTGTTGGGGATGAGAATTATAAATAATAAAACACGATGTTATAAATATGTTTCCATTATCTCCCTCCCCCCATTCTCAACTCCTGTCTTTCCAGGGCAAATTTTCCTGATTCTCTAAACAGGCCCCAGGGGGAGGAGCAAGGTTCGTTGGGCCACATGCCTCCCGACCTCTTTCCTGGTTCTCTAGCTCGACCTGCCTGTTTCTAGGCATGGTTGGGACAATGAGGCTGAAGGAGGCTTGGCTGTTTTGTGGGGTTGCAAAGGGGAGTGAGACGTGGAGCAGGGCTCCAGATGGGTTTCCGTTGGAGGTCAGGACACGTCCACCAGCGAATTCTTGGTTGGGAGGAAAGGGTTAAATGAGCCTTCCTAAATTTTCATGAAGACTTAGTACAAACAGGGATCAGGAAAAACAGGGCCCCTAAGACAATAAAGAAGTTGCCTTTACAGGGAAGTTTAGTCTCATGAAAAGGGTTCCAAGAATTAATTATAAGGCTGGAAAAGCTTTGAACAGCTTCTGCCAGCCCCTGGTTTTCTCCTGGATGGGGGACACGGGGCTCTCTCCCTTGAAGCCCTGATAACTCCTTCACCTCCTGCCTCCTGACTTCTTCCTAGAAAGACTTTGCGCCTCTGGCCTCAACAAAGAGCTAAAGTCAAGGTAATGGCTGGGGGCAGGAAACAGAATTTCTTTCCTTCTTCCCTTCCTTCCCTTTCTTTCCTCCTTTCCCTCTTTTCCTTTTAATCCCAATCTCAGCTCCCTGGTTAAGAAGGGAGCAATAACAATGAAAAGATTGACGGAGGTAAAACGGCAAGTGGAGAGGCAGCAACCTCAATACAGAGGAAACGGGGCTGGTTAGTTGGGAATCTCTGGGTCCCACTCACAACCTGAAGTTGATTGCTCAATGCACCTAAAATCAAATTCAGTGAGAACAATTGGGTCGATGCAGGGTCCTCCCTCTTCACCAGACCTCTGAACCTATTCCCAGTCAGCCGCCTGGCTGCTGTTTCTACTTTGAAGTGAGCATTTTCTTTTGCATGATTCCCAGGGCCCTATTGCGATGGGCCTAATGGGAAGGAAAGCCAGTTCCTCCTCCCATCTGAAAGTTCAGATTAAAGGGTGGGAAATTCTGATTGTTCTCTGGGCTCCAGCTGAAATTTCCTGCCAGTTTTTCACTCTTATGAAAGGACATTCAAGGAGAACCCTTTGGGTATTTCATTGCTTGTACATGGCCTTTTCCCAGTCGAGAGCCACTGGCCTGATGGGAACCTCCTCCTGCCTACCAGCACCGCTGAAAGGGTGGTCCCAGCTGAAGTTCAGAAGTTTGCCTGGCATTTGGGGAATCTCTCCTAGGGCACACAGCATCCCTCTTAGTGCTCTCTCCGCTGGACTCTGTTGCTCAAAGCCAAGCTGTAGCCACAGGGCCAGCTGAAAGGTTCAGCCAAGACCTACTGCTCAGCGCGGGCCATTGGGGAGCTCCGAATGAGCATGTGTGTTTCCCCAAGTGTGTGAACTTAAGTTTAAATACTAATTTGTAAGAATATAACATCCCCCCAAATTTTCAGCTCCCGACTTCTTACCTTTATACTCAGAATCTGAGGAATTGTTGCTTCCGCTTTTGTCCAGCTTTTCTCTAAAGTCCTCCCCAGCCTTGGCCGCAAGACGGCCCCCAGGCTCAGGGGCAGCCGGCTGCCCGCTACTAGAGTAGGGTGCACAGGCCGCTAGTGGTTTGCAGTCGGCAAGGATGTCCCTGATCAGAAAGGAGGAGGTCACGGTGCGCGACTGGGCTGGGGCCGAAAGCTGCCCAGGCTGCAGGTGGGAGTCCAAACCTGGGCCTGACGCCCCACCAGGCCGCGGGGCGCCCGTCTCCAGACAGTCCCTTCCTGGTGAGGCTGGTGAAGAGCAGTCGCTGATGCTCTCCGAGCGCGGACTCAGCTCCAGGGGCGAGCGGCAGTCCCCGAGCAAGGGGTCCCCCTTGGGAAGGGCGGGGCTGCCCGCGCGGTGGGAGAGAATGGAGTCGATCCCAAAGCCATTGGAGCCTTCCATAGCCAAGCTGCGACCTGTCCTCCCCAAAAGCTCCCCACCCACCCCCAACCCCAGCCGCTGCTGCCCCTGCCCCTAGCTGTGGGCTGGCATGGGGAAGGCGGGCAGGGAGCCTGCGGGCACCTTGGACGGAGTTCAGCCTTGGGGGAGCCCAGGAGCTCTGGGCCAACCTCCTCTGCGCATTAGATCCAAAAGGGCTCAGCGCGTCTTCTGCAGCACAGCGCTGAGCTGCCGAGCCGAGGGGGGTGGTGGGAGTGTCAGGGAGGAATGGGAGGGAGGGTGCGCAAAGCTGGGGAGAGCAAAGGGGGAGACGGACGGCCTGAGCTCCCCTCTGGTACGGAAGAGATGCGAGGATATTAGAATCTAAATAAAGAACGGCTTTTCAAAAATCCAACCGTCCGCTTCCTCCAAGCGAGCGGTCGCTGAAGGCAGCGGGATCAGCACCGCGGACAGCAGCGGGCCCGAGCCGCCCTACCGGCCAGTGGAACCGAGCGCACCTGGCGGCGTCAGCACCGCGGAGAGCGGCGGCCCGCCGTGCATGGCGCTCCACCTGGCCGAGGAGGTCCTCTCTCAGCGCTCCCGGGGGCCCGTCAGCACCGTGGACAGCGCCACCGGCTCCGCGACTGCAGCTCTCAGCCGGTCCTCCGCTCGCGCCTTCGCCTCCCCCCCTTTCTTTAAAAAATGAACTTGTGTCACTTTTACTTTGGGGTTGGTTTTTTTTTGTTGTTGTTTCTTTTTTTTTTTCGTTGTGTTGTGTTTTTTTTTTAAAGGGGACTCGCCCACGTGTCCCCGAAGTGATGACGCTGATTGGCTCTGGCCGATTTTGGGGGTGATGTCACGGCTCCGCAAGCCGCTGCCCGATTCCCTTTCAGTTTGATTAAAAGAGACACTGAATTAATTACAGCACAGACCCAACTGTTTACCGGCGATTTCCACACGGTTTGCTTTCATTAGGCCGGTGATGAGGCTTCTAATGAGGGTGATTAGCCGAGGGGGGTCTACGCTGTCGGGGAGGGGTCCGGCCCGGCTGCCGCTGCCGGTGGGTTGGGATATGAGGTTTTTTAAGTTTCCCCTTACCCCGTCCCACAATTATTCAAATTATTCGTCCGTGGGGTTGTCATAGATCCTTTTACTCCCCCATTTTTCTTCCTCCAGCAACAGGAAGGGACTACACCCAGCAGAGAAAGTAGTGTGTGTGTGGAGAAGCTCTGTCCCGGCGTGGGGAAGAGATTTTAACTTGTTAACGTTGTTTTCGGGCCGTTTTGCTGGGTTCTAGATGTTTCCCATGTAGGACAGTTGCAGCCCGTTTCGGACCCTGCGGGCCAGGCAGGGGTGGGGAGACCCAGTGTCTGCCCCGAGAAGGGGCCGGCACGGTGGCTTCATTGTGGGGTGCTGGGGGGGAGGACGCGGGAAGACCGTGCCTCGGACGAGAGACGGTGTGGCCCGCGGCAGGCCGCGCAAACGACAAGGAAGGCAGGACTACCCGGCCGACGGCCCCTCCTGTGGAGCGCGTCCCGGGCCGAGGGTTTCTGTGCCTCTGAACAGGAACGCGCAAGAGCATCCGAGCGCGGGTGTAGACGTCGGCAAACGGCTTCTTATTCCGTGCGGAGCCGGGGCTCGCCCGGGGATATGTATTCAAGGCGGCGTTGGAAACATGGGCTTTTCGTTGTGAATAACGCGCCCGCCCGCCCTCCCCACTCCGCCACGTACTCTAGTTCAGTGCCCTTCCAGGGTCTGCCTCCTGCGGGACCAGGAAGGCGGGCGGGTCTGAAGCTCCTCCCGGGACGGGATCCTCTCGGCATAACCCCAGGGATCGCCACCCTGGTCTGCGGTCAAAGGGCGGAGGGAGCCGAGCGCCCCTCGCCCGCCGCCCGCCGGGAGCCGGGGCCTTTCCAGCCGGGCCGGCGCGCTACTGTTCCCTCCCTCCCCGGCCCCGTGTCAGGCTCAGCGTCCGAGGCCGCAGCGAAACAGGGGGGCGCCGCGTACCCCAAAGCACGAGGAGGTCTCAGAAGAAACTTTCTTGCCCCTCGGGCGAGGTCGGCGGTGGCCTCACGCCCAGCTCCCCGCGCTCTCCCCCTGAGCGCCCTCCGGCAGATTGGAAGCGGCCCCGCCGCCGGCCGGGCTGGGGGCGAGGACGAGCGGCTCCCCGGGGAAGGCGGGTCCGGCTCGGCTGCAAGCTGTCGGGGAGGCGGGAGGGCGGGCGCCGAGGGGCCCCGAGCAGACAGGCCCCCGCCCTGGCTTCGTGAGCGCCTCCCGCCGCCGGCCGAGCCTGGCCTGCCTTTCATTTTCGTTTGGTGGATGGGGAGGAGGACGTAAATCACCGAGGACCGCTGACTGCCCTGGCCCTTCACCGCCAGCCCTCAGCTTAGGCCTCCTTCGTGCTCTGGGAGCCCCTGGAGACGCCTCACCCCTCTCCTCTCTCTCACCCCAACCTCCGTCTCCCAGGGAACCTCATCTCCTCCGGAGCGTCCAAGGACCCAGCTTGGGTCAAGAGGATCCCCTCTGGGCCTGTTAAATGTCATGATGCCCCTGGGCCAGGATCCACAGGACCCGCCAGGCCGAAAGAAAGTCCATGTTCTGCTCTGCCCTTCCCCGAGGTGCATCTGGCAGCAGCGCAGGGACCCTTGCTGGCTTCCGTGTCTTAGACTGACGTTTGCATCCCTCATCCAGCGAAAGCAAAGCCTTACGGAGGCGCTGGGCGCTGAGCGCTGCTCTGGGGTCAGAGCTGGAGTGTGTGTGTGTGTAGCTGGTGAGGGAAAGAACAGTGAGACCCTCCCTGCAGCCCTGGTCGGCCTCTTGGTGCTTCTTAGAGCTCAAAAATACTTAACATGCTCTTAGTTTATCATTAATATCGAGTTATTGTTGTCTATTATAATATCAAGCATGATGTGTGATTTATTTCATTTGGAATTTAGGATTCAACTCGCCGTAGCTCCTTTCTCTTTTCTCCCTCGACCTGGATGGCTCTTGTATCTCCTCCAGTCCACAGCAGAGAGGGGTGTGTGTGTGTGTGTGTGCGCGCGCGCACGCGCTCAACCTGGGTTCTTGTTTAGCGGGGAGCACCCAGGGCTCCCAGGGGTGACTCACTCTACTATTTGAGAAAGGACCTGCTCAGTGCTGCAGGGGACCAAGGTCTCCAAGTTCCAGCACAGCCAAGTGTGACCAGGGCAAGTCACTTAACCTCAGAGAACTCTGTTTACACAGCAGGAGGCAGACCTCTTCCCCCTCCCCAGGAAGGAAGTGGGCCTGATGGAGGGGCTGTGGTGGTGGGGGCGCTCAGGGGTGAGTACCACAGGGCATGCCCAGGACCCTACTGTCTTAACCAGGAGCACAAACTGCCACTCAGGCACCCAGGCTCCCTTTCCAGGGCTCTGACCCCTCCTATGCAGCCCCCAACTTCCTCTTGGACTCTCTAGCTTGGAATTCCAGCCCCTGCCCATCCAGTCCTTTGAGGCTGCTTTCTTTTAAAACTTCAACCTCTTGATGGACCCAGAGCCCTAGAAGCCACCCACTGGCCCACATAGGAGCCATAGGGCAGCTGTGTGGACAAGCCCCAGAAGGCTGGGGCTCTGGCCCTGCTCCACTCTGGACAGAGCCTTTCTCTTGCCTGGACCTCAGCTTCCCCTTTGGTACAAAAATGTTAGCATCTGAGTTTGTAGTGAAAGACGACAGTGGGAGAGGCCCATGGATGGAGATGAAGCAGCCTGCCTGTAAAATCCACATCCTCTGCTTTACCTGGGGGGGCTTGGGTTTGGGATCGGGAATGGGGCTGGGTGTGTCTGGGCTCAGCCTGGGCCATGGCTCTTACTAGCTTCCTTCCTCCCAGCCCCACAGCCCTCTCCACTGAGAAGCACAGAGAAGGGCTTGTTTGGGTCACCTGGCTCAGCAGGCAGAGCCACACGGGGAGACATACTCAAAGCTTTTGGAGAACGACCCTGAGGTCTTCTCTGCTCCCTGCTCATGAATGAACTCCGGCTTGAGTCCCATCATTCAGGGCTCTGAGTGGCCGGGGTTAGGCATGATATAATGTGGGCAGGGTGGTGTGGTGAGGATAGGGACTCCAGAATCAGCCAGACCTGAGGTGGACTCCTGGCTCTGGAATCCAGTGCTCTAGAGTTGAGGCAAAGGAGGTGAGTCTTGCACGGCTTTACTGAAACTGTAGCTATTTTGTCCATAGGGATTTTAAAATCTTGATTTTAAAAAATATTGCATTAGAATATTGTCTTGGTTACTGATTTTGGGGGCAACCCTGTAAATTTTGCACCTTAGGCAAGGGCCTTACCTGCCTCATTATAGTCTCAGTCCTGCTCTGTGACCTTGACCGTGCACTTTCTGAGCTGCGGTTCTTTCAGCTGTGAGATGGGAGTGTTGTGGCCCACGTCCCGTGGTGGGTGTGAGGACTCTGCCCTTGGCTCGGCTGGAGGAGAGCAATCATGCAGTTCCTGGTACAACTACTCCTAACAACAGCCAGAGCTTGTCTCTGGCAGGTTAGCGCCCCCAGGCTTGTCTCCCTATTCCCCACTGGAGAGGTCAGCATCCTCTCTGCCCCGGGACTTCTGACCAAAACCAGTTTGCACTGTGGGGTGAGCAGGGGATTTCAATGACTTAGGCCAGGCCTGGGCGCTAATACCTCTCTGCTCTGCAAACAGATGGGCTGGACAAGGATTTGGACATTTTGTGGGCCTGCAGGTTATGCTGTTCTCAAGCATTTATGGTGACAGAGCTCAAAACCCCATGTAGCTCCTGAAACCAAAAAGAGCATATACTTTCTTTTCTTCCCTCCTCCATCCCTCCTTCTTGCGCTCCTACCTTCCTCCCCCTCTCTCCTCCCTCCCCTCCCTCCCTCCCTCCTGCACTCCTACCTTCCTCCCCCTCCCCTCCCTCCTTCCCTCCTCCTCCCCTACCTTCCTCCCCCTCCCCTCCCTCCCTCCTTCCTACTAAGCGTGTACTCTGCCCCTCACCGGGGCGGGCGCTGTGCTGGATGCTGGAGATGTCACTGACAAGGACCGGATGGACCTTCATGGAGTTCAGCATGCTGCGGTGCCTATCAATCTAAATCGCTCTTCATAGATGACTTCTCATTTGTAGATTCAGGTTTATAATTTACCTGCATTCAGCTCTAGAAACCTGTATAAAAAGCCAACCTCATGTTTTGTTTGTTTTTTAATGATGATTCCAAGCATCAAAGGGTTTCCCAGATAAAAAGAAATGCAGCCAAAGGACTGTCTTGGTCATTAGGATGAATGCAAGAGAAGCCCCTGATTGGAATCCTAGGCCCGGCTGCAGGGCAGGTCCCCTTGGCTGGCACCTGGGCTGCTGCTCTGCCTGCTGCCAGAGAGGCACCTTCTCTGGACCCCTGAAGTCTGTAGTTTCTAAACCAGCACTAGCTGGGCACTGGGGTGGGTGAACCGAAAAGCCGGACCACCTCTACCTGCCTCTTGAGATGGGATTTGGATCTGAGGCTTCTGAGCGGTGCTTCCTGCGGAGGCTCTGAGGAGGCCCCAGCAGGCAGGGAGCAGAAATCGCCACTGACTCATTGCCAGCACCCTGAGAGGCCCGCGCAGTCTCCAGCCCTCTCTCTTCTCTTCCACCCAAGAAGACTATTAATGATCTAGTTATAGCAGAGAGAGGAGGGAGGGAGAGAGAAGCGGCAGTATGGGAATGAAAGGGTTTGGGCTCTTAGTTTAAAAATCTGGAACTATATTGAAATCAGTAGGGGTTCAGCATGAAGAGAAAGCTGGACCCACCAGCCTAGAGGTCTGTTCCAGGCCTAGTCTGGCTGCTCAGTAGCTCCACAACACTGTCTTCTCTGGCAGGACTAGACATTTCCTCAGGCTCCTCCCAGCTCCGTGAGTCCCGTTTCCCAAGGCTCCATCTCAACACTCTCGTGCCGCAGGCCAGCCCCTGCTTCCCCTCTGGCCCAGCACACAGCGGCATGAGCATAGCCTCCCCCACTTGAGAGGGGAGTTCAAAGATTTCAAGCCAACAAGTGAGGATCCAGACCGGCTGCCTCCTTGCAGCTCGTGAAGGCGGTTCATGTGGGCCTCTTTGGGGTCAAGGACGTCCCTGATGGGGTATCGCCAAGAAAACCATCCAGGAGGTAGAATATTCCCAGAGGCCAACCAGCAGGGAAATGAGCAAAGACAGGGCACAGGCCTTTCTCCTGGTGGCGAAACCCTCACGTGGCATTTACTGGTGTGTGTGTGATTAGGAGGACTTGGGGTGGAAAGATTAGCAACCCCCATTTCTACCCATCTTTGAGAAGGGGTTTTGGGGGGCAGGCTCTGGAACGCATGGCGACTAGTCACTGCCTGGAGCCAGCTTATTGGGCATAGTCAGGCCTCCTTCCACATCTGTTTTCCATCTGTGGGGTGGGGAGTGGATGGTGGAGGGGGGCTAACAGACAATCCCGGAGGCCCCTCAAGGCTGGAACCTTTGGGAACTCTACCTGGGTCCTGAAGGGCAGGCAGAGGTACCCCAGTTGTGCTGGGAGCACTCCCCAGCCAGTCAGCGTGAGTGAGGACGGGCATTTGGCTGAGGCAACAGGATACCTGAGAAGTCAGAACCAGACTGGAATCTGAACTGGGGCTTTGGGCGCCAGGAATGCATGAGGAGGGAGGAGCTACGCTGCGGGAGGAGCCTGGTGGCCTCTGACGCATACCCGCCAGTGGGTGGCGCTGTAGGACAAGGCGCGGAGGGGCGCTGGGCAGAGAGGCTCCTGAGCCTCAGAGGCAGATGAGGGCGGGTTCCCAAGCACCTGTCACAGCCCTGCCGCTCTCACAGCACTTGGTCCCCCCTGCTGAGCGGGGCAAGATGTGACCAAATAAACAAGAGACTTCCCAGAGCTTTTTGGGACCAAGGACAGACTATCTCCTTGGCCAAAGTCCTTGGAAAAGCAGGCCTAGAGGGGCCACACACGGATGGCACTCCCTCCCCGCCATAGCCCCACTTCTTTCCCAGAGCTTGCCCCGCTCTCGGGGGATACAGCCTAACTTCAGGGCCTTCAGGAGACTCTGCATCCTGATGTGCCCCTGCCCCCTTTCCATAAGGGATTCCTCAGCAAGAAAGTGGGTTCAGTTAAAGATATCTTCACCCTCTCGATGAACCTAGACACAAAGGCTTCTGTTCCTTTGGACATCTCACCTTCTCCCCCAGCTCACAGGACTCATTAATAAGAAAATAACAATTCACGTTAATCTATTGCTTAAAAGTGCCAGACCCAGTGCTAATAATGTTATACACATTCTTTAATGTAATCATTATCTAATTTAGCCTGGGAGACATCCTATGCTGTAAGTCAGGGTCCTGTCTCACAGGCAGGCACAGAGAGGTTAAGACACTTGCTTGAGGTCACAGAGAAATTACCGATGGAGCTGGTTTTCATGCTCCTGTCCACTTGGAATGGCTGCTAGCACAGTGCCCAGGCCCCTCCAGCTCCCGTGCCAGGCTCACTGCTCCCTGTGGGTCAGAACGCGTCAGGGTGGCTTTAGCCAAGGTGAATGGGGAATGCTTGTTTCCTCTGGTTCGTGGAGGGTGATTTCAGGCCCTTGAGGTGGGTGCTGTTAGGGCCCTGGCTTGGGCCAGGTACCTGATGGAGTTAGTATGCGTGATGTTTCTGTGGAGTTGGTGGTATGGGTGGGAGGAGATGGGAGGGCTGGCTGGTCAAGACTCACTCAGCTCAGTTACCACGAGGCTTGGGTGTGTCCCCCTGCAGAGGCTGATGGACGGGCCCTGCCCAGCACTTGGTATGTAGGGGGCTCAGCCATAGCAGACCTTCAGACCTTCATGCAGGGGGTCATTCCACAGAAAGCACTGGCCACGTACCATGTGCGGGGCCCCTGGGATCTTAGACCCCTGATCCCATGCAACTTCCCTTCTGGAGGAGAGAGAGGCGCTAACAAGGTATCAGTGTTTTGCAGAGAACAAAGCAGGTTGGTGTGAGCTAGTGGCTGTCTTGGGGAAGGCCTTTTTGAGTAGGGGACTTGATTTTTGAGTTAGGATCTGAATGACAAGGGGTGGGCAGGCATGTCAGGTGACCTGGGTCCCAGTGTTCCAGGCAGGGGGAAAAGCAAGCAGAAAGCCTAAGTCAGGAGTGAGCAGCCCTGGCCATGGGTAGTGAGGGATGGTATCAGAGGTGGGAGAATGAAGCCGCAGAGGTGGACCCCGGCTGCCTCGCCCTGGGTGCTGTGGCCTAGTGTGGCGTGTGGACGCTACTTCATGAGCAGCAGAGGCCCCTGAAGTGCTAGGAGGCTGCTCGGACTGGGAGGTAAAGCAGGGATGGGGTAAGGATTTTCCGTGGACGTGATGAGCTTAGAGAGAAGCGGGTGGATCGGGAGCGTTCTGGAAGTACAGCTGACGGGCTTGTTGATGGATTCAGTGTGAGAGGGAAAGGCAGCCCTGTTGAAGGGTTTGGCTTCAGCAGCTGGGCTGGGTGATGGTCTCACACACGAGATGGAAAAATGCGGGAAGCAGCAAATTTGGTGAAAAAGGCAAGTGTTCCATGTGGGCTATGCGGGTCCGAGATGTGTACCAGACGTTTGAGTGGAGATGTCTAGTGGACAGTGGGATAAATGAGCCTGGAATTTCGGGGAGAGCTCCAGGATAAAGATCAATAATTGGGAATCCTCAGACTAGAAATGGGATTTAAGAACTCGAGTACTTGCCTGGCCGCCCTGCGTACTGCTGGGATATCTCGGAGGAGGTGATCCACCTTGATTTGGACGATGATAGCACCATCTGAAGAGGTGGAGGTTGGGTCTTGCCCCAGTTATAGGTTTACTGGTTTTCAAATACAGACACAGGAGGGGGGTGACAAATAGCATTTTTAATTGCAAATAAATCAGTATATAAATTGTGGGAAGAAGCCAAAGAACATGAAGAAAGATCGAGGTAAGAAGTGTTTGGCTGAGATGTCCTTCAGCCCGTGCATTTTCAGCCCGCCCTCTGACCCAGGAGCGGCTGTCTTCCAAAGCTAGTCTTGGCAGAGAAGCCCATCTTGGCCGGCTTGAGCACTAGGGCCCAGCATGGAAGGGTTGGGAGCAGGCCCCCAGGCCTGAGCATTGGCTCGTTCTGTTGTCAGGGGTTCCAGAGAGATCATACTGTCATGGTGAGACCCCAGGAATCCCACAAAGAGCAATTAGAACTCAGGTCTGGTACATGAAACTGAGGACTTTCATGTTACTGTCATGCTTTCTGCAGGAAACACACGGGCTGTTCTTAATGGGCAGAGCCTTGGACATGACCCTCAGCCTGGAGTCTAATATCTGCCTCGTAATTTGGTTTATCTTATCAGGTGGGGGCTTGAGAAGAGAGGGTAGGTGGTCTCCAGAAAAGGGGGTGTTCCTGGGTAGAGGGCTGCCAGGGCTGAGGTGAGCTAGTGTTGGCCAACCTAAAGAGGGGGACTCTTACCAAAAATAGTTCATCTAAGGCTTGACTCTGAGGTCCCTACTAAAGCCTGCATAAAAATGGGGTAGTATCATGTGAGTTGGAGTGAGGTGAGAAAGGTGAGTCCTTTGGGAATTTTCTGTGTCAAGAAGGCTTTAGGGGTGGGTGTAGTTGCCCATCCGCAGGGTCCCCTCGCGTACAGCAAACTTCTCCTGGTGGGCTTTGAATGCTCTCTGGCGGTCAGCCTCAGTGGGGAAGGTGTCGAGATGGGGGCCCACCTATGGACAAAGGAGAAGAACAGGTCAGTGGGCATGAGGTCTCTGGGGGCCTGTCCCCAGTGTGTGCCCCCCCCCACTTCCATCTTAAAGCAATAATAAAAATCACTAAGGCAAAGAAGCAGGGAGTAAGTGCATGAATGTCCCGGCCCTGAGGGAAAATGAGCTCTGGAGGGGCCACAGAGAGAGCAAGGGCTGCCAGGGTGCCAGCCCTTCTCCTTCCATCTAGCTCATTGCCTGGGATGGTATGTGCATGATAAATATCACCTGACGATGGCAGAGCAGTGGGACCAAATAGCCAAGGCCATTCTTCACATGCTGATTCTCCACCATTAAAAACCCTGAACAAGCCGCCCTCTCCAAGGGGGACCTCGTGGCACCACCAGCGCCCCTTCAGGGGAGGATGATCTAGTTAGTCCCTCCTGCTGGGTGGCTGCCACCCCAGGAGCCAAGGGGTCAACCCCCAACAGCACCAGAGCCAGACTTCAAGAACATCGCCTTCCAGAGGAGACACACAAGGCGGACCGACCCAGCGAGCAGGGGCCTCTTCAGCTACATTTCAGCCTGCCCTTCCTTCTCAAGAAACAGGGGCAGGTGAAAACCCCTCCTGTTCCCTCAGTCTGTTATATCACCTCCAAGTACAAGAAAATTCCCCCTAAAATGGCATTTCTTCTTTTGGATAACCTAAGGGAGGCACAGGGTAGAAAGGTTTCAGGCTCGCTTGTTTATTTCCACATTCATTCATTCATACAGCACATATTTATTGAGTGATTCTGTGCCAGGCAGTAAATGAGGGACCCACTCTCCCTTCATGGAACTTTTCATCTACAGGGGGCCAGCATCAAGGGTAACTATGCAGCTGTTAGAACTGGTGGAGTGGTGGGGGGTGTACAGTGAGCACAAATAGCAGGAGCTTGACCCTCGCACGAGTCGGGGGGTCTCTCTGGGGATCAGACATGAAGGAGAGGCTTGAAGGATAAGCCGGGACTTCCAGGCTAAGGGGGCAGCCTATGTGCTAGCCCTGGGGCCCAGCAGAGCTCAAGTTCATAGGGGGACATGGTAGCGAAGGTGGAGGGTCAGCAGGCAGGTTCCCTCTGGATGTGCAGCAGCAGCTGAAGGCTCTGCTATGTCTTCAGGATAAAGCAGGCCTGAGGCCCCAGGCCGGCCACTGATTTGGTCGAGAATCCAGGCCAGGGTTGCCCCTGGGAGTTTAGCTAAGCCCCCAGGGCTGCAGGCGGCCTTCCAGTAAGGACAGGTCAGAGAAAAACAGGGAGAGGATTAAATATTAAAAGGAAGTAGAGGAGGGACTTACAGGGAAAGTCTCTGTGCTCTGTGCCATCCTGGGGTCCCCACCTGGGAGCAGAGGCCTGGGATAGGCCCGGGAGAGGCGCTGCAGAAGGTCATTAGAAACCCATACAAATCAAATGGCTTTGAGCAGATCTACTCATTCCAGGACATAAAACAAGCTCTTTGCTTTCTGGAGGATATAGACCCTTTGGAGACTGCAGAAAGCCATGAATCCTTTCTTCCGGAAAAACAAAAACAAAAGCCTGCAAGCCTTAAGGCGTGAAACAGGGAGGTCCGTGTCAGGATCTGTGAGCCCTTTGCAAGGCCCTCTGCAGACCAGCCGTGGCAACATTCCCCGGAGCCGCCGCAGCCCCAGCCTCGGGTTTGGAATTTCTCAGATGTCCATCAGGACCATCCGGGGCTCTTGTAATCCACACAGGGCCTAAGTCATGTCCCAAAGCTGCTGAGTCCACCAGTCCACCCTTGTCACAGTCACCTGATCCCACCAGACCCAGGGCCCATTACCTGCTGCTCAACACATTTGGATCAGCCGAATCATGATCACGTTCTCAGCTCAATCTCTAGTTTCAGAAAAACTCCCAGTGGCTGCACAAAAGTTACTAAGAAGAGAGAAGGCCCTGTATATACATCGTGCAGTAAGAAAAAAGCCAACAAACGGAAGGCTTCCAAGGTACACCTTTGTGTCCCCCTGGCAAGGGATAGCTTCATTTTTACAGTGCGGCGTGGTTTTCCTGACACGCGTACTTTCCAGAAGTCAGCTACAGATGCTCAGTAAGGCTGGCGTGTGGGGACGTCGAGGTCTCCAGTCTTCTGGAGCATTCCGAGTGGCAGTAGTTCTGTCCCTGGTAGCCAGCTGCCAGTGGTTCTTAACACAGAAGCGTAGCTGTTGCAGTCTACTTCTCTGCCGTCTCCAGGCAGCCCTCCCTGACCCTTGTAATGGGTGGAATGCTGAGCCCCCAAAAGATAAGCCCACATCCTGGCCCCTGGAACCTATGAATGTGACCTTATTTGTAAAAAGGGTCTTTGCACGTGTGATTAAGTTGAGGACCCTGAGATGAGAACTTCCTGGATTATTCAGGCAGGGTCTAAACCCACCGACAAGCATCCTTCCAAGAGACACAGACCCAGAAGGGGAGGCCGTGGGAGCCACTGCTCAGGAACATCACGAGCCACCCAGGGCTGGGAGAGGCAAGAAAGAATTCCCCGTGGAGCTTCCGGTGGGGACGCAGCCCTGCTCAAACCTTAGTTTGGGATTTCTGCCCTTCAGAACTGTTGGAGAATGTTTCTATTGTTTAAACCACCAAGTTGGTGCGATTTGTCACGGCAGCCTCGGGGAGCCAATGCGCTGTGCAGGCCAGTCCCTGGGCAGCTGAGCTCGTAGGAATGGTGGGGGGTGGGTGATGTTGACGGCAGGTGGTGCTGCTGGCAGGAGTCTCAGACCCCCTTTCATCTCCTAAGGAGGTGGCAGGAGGGCCCAGGCCCTAAGGAGCCGCTCAGCTGAGAGGTAATCAGGTTAAAACCAGCACCAAGATGAAAGAGACCCTAGTAGAAAATTTCGTTTTTGCGAACTACTCTTAGAAACTCCAGCGAATAAGAAATGTTCATTCATCCATCCACCTAAAAAATATTTATTAAGCACTTCTATGTGCCAGGAAGACACACCGTTTATACTTCTGCTTCTAAGTTCAATTTTCCCTTGGTTGTCTAGGGGGTGTTTGGGGCATTGGAGGCTCACCCCCATGTCTGGCCACTCACATTCTGGCACCTACGATGTTCTCTGCAGCCCTGGGCTGACCGGGGGGAGGTGGAAGGCCCATGTAGTCTCTCAATTCCCATTCCAACTGAGGTGATATGAGTTCAGTCTTCCAGGACAGGGCAGCTCAAATGAGCGCCCAGCCCCAAAGCTCTATAAGGCAGGTCTGTACCTGTCCTGTTCCCTGGGGAGCCCCTACAGCTGGCATGGGGCCTGGCATTCAGGAAGGGTTTAACCAAGCTGGAAGGGTGAACGAATGAGTGAACCAGTGAAGGAAGTGGGCAGAACTCACCTGGTGTCGGGTGCTCAGGGAAGGCCTCAGGCCAGGTGAATGGGGCCTGGGAGGACGAGGATGAGGGAGGTGGGCAGGGGGCTGCGGGCAGAGACAGAGCATCAGGAGAAGAGGGCGGGCATGGGTCCCAGGCGTAGCACTACGTGAGTTGGACATGACAACCAAAGGAGATGCTTAGCATCTGGGCCTGATGGACTCTGCGGGAAACTACCTCAAGCGAAACCTTACCACCACTGTGGGATGGGTCTTTAGAAGAGAGGGAAATGGGGACTGTTCTGTACCCAGAGATCTCCAAGTCCCTGAGCAGAGCACAGGAGTCCACAGAGAGGAGCACTCTGGCTGGCCAGGAAGCTGGGTGCCCCCTCACGGTCCGCCCTGGAGCCCAGCTGCAGTCTCAGCAGCGTCCTGATCACAGGCTTGCCGCTCGCTGGGCTGTTTGCCGTGTGTTGTTCCGCACAAGCCTCAGAACATCCAGGTGTTGTTTCCATTTTCCAGATGGGGAAACGAGGCCCAAAAAGGTTAAGTCACTTCCCCATTCGCACGGACTGAACCCAGATCTCCACTGACAGACTCCACTCTCTTGATAAAGGCTCATGAAATGGGTCTCACAAAGGTCACTGCTGGGGACGTTGTGGCTCCTGTCCCACAGGCATATTGTCCCTCTTAACATAGCTGCTCCAGCCGGAGATGAGGACCCTAATTACAAGCCAGTCCTCAAGCTGCATGTGGTCACGACCCCACGGACCCCTGGAGTCAAAGAATGAGGAGCTATGGAGCAAGGAATTCCTTCCGAGATGCTTCTAAATTAAGCCATCTGCAGTCTGTCTCTGCCTGGAGCTAAGAAACTGTAACAGCGTTGGCAGGAGACAGCTTTGCTGAATGGAGCTGAGTTGCTCTAAGGTCAATGTAGGTAAATAAGAGGTGAGTGCCAGGGCCCGCCAGTAGCCCTGGGAGCTGGGCAGGCGGAGGTGGCTCTACCTGGGTTGGCCAAGGTGTTGACCCTGTGTGCATGGGGGTGGGGGGGCACCTAAAATATTGCCCAAATAAGGGCCCCCACCTCCATGGCACAGTACACCCTGTGGGCACACGGGTGAGTAAGCCAGGCCAGGGAGCTTGCCCACGTGGAGCTGCACAGTGGCCCAGAGGTGACCGCTAAACACACAGGACATGTAATTGGTTAATGGCAATTTAATAAGACTATGGACTGGGGAATTCTAACCGCGTCTCAGTGGCAGGAAGGTCTTTCTAGAGAGGATGAGCGAAGAGGAAGGTGGAAGTGCCTGCATGCTGGGGACCAGCCCGACCCCTGAGGTGGGACGCAGTTGGGCAAATTAGAGGAAATGAAAGCAAATCAGAGTGGCTGAGAATGAGATGAGGCAGGGGAGGTGAGCCGCCCTCGGGTCTTAGAAGGGATTTGTATTCAGCCCTGGTCCTAAGAATCGAAATCCCATCCCCAGATGATACCTTTTGCCTCTGTGCAACCCTCCTAGAATAAAATGAGTCCGAGAAACCTGGGGTCAAAGAGACATTGGAGAGCACAGATCTCCTGTGCTACGGGTGGGAAATCCCAGGCCTCAGGGGGCCGCGATGCTCCCAGGGTCTCCCATGAGTCCTCGAGTCCTTGCAGAGCTCGCAGAGCTGAGGCCAGCTTGGCTGTAAACTTTTCCAGAACTCACTCCCCTGACTTGTGGTCTCTCCTTAGCCCTGTGGGACCTAGATTCCTGATTCCATTTCCTGATTCATTTGAAAGCATCTATGCTTTCCTGATCCACTTTCAATGAGCTGACTTTTCATTTGGTTGATACCCTTAATTGTACCTTTGACATTTCATTAATTTTGCCTTGACTTCGTGATATTCTTTTTTCAGGTGACTATGTCATTCTTCTCCTAGCCTCTGCAAGTGTCTGCTTGGCTAATCACCCTTTCATCTTTATTTTCCCCTAATGCCAGCACTTACAGAGCAGAGCATTAGCAACTGTGTTTGCCTCTAAATTTGCTTTTGCCCCATCTCACAAGTTTCGAGTATATTTATTTTTGTTCTGTTCTCTTCTGATTTCTATCAGGTTTTTTTTTCAGGTTTCTTCTTTGGTCCTTTGGTTATTTGCAAAAATGCTTTTAAATTTCCAGGCAATTTTATTAGTTATGTTTGCGGCAGATTTCTAAGTTAATATCTTTGGTGTTAAAGTCATTGGCATGAACCAGGCCCTTTGGAATTTGTTGAGTTTTTAGTTTTTATGCTTGCTTGAAAAGCCTGCTCCACTGTCAACAGAAAATCCCTGTGTGGAATGAAGTGGTGCCTTTATGGAGAATGTGCCACCTGACCTGGGTTAGGGGATAAGGCGTGGCAAGTGCCCTTCATTTACGTGCCCACTATTTCACTTGAATGCATACTGAGTGTCCACTGTGTGCCAGACTCTGTGCTGGCCTGGAGCCAGGAAACTGGTATAAAAATATAATTACATAACAAATTATTCAGTCGTGATTGTGCTAACTACCGAAAGAAGTACCGGATTCTGTGAGAGCTCATAATAAAGACTCAAACTCATACTTTGGGGCCAGAGAAGGCCCTAAACAGGAAATAAGAAGCAAGCAAGGACCCTGACTTAGGTGGGGCTGTGGAGGCGGAAGTGGTGTTGGCTTGTTGCGGCGGCAGAAAACCAGGCAGAAATAATGGAAGGGCAGCCCCCCCGGGGGGTCTGAAGGCCAGCAAACACGGGCAAGGTTGCCATCCTGCTGTGTGTGATCAGAGAATAAAGCAAGAAAATGCCATTTCGTGCCCATCCGATTGGTCATAATAGTAATAAGTCTGACACCAGAAATGGGAACTTTCGTATGCTCCTGGTGAGGGTGTAGACTGGTGCAGCCACTCTTAGGGGATTTGGCGTTAGCTGGGCAGGCTGGCTGGGTCCACAGCCCATGGACCAGTGAGCCTGGGTTTAGATATACACCTTAGAGAAGCTTTCAAAAATGTCTGCTGAGAGATGCGTGTAAGAACCCTCATTGTTACCTGCTAGTAAATACTGGGTGCGACGGCCCATCCGTGGGGCCTGGGCAAAGTGGGATGCTACATCAACTCAAATGAACACTCCAGAGAGGCACTGCTGTGGCCACCACTGGCCACATGAGGCTGTTTAAATTTCAAGTGACTAAAATGAAATAAAATTCAAAATTTAGCTCCTTTATTGCACTAACCACCTTCCAAGTGCTCAGTAACCCCGTGTGGCCAGGGGCTGCTGGGCAGACGGACACCATTTCCATCATCACAGAAAGCCATACCGGACATACTGCCGTTGGTCTCTCTGAGTTAGAACATACAAATCTCAAGAACGACGCTGTATGAAAATGAAGTGTAATTTACACGGTGGAACTTAAGTATGATGCTGTTCATATGAAAAATTTGAAGCCCATAGAACAACCCCCCCC
>JAQQAC010002172.1:3964560-4055080 GCA_029783875.1 Phataginus tricuspis
GTAATGGATAATTGGGGGCAGCTGAGAACATACCAGACCTTCCCTCACCATCTGAGGCAGTTTCACGGGGGCCAATTATCACCCTGTTCCAGGCTCCAGAGGCAGAGTCTGGGGATGAGCACTCATCTAACTCAAGTGGGTTAATTTTTTTTTTCAAGTGGCTTGACTTTTTTATGTAATGCTCTGTTGAGATATAATTCATATATCATAAAACGCACCTGTTTGAAGTGTATAAATCAGTGGCTTTTAGGACATTCACAGGGTTGTGCCATCACCACCATAATCTAAGTCGAAAGCACTTCGACTAGGATCCTGCACCCACCTAACAGTCGCTCACCATTTCTCTCCTCCAGTGCCTGGCAACCACTATTTTCTGTCTCTGTTCTGGACGTTTCATACAGATGGAATCTTACAAGGTATGGTCGTTCATGATTGGCTTCTTCCACTCACCATGTTTTCAAGGTTCATCCACAATTAGCATGCTTCAAGTACTTAATTCCTTTTCATCACTGAATAATATTCTGTTGTACAGATCTACCATATTTTATTTACCCACTCATCAGTTGATGGACAATTGGATTCTTTTCACTTTTTGGCCATTATCTACTGCTAGAAACATGCATGGACAAGTTTGTGTATGGATGTAGGTTGTCATTTCTCCTGTGTATATACTGAGGAGTAGAATCATAGGGTCACATGGGAACTCGATGATTAGCTTTTTGGGGAACTGCCACAGTGTTTTCCAAAGTGGCTGCACCATTTTTTATTCTTACCAGCAATACACACCTGCTCCAATTGCTCTGCATCCTTGACAACACTTGTTACTGTCTTTTTAAATTATAGCCAACCTAGTTAGTGGGTGTGAAGTGCTATCTCACTGTGGTTCTGACTTTCATTTCCCTGATGGCTAATGACGTTGAGTATCTTTCATGTGCTTATTGGCCATTTGTGTGTCTTCTTTGGAGAAATGTCTACTTAAATCCTTTGCCCATGTTAAAATTGGGTTATTTATCTTTTTATTACTGAGTTGTAAGAGTAATATTTATAGTCATAGATGTAAGTACCTTATCAGATACATGATTTGCAAATATATTTTCCTATTCTGTGTGTTGTCTTTTCCCTTTAATAGTATCATTTGAAGCCCTTACGTTCTTAATGTTGATGAAGTCTAAATTCTCTATTTTTTTAGTGGGTTATGGTTTATTTCCCTTTATGTGCATATCATCTTAATGTAGCATAAAGAATTTTAAGCCACTTAGTAATTTCTTTAAATGGCTGCCCTAAGGCAGGGGTGGTGCGTGGCTTCATTTCACGAATCAGCTCTAACAGACTGATGGTGGCTGATGGGCATGTTCTGTTATAAAATATTCTCAGGTTGAGTCTAGCTCATGAAAAGATGTACAGTGACTGATTAGCAAGGTCTGCTCTGGGTGGAGAAGGTGCCGTGATTTTGCTCTAAAAGATCAAAATAGAATCCCATGATAACAAGGATAAATAAAGACTCAGAACCTCCGGGGGAAGACACTGTGTGTTTATCTGCCCTTAACTCTCTCCCCTTCCTAGGCAACCTCGGGTCACTCCCACCTCGGATGGTCAGTGGGTAGGTGAGAGCCGAGGGTGAACACAGGGATTGAAAGAGATGGGATGGAGAGGCCGTCGGGAGGCTGGCAGAGGAGCCGGCAGGGAGCCCCCTGAGTCTTGTCCCTGTAGGGTGGCCTCCATATGGCACAGGTGCGGGAATAAAGGGCTAACAAATGCCCCCCAGAGCCTCACAGGGGAGAATAATGCGTGCCACTTTTTTGAACGGTTCTGCTTTTTAAAACCATTAAATGCTTAGATGGATGCGAAGCAGAGGGAGGAAGCTTGCAGGAGATGGCCTGAAAGGGGCCTGGAAGGGAAGAGGGAGTCCCTCCCGAGGAGACCCTGATGGCCCTAAAACCTTTTGTCCAGCACATCGGGGCTGTTCCCGGGAGGCTCTGGGGGTTGGCCAGTCCCAGGGTGCCCGGGTTTTCTCCTGCGCCTCCACTGAAGCTCCACCGGGGAGGCCTGGAAGCCCCACTGAACCCCACCCACCACCTCAGCTTTGCCCCCTGGCTTCTCTGGGAAACACCTCGGCCCGGGGGTCTGCGCCTCCGGAAGCCGTGGTGCCGCCGCCAGGCGCAGCGCAAGGACAGAAGGACCCCTTCCCTTCCCCGCCTCCTCCCGGAGCCCCTCCGCGCACGCACACCCCCAGGATGCAAATGATAACCGCAGAGCCGTCACTTGTGAAGCTTGACAGAAAATAATGAGAAACACTAAATCTTTTATAAGGTCAACACTCGCCTTAGCCGAGCAGCTGTCAAACAAGAAAAGAATTTAGCGCCGGAGCCACGGAACTTCCATGGGCTCGTTAAGCCCGACAGGGCCGGGCCTGGCCGTGGCGGAGGGGCGCGGGCCCTGCGTTCCGGGCCAGGGATTTGCGGGGAGCGCCGGCGCCGGGGGGCCGAGGGGGCGGCGGGGGCCTCGTCGGCGCGCCGGGAGCGGCCGCGGCTCCTAATTGGAAGCATTGGGCATTATCAGCGGAGGATTTGCCTCGGTTCCCTGACAGCTAGCGGGCCCAAAATGATCGCCCACTTGTCAGTGTAAAAGACCATTAAAAACAACCCATTTTGATTTAATTGGCGGCGGTGCACCGTGGGGCCAGGTGAGGCGGCTCGCCAGCCTCCCCCTCTGTGACAGCCGGGGTGGGCAAGGGTATGTGTTTTCCAGACTTTTCGCCTTTCAAATACCGCCTGAGAAAGGAGTGCCTGGGAGACGGAGCGCGCCTCCCCTGCGCCGGGGCTCCTGCCGGTGGCATTGTCAGCACGGCCTGCCAGCCGGGGCCCCTCTTCTTTCCAGAGCCCAGACGGTGGGAGTCTGCTTGGTGCTGTTCGTTGGGGAGGCGCGGGAGGCAACCAGCTGCAAACGGCCCCTGGGGTGCTCGCCCGGGTATTGTCAGCCGGCCCCTGGGGTGCTCGCCCGGGTTGTCAGCCGGCCACCCCACTTAGAAATGCCAGGATCTGGACGGTGATGGCAGAGACTTGTCTTCCCTGGAGAGCGGGGCTTCTTTTATTCAGCTCAAGTAAGAGCTCAGGAAGGAGTTAGTGGAGCAGACATGTCCGCAAGACCCTTCAAGGAGTCTCAAGTGACAGCCCCAGCGACTTGGGCCGGTGTCTCAGCAGTGAGCCCCCGGTGAGGCCTGCTGTGACCATTCCTGGCTGAGAATTCTACACCGTCTCAGTAACGAGTCCACTTGCTGTAAATATTACTTGAACTCCCAAGGGTCTCCCACCAGGGCAGGGCATCTATCTGTGTGTAGTTTTTGAATCAGTGTAGACTCCCTGCTGCCAGCATGTTTTGCATGTTGATGCTTGGTATCATGAACATTATGGGTACTCGATAAATATTAATTGGCACTTGCCACATCTCAGAGAGGCCTCCACATTTGTGTTTTATTCTCACCCCCATCCCACAAGCGGTGATTTCATTTGCTGCTAATGTTTCTCCGACAAGAGAACTCACGCTGGAGCCCACGGTGCTGGAGGGCATCTTCTGGATAGTGAGGGGGGCTTTGCCAGCCGATCCATGCGTAAACCCCCACTGTTCATTTGGATAAAGGATCAGGCTGGGAGGAGACACCAGATCCCCAATGAGCATCAAATTCCAGAGCTCCAAATTTTGCCGCTGAATTTAGGCAATGGGGATTCCTTAATTACCTTCTCTGGAAATTTACCTGACAGTGCTTTCTCCAGTAGTGCAAGGTGGATATCCAGGCACATGGTTCTTCGGCTGACAGGATCTTTGATTTTGTGCTTGTTTGCAAATTAAGTCCTTTGCTGAACCATCTGTACAGTGCCCGTCAATGTCTAATCGCTTATTCATACAGGTTGTTGAGCAACTCCTGTTCCTGCTGGGAGCTGGGGGACATGCTCAGATGGTTGGTGTCCGGGGCCTGTTGGGTTGTGGTGCATGTGGTGAGGTTTGATGTTGTCTCTCCCCTTTCCTCTTGTTGGACTAATGAGCAGCAAGAATTTGGGGGGCTATTTTTAAAGGAGAAACAGAACCTTTCTGTGGTGGATAAGGTTGACCCTGTCAAATTACAAATAGGAATTTTAGAGTTAAATGTCCTCAGCTAGACGATGAGGATGTTAATGCTTCATTCTGGACACTATTGTGGGGAAATGTCAACAGACAGGAGACTTTCAGAGGTCCTGGGGAGACTGGACTGCTGGGGGCACCTCACACTCAATAAATCTTGGCTGAATGGCTGGGCAGATGAACGGACGGTTGGATGAATGGATGGATGAATGGATGGATGGATGGATGGATGGATGGACAGATGAATGGGTTAGGAGCCTGGGATAAGGCAAAGCGCCTTTAGAAATGCATTTGAGATTCAAGCATCCTGAATCTCAATCTGCTCCATCTGCTTTGCTCAGCTTAAACTCTAAGTAGAAGAGGTGTTTTATTTTCTTCAATATTTGTACTTTGTCTCCTCCCAAGTGATTTAAAGGGGTCTAATGAATTGCACATCATGTGAAATAAGATATTCAAGGGTTGCATAAAGCAGAGACTTTCTGAAGAAAATGTGGAGTCATCCTGTGCAACCCATGGGGTCGTGGATCTGCATGAAGCTTTTGAACCAGAGTGTAGACTCCCCGATGTCACTGTGTTTGGCAGGTTGATGTTCAGTATCATGAACGCCGTGGGTACTTGATAAATATTAATTGTGTGCACAGTGCCTGGCACAGAGAGTGAGCATCCAAGACATGGTGGCTGCTACTGTTATTACTATTATTTCTAGTATACAAATCTGACTGCAATGTCTTCCTGGAATTGCCCTCAAGCAGGAAATATTCACGTAGCTTCTTGTATTAAATGCTCCAAGTGACACTGATGAACATCTTCAACCACAATTTTGTTCAAAAATATGCAGAAAGGCAGTTAAAGTTGACAATTCTTGTATGGCTGCGGATTAAGGAAGAGAATGCACCACCGACTGGCCAAGGTCATGGGGTCTGGGTGGTCCACTGTCACTGCTGCACAGGGCCCGAATGCTGACACTCAGAACTCTCTGCTCAGAGGAACCATTCAGAACCTGGGCATCCGCGAGGAAGCAGTGTCTGACTTTGGGTATTTGCAGGGCTGTGTCTTAGAAGGGCAAGCAGGTGATTCAATGGGGCCCCGGAAGGAGAAACACACCGCGAGGTGGAAGGTAAAAAAAGGCAGATTTTGACTGACCTTGAGAAAGAAGTTGCTACAGACTGATTTGTGCCCCCCCAAATTCATATGTTGAAGCCCTACTCCCCCCACCCCAGTATAACGGTGTTTGGAGGTGGGGCTTTTCAGAGTAATTGGGTTTACATGAGGTCATGAGGGTGGGGCCCCATCCTGGGATCAGCACCCAGGTCAGAAGACCCCAGGGAGCTTGTGCTGTCTCCCTGCCAGGTGAGGGCGCAGCGAGAAGCCTGCTTTCTGCAAGCCAGGAGGAGAGTCTCACCGGGCCCCAACCTGCCGGCATGCTAATCTCAGACTTCCAGCCTCCAGAACTGAGAGAAATAAATGTCTGTGGTGTTGGTCACACAGCCTGAGCAGATTAAGATGGAAGTTCATGATCCTTAGGGCTGCTAACAGATGACAGCCCACTGCAACAAGCATGTCCCTCTTGGAGGCCCCAGCATATCAGATGCATGAGGGGCACCCACCTGCCACCAAGAATAGTACTTTAAAGGTCATCACTGTCTAAGAGGAGCTGACACCGACCCGGGAGCTGCTGAGTCGCTTGCTGAAGATGCAGGCTTGGCAGTGGGGCCCTGGAATCTGCATTTTAAAGCCTTCCTCAGAGGACCCCAGGCACAGCCAGGTATGAGAACCATTCATCTACAGGAGCAGCAGAGAATGTATGACTCCATGCCCTTCCCCAGGCCGGGTCCACACCACCTGGACATGCACAACTGCACCTGGTCCCCTCTGACATCATCCCGCTTTACAGATGAAGACAGCAAGGCTGGAGCCCAGAGCCTCTGTGTGGCTTCCGAGCCCACAGGCTCAGCCCTCCGCAGGGCTCCTTCTCTGCACACCTTTTGCTATGGCAAGGCTTCAATCATTGGCCTCTTTCCTCTTTAGCCTTGGGGCCAAACTGCAATTTAAAAGATGCCCAGTGGTTTTATCAAGGTCTGGAGGCTTTCAGAATAGTGGGAAGTTTTGTTTATTGCAAGGGCTTAACTCAGCCAGAGCAGGGCTGGCCACCACCCTCTGGACACCTATAAAAACCCGTTTCTGACTGCCCTTCACTTTCCTCCTCAGGTCCTGCATTTAGGCCTCACTGGCCCCTGACCTCAGTGGCAGGTCCTTAGTATTTATTGGCTCTTCCAGGGCCTGAGGCCTGGACGCAGCTGGCCAGAGGGTCCAAGCCGCCACTCAGCCTGCTGTTAACTGTGAACCTAGGGCATGTGACTTTAAGCCCCCCAGGCTTTAGTGTCCTCATCTCTGAAACGGTGTGACTTTTCTCTCCCACATGGGGTGACTGGGAGTCCTGACGTGAACTGCGATCATTCATCAGGGCACCCAGCCCAGCGCAGAGGAGCTCTAGATGTGTGGCTGTCCATGTCGTTATTGTCGCTGGACAATATCCAGGACAAACGGGCTTGGGGGAACTTCATGGACACACATCCCGTGCATTGCCGGCCATTGGACTTGCGTCAAACTACCCACATATTTTTGCACTGCTCTAAGGCATCATTTCCCAGGACCTCCTTGAGAAGGTGGGAAGAGGCCAGTTGTCTTACCTTCCCCACGTCACACGTTCTATGATGCGGTGGGCTTTCCATCTCCGAGGCAAGGAGGGTGGCGGTGTGTGCTGCTTGTGGCTCTTAGAAATGAGGATGCCAGCCTCTCTATTCTTCTTGCCAGCACCTTACACAAACCTCAGTTTGATGGAATCCTGAGTTTATCTGAGTAAATCATCTACTGTTGTTTATCTGCTGGAACCTGATGCTGTCCACAGGCTGGGTAGCTTTCGGTCCCACCACACCAGCGGCACTGGTGGCTGGCGACAGAGACTGAGAAGCGGGGACTCAGGGGAATGAGGGATTCGTGAGAGACACCGCGGAAGGCATTACAGAAGTGGCAGGCATTAGCCCAAACTCCTCCGCAAGCCCGAGAGAGTCTCTAGACCATCGAGAATTTATTCTCTTGGGGATGATCTGGATGAAGAAATTGGGGACCCCCAACATCCTATTGACTCCCAAAACTCAACATGAGAATCTGGCTATCTCCAGGGGTTAGAAATAAATACCTCATGCCAAAACAAGCTGTCTTAGTCTATTTCCTGGTTGATTTCCAACACAAAATTTGAAATACTTCTGCACTCAGTAGGGGAAAAGAGCTTTCTGGACTAAACTGAAAATTCCTATGTGCTGGAAGGATAAAGGGGCAGCCAGGCTGCGGTCCCCAGGTTGTAGGGATGGTCCTGTTAATGGTGGTGGCCTCTCTGAGCCCCAGCATAGATGCCCGATGTCTCCCTACATGATCCAGCTTTCCTCCAGATGCTCTGGGAACCTTGCCTTTATCTCCTCTCCACCGCCCCCTTCCTCTCGTCCCTGTCCCCAGAGCTTCATCTCTGACTATTTGGAACTTGCCAATATTGAACAGCAAGGTCAGCTCATGAACAGGTGGCAGATTATGTAAAACCAATGAAGCCCCTGCTTCTATCCCTTCAGCCAGTCAGCTCTTCTGCATACAGATGTGATTTATAATTCAGGGAAGCAACGTCACCTGCATTAGGGCCGCTGAATCATTCTTCCTATTGCCATGTTTCTGCGTGTGACACATCCCACCCCGTCCTCGGTGCTCTACATGGCAATATGGGATGATTCTAATTCTGTGCAACAGAGCGACAGAATTCTTAAAATATATCACTGGTGCAGGGACCTCAGGGAGGGGCAGAGATCAGGAATCTGCCCTTCCTGAGTCTCTGGAAGGAGTGACTTTGGGGCTGGACGCACCTGTGCAGAGAAAGGCCCATCTATTTGAACTGGGCAAGCCCTTTGGAGAGGTGGGGGCAGCAGGGTGGACAGGCTCAGAGCCCGCTCTGGGGGTTTAACAGAGAGTTAACTTTCCAGCCAGCTATGATTTGTAAGAGAGCTTAAAGGTGGGAAAGAAAATCCTTTCCTTAGATTCAGCAGCTTTCACTAATCAGCTGCATCTCTGCTTGGCTGACTGCTGGTTTTCTCCCGCCGTCTCCCGTTCTATTAGGGAGTTGGGGTCCCAGGAGACCTGAGGCAGGGTTAGTCTTCCACAAAGACAGGAGTCTGATCCAGCATTTGGAGCACAAGAGCTTGTAAATCAAACCGTTAGTTTAATAGCTTGGGCCATTATTCTAAAGCAGTGGGGCTGAAACCAAAAGCCAAATGAAAATATAGTCAATTTGTTCATACTTTAGTGACTGAATGACTATGTAATGTCGGTGGTTGTGGGCACTGGGGAGGAAAGGAAGGTCTGTGCAGGGAGAGGCACAGCTCGGGTTGAAGTGGAGGATGTGAGGTGCTTGGGCAAACCCCACCTCTAGAATGGATTTGGGGTCTCCAATTGGAGCATGAATTTGGCGGTAGAGATCCTACCTCGGGAAGCCCGCTGCCTTCCCTTCTGGGCAGAGGCGCTGACCTCTGACCTTCACGCCTGATGGAAACAGAGTTTGAGAAACCAGCTTGGCCAGCAGCATGGGAGCATCCTGTGAATTCAGGGGGAACTGGGCCGAAAGGAGGCGTGAGCACTGGATGAGCCCCCCAGGAAGGGTGCAGTGTACCCATCCTAACAACACATTTTTTAAAAACTGGTTTGGTAAGAGTTACATCTACTCAGAGTAAAAAACTCAAGCAATGCAGAAAAGAGCATCAGAGAAAGTGAAACTCAGCCTCCACCCCGCCCCAGAGGTCACGCTGCCTGGCTTGGGAGGCCTCCTTCCCACGTCACGGCCACCTGCAGCGATGAGCGGCCCATCCAGGCAGGGTCGCCGCAGAGGTCGCTCCTGATGAGTGGCGATCAGTCCAGACGCACAGACAAGTCGTTCCGTTCAGTGCCTGTGTGGTGTCAGTGCTACCTCTGTAATGTCTGCACGGAATCTGCCAGCAGGTACACAGGCCTCCTCACTGCTGTCGGCACTGCCATGAATATGTGGGGCGCTCGCCCCTTTGTCTTTGGGCTGTTGTCACTGGCAGTCTTTTTGTGAAGGATAAACCGTCTGTTTTTCTTGGCTTAATGTTAGGCAGTCATGCAATGTGTGGTTCAGTCGGGGTCACTTCTGAGAGCAGAAGGCAGTGCTATAAATAATCTCACCTCCCAACAGGCCCAGAGGAGGGCTGTCCTGGGCAAGCTGGGATGTCCAGCCTCCACCCAGGAAAACCTGAGGCAGTTTCTGCAAAAGGCACAGGAACAGGGTGGGCCCATGCCAGGATTATGCTAAGGAGGCTAAGCCTTATGGGATCATCCCTACCCATGAGCTCGGGCCCACCAACTAGGGTTGGTGTTCCCACCATTTTGGGCTACAAACTGGAAACCTGGGGGCAGAGCTGCTCCAAACGTCCCTGTCTAGCCATCCACCTGTGCAGCTACCTGCCTGCCCACCTGTCTGTCCACCCACCTCACCCTTTGCCAGGTGCCAGCAGCCCGAAGCAGCCTGCGGTGAGCACTGAGAACAGGGCCTGGAGCAAACTGCTCAATAAGATGTGTGAAGGAACGAATGAATGACCAGCAGGACCATCCTCATGGCAGCTGCTGCTTATTGAGATCTTAGTAGGGACCAGGTGCTTCTGAATGTCAAAAACATGTGTTCTCTCAAAAACTCCTACTAGCCCACTTACAGAAGAGGAAACTGGGCCTGGGACAGGGAAAGCCACCTAAAAGGTCGGGAGTTTCAGGGTGTCCATGTGCCCTGGAGTCACACGCACACACAGACATCCCCAGCGGCTCCCCTCCTCCGTTCCTGCAGGCTGCTCCCAGCGCGCCCTGTGTGGGGCAGTAGAGAGCCCACTGCCTTGGCCGCGGGGCTCAGAGGGTGCGGGCCCCAAGCCCAAGATCCCTCCATGCAGGGGTGGGAGGCGATGAGTTCCCATCCTGTCCCCCAGATGGGATCCCGAGGGAGGCTCCCTGGGCAGCTCACTCTGGGTTTGGGGTCTGACGCCTGCGGGAGTCCCCAGACCCCTCCCACAGGGCTCCTGGACCCTGAGCTTGGGCTCACAGAGCCTTAGGTTAGGAGAGCCCCTCAAGAGCGGCGCTACCCCCTCATATTCAGACGAGAAAACAGAGGAGCATGGACGCCCCATGGCTGGCCTGGCCTCTTGGCCAGCTGGTGGCACAGGACAACGGCCTGGCAGGAGGGCCACTCCCCAGCTGTGGGCGGAGCCTCCCTCTGGGCACCGGCCCTCTGCAGCAGCTGCTGGCCGCACAGACCTGAGAGATGCCTGGGGCCGCCGGCCGCACTGGCTGAGGGTCCTGCGAGGCCCACGGGAGCCCCGCAAAGGCCTTCTCCTCCTGGGCCCCCTGGGGCTCACGGCCTGGGCGCAGGGCCTCGGCCCCCTGGCGGGCTGGCTGGGTCGGCACGGAGGCCAGCTTGCTCACATTGACCCAGCTCCGGGAGCAGCCTCTGCGCCCCTCCCGGCTGCTTTTCCGTGTGAAAGGTGTTTAATTATTTCTGACAGAGTTCAGCGTTGACATCTGTTCACGAGCGGGGGGAGCCCGTTTAGGTCATCCGTCACTGTGACAGGTTCAACTTTTTTGGAAGCGCATTTTCCTTTCTTCACAGGGCCAGTGGGGGTCGTGGGTCAGCAGAGACGCGAGGCGCAGACCAAGACCCTCGTGGGGCTTGGCGGGACACCCCCTGGGAGAGTGGCAGCCCCACCCTGGGGCAGGAAGCCTCCGAGTCAGAGCCGGGAGCCGGGTGGGTAAGGGTTCTCAGCCGGGCTGTGAAGGGCTTTTGAATTCCTGGTCATTCTGGGTAGTCCTGCTCCTCTGCTCACTCATTCATCTACTCCTTGTCCAGTCCTTCCGCAGCCATTATGGACCACTTACTGTGTGCCAGGCACTGCTCTGGGCTCTGGGGATGCGGTGGGGGACACGGCAGGCATGGTCCTAGTGGGTGGGTGTCCATTTTGCTGGGGAAGATGGACGTTGAACAGCTAATCACCCAATTAATGATTTAATTGCAATGTGGAAGAACACTGTGAAGGGAAAAAGGGAGCCCTTTGTGGGTGGAGAGGGGCCGCTGTGGTAGGCCCAGGAATGGAGGGAGGGAGACTGCGGGCCCGGGGCTGAGGGCAGCCCCGGATTGAATCCAGGACCCCACCTTGCAGGGCGAGCTCTGTCACCACACTGTCTTGGTCACCACACCAGCGGAATAGGGACAGCCGAGCTGAGATAAGGCGTGTCCAGCACTTGATACACATGTGAGGCTCAATAAATGCTTTTTGTCTGTGGTATTTCCCAACAGAATCCTGTGAACATCCCAGAAGAGACACACACACCTGGAAGTCCCAGGGTTGCGTTGTCACCCTTGTCTCACTATTTCTGTGTCATGATGGGTAGTGCATTCCAGCGAGGGTCCTACAGGCAAAGCAACCTGGGTCCAGACCCAGCCACTTGCTGGGCAAAGTGCAGACTGTCCCTGTCCCTCCCCTTAGATGGGGGAAAGGACACTTGTTTGGAAGATGACATGAAATAATACGCATAGGCAACTGACACTGAGTAAAAGGCTAGCATTGCAGGCTGGCTACGTGTGCACCCCAGTGTTTTACAGCAACAGTCTAAAGCCTAGAAGAGACCCACAGACAGCCGAGTCAGACCCTCTCCCTGGACAATGGAAACAGTTGTTTATTCTGCACTGTGGCCTACTGAGGGCCAGGCATGTGGGGCTACCTGCCTGTGATGCAGGTGCTCTGGACGCAGGAGTATCGGGGTGATCTGGGCGCCAGGGCTCTCCTTGCTCTGCCGGGGGACACCACCCGAGCCCTTCTTTGTCCATTGCATGGGTGGCTACAGGCAGAATCTAAATCAGAATTGAGGGGCTGGGAGTTGCTGCCCCGCCCTATTTCCCAGGAAATCAGAGAGAAAAGGGAGGGGGAAAGGCCACAGAAGTAGGGGCCGGGAAGGAGGCTGTGGCTGGAACTGCCGGTGCGAGAGGGAGAAGGGGAGAAGGAACGTGGCGAAAGGCAGGAGACTGGGAAAGACAGTGGCCGAGGCCAGGGCGGGTGCTGGGCGGATGGCTGCTGACAGACGCTGACGGAGGCCACCAGGGCAGGCATGAGAGGCTGCAACAAGGGGGGCACGCAGGCTTCTCCGCCAAGCTCGGTGGCTTGTTCGATTGCATTAGGCTCAAGAAGGCTCCCGCCCCTTCATTGTCTAAATTGCAGTTTAACTCAACACAGCCGCCGGCCCGGGGCTGGCCAGGAACGGTGCTTGGCCCAGCTGTCTTCCCAGGACCAGGCGTGTCCCTGTGGCCCCGAGGCAGCCTCGCTGGGCATGAACAGCTCCCTGCCATCCTCAAACCACTGTCCCTGAGTCTCCCAGGTCCCCTCATCTGTCGAATGCCCTCAGCTCTTTTGTTTTTCTTCCCCTCCTGCTAAATGGGGATGGACATGACCCCATCTGGGTACTGCAGGGGCCGTGTGGCCTAATAAGCACCAGTTCAGTTCTGAGGCCAGAGCAAGGAGGGTGCCAGGTGCCTCTGAGCGCGTGTCAAGCCCTTACATCGGCCCGCATTAGACCTTTGTTCCCTTCTCCCTAGGACAGCGTCTGCAGGAGCTTTAGCACTGGTGGCATGGGGCCGCTTGTACCCTCAAGTCCCCAGCACAGAAGGTGGTGCACGGATGACCCCTCGGTGGAGGGGGTTTAGCCCAGACGGTGTCTGTCCTGGTGCACAGACACCCAGGCTCCATGGTCAGCGAGCCTGATCCACCCAAGTCTGCCACTTCGCAGCACTCGCGTCCTGTCTGTGAAACGGGACTGAGGGTGGCAGCCTGCCACGGCTAAGTGTGGAGAGTCAACAGATAATGTAAGCGGAGCTCCGCGCCTGGCGCTCAGGAACCGCTCAAAATTAGTTATGCCATTACCGATATTGCTATTGTTATGCAATCAATGGCTAGAAGGTCACAGAATTCCACTGTCTTGAGGACAGGTGAAGACAGGGCAAGGTGAGGGGCACCCGCCGGTGCAGGAAGGGGTGGTTGAGGCAAGACTGACCTTCTGGAAATGAGGCATATGCCAGAGGGCATCCAGCTTCACGCGGGGCTTGTACCTTCTCAGCTGACTGCTCCGAGTCTCATAAAACTTTCCGAGCATCACCTGCACGCCAGAGAAATGCAAAGGCAAGATGGCTCCCTGGCTCCCTGGAGAAGCCTGAGCTGCCATTCAGGGATGCAGGGTCAAAGGGCTGGGACATGCTTGCACACCCATGGGTCACATGCCTCCTGGATCTGACCCTTCTCCAAGTCTGATACTGTGGCACCGGGGACTATGGGATGCTGCGAGCACATTGTTTGCTTTCTGGTTTGGTCCTAGAACGTGGGGTTCTGGCATGCAGCCACCTGAGGGCAGGTACAGTGTCCCAGGAATCCCTGCAATTTCTTCCACAGTTAACACAGCCCTGCAGTTAGTAGGGACTCTACAGTGCTTGAAGAATGCATGATTTGGTGGACTGACGCCATCTCTCGGGAGCAGGTCCCCACTGTGGCTTGCTTGTGGAAGAGGAAGGAGGACTCCTTTGGTGGGGAAGGATTCAGGGGCTGAGTTAGGAGCCCACCAGGTCTCTGTAGAAGCGATTACAGAGGAAGTCCTGATCCTCTTTAACTGCTTTGGGCCCACTACCAGATGTTGGCAAACCCACACTTGGGGTCCTGCTGCATATGGTCTGTTATGGATTGAATCATGTCCCCTCCACATTCACATGTTGAAATCCTATCCCCCAATGTGATTGTATCTGCAGATGGGCCGTTAAGGAAATGACTAACGTTCAGGGAGGTCCTAAGGAGTGTTTCCTAACACAACGGGCTGATGTCCTTGTAAGAAGAGGAAGAGACCCCAGAGATGCACACAGACAAAGGTCATGTGAAGATGCTCAGAGAATGTCATCTACAAGCCAAGGAGAGAGGCCTCAGGAGAAACCAGCCCTGCCAGTTCTTTGATCTCGGACTTCGAGCCTCCAGAATGGTGAGAAAATGGATTTCTGTTGTTTAAGCCGCCCAGCCTGTAGTGCTTGGTCACGGCCGCCCAAGCAGACTAATGCAGGATGCAAGGGCCCCAACCCCTGGGTCAGTGGGGAGGGTTCCTGGACCCTGCATTTTCCTTGGGCGCCCCTGAGGTTTCCACTCACAGTCAAACCTTTGCCCGAGGCCAAGATCATTCTCAAAAAAAAAAATCATACAAATCCCTGGGGATGTTTCCAGGTAACAGGGGACTCTGGTTTATATGGAGCACCTTGGTGGAGCAAGTTGGAGCCCCAGATCTGGAGATGAGCTGGGGGATGTGCTGGTACCCAGGTGACCCGAGAGGGTGGGCCACTGCAGAAGGGGGCATGAGGAAGGGGCCCAGGACAGGGGGCACGAAGGCCCTGGGGGGCCCAACTCATGTGCTCACATGCCCCTACGTTTTTGTGAAACTTGTAAGAGTAATACACTTTGTGTACTTTTTCTGGAGCCTGGATCTGCCCCGCCCTCATTTCGTCTCCCCTTGAAGGCAGTCTTCTCCTGAGGGCAGGGCCTGGCGAACTTTCAGCATCTCCCACAATAACCCCCCGCCATGATAGAGGTGCGCAGACCGCCTTCCACAAAGCCCAGCCAACCCGGATTTCACTGGGGATGCCAACACCCCATAGAATGCCTTTTGTTGATTTATTTCATTAATCATTTATATCAATTTTATTGAATGTGTCTGTGGATACTTACACAGTTCTCCACTCTGCCTTGTAGACAGTTTTGAAATGTTATCTGCAAACCAAAGCCGAGAGGCTGTCTAGCCAGGAGGTAACCAGCGGCCTTCAGAATGGAGGGGCGCCGGCACATCGCGGCCCCTTTCTGAGCCTCCTTTCCCCCCACTGCAAATGGGTCACCAATGCCTAACACACAGGGTCACTGTAGGATTTGCTGAGTTAAGTTTGAGCAGAGCATCCAGCCCAGCATGATTATTCACTAATGGAAGCTGTTACCAAGAATTTCACATGGGGGATATCACCGCCCAAACCCAGGACATCCTGAGCTACTGAGGAGACATGGATGTTGGCCCTCTGACCTTGTAACCCACCGTCTTATGAACCCCAATAAATTATTTATCAGTCCCAGACCCTAGCCCCCAGGATTTGCTGGGTCTGGGTGTTCACAGCCATGTGTTAGACAACTTGGCTGCCACGGAGACCCTTGGAGCAGGAGGAGCATTTGGGGGTGGTTCAGCAAGTGTTTTCTGAGTGCCTACTATGTGCTAGGAGGGTCTTCATATCATCTGACCCCTTTCGGGCCCAGTGAGGGAACTGAGACCCCAACAAAGTGGTGACACTCAAAGTCACAACCCCGGAGCTGGCACTTGGGGTGGAGCCACTCACACCAGCCGGCGAGGGCTGCTCTGCTGAGGAAGGAGGGGCACCAGCTCCGGGACTGTCTCTAGGGTCAGAGAGGCGTCCTTGGAGGCTTGGGATGTAGGGGCTGGCAGCACTCAGTTGCCGTGAAATAGCTGCTGATTAAAAAACACGACTCTCAGTTGTAGCTATAAAGCAGTTGGTAAAGGCAACACTCCCTCTGAAACTGGTCGTTACCATAGTAAGCTGACTCTTTATTGAGACATTAACCAATAAACTAGTCGTGGGCTGCCTTTGAATGTTACTATGATGCTTTGATGTTTAATGAGCTGGCATCTCAGACTCAACTAACCCAGAACAGTTGGGAAGGGCCGTGGCACCGGCCACAGGCCCTGGGAGACCTGGGTCCCTCTGTCCCTTGGTGGCTCTCCTGGCCAGTCCTGAGGGCACCAGAATCCCTGAGGACTCGTGCTTCCCTGTGTAGCACTGTTGCTGAACCCCAAGCTTTCCCCAGATCAGCAGGAATCAGACCTCACGGTCAAGAGGAGCCTGGATTCTGGGGCTGGACACACTTGAGTCCAGGCCTAGCTTGGACACCTTTGACCAGTCACTTAATCTCTCTGAGCCTCAGTTTCCCCATGTGAAAATGAAACAACCTGGGATAATCTGCTGAGACCCAGCCTCATGAGAGAATGCATAACCGGTGCATGCTCAGCGCGATGCCTGCAGGGAGTGTGGGATGGGGCTGCCCTGGCTGTGGACGCCGCGACAGCCAGAGGCGCTAGCGCCACACTTCTGATGAAGTCTGCGTGGCACTGCTGGCACGTGAAGCTGTTCGGATTTTACGGTGACTAGTCTGAATCTATGGTGACCCCTGTGTTCGGACCTCGTTTGTTCTCAGCTCCAACGTCCCTGCCTGCACCACCTCTCTGAGCCTCCCTGTCCAGGCCTGGAGAGCAGGGACCTGCCTCATGGGCTGTTGTCTGGTGCAAATGAGATGGTGCATATGATGTACGTGAAGTGTTCAGCATGGGGCCTGCTCGTTAGTTTGAGACAAAACATACTGGTAAAATTGAAAAGATGTGTTCTTCATAGCACCCTCCTAGATGTGGTTTTCCTCAGTAACTTTGCCTTGTCAGCCTGTCCTTTATAGATAGGACAGGGCACGTTTTTGTCTAGGCCAGGTCAGATCAGTTTAAAATCTGCTTTCTGGAGGTGTGAAGTGGTGCAGAGTTTGGGTGGAAGGAGTCCCCAGGCAGGAATCAGGAGACCGGGTTCTCTCCTGCCTCCGAATCTTCTACTCCTGGGGCTTCTGTAGGGCTTGAACCAGCTCATCACCAAGACGCTTTCAGCACAAGGACATGAGACTGGGCCCCGCCCCCAGCCCAGGGACAAGCGTGCACGCAGCCTCCCCAAGCTTTGCCCCACCCGCACTCTCCGTCCGGCCCACAGGGGCCACGCTGGCGTGAAGGATGCCTTTACCTTGTGTTTTTTCTCCACTTTAACGGCTTTCTGGGTGGCCTTTTGTTCCTGTACCCATAGCTGCTGGTACCGGTGCTGCAGCAGATCAAAGAAAGGGGTGGAAGGCCTGCAGGAAACAAGTCCAGACACTCCTGAGGTCGTGGAAGGGCCAGGCTCCTCTCCACGGAGGGCACCGCCCGTCTGTGTGGGCTGCAGGACACACCGCTCCACCCCGAGGCTGTGAGGCTCTCTCTGGCCTCCCAGAGCAGGGCAAGAAATAGGTGCCTTGATAAGTCATTCAACAAATGTTTCTTACTGCACACCAACCAAGCGCTGGGCCTGAGACGGTGGCAGACTCTCCCCGCGACCAAATTTTAGAGAAGCCCCTTGGACACCTCTTTTCTACTGGGCCTTGTTCTTGGGCTCTATCCTCGGCCCCAGAAGCCAATCTTAGCAAAGAATCTGAGAAGCCGGTGCCGCCACCCCCCACCCCTGATATCTGATCTCAAGAACCCTGTTAAGCAGTTTGGCAAGAATCCCTTTAACCCCTTATCTTCTTAGTGATTTTCAACCCCTGACCCCTGCCGTCTTCTCCTTGGCTATAAAGCCCCACTCGCCTCGTATTCAGAATCGAGCCTGTGCCATAATAGAAGGTCCTTTCCCCTTTTGCAATAGCCCAGAATGAGATCTGTCTTTATCACCTCTGGTATCTGACTCTGGTTCTCTTCGACAAGGGTCTCCAGCGAAGGAGAACTGTACCCCGTGCAGAGCATTTTGTATGCCCCATCCCCACACAGCATTGTAAAGAGGGTATTTTTATCATCCCCGTCCAGAGCCAGGAGGATGGCTGCCAGAGACACCAGCTCGGGATGACCAAACAGGTGCCAAAGGCAAGTTCTTTACAGAAGAACAGAGCTAGTAAACGCAGGAGGAACGACAGAGTGAGGGGAAGGAACCGCTGTTTTGCAACTCCTAATGGAATCCCGGACTTAGGCCATCATCAATAGCCACCAAAGTGATTAGGCGGAAGGCTGATGGGGAATGTTACAAAGTATGGGTCAGGCTACAGCAGCTGAACCAAATGATTACTTTTTTTAATTGTAGTAAAATATACATAACATGAAACTTACCCAAATGATTCATCTTACCATCACTGAAAATGACAAGCAAATATTGTGCTGAAAGTGATATCACAGGAGGCACGCAGTACCATCCATCAAATAATTTTGATGGGGAAAAAGAGCCACAGGGAGCCTGGAGGTAATTGAACCTCTAGACAAGCTCTGCCAAACAGAAATACAATGCAAGCCCACTGCGTAACTAAGATTTCTCTAGCAGCCATGTTAAAAAGAGTAAAAAGAAAAAAGTGCAATTAATTCTACTACTACATTTTATTAACCTAATATATCCAAAATCTTATCATGTCAACATGTAATGCATTTAAAATATTAATGGATTATTTCAAAGATTCAGTTTTTAAATTTGAATTTATATTAGTCAAAAGTGAATAAAATGGAAAATTCAGTTCCTCGGCAACACGAGCCACATTCCAAGCACTCAACAGCCCCCCTGACCGGTGCTGCCACACTGGACACACAGCTCTCAGCCTGCGTACTACGGTTTACGGAGAAGAAGGGGATAGAGGAGCATGCTAAACACCACCGTGAGGATGGCACCTGCCGAGTCCAGAGTGTGGGACGTTCTGCGGGACAGACGACTCAGTCACTTCAGCAAACAAGGGACCTTGAAGAAAAGGGGAGGATGAGGAAGTGATATAGACGAAACGTGACTTAAGAAACACCAAATGCAATATGTTCAGATCCTGATTCAAACAAATCAACAGCAGGAAGGTGATTTTTTTAGGCAATCAGGGAAAAGTGAACACCAAGCTGAGTTTTAGAAACCACTAAGGAAATGTTGCAGTTGTGTTGTGTATGAATAACGCTATTGTGGTTATTTAAGTCTTTCTCTGTTAGGGATGCATACGAAGACTTTGTGGGTAGAATAATATGTTTAGAATTTACTTCAAAAAATAAATCTAGCAAAAAATGTAATACCATACAATAAAAAGATGAAACAAGAATAGTAGAACATATTGATAATGGTTGAGCTTGTGAAGGTTGATCATGGGAGTGTATTACTATTTGCTATATTTTTGTGCATGTTTGAAAATTTTCATAATAGCTAAAAAGAGAAAAAGAAAAAAACAGTGGATAAAGCTCATTATTTTCTCCACTCATTTCTTTCTGATCTTCCTTTTGATTGTGAACACTCCTAGCCACTCGAGTCTGAGCCAATTCTTTGCCAGTCCAGTCTGAGCTGGTTGTTTCCCCATTCCCTGGGCCCACTCCCCAGAGGTTCTGATTCAGGAAGTGGGAGTAGGGCCCAAGAAATCACATTTTTAGCAAATACAGGAAGTAGTTCTGATCAGGCTGTAGTGGGTTGAATGGTGGCCCTCAAAATGAAATGTTTCCATCCTAATCTCCAGAATCTGTGAATATGACTTTATTTGTTAAGAGGACTTTTGCCGATGTAATCAAGTTAAGGATCTCAAGATGGTGCTAATTATCACGTAAATGCTTTTTAAGATAGGCCCTCAACTCAACCACAAGTGTCCTAAGAGGTACACAGAAGAAAGACACAGGGAAAAGGGGAGAAGGGGAGCTCAGAGGCAGAGACTGGGGTGCTGCGGCCACAAGCCAAAGAACACTGGGGCCACCTGAGGCCGGAAGGAGCAGGGAAAGAGGCTCCACTAAAGCCTCCAGGGAGCACGCAACCCAGCCGACACCTTGACTTCAAGCTTCTGGCCTCCAGAATTTGTCTTAAGACTTTGAAATTGTTGTCAACACCTAAAAGTTGGGAAAGTTTACATAAAGAACCAACTTTCAGATTGTCCTGAAAATGTGTAAGTTCTGACCACATGGGCCTGCATTCCTATGTAACAACAATTGGCTGGAGCTGAGTTGTCTGGTGCCACTTGGCCCCAGACCTCTCCCATCCCTATTGCCCTTTTATCAGACTACCTCTACTACCTGCTGGGCCCCTCCAAGTTTTGAACATTGTGGCCCCAGAGACAAATGGAAAGCTGGACCAGACCCTAGATCTCCACCTTCCACTCTCCTACCCCACCTGTGCCCCTGGTACAGTCTGCCTACCCTACATGTGTACCTCTTTGGGACTGTGCTGGGCCAAGACTCTGTTTGAGTGGAGGTACAGTGGCTTTGAAATGCCACTTGAGCTCAGAGGTCTCTTTACAGAGCAACCTGCAATGCATCTACCAACAGTGGCTCTTTGTTTTCCGATTCCTTTACTCCTGTGGCGATTTTTATTACTTAATTATTACACACCCCATGCTTCTGAGCAGCCTAATTTATAGCTAGGCTTTCTAATGACACTAGATGTGTCATCTCGCAGGATCTACCCCAAGAGGCCATTCACAACAGAAAAGTGACCTTCCCAGAAGCCCCCGCTGCATATATCACCGAGAACCCACACCCTCGCAGCCCCCTGCAGCCTGAGCTGGCTGGCTCGGGGTCCTGCTCCTGCCAGGCCAGTGGTTCTTATTACCCGGAGAGGCAGGAAGGGGCTCAGGCAGGGAGGGCAGCGGACACACCCTGAGTCACCGGGGCCCAGCCCCAGCTGAAGGAGAGCCATTTCTTAGACTAAGCCTAGGCGTTTCCCCAGCCCTCCAAGCCTTCGCCCTCCACCTGGAATCCTCCTTCTCCCGTTAGGCACGCACTCAGCTTCTCCTTTCCCTCCAGGGCTCCGCTGTCAGGTCCCTTTCTCAGAGGGCTCGTCCCCACCAGCCCACCTGCAGACGGCCCCCACGCAGACGCGCTTCCCTCATTCCTTTGCTGGTTTATAACCAGCCTGAGCCACTGAATGGCCACACCTGGGCTCGGGAGCGGTCCCTATCCAGGGGAGCTGGCTCCCTGCCGCTCTCAGTGATTATTTGTCATTGAAAAAGAGGGCACGGGAAGAGTCAGAGAAAGAAAGATTAAGCAAACTTCTAGGAGATATATTTTCTCATAATTCAGGGTGTTATAAAAATGAAGCTATATATGAGTTATAATAGGTTAGAGGGAGTGAACTGATGGAAACTGAAATTCAGTGGGAGGAAGACGAGTCTTTTCAACAAATCGTGCTGAAACAATTGGACAGCGTAAGCCAAAAAAAACCCAAAATTAAAAAAAAAACAAAAACTCTCAACCTAAGTCTTACACCCTATCCAGAATGAACTCAAACATACATTTAAATGTGAAACTATAAAGCTTTTAGAAAAAAACGTAAGAGAAAATCTTTGGGACCAGGTGAAGAGTTCACACCCGACACCAAAAGCATGACCCAGGAAAGGAAGAAAGAATAAATCGGATTTCCTTAAAATTCAGAACTTTCGTCCTGTGAAATAGGATCCTCTTAAGAAGAGGAAAAGACAGACTGCAGACTGGGAGAAAGTATTTGCAAACCATACATCTGGCAAAGGACCCCTAGGTAGAAGGGGTAAAGAACTGTCAAAACTCAACAGTAAAAAACAAACAAAACCAATCCAATTAGCAAATGGGCCAAAGACACGAAGAGATGTTTCATCAGAGAGGATATATGGACGGCAGGTAAGCACATGGAACAACCAACAGCCTTGGCCACTAGAGGAATACAGAGTAGCACCATGATGACGTGGGCACGCCACACCTTTAGCACAGCCGGGGTAGGAAGTGGCGGCAGGATCAAGTGTTGGCAAGGATGCAGGGAAACTGAATGTCTCGTGCGTTGCTGGTGGGAATGTAAAGTGAGAGAGCCCCTCGGAAAACACTTGGAGTTTCCCAAGAACCTAAACATACACTTTCCATGTGGCCCCAGCAATCGCGCTCCTAGGCCTTTATCCCAGAGAAACGGGAACTTATGGATCACAAAGCCGTTATGCTGAGTTAAAAAGGCCAATGTCAAAAGGTTACTTACTATATGATTCCATGCATGGGACACTGTGGAATTTGCCGGGGATTAGGGAACGATGGGGAGGGGAACCACCCAGGAGTCACATAAGGGAGATCTCAGAGATGACTGAACAGTTCTGTATCTTGATTGTGTTAACTCACATCAGCCCATGTGAGAAAAATCACAAAGAAATTCATTCTGTGCATTGGACCAATGTCAGTTTTTAGTTCTGATATTGCACAGTGGTTAGGTACGATTTTATCACTGGGGTAAATTTGGGTAAAGCATATACAGGATCTCTGTACTATTTTTACAACTTCTTGCTAAGCTATAATTATTTCAAAGTAAAATATTTTTAAAAATGCAATCAAGCATGCTAGAGGGAAGACTGGAATAGCTTTCTACTTTATGGAAAAATAATATAAAATTACTGTCATACAAAGAGATAATCAAAGAGTAAGGAACCCAAAAACATAGGAGAAAAATGAACAGAGGCCACGTTAATTAGGGGAAAAATGAACAGAGGGCAATTAATTTTTTAATGTTTTCTCTGGATTTTGTGGTTTGTGGCATTTGTCAGCTTATTTCAATCTGTAATTTGTTTCTGATTTCTTTTCTCATTCCAGTTAAGTTTTTGGTTTTGTACCTAAATTTGTACTCGTGATTCTGACTTTTTGTTCTCAAAAAATGGCCCCAAACTGAGCTGCAGGTCACACACAAGCTGGAGCTGCCCCCGAGCTCAGGTAAGATGTTTATGCTAATAAATTTGAAAATCAAAGCAAAATGGATCATTTATCTAGGAAAATACAGAAGGTCTAAGTTGACTGACGTACGTGTAGGAAACGTTAACAGAGCTGCAGGTACCGGGCTGGAGACACATGAGCTCTCCCAGCTTTGCTATGGACAGAGTTCCAGGGCTCTCCAGAGCTTTTTACAAAAAAAAAAAGCTTCCCAAATCGTTTTATGATTCAAACTGAGACAAAGAGAGAACATACACTGTTGGTCAGTCTCACTTACAAGAGCAAATGAAAGATTACTAAATGAAACATTACCCCATCAGGTCGGGCAAAGTGTTAATAAGGAAGGCCTTGCTGTGATGCCCTCACCCACCCTCCGCCGACGGGGAAGCAGGTCACAGAGTGGCTCACTCCCTGACCTTGCCACTGAGTTTCCCCCGTGGGGAGGAAAGAAACTTTTCCGAGTGAAACTGGACCTTTGATTACTACACCAGACAGGACACGCTAGCTGGTGGGGGAAGAGGTGCAGGTGCACCAGGACATCAACTCATTGCGGATGGATGGAGACAGACCTGAGGGAGCCCACCAGTGAAGCCCCGGGGTTGGGGGCAGTATGGGGGGCAGCGGCAAGGGGGCCCGGCCCCTTCCATCTACATATTGGTTTTATGTGACTCTTGTAACAAATAAAGGGGGAAAAACCCTCCAAGTCTGAGAATGACTCTGCCACACAGCCAGTAATGGGGGTGACAGATCCAGGATGCAAGCCCTCCCCACACCCCCAGTCCCCCTGTGCACAGCCTTGCGAACATAGGGCCAGGACTGTCCGAGTATTTGTTTTTCACCCTTTTTTCCACAAGCAGCCCAGGAGGCCTGTGGCCTCAGGGAGGACCCCCATGGGGTTCTAGCATCTTCCCACGGACTTGACCTTTTGAGGGATGCATCTATATGAGACATTTTTCTTGTTCTGCATCTATTTTTTGCTGCTACCTAAGACCATGTTCAATTTTTTTTAAGTAAATGTAGTTCTTTATAATAAAAAAAGGCATTCTTTATCCACCACAAAATGAATTATTTTTGCCACAGGCTGAGAGCCCCTGTGGCTACAGTTGTAGCCGTCCCATCTGCAGCTGTCTTTGGTGGAGGAGTTCACTCAGAAGGTCTTAATTATTTATCCTCACTAAACGAGGTGGGAAGGTGGGAGTGGAGAAGCCGAGGCCCAGAGAGGTCAGAGGCTGGCCCAGGGTCACACAGCACAGTCTAACAGCAAAGCCTGGACTCCCACCCCTTGGGCTACCTCCCCTGCAGCCAGGAGGATAAGAATCGGTTTCTGCATGGGCTGAAGGGAACTGCCTGCGAGCCAGCTCCAGACAGAGGCCAACCCAGGGGCCTGGCTCTGCTTGAGTCGGCCCCCAGACCTTGGTGGGCACTGTCCTCTCTCGCCAGCACCAGCCCCAGCCCTGGGCCCTGCCCGCCCCTCCACACAGGAGCTGGGCTCTCTAGCAGTGCCATCCGAGCCTGTCTTCCCTAACACCCCCTTGGGGTGTGGGGCACATTTTTCAAAGGCCCCTCACCGTCTCCCAAACCCCACCCCTTTCCTGCTGCCCCCCAGACTGGCATAGCCCAGGACACCCCAGTTCTTCCAGAGCCCCAAGCACCGGCATCCTCTGGGGCTGCTTTTCACTGTCCATGGCTCGCTCCATCCCATTGGGTCTCAGCTTAAATGAGACAACCCCACCTCTCCCCAGGTCGCTCCCTGAGACTTCCTTTAACTCTGCGGGACTTCAAGTCCCTGCAATTGCACCTGGGAAGGGTTTTTTGAAATTTGTATCAGGGGATTGGTTCTTCAGCATCTGCTTTTCCCACAAGGCTCCATGCTCCAGGCAGCAGGGATGGAGGCTGGACTGCCCGGTCCACATCTCCCTGCCCAGACAGTCTGTGCTTTGTCAATAGATCTGAGGGGCTCCAGATCCAATCCCTCTCCTTTTAAGGATCCTTTTCCCGGGGATGGCTGGCCCCCTCCACTGTGATGCCCAAGATGGGGTGTCTCTGGAAGAAATGAGGCTTTCCTTGGGCAGCCTAGAGACCGGTGGGCGGGGGTGGTGGTGGCCCTGGCATCCTACAGTGTGCAGACACTGAGGGCAAGCCTTGGCCTCTTGGTCCTTCCCTCTCCGCCACGGGGCTGTTACTAAAGCCAGCACATCAGGGCAGATCCTGGGCCCCAAAAAGGGCAACGGCAGCCCCCCCACCCAGGTACAGAGGGTCATGTCAGGGCAGGTGACATAGGGCAGCGGCCCTACCCTGGGGTGAGGGGATTTGTGAAGCTGAGGAGGAGGCTGGACAAGGTGCCCTCCGAGAGCCTGTCTCTCTCAGACCCCCTCATGATGGGTCTTTAAAACCTTGTTGGAAAGTGATCTGGGCTCATGAAGGTCTGTGCTTCCGTGTAGTCCTGGAAGGGTCCCCAGAGCGTCAGGGCTGGGGATGCGGGGCTGAGGGCTGCCTGGAGGCCTGCGTGGGCCTAGAGGTCTGGGGAGGGGCTCCTGGGCTAGAAGAGCAGAAGGCCTCCCATCCAGGTCCACACCAGAGTTCGGGAGCTTGGTCAGGGCGGAGACGCCCCTGGAGGTGGACGAAGGGACTTCGGGGGTGACGGAAATGCGCTGTTATCTTCCCTGGATGCCCAGGTGTAGACATTTCTCAAAACTCATCAAACTGTACATGAGCCATTTCAATGTCTGTAAATTACACCTCAATTCAGTTGTTTTAAAAGAAAAACTAAGAAGATAGATTGAGGAGAAAATAGCTGAGGCAGGAGTTGTAACAGGAATGTCTTCGTGAGGGTACCAGGGAGCTGAGCGAGGGGAGAAGGAAGGGGGCAGATGACAGCCATGCCTTGGAACTGCCGCCATGTGGTGGGGTGCATTAGGCTGGGACCGGAGGAAGGGTACGGGGTTTGGGGACCCCAGGCCTCCCCGGGGAGGGGAGACACAGCAGAAGGGAGACTCGGCTTGTGAGTGAGATCGGCTCTGTGTTCCCTTACTCATCTGTGCCATCCATCTGACCCACCCAGCAGCAGTCGGGGCCCCCTGTAACGGGCCGGGCTCAGGCTCCCTGCACTCTGGGGTCACAGGGCATGCAGCAGAAATAGCGATCACCCTCACAGCTCACACTGCCTGCCTGCCTCCTGGGCCCTCGCACAAGTCTACAGACAGACACTAATATCCCATTTCACAGAGGAGAAATCCGAGGCCCCAGGAGTTCGCTGGCTTGCCCAAGAGCGCACAGCCAGCAAGCAACTACTGCCTTTGTGTCAGAAGCTTCTGGGGCATCCGCCTTGCAGCCCACCCCCCAGCAGGGCTAAGTGTGAGTGTAGACGGCCATCAGAGCTCGGAGGAGAGAAGGGCTAATTCAGCCAGGGCGTGGGATAAGGACAGTGGCCAGGGAAGTGAGGGGACTGCAGATGGAGGAATCAGGCCATGGCACCGTGCCTCCCAGCCACACATTGGCCTGATGGGCACTGGAGGACAGCAATTCCAAAGCACTTCCTGTTTTAATGAGCACGTACTACACCAAGTCCACTGTTGAGCATTCCCACTGCAGTCTCACTGATTCCTCATCACTCTGAAAGTAAGGATGAACATTCCCGCTTTCAGATGGGGAAACTGAGGCTCAGATAAATCAAGGAACTTGCCCAAGATTTGCTCACAGACACAGAGCACCCAGGTGACAGATGCAGATCCTTGCTCCTAATGGTTAGGCTGTGTGCTCAGCAACCCCAGAGCGGCCTGAGTGACCCAACCATCCCTGGCCAGGTGGCCTTGCTGCCCAGACGGTAGAGTGAAGTTGTGGTTTTTCTACACTTCGCTTCTCTGGACTTTGTTAACTTCCTCTCTACAAAGAAGTCTGATTCACCCCGGCCCCCTGGTGGCCTGTCCCTGGGGCCCCTGGCCCTCATGCAGGCTGAGGTTTTCCTCGCTGCCCTCTTCTCTGTGTCTGAGCGCCACGTTAGTGACAAATTATTTGCTGATAACCTGGCAGGAACCTCTTGGAAAAGTTCCTCACCATCCCGATGTTCCCACCAACAGCAAAACCATGTCAAAACTAAGTCTAATAGAGCGGAAAATGGGGAATAAAATGAAATGAAATCAGCTCCTACTCAGGGTAGGCCTGCAAGAAACTTCAAATTAGTTCCATCAAATCCATCTTTGCTGCTTCGCGACTGATACCCCAGACCAGGGGTTGATCTCCGATGAAGGCACCAGGGACGAGCAAGGGAAATGGAAATTATCATTTGCAAACATTAGGCTGACACTTTGTGCGTGTGGGGGATGAGGGCTGACAGCTCTGATTTGCCCGCGCGGCTCCTCTCTGCCAAAGAGCGCTCTGTGGATTAGAGGGGGCCCTTTCATGCCAGCCCATCTTCATCTTCGCTGTTCATTAAAACTTCGTGGAGCTGGAGAACTTGGCGGAAGACAGGAAGCTGTAGGAGCTTCTGAGGGACTTTAGGCACACATTTGTTGAAAGGTGTTTGAGAAGGGAGCCTTGGATCTGACAAACCGGATTTCAGTGCGGCTCTCCGTTCACGGCGGGCTGAAATAATTGGTCATCAGTGGCTACTAATTTGGTTTAGTAGCCAGAGGCAATTTTTTTCTTCCTGGAAAATCAATGACAGCACGGAGGTCTGTTCAACGTGATTCCGCTCAAAACTGGTCCTTATTTGGCGCTTGATGCTTCTTCCAGTGGAGACAGCTATTTTGTTAAAATAAAATTAAAATCCATCTCTAATATGCCAGTGGTCGGCTGCTCCCCAGGCAGGAGAGGCGCTGGCGCCCACGCACCCTCAGGGGCTGCAGCAGTGGACAGTGGCCTCCGGGCTGGGCTGCATCTCCCCAGCCGAGCACGCAGTTCAGAGCTCAAGGTAGACAGCGGATGGTCTGGTTTTGGAGGAAAAAGGCTGGAGGGCTGAGCCTCTCTCAGGTTCTAAATCAAAACTGAACCCACAAGGGACACCCTACCATGGTGCCATCTGAGGAGACCCAGCTCCTCCATCAGCTGGAGGTACCCCAGCACGGGTGGGCTCCACAGGGCTCATCCTTACATGGCCAGGGCAGTGCAGTTCAGGCCTGGGGCCTCTCTTCTTGCCACTGGGGCTTCCTAAATGGGTTCATCTGTCTGACCGTCAAGTGACTTCCCTGACCATTTACCAAGTACCTCACTTGTGCCTGAAGTTGATCCACTGTTTCTTCTAGTAAAGTGATTCTGACTAACATTGCCCACACGGTGCCAAAGCCACTGCTCAATGCTTTTTTTCTTTTTGGCCTTTTTTAGTTGACATATGTATTGAGATCATTGGAGATTCACATGCAGGTGTAAGAATAAAACAGAGATGCCCAGTATCCCTTATCCAGCTTCCCCCAATGGTGACATCTTACAAAACTCTCAAAGAACAAAGTCACCAGGATACTGACATTGAGACAACCCACTCATCTTGTACAGATTTCCCCAGGTCACTGGTACTCATCTGTGTGTGTATTTATTTCTATGCAGTCTCATCACATGTGCACCCAGCACGTGGTAAAGACACAACAGTCCCATCCCAAGGATCTGTAACCATGCCCACCTCCCTCCCACACTGCACCCATGTGCCAGCGACTCTTCGCTTCATCCTTACAAGAACCCTACTAGACAGGAACTGTTATTATGTTTCCCCACTTATTGAAGAAGAACTGTTGATACTCAAGTATTGATAAAGAGTTCAGGGAGATGAAACACTTCCTTGGGATCCATATCCACCACCATTGCACCAGCGTGGCTGCACATGGCAGACTCTAGGCCACACCTGGCCTGCAGGCATGCTTAGTTTGGTCTATAGCACTTAAAAACTCTTACTACCAATATATATTTTTTAATCAGAAGAATTCACATAAAAATCCAAATGCCTGGTCTTCTTTAATGAGGCGTTAGATTATCCGGTAACACTGGGCCCACATTCCCCTGTTGTCAGTAACCGGCTGGAGCTGCTGCCCTTAGACCAGGCGTGTGCTTGAGTTTGACACAGTCCCCACCACTCCCTATTGCCTTACGAGGGGCTGGCTTTGCCCTTTGACCTCCCAGGCCCCTGCAGGCATGTGGAATTGTAGCCCCAGCTCTGTCTCTTAAATAACAAAAATACTTGGTATCTCTCTTTCTTCCTAAGCACTCAAAGAATTCTTTACTGATGAATTCACATCATATTTTTTCTGTCATAGGAGGAGGTAGTATTAATCCGACTTACAGATGGAGAAATAGAGTTCCACGGAGGTTGTTAAGGGATGTACTCAAAGTCCCTCAGCGTGGGAGCAGGGGAGAGCTGCACTGAGTCTGGAGTCTCAGGTTTCAAGGCCAGTTTTCCATCCTCTGCCTCATCTCTGCTCCCTCCAGAAAGGAGGTGCTGGGAAGGACAGGGCAGAGAGGAACCCCTTGAAGAGAGGAAGTGGGTGATGAGGCTTGTGGGGAAAACCAGGACCAACTTGTCTGCTGGCCCAGGTGGCATGGGACCTGGGCTCTAAGACACTGTTAGAGAGCCATGAAAATGTTTTAATCTATTCTAAAATCAGAAGAAAAGCATAAAAATAACCCAGGCTGGAGCATATTTATATTTATACCAGCACAGCCATAAAAGATTTCAAATTATTATTACTTTTTTATGGAGGGAGAGGCTCACAACAGCAAGTGTGCCCAGGGCCTACAGAAGTCCTGGGCAGCCGGCTGTGCATGGGCCTTGGCCTGGACCAGGAGCTGCATTTGAACATGTCTCTCTTCCCTTCATCCTGCAGAGGCCAGAGAGCCTCAGTCTTGAGGGTAAATAAAAATCACCCCGAGAGCTCATTGGAAGTACAGGTACCTGGGCCCCACCATTGGACGTTCTGACTTGCCCGGCCTGGGCTGGGGCCCAGACATCTGCATTTTACCAAGGATGCAGCATCCCCCTGCCCAGGTGATGCTGGCCTACATGGTCCCTGGCACCTTTCCTGCACAGAGGACCCTCCAACCTGGTGGCTGCCAGCACCTCTGTCCTCGGGTGGGCTGGCTGGTCAGCTCTGGTCCCAAGGGACCACTGGAGTCCCCTACCTCCCCCCTCATTCCCACTGCCTTTTTCTTAATCATCCCCCCTTGGCCCATCTTTTCTAACTAGCCAGGAGGAAGGGGTGGTAATTGAGGTGCAATCTCTCTCCCTGGCAGGACTCTTAGAGCTAATTAGAGAAGAGGGCCTCTGGGCTTGTGGTTATTTTTTAATTGTTTGTGGATCCAACATAAAAGCTAATGACAGAGGAGGGAGGCTTAGTTAGCAGCACACTCTTGACTTCTAAATTTGTCTGTGGGGTCATTTGCAATTTGTTAACATTTTTCACAAGGGTGAATTCAATTAGCAGTCCCCCGCACGGGCATCCGCCGCGGGCGGCAGGATGGGCAGCAGAGCTGGCCGGGCTTTCAGGGAGCTTCTCCCAATCCTGAGTGCCTGCCTCCCAAAACCAGGAGCGCCCCCTGTGCGCTCCAGTGCGCCCCCCCCCCAACCCCGACACAGCTGGCTGTGGCTTCAGCCCCTCTGGAGAGAAAGGAAAAGGCCCAGGGAAGCTGAGTTGGCGTGACAAGAGTGAAATACTCCGGACCACTCCAAAGCCTACCACGCAGGGGCAGCTTGGCACCTGGGGAAAGGTGAGTGGCAAACGGGGCCTCTCTGCCCTGGGGGTCGTGAGGGCTGTAGAGAGACCATGGGAACAATCGGGGCATCTCGGGTAGGCTGTGCTCATGGACGTGACCCTGAGGAACCTCACATACGGGTGTAAGGCATGCAGGGCACCTCGTTGTCATAGGAGAAGTGAGAAGCCACCTGGTTGTCCAACAACAGAGATAGCTGTGTCCATGGTGGGTGATTCAGATGGGGAACCAGCCAACATTTGCAAACATAGGGAGTGAAAAAAAACGAGCCATTGAGCACAGCAACATATATGGTGTGAAACACAGTAAATAATATGCAATATATTTGGGCATCGAATGGTATAGCAAAAATGTGAAAACCTCGATGGAAAGCATGCGTGTTCTAACCTCAGGATGGTCCTCAGGGAAGAGGGGAAGGTCATGGGCCTGGGGAGGGGAAGGAGGGGCTTCAAGCTGTATTTGTTGTATTTTATTTCTTTAATAATAATAATAATGGAGGATTGGAAACAAGTATGGCCTTGGTAACATTTGTTAATCCTAGTGGTGGGCTCGTGGAGTTACGGAGTTTGGGAACGTTTCTGTTTTTGGACAGTTTCCTAATAAACACGGAAGAGAGCGTTGACAGAATGTTCGCTCCTCAGGAAAGTGTATCTGTCGCCTTTGGCTGATTAAAACTTTGGACTGATTACAAATCACTTCCATATTTTTCACAAAAACATAAAGGGCAACGTACAAGACTCCAGGGGCAGTGTTGTAAAATAATAATTTTAAAGGTGGTTCTCAAAACCCAATAATACTTAAAATGCAGGACTTTCTGCCATTGTGGTAAGATGCTTTGACAATTATAGTGGGGTGAATGGTGGGTGGCCCCCAGAAACATGTCCTCGTTCTAACCTAACTTGAGAATGTGACCTTAATTGGAAAAGGAGTCTTTTCACATGTAATTAGCTTAATTACCTTAAGGTGAGGTCACCCGGATTATTCAGGTGAGGCCTAAATGCAATGCAGGTGTCTTTATCCGAGACGAAAGAGGAGACAGGCATGCAAAGGAGAGTCCCTGCAAGCATGGAGCAGAGCTTGGAGGGATGCAGCCGTAGGGAGGGGCACCTGGCCAGCTGGAGCTGGGAGAGGCGGGGAGGACCCTCCCCTAGAGCTCCGGAGGGAACACGGCCTCTAACACCTTAATTGTGGACTTCTGGGCTCCACGTTATGGGAGAATAAACTTGTGTTGCTTTAAGCCCCGAATTTTGTGGCACTCTGTTGGAGAAGCCCCAGGACACCCACACACCCTGACAAGTCCGTCCCGAGGAAGAGTTGGCCATCTGGCGTGTTTTTCGGCATTAGGATCCCAAGCTAGCTTTTCTTTCCCCTGCACTAGTTCAACAAGCCTTTACTGAGCACCTACTGTATTCCAGGCACGTGCTAGGCCCTAGGGTGCAGCAGTGAGCAAAGCCAGGCGTGACCCAAAGTCTCTGCGCCCTTGCCCCCACCCTCGGCCGCCCACCCGGAAGCAGCAGGGCTGCACTGTGGCCTCATCCGTTTGCTACTTATTTCATTTTGTCCCATTGCCTCTCCGCGTTCCAAGCACCCGGCATGACGCCCAGCACAGGTGGGCGCTGAATGAACGAACACACGGCGTAGGACGGAGGGAGCAAAATGTGGCCTGTGAGATAAAATCTCAGCATGGCTTTCTGGCCATGTGATGATGTACAAGTGTCTCTGGGCCTCGGTTTCCCCGTCTGTACAATGGAGATAAGAGAACCGTGTCCTACAGGGCCATTCTGAGGGCTGCATGAGAGGATGTGGTTCCCTGTGCCCGGGCCCCTGGAGCTGAAGAAACAAGCTGCTATCAGTCAAAACGAATGCCAGTGTCTGGCATGAACGGCCACCTCCAGCTGGCCTCCAAAGGCGAAGGGACGGATGGGGTGGGACTCGCTGATTCTGCGAATGCCTTTGCTTGTGGGTCTTGCAGGGCCACAGACGTGGGGTGATGGGTTGTGCTTGAGGCCTGGCTCTTCATGCCGCTTCAGGGGGTGCTGGCTCCTCCACGCCCTGTGTCACGGGGGCCACTGTGTCGCCAGAAAGGCAGAGCCAGCCGTGCCCCAGCAGGCCCTTCCCCTGCGTCAAGGCCGGGGCTTCCGGGGCGAGGAGAAAGGCCCAGGGCCAGCCAGGCATGGGCCCGCCCCCTCACTTTGCCCAGCTCTGGAAAAATCCAAAGCAGAACAGGAGCCTGCGGGATGCGACTGGGAGGCCCGGTGGGGAGCAGCCGGCAGCCTTGTTAGCGCTGACCCCCGGCACTGAGCGGCTCCTGATGGATGGGGTTCGGGCGGGACAGGCCCCGGGGGAACGGCGGCCCCATCCATTATGGGCCCATCAGGGCCTCCAGTGCCCTCCCTCCTCTGAATGCCACGGCGCTCAGGCCAGGAATAAATCTCCATCTGGGCCGCAGGAGAGCAGAGGGGGAAAAGAGGCAAAGGATGAAAAATGTGTCCTTCCCATGTCTGGCAGCAAAGCCGCCCTGGAGAAGGAGCGATGGCCATGGCCCCAGAGAGCTGGGCTTCCTGGGACGGGGAGAGAGGGTGGGCCCCCATCTCTCTCCCTGCCTTTAACAAAATGCCCTCCAGGCCCACGGGCGCAGGCCGGCTCTGCGGAGGAGGGAGCCCAGTAGAGCCTAGCTTGGGGCGTTCCGGGCTCCAGCCGGGCGGTGACGTGCAGGTCTGGGGTGCCAGCCAGCGCCTCCGCCTCCTGTGAGAATCTGTTCTGGCTGCTGAGAGAGAGCATCTTCCCCTTATCCCCTGTAACCTCTGGTGAAGGAGCATAACCTCTCTATGCCTCAGTTTCTTCGTGGATAAACGCAGGGGCTGGGCTGCAGTGAGGATTAATTGAGTCTGTGGAAGGCTGAGCGCCCAGTAGGTGCTCATCCGCTCTGGTTGTTGATGTCTGCGGGGTTGTGCATAGATGCCACCTACCGCTGAGGGCTTGCCTCTGACACAGGCGGCAGGCGCCGTGCGGACGGGGTCAGGAGGAGAGATGAGGTCCTCACCCCGGGCCTGGTTCTGACTCCTGGAAGCATGCAGCCTGCGGAGAAGGAAGGCAGCTCTGGAAGGAGAGGTGGCTCAGACCGTGGCTCTGCCCTGACTGGCCATGCGGCCTTAGGCAAGTGACTGAGCCTTAGTCTCCCCATCTATAAAATGGGAATAATAATAATAAACTACTCCGTACTTGGAGTTGTGAGGCTCTAACAAGATGATGCATGTAAAGTGCTCATTTCACCACCGACCCAGGGCTCTGCAAACACTAGCTGCAAGGACTGCCCCCCAAAACACACACACTGGCCCTCGTTCTGTTCTCTGAAGCCCCTGGTGTGTAGCCCCTCCATTGTCCTAGGAACAGAGTCTCATAGAATTGGGGACTCTGCAACGCAACTTTACTCATCCAGCGAGGAAGAGCTCACTTCTTATCATGTTCTTTGTACACGGTGGTCTCCCTCCCCCCATCCCACCCACCATTCCGCTGTCTCCCCTCTGACACTGTCTTGTTTATGAGCCTTCCCCAAACATATGATGCCTCATATGTTTTAACTTGATGTTCCAAGTGGGACCTGAGCAGCAGAATATAGAAGTAGGAAGGCCACCTCCCTTGTTCTGGACTTGCTGCCTCTATTAATGCAGCCAAGGGACACATTCGCTTTTTGAGGCATTATCACCACCATGTTGATTGGTAACACCAACCATAGGGGAGCACAGCAGTCAGGACCTGTGGAATGACACGGGACTTTCTGGTCTCACCATCTCCTCTCTCTAGGTCTCAAATGGACTGTCTCTTCACTTTCAATAACTCAAAATCCTCACAAGGCCCTGGGCCATATTTCTCCCCAACAAATATTTATTGAGTGCCTACTGTGTACCAGGCTCTGATGATTAGGCAATAGCCAAGACTGACGCCATTCCTTCCCTCCAGGACCTGAGTATGCAGTGGAGAAGACTGCCGTAAGGTGGACCGTTTCATTGCAGTTGCCGGCACTGAGGAGGGGGTGGGTTGGGGGCGGGGGTGGGGGAAAGGTTGGGGGGCTTCTCTGCCCTGCAGGAGGTGCATTTCCAGCCTGCTGGAGGCTCAGGGGTCTTTTCGAGGTGCGCATGCTCCCCCTGGTGGTAAACCTGGTTTCATTCAGCCAGGTTTCAGGCCCCCAATAAGCCTGGAGTCGGTCTCTGCATTCAGAAACTCTCTTGGATCCCTGGGACAGTTGCCTGGGAGAGGGCTTATTATTATTTTATAGGAGTTTGGGTGGCTGGCTTGGATTTTGGCCGTTGGCTCCAGGAGAAACAAAATAACCCAGAGTGATTGATGGGCCCATTGTAAATTTGTAAAATAAATCAGCTTGGCAGAGAGATTCAAAAAACCTGTCAGGCAGCAAACATTTTTTTAACAGCCTGTAAAATTTCCTCCATCCTTCACATTTGTCAGTGTCAGGCCAATGATGCATCTGATAGCTGGGTGTACAGCAGCCCCAGGCAGAGGGTGGGCTGCATCGCCTACCCTTCTTGTTATTTTTCCATGGCCTGAGCGCTTTCAGTGCCACTGCAGGAGGGGTTCTAGACTCAACTAACTGGTGGGTGAACTAAGTATTCTAGTGAAGTTTGCCTGTTTCTACTGGCCTCAGATCCAGATCCCGAGGTGCCCATTTGTTCATGCATTCCTTCAGCAAATACTTATGAGGGCGTCTTCAGCCCGGACACTGGGGTCAGCCCTGGGAATGCTGGGGTGAGGAGGGCCAGTGAAGTGAGGTTTCTGGATACCCCAACAAGGACCTGTTTATCAGGAAGTGGGGAGTCCCTGAAGATGAAGATGAAGGGAAGTGACGCACCAAAAAGGACACTTCGTGGGCTCTTTTGAAGTGTTCAGGTTAACTTTAAAGCTTCCAAAAAAATCTGGACAGGATGGCCTTACACAGGATATAGACATTCTGTCTCAGGCCTTCTAGTGCAGAAAAAACTTGGATGTCATCTCTACCCGTCATCTCCTTCCTTGTGTTTGTTATGCAGGCAGATCAGTGCCACCGTCACAGGTATTCAAGCCGGACCAATCCCTATCCCGATGCAGAGCAGCCGGAGGCAAATGACTTCGCCTCTCTGACCCTCTGTCTCTTCTTCTGTAAGATGGGATGTGAGAAGTCCAACCTCACACTCACTTGAACTGTTTAGGGTTATTTAAGGAGAGGATGCATCTAAGGTGCTCAGCAATATGTCTGACATGTAATAGTAATAATACATAGTTCAAAGCAGGGTCTACCCACCTTTTAGGAGGCCCATGTCAGACACTGACAGGCAGGGGACTGTCGGCTCACTGACTGAGTGATGGGTCCCCCTGCTAGCATCCTTGCCTTGCGTGTGGCACGAGGCTACCCCGCAGGAGTACGGCAGAGCCCTGGGCACCCCGAATCTGCCAGGAGTGCCAGCTGCTGCCCAGCCCTCGCTGCTCCTCCCCTCCCGCCGTCCCTGACACATCATAATTGACAATGCCCGACCAATTAGGAGCATTAACAATTAAGATGTGCCACGGGCATGTGAACACTTGCAAACACTTATTAAAATGCATCAATAATTAAGCACTTCTTTAATAGTTACATTTCTGGCCTCCAGACATAATCTGTTTATGGACCTGGGGTCACAGCAGGCTCTGAGATCTGTATCATGGCCTTACACGCTGGTAATGAGAACTTAAAATTCCTTCCTGACTTGAGTTCTGAGATTTGACAGTGAAATGGTAGAGTGAGAACGCGCAGGCACTCTCTAGCTGCCCAGCCCTAGAGGGGCCGGGGTACCAATCCAGGCCCTGCCACCTGCAGCCTTTGGCGGGGCTCCTACCGTCCCTTTCCCGGCCTATGAAGTGAGCAGGGTGACACCTGCCTCACAGAATTGATATTAGGATTAGCAATTTCATGTGCAAAATGCCAGCCACACGTAACCTCAGTTCACAGCAGCTTCTGTCAGTGGTGGCCCCTAGTTAGCAGAGGACAAAGAGGCCGCAGTTAGCTTAGGGACCAAGTTGGCCCATCTCTACCAGCAGCTGCAGACTCAGTACCTATCTGAACCAGCCCCTGGGGCTGGGCAGGGGGGCAGAGCCAAGCTGCCCAGGCTTCTGCCTTTTTAAGAGAAGCAGGAAATCCAGGTTTTTATATGAGGTCTCCTGATTTTCTAAATGTGGCAACTCACTCAAACTTTTTTAAAATTACTGCGCAGGCTGGACAAATATGTCTGTGGGCTGTCCTGGCGGCGGGGCCCGCTCATGGCCGTGGGTCGGCATGGGCACCCTTTTCCAGGCAATTGCTTAGCTCTCCACTTCCCTTTAGCCACAGAGGCTGGTGGGTTGAAATGTACCTTTCCGATTTAGTGACGATCTGTGACAAAGTGGTGTGAATTGGAAACCAAATCAGCTAACCGGAAAGGAAATAATTGCATCGTACCACGCAGGTTTGAATCCCCTCTGTTATTGAGAGGTTGCATGAGGGGACAGGTGGATGGAGGTGTGCACTGTCCCCACGTCCATTTTGTCTATCGTGAAATACATGAAGGGCAGGAGGACCTGATACTGGAGCCAGTGGGGAGACCTGGGGCAGAACATCATCTCCCACGGCAGTGACAACCCCATGCTCGTGAGCGTCCCTGGCTTAGAGGGAGTTTTAGTGTATTTAGTCTGAAATGAGAGTTTATTTCCTGACACGTCTGTGGTTGTGAGTAAATGGCACTCGTTTGTTTCTTTGTTTATTTATTTATTGGACCAAATCACCCCCAACAAGTCCTCGGGTGGTTGTGTGTAATCAGATTTGGATTCTAACATGCTTTTAAAGTAAAGAAATAAATACAGTTGAGGCTTGTAAAAGGTGATCATAAGAGAATGGGCTTCACCCCATAACTTTAAAGTAATAGCCCCATTATGGAGAGGGGCAGTGATTTTGTAACCGTTCCTTGCATTTACGTTGGGAGGTTGAGGGGCCTTGCAGGCAGGTTGGGCATCTCAGTAAAAGCTTTTCCAGCAGCCATTTAACCTCCATTTACAGAGAGATAAAGCGAAATTGATGCTGATTTGGGCCTGTTTGGGGGGTATTTTTGTTCCGTAAAAGCCCTTTTGCTTGCAATTTGCTGAGCCTCCTTGTCACATCAGAAAGGGCTGCTGTTGATAAAGATAAAGCTTTATGGCCGTGATATTTGCTGCTAACAGCAACCTAATGCAGCATTTTCATTTTTGTGCAATTAATGTTAACGTCTGCTACGAAAATTGTCATTAAATACCATTTTAAAATCCATTCAATTTGCATATGCAAAGCCCATTTACCATCACAGAAGATATAGCTGGCACTTCATCACGTCCTTTCCCTGCAATTGTAGCCACTCGGTTTTATAGCGATTTAAGATTTTATATTGAAAGCTAGATGATAATGGATAGCCTTTCTGAGCCCAGCTGATTTAACCTTTTCCATTGTATGTGGAATAACGCATCTGCAGGACCAGACACTGTGGCTGCTCATGCTGTAGCTCAGTACCACCAGAGGCAGGACGTGGAAGGAAGAGCACTGGACAGGGAGTCCACCAGCCTGGCTTGAGATCTGGCTCTTGTCTGGTCACAGCTTGCTGTGTGACCTTAGGAAAGTGTCTTCACTTCTCTTCACTTCTATTTTCATTTTAAATAAGGGCTTTGAACCAGGCACTAATGTCTTATGCATTCTAATATTTTGTATCTTTAACTATAAGCATGCTGGATCAATGTCTTGCCTGAGGGTTTCAGTTCCAGGTTCACTCCATTTGGTGAGATGAAGAAATGACAACAGAACGTCTTTGGGATTTATACCTGGCTTATATAGCAACTCGGTCAATAATAGCTTATTGCCTGTGGATGTGGAAGCAATAGCCTAGCAGCAGGCCAGTTGCATCAAGTAGATTAGGGTCCAGTGAGGATCCTGGTCATAGGAACTTCCATTTTCCCCACAGTTGAGAATCCACCTTGGAGAGTCAGTGAATGTCTCCCCACCTCAGTAGGACAGGTAACTCTGCCCACCTCCTACACAGTGTTTTAATGACAATGAAACAAACCTGAGACAGACCATGTCCTGAGAATCCCAGAATGCCGGGCTACTGCTATCACATCCTATTTAAAGATGCGGAAACAGAAGCCCTAGCATGAATGAGTGACTGAGCTGGAACTAGATCCCAGGCCGACTCCGGACCAGGGCTCCTCCGGGAAACTGTGCTGTCTTTGGGACACCGGTGACCAGCACAGACTAGTCCAGTGCTCCGGTCACAGTGGGGACTCTGTCCCCTTCACTCCAGGCAGTATCGAAGAACCTGCCTTGCCTTGGAGGACCAAAACGGGGCATCATTTCAAAAGCAAAGAAAGGCCAATGTGCCGACAATTAGTTAACCCAGCCCGGAAAAGGCCTCCCAACGTCCAGTGTTCCGTTCCAGGTTTTGAGGGCCGATGGATAGAAATGCCTTTCTGGTGAGAGAGATATACGAGGTATTCGAGGCCATGGGAGGTGGGAAAGCTTACCAAAGAGATGACGCGGCACTGAACTTTGAAGAACAAGTAGGTTTTTACCAGGTAGGATGGTGAGAAAAGGCAGACGGAAAAGCATACAAAAGTACAGTGACACCCCTGTGGAAAACACCATCGCAGCCCCTCCAAACAACAAGCCCAGCATGTCCGGAAGACCCGACGAGCCCACCTCTGGGTAGAGCGCCAAAGGAATTGACAGCAGGGACTCAAACAGATATTTGGACACTCACGGTCACAGCAGCCAAAAGATAGAATCTAAATGTCCAACAGCGGATGATGGCTAAACAACGTGGTCTATAAATACGGTGGAATATTAATCAGCTTGAAAAAGAAGGAAATTCTGACACATGCTTCAACGTGGATGAACCTCGAGGACATTATGGTAAATGAAATAAGTCAGAAGCAAAAGGCAAAATATTGTATGATTCCACTTCCCATGAGGAATCTACATAGTCAAAATCACAGAGGCAGAAAGAACGGTGGTGCGGGGGGCTGGGGGAAGGAGGATAGAGTTAATGTTTAGTGGGGGCAGAGTTTCAGTTTGGGGTGAAGAAGAAGTTCAAGAGGTGGACGGTGGGGACGGCTGCCCAGCAATGTGGATATACTTCATGCCACTGAACTGTACACTTAAAAATAGTAAATCTTATGTATATTTTACTGCAATTAAAAAAAATGGTTAAAAATTGATAAAGGAACTGCCAAAAAAAAAAAAAAAGCCTGATGGCATAGCCAAAGAAAAGCACCTATCCAGGAACAGGGGGTCAGGTGGGAAAGAGGCTGGGGACGGACTGTCAGGGGTCTTGGGTGTGGACAGGCAGGGACAGCCACACAGACGGGCCAGTCACTGGCGCAGAGGGTCTTGGGGCAGCTGGAGCCTCCAGGCACTGGGCGCTCACTGACAGTGCTTCTATTTGTTTGCATCGTGTGATGCACAGATATTAGTGGGGGTTTTATTTTTGTTTTTGTTTTAAGTTTGAGCTGTGACCTAGTGTGAGTTTGGAAGCCGTGCTGTAGTGGGCACCTGCTGGGTTTGCCTGCTCCTGTGACCCATTCTCCTTCTGAGTTAGAACCCCTATTCTTTCTCTCCATTAGCCCCTGTGGGTTGCGGGGCTGATCCCAACCACCTCGGAGAAGGGGCACGGACCTGGCCAATCAGCGTGTTTTGCAACACTGACCCCCAGCGAGCGGGTGTTTCAGGGATCGGCATGGCACCAAAGTCGGTCCAACAAATCTTAATCTTAAGGCTTTCGTAGTTCCCGCACCTTTCCCACCGGGGGATGCTGAGAGAATAGGACATAAGAATGGAGTTGCTCCTGGCCTTTTTGCCACCTGAGGAAGAAGCTTGTCAGAGAATGGAGCCCGGATGGAGACCCACAGCCAAGGTACAGGGAGGCACACTGCGTGCTGCCGACGTGCCTGAGCGCCCAGACCCCGCTGGGCCTGAAGCTCTGCCCCTGGGGTTTTCCATCACGTGTGCCAATAAATTCCCTTTAAAAAGAAATCAAGGCCGTTTGAGTTGCAATTCGATTATTTGATTATGTGCAACCCCATTCAACTTTTATAGACTGTCATACAGACCAGAGTCAGGACATGGGGCATAAGTCTGCCTCCGAACCAGTCACTGTGGGCAAGTTTTGTGAAATATGCTGTTGGGCCAGATCTGGGTCATCAGCCCTCCCTGGAGTCGAGAGCCGTGCTCCCATGTTGTTCCCTAATTCCGTCTCTGCTGCGTGGTCCCCTGCCCCCCACCCCGACTGTGGTGACGGGGGAGCCCTGGTTGCCAGCCACCTTACCGGGCCCGGATGCCAAACGTCATATTTGGAGGGAGAGAGAGTGGCTCCTTCCTGAGGCGCTGGTCATCCTGGTCACGGATGCGGATATCATTGAGCCGCCGGTAGAGGAAGTTGTCCCGGGCAGTTACCAGGCCAGCTTTCACTGCCCCTCGGTTCATGGCAATGTAATTCTTGGTCAGCTCACGGGGGCAGGTGGGCTGCTGCTTCAACACATTCCAGTGGCCGATGGCTGAGGGCAGGGAGAGACAGAACCACGGTGCAGTGGTCAGTCCGGGAAACAAGGCCATCTGTAGCATCTGACTGAAGAGAGACTGGGGCACACACGCCTTCCCAGTGGCCCGGAGCCTGCTGTGTGACGGCCCCGCTTGGGCGCCCAGAAAGGGAGGCACCAGGATTCCCAGGGACTCCAAAGTGCGCCTGAGCACCCTTCACGGACCTGGGTTTGCATGGCCTCGACCTCCTGTGCATGGTCAGAGGGCTGGTCCCGAGCCCATTCTGTGCTCCAAGCTCCATGGGTACAGAGCGCAGACACTCTCTTGCCAGGGAACAAGGGTCCGCTCTGGCCGAGGCCCTTGCTATTTTCCTGACGCCTTAGATGTGGCCCCTGTCGGGTCCTACCCATCTCCGCCAAGCCCAGGCTGTGGTTTCCAGCAGAACCATGCTGCAAGGCAGGCTGCTTAGCTCTTTTCCTGCAACACGGCCAGCTGCCAAGTGGCCAGCCTAGGTCAAGAGCTTGAGCCCTCCTGAGCTCCAAAGGATGCACACTCACCTTCAGGGACACCTCCATCCAGGCCCCGGATGTAGAGTCCATAATTAAAATCAATTCCAGGCAGACTGTAACTTCTTTCCCGGGGCTTTCCGAGTTCAGCCTGTTGGGAGAAGGACAGAGCCCAAAGGTGAGGGGTGGAATCTCAGACCAAGCATGTTACAATAAATTCAGCAATGGAGAGTCATGAGGTGCTTGCTTTGCCCCAGGTTCTGTGGGTGACCTTCAGGGCTGCTAGGGTAGATGACAGAGCCCTCCATGCAATGAGCACCAAATGGCAGCTGGAGGTGGAAACACACACTGGGGGTTCTCTGCATGTCAGGGGTTCATGCAGAGGGGTGAGGAGGACAGCAGAGTTAGGAGGTCCCTGGGAGGCATTTGCACGATGACCAAGGGGAGTGCAGCGCCTGTCTTGAGCAGCTGTATTTGGGGTCCAGCCTAGGTCTGCCTGGCTGGAGCTAGAAACGACTCACGTGCACAGATTCACTGAAGGACCTGTCTCCCAGAGACTCCCTCCGAGGCCAGCCTCAAGGGAGGGGGCATCTTTCCTACCTAACCCTCATTCCTACCAGGGACAGCTCAGATCTTGGTCCCTGGAGCTCATAAGGCCGACGCTGCCTCCTTGAATCCTCACCTGAGGGGGGAATATGGTGACAAAGCCCACGGTCACCCTCCCAGTGGCTGGACAAGCTATTCCTACTCTCTGGGACTCTGGCAAAAAACTCCAAAGGGGTTTGTTGGAAAGAAATTGGTCTCTCATCAGTCACATTAATTCCCCCATTTTCCAATGGGGCAGCTGAGACCTAGAGAGGTGGAGGCAAGATGCACGGCCCCTGAGGGAGTGGCTGTGTGTGGCATCCAGGCTGCAGCTCTTAATCAGTACCCTACCCTGCCTGTCTTTAGACGGCAGCGTCCTGAGATCAGAGATCCCATCCTGTATGGCGCTTAGAACATTGTCACTTTCTTCTTCAGTGGTGGGCACTTGCTGAGTTCTGACTAGGTTCCAGGTCCAGTATCTGGTTCTTCATGCACATCTCTCATTTAGTCCTCACAACAGCCCTGGGAAGCAGATCCCCTCCCTACCCCATTCCTCAGAAGGGAAGCTGAGGCACAGAGTGGGAAGGCCCTGCAGTAGGAAATGGCAGAGCTGGGGCTGAACCCTAGCCAACCTGTCTCCAGACCACACCCAGATCCGCCAGCTAAATAAATACCAACAAGCCCCAGATGTACGTGGCTCATGGTGCCGGCAGGCCTGTTGACATTAGAAGGGTGAGGTGCAGATGCTCCCCATCCCCGGGGCCATGGCTGTGAGCCCCCTGTTGCAGGGTGCTATGTCTCCTGGGCATCCTTGGTTTGGGCCTCGCTATCCAGAGGGTCAGCAGCTCTGGCCTCACCCCTTCTCCTTCCATCTCATCTAGGTCCCCACCTCTCTGGCTCCCAGACACCTGTGTGCCCAGAGCTGGATGATCAGGGCCCCCCGTGGTGGCTCGCCCCTGCCTTTGGAATAAAGCACCTGGGGCTGGCAGTCCAACCCCACCCACCTCTGCGGCTTCTCTTCCCCGGTTCCCCCATGTGACCCCCAGGTCTGTGTGACTGGCCCTCTCCCCACCTTTGAAGGATCTGCAGGCACCCCAGCCTCCTGGAAGGCCCTTTGCTGCTGGCCTGTCCCCCGCTAACTGGTCTCCATTCTTCCAGCCCTCCGGAGCCTCACAGGGGCCTCTCCCTCACCTGGCTCTGGTAGATCTTACTATTGGCTCTATTCATCTGGGGCTTAGAACATGAAGGCACATGCCGGGCTAGCCTGCCTGGGTTGTAAATTTCTACTCGGCCAAAACCATAGCTTCTATTGCCTTCTTTTTCCGGGTGGCACATAGCAGGTGCTCAACAAGTGCCTGAGGGCAAAACCCTCTTCCTCTGGGAAGCCCTCCCGGATTGCCCTCAGTGCAGCCGAGCTTCCTCGTTACAAGGCACCATGGAGCCCTGAGCTCCACCTTCAGGGCACTTGCAAAATTACACAGTGGTAACTGCCACGGTGTGGATGGCCTTGACGGCGTGAGGCTCTGTGAGAAGCCAGTCACAAAGGACCACAAATTCTATAATTTCATTTCCACAAAATATCTCAAATAGGCAAATCCATAGAGACAGGATGTAGGTTAGTGGTGGCCAGAGGCTGGGAGGGGAGTGAGATGATTGGGTGATGGCTAAAGAGTGTGGGGCTTCTTTGGGGTAATGGTAATGTTCTAAAATTAACTATGGTGTTAGCTGCACAGCTCTGTGAATGTGCTGACAGCCATTGGCTATACACTTTAAGTGGGTGAATTGTATGGTATGCGAATTATATACCAGTAAAGCCATTAAAAATTACAAAGTAGTGTAATTAAGTCATTCACTGCATGATCATCTGTTTAATGTCCACCTCCCGTGGTAGACTGTGTGCTCAGTCTTTATGTATTTATTTTGAGGTTAATTTTGCTTAGGTTTTTTTTTAAGTAGACTTGTTTAAAGAGCAGTTTGAGGTTCACAGCACAGTTGAGCAGCAGGCAGACGCCCCATTCAGCCTTTATTCCCCCCGCTCTCCAGGGCCCAGCACTGAGAATGGGCACTGGCTGAGTTCTGACTAGGTTCCAGGTCCAGTATCTGGTTCTTCATACACATTTTATTCAGTCCTCACAACAGCCCTGGGCCCAGCACTGGAGAGATGCTAGTAAATAGGAGATGTGTAAATGAATGGACGGATGGACAAAACGCCTACGTAGAGATCACACCAGTTCTTTTCAACACAGCGCCTGATCATTTTTCTCCCTCTTTTTTCCCATCTCAAATCCCAGGCCGAACCTGGCCTCCCTTGAGAGCGACACAGTTCTGAGTTCCAGGCGGGCACACAGGGCCTCTACTGGGTGGTTTTCTTTAAATTCCTTTCTCATGATTCACTCTGAGCTGAAGACAAAGCTCTGGCTTCTCAGTTGTTTATGAAGATGATCTGGCCTCTCTGGTGACTGACTGCAGGGGAAGTTAATTAAAATGTGACTTCTCTAGGAGAGGCCCCGCCTCCCTCTGAGCAGGTGCAGGTGGGCAGACTTCCAGCTGGCAAAGGAATGACAGACAGACTCAGAAGCCGGCTGCCACCTTGGGTGGGGGAATAAGTGGATGCCTCAACCTCCGCATTTTTTAGTGTGAGTTGCCTGGGAATCAACAATGGCTGAAACACAATGAAGTCTTAGGCTGCAAAAATCATCCCAAGGGGAGGTTCACTCGTTCTTTCACTCCACAAATATTTATTTTGTACCTACTTTGCAGCAACTATGCCAGGAGTTCTAAGGTGAAAAAAGCAGCCACATACCCATGTCCTTATGAAATTCGCTGTCTTGCAAAAAGGCCAGTTGAGTAATGACAGTTACGTGCACCAGGGGTTTTAAGGGGCACAGATTGCCTTTAGCTGTAAAAGTCTGTGAATCCATAGAGTGAGAGAAGATATTTATAATAATATATTTGACAAAGGACTCTTACCCATCATATATAAAGAGCTGCTACAAATCAATAAGAAAAAAGGCAGACACTCCCATAGAAACATGAACAAAAGACTTGAATAGGCACTTCGTTAAAAGGATGCCAAGTGGCCAAGACTCATATTTCAAGGGTTCTCAACCTCTGGGAAATGCAAAATAAAAACTCAATACTATTGGTGAGGATATGGAGCAAACAGAACACTTGTGCACTTGTATCTGTAATGTAAACTGGTACTTGTAGTAGATGGGTACACCTACTATGGGAAGCCATTTAGCAATATCTATTAAAGCTAAACACACACCTACCCAATAACCCAATAATTCCTTCCTGGACACCCAACAGAAATGAGTGCCTATGTTCACCCAAAGGCAAGTCAGAAGCTTACAGTAGCCCAATCTGAATAGCCAAGCACTGGAAAGAACCCAAATAGCCATCACAGACAGATAACAAAGTTGTGACATATTCATTCCAAAGAAACCTCTGAGCTGAGGTCTTCAATTGCGGCTGATTCTGTCCCCAGTGGACATACGGCTGTGTCTGGAGACATTTTGAGTTGTCACACCTTGGGAGGAAGCAGTGCCTTCCATCTGGCAGGTGGAGGCCAGGGATGCTGCTAGATATTCTGCAAGACAGTCCCCACCCTAACAACAAAGATAGCCCCGAAAGCCAATAGCACTGCCGTTGTGAATCCCACTCTACAGCAAGGGAAGAGAAACTATACGTACCCCCACGGGTGGTGCTCACGCAAAGTGTGGAGTGAAAGAAGCCAGACACACAAGGTGCTCCTCCTGGCAGAGGAGCTCAGACATGGGCATGACCGGTCTCTGGTTTGAAGTGAGGAGTGTGGGTGCCTGGGGGCAGGAGTAGCAGCTGAGAGCAGCACAGGGAGGCTCGGGTGCTGGTCCCCCTGTTTCCTGATGTGGGTGTCCTTCACTGTGCAGTCCTGCCTGCCACCCTCCTTCGAACCCCCTCATCTGAGCTGTGAGTGTGGCTGCATGCTGGGAGAGCAGTGGGCTCTCCATATCCCCCCAGGAGGGCCACCCCCATGCAAGTACCGTGCAAACACAGGCAAAGACGAACAGCTCCAGCAAGACAGAACCCACTTGCTAGTTCCCAAGGATCCTGGGAAACTGGGTCACACCCAGAAGCCCCTGAGTGTTGGCTTCCTCATTTCCCCTGGTTTTCCCAGGCGGGAGCATCTCCTGGTGGAATGAGGCAGAGCCCACTCCCTGCCCAATAATCCCGCTGGGAAGCAGATTCAGCCTTCCGCCCTTGCCACTGACTTCCCCCCCACCGCCCGGGGCGGGTCACGCCCCGTGTCAGACAGTGCCCCTGGTGGGAAACCCAGAGGGTTCCTGCGCCTGCTCCGGTGTGGCCTGAGTGCCCACCGGCTCGGGGCAGTGTCTGCCCAGCTGGGGCTAGCCGTGCTCCCTGGCCTTTCTCTATGCCACCCGTCCCCAGGCTTGACATCCCTCCCTTAGAAATCCAGGCCTTCCGGCCCAGGGCTTGCGTTCACATTTCAATGAGAACAGTTCTAGAGGAGCAGCCTGTCCCACAGGGCCGGCTCAGCTGACCAAAGAGCCCACAGGTCCGCCCTGGTGCCACCCCCACTGACCAGAGCAACTGACCGAGGGCCTGGCTCCGCGGGGCACTTCGCCCCCTTTGCTCTAATGCTTAAAGCAGTCCTGCAGAGGGGTCACTACTGTCTGGTTTTCAGGTGGGGAGATGGGGGCCCAGACAGCTCGGGGCCTTGTTCGCTCAAAGCGCACAGCTAGCTAGTAGCTGAGGCAGGATTTGAACCTGCACCTGACCCCACACGGTCTTTGTTGCCTCATAACTACTCACTTGGCCTTCCGCGCAAGCTTCTGGGATGTCACTGTCCTCCTGTGGGCACAGATCTTACTAAGCCTGTAAGTAGCCTCGTGCCCAGGAAAGCCCCAGACAGGGTCTCCTGTTTGATGTCTAGGCTGGCGGTTCTGGGAGGTGCTGTCACTTCAGGAAAGACTGCAGGCCGGCAGTGACCTGGACACGGGACAGCTAAGTCATGACTGGCTCAGGGGAAAGGCGGGAAGCAAAAGGCAGATACATACCGTGGGGTTGGCATGTTGGGGAGAGCCGACCCGAAGAAAATTCCAGTGGGGCAGCCAGGGCGGGGCTCCCTGGAAGCAGGAACGAGGCGGAGGTGGAAGGGCCTGGCCCTGACCCTGGGCCTCCTTGCCCAGCTTGCCCAGCGGGGACTTCTAGAAGCCTGAGAGAGAAACTACCTCACAGAGGGGTCTGTGGGTCTCCGGGAACTCCACAGAAGCTGTGTGAAGCCAGCTAAGGACTGACAAAGGCACCCAGAGGAGTTCCTGTAAGCTAGCCAGTCCCACAGGCGTCTGAGATCGGCTGCCGTTGAAACGCAAGAGAATGTGGGACCTGACAATACTGGTCGCCTGCTTTGCCATAACATCCCCACTCTAATATCCATGACCCTGATGAGATGTGGCCACAAATCACAGCTTTGATTGGCCACCCGGTCCCCCCAGCCAAGAACAGGATGAGAGACACACTAGAGCAAAAGGGGTCTCCCAGCCAGATCTCAGGCTGGAACGTGCAAAGGTCCTGGGGCAGATGGCAAGGCTAGGCTGTTGGGCCACATGAGGGCTAGAGACACCCTCCCCCCACAAGGATCCCTTGGAAGCACCACACTCTTGCTGCAGAAGTCAAGACAGAAGCAAGGATGAGAGTGAATATTTGCTGAGCGCCTCTCCCCTGCAGGGCTTACGTAATGTGACCTCATTTTACAAACCCCTTTCCTGAGAACATTTTCTGTCCTGAAAGCTTTGTGTGTTTCTCCCTGAACTCTGCCAACCCCACTGTGAGGCAGCTTTCCCATTTTACAGATGGGAAAACTGAACTGTAAAGAGGTTCACACTTGCCCAAAGCCACCCAGGTGGTAAATGGCAGAGATGGAGTAAACATAGCTCTTTTGGCCACCATAACTCTCTGTTTACCCCACAGCAGGCCTCACAGCAACTCTACAGGGGAGACACATCATTGCCAGGGGGCAGAGGGGGAAATCAAGTCTCAGGCAGAGATGAACCCGTCAGCCCATAAATTCAGGCCCTTCTTGCATTTCTCATTTCTTAAACTTGAATTCTAAGACATCACATGAAAATCTCAAGGTCTTTTAAGAGGCACGCCTTAGCTTTGCACAGCAGGGAATTATGAAATATTGGAAGCTATTCAAATATGGCCCACCAGCCGGAATCCCTTGTCACTGAGGTGTTAGAATCAAGAGGCAAATGTGGGAGAAAAATCCAAGGTCTGAGTCAGGCCACCCCGCCCTCCTCAGCAGCTTTCAAACAGTGCCTTTTTCTGAGTTTCCTCTGTCACAGAGTGACTTGGCTGGAATACAGCTCTGGGTGACAGCTGTCCCCATCAGCAGACAGCTTCATTAAACCTCATTAAGATGTCATCCCTCGCTGCCTTATTTCCCATCTCTCAGCTCTAATTAAAACCATCTCTCTCCCCGTCTCGGGAGGTCCTGGGGTTCTCTGGGCTCCTTCCGCACAGTGGCTCCCTCCCCATGGGGGGCAGGCCCTGGAAACCCACACTGGGAACCAGCCTGGACAGGCAGCCCCCCACCTGGAAGACCCTAGGAGCAGCCAGTCACCAGCGTGAGGACCGCCGGGGCTACCTGCCTTGCTCTGACGTCACCAGGGTCGCAGGAAGGGAGGCCTCTAGCCCTGGAGCCCCACCAAAGCCCATTTTCATGGGGCAACTTTAAAACCAGCGACCAGGTCTTGCAACGCAAATCTAATAATTTTCCACCCAGTACACTTTAAAAAATTCCTAACTAGCCCCTGTTTCCCACCAAAGAGGGAGAATGGGTGAAATCAGTCGGCCTTGCTTCTTGGATGGCCTGAATTGGATCTCACTCTGGACAAACAGCTGGTGGTCATTTCCAAGATGGGTTTTCTGTCTGGGGGCTCAAGGCTTAGGTTCTAGACTTATCTGAGATGTTTACTGCCTCAGGGGCAGCCCATAATGGAATCCCTCCTACTCCCTGGGAGCCACATGCAGGGTAACTCATTAACCCTATAGCCCAGCGTCTAAACTAAAAGAATGTTTGTTCGACAGTTGAAAAGCCTCCACTCACTTTCCTGCATCCTATTAAAGCGTAGTGACGTGAAATCCCACAGTTATTGCTTGGTAGTTATTAAATAAGTATCTGTATGTAGCTTTACCCACACATGCATATGCACACACATACCATCACGCTCGCAGAGGGGTCGTTCATTAATGTAAAACAACTTAAGATCCTCGAATGAAAAGCACAATATAAATGCAAATTGTGATCATGATTAGCATAGAAGATATTTATTTATTTCCATAATGAGAACCTCAGATAAACAATCATGTGAAATAAGGTGCATTATGCATCAAAGGACTCTGGCATCGCCTTAGAAGCCAGATTCTTTGAACCATGTGCATTGTGTGAGTGGCAGCTGAACATTGCATAATGATACTGAAAAGCCACACGTGAGGAGACCACATCCATATATGATCAAAGGCATAGAAAATAAGGTCGAGTGGAAAAAAAACAACACAGCAGGATTCAAAATTTTACATACGCTGTTGCGACGACCATGTGAAAACAAACCATTGAAACAAAACCTGGAAGGAAACACTGTATTGTAACTGGTGGGGTGAGGGTATGTAGTTAGAGTGGGGGGCCTTTTGGGCCGTATTGAGATTTTACTTTTGTAATTGAAGAAGTCAGGGGCAGAAATAAAGCATTAAGTTTCTATTTCTCCATATACCTGCCAAGGGTCAAAGCTGAGGCTTGAGGTTGTAACGGGGGGTAAGCTGGCTGCCACTGGGTTGGGGGAGGCTGGTGGTGGGGGCTGTCACCAGTCAAACGGCAGGATACAGAAGCCAGTGTGTTAATGTCACGCAGAACTGAGTCCCAGCTCTGCCACTCCTGTGTGACCTTGGGCAAGTCATTTCGTTTGTCTGGGTCCTGTTTCCTGGCCTGGAAAACGTCCCCAGACCACAGAGAGCTTTCCTTGGTGTTTGGCCCAGGAAGCATGCTCAGGACACGGTGGCTTCTGCTACTGCTGGGTTATTGCTGGTATCACCAGAACAGCTCTCCAGCTCAGCCCCGTTTCCATGGGGACACCTCTCCAGGCCCCCTTGCACCTGCCCAGCCACCTCACTCGGCCCTTGCCTGGTCCTCATGGTCCTGGGCTTTGCTGCCTGCCTGGTCCCCTGTCCTCCCTGGGGCAGCCCGGGCTCCCTTCTGCTGCACTGCAGACCTAGGAACTGCCAGCGCTGTTATTGCAGCTGATGTATGACCCTTGCTGCGTGAGGCGGTCATGGTGACAGGGCCCCTGTGTTCCCTCCCTTCCCCCTCGACAGCTTGAAAGCAGGTCCTTCATTTGCATTTACATGATCTCGCTGTGCAGCTTATGAGATCGAGAGATTTATTTGCTACTTAGCTTGATGTTTGATTACACTCAGAGAAGGCGGCGAGCAGCGAAGTGCATGGATGCATCGCTCTGAGCTGGCAGCCTCTGGGGGCCAGTAACTCAACAGCAGGTTTAGGTGGATGGGGGGAAACGCACAGCATTTTGAAAAAGGCAAATGTGAGAGGTTGGAAGGAACAAACACCGTGATTTGGATTTTTTTTTTTAAACCTAAAGCAACCCAAACTGGCTGGGTGTCATGTGAATTATGAACAGAGCCACACCACTCTTATGAGGCAGCTTATTGCCCTGGGGAGAGAATTCCCAGAAACTTCTCCTGGGCAAAGTCAGAAGCTCCTCAAACAGATGGTGCCTCCAATCGGGGAAGGAGGTGAGGATCGGCTCCTGCTTGTAAGCAAGGCTCTCGAATCTGAACGACAGGAACCCTGGGCCAGTGACACCTGTGTGGTCTTGACCTAGTAACTCAAGCTATCTGGACCCCAAGTTCCTTATCTGCAAAGTGGGACAAACAACACCCTCTCTTAGGTCTGTGGCTGAAATGAGTAAATAAGCTGATCTCAGCATGATGGTGGACACAAAGTGGGTGCCCAAAAAATGGAGCTCTCATGGGGGTGAAGGGTGATTTTCTGAAGGTACAAGGGATAAAGCTTAAGGCCTGGGGGAGAGAAATCACCTGGTATATTGCTTTACAGTCAAGTGTCACTTATGTTTCATGCATTATCCATTGCGTGGGCTTTAATTCCAGCCGCCCTACAGGCCGGCTCCGGACACTCACAGCTGGGACGTGCTTAAGGAAGGCAAACCAATTTTGTAACAGTTTGAAGTGGGCAGAATTGGCAGCAGAGCTCTGCTCCTGCCAGCCTACACCCCATCACGTTCCAGATCCACGGAAATCATTTGGCACATTATCGGCACATTGCAGTTCGGCGCTTAAGAACATGATCTTGGGAGTGGATTTCTGGGTTGGAATTCTAGCTTCTCAACTCTGTGTGACCTTGAGCAGGTTGCTTATCCACCAAGCCTCAGCATCCTTACCTATACAAGAGATGTAATGAGAGTGCCCAGCTCAGAGCTCTGTTGGAGCATTTCCTAATGCAGGGAAAGATCTTAGCAGAGGGCCTGGAAGGTTCTTAATAACAGTGGGCATCCTGGCTAGTGGTCTTCACTAGCCTGTCCACTATTTGAATTATCAGCAGCTCTGTTCTCTGTAATCAGAGAACCAGATGTAAAACTAATATGACCATTTGACGGCTCCTCAAAAAAACGGATGGAAACCACCCATATGTCCATCAACTGATGAGTGGATAAAGAAAACATGGTAGATCCTCACAGCAGACTGCCCGTGAGCCGTAGCAAGTGCTGAAGTCCTGACGCCCGCTACAACGTGCACGCACCTGGAGGGCATCTCTGCTAAGTGAGAGAAGCCAGACACAAGAGGCTACACGTTGTGTGATTCTAGTAAATGAAATGTCCAGAATAGGCAGATCCATAGACACAGAAAGCAGGTCAGTGATTGCCAAGGAACGGGGGGGAGGGCAGGGTAGGTGTGACAGGTCAGCGGGCATGGCACTGCCTTTTGGGGTGATGAACACGCCTGGAAACTGGACAGACAGCCTCGCAACATTGTGAATGTGCCTAATGCCACGAATTGTATGCTTAAATGTGGTTCACGGTTAACTTTATGGGAATTTTGCCTCAGGAAAAAGAAAAACTAAAATGTGCACAGGAAGGATACGCCATGCCTTTCACCCGAACAACTTAGAGAACTTTCTCTCTTTCTGGGATGGAACAGGAAAGAAATGCGTGGAGAGGGACCGCTCTCTCACTGGGGGACCACGTGGTTGGACAACACTGTTCAACTTCGAGGAAGTGAGACTTGGGCAGGGAGGAGGCAGGGTCTAGGCTGGGACTGGAATATTCACGGCCACGTTCATCCAGATCTCATTGCTCTGATGGTCTGCATGCTGGAAACTGGTGCGGACATGTCCGTAAGAAGCTTCTTAGATCTTCATGAAATATTGGTTCCAAAGCAAGCCCAAGGACCAGCAAAACTCAGTGGATCCCGTTTCATGTCACATCCCTCCTTTGCTTTGTGCGGCCTCATCTTTGAAAGGCTGCGGGGGAGGATGCCTGGACTGCCAGTCCACCCTGCCTGCTCCCACAGCCCCTGCCTCATCTGTGCCAGGGCACTGGGAGGAGGTCAAGGGTACTGCGCTGAGGGCCACAGCGTCTTGTGGCTCAGGTGGCCAACAGGAAGAGGACTCTGGGAGCAGGAAGCCCTCATCCTGACCTGACCGGGGGCCACTATGGTACCCATTTTATTTATGAGGGTCTCCACATCAGTCTTCTTCGGAACAGCAGTTTCCACGGCTTGAAGAAAAGAATGAATCACTTAGCTAGGCCATCTCTGAGGTCCTTGCCTGGTGTAGGCAGATGGGCTTGGGTCTGGACTCTGATCCCTCTTCACCGTGAGACTTTGAGCAAGTGACTTGACCTCTTTGGGTCTGAGTTTCCCAAGCGGAGCCTGGCCCGCAGCAGGTGCGCACTGCTGGGAAGGGCTCGGCCCTGCCCCCTCTTCTCCACGTGCCGCTAGGTTAGTAAAAGGAACACCCATGAGCCTCCTTTGATGTGGCATCTGACCAGGAAAGGAGTAAGCTTCCAGACTGCTGAGAAGTAATGAAGGGAGTAAGAGGTCCCCCTACAGACACGGGGCGTGGGCATAGGAAATGCACGGCGCATTCCTCTGGCCATTTGGATGGCTCAGCTGCCAAGGGTCAAGGCAAGCAGCCCACAGAGGGAGCCCGCTTAAGGAAGACGCTCTCCACCAAAACAAAGAGAGAGACAGAGAGAGAGGAAAGAAAGGAAGAAAAAGGAAGAACTGAGAATGATCTATGTACTTTTCAAAACTTAAAACAGAAATCAAAGGAAAACTGAACTGTTTTAAGTTTTGACAGCTGCCGGGATCACTGGGTCTGGTTACTCTATTTATGTTTTCATTTTCTTTATAGATTCATTGAAAATCGCATCATGTAATAGGGAAGAAAAATGTTCAGTGTTTTCTCCCTCCCCCGATAAACCCTTGTTCCTCCCCGAGAACAGACGGAAATGCCAGCCCCAGTGACTTTTGTTTTGATGTATATTTCTTAATATCTCATTGATTGTAAGTTTTATTTCCATGTCAATAAAAATCTGGCATTGTAATAAATGAGGAGGAGTTTAACACAGAATGGCAGCTGACCTGTTAGCAGAGCAGACCGCAGAAGCAGAGGAAGGGGCTCTAAAAGGGGGCCTGTTAATAAGGGTGGCAATTGATTTCTGACAGGGTCCTACTGCTCCCCTCCCTTTTGCAGCCCGTGGGGTTGTTTTCCAACTGGCTCTGGGCTACCGTTTATAGGGAAGGTGACAGAGGCAACAACCACTTGCGGGGATGCAGAGGTGGGTAATGATGGAGTTGCAGAGCGAGGTGTGTCAGAACTGAGTTCAAGGATTTGGGCTGGTCAAGGAAAGACATGACCCCAAGACCACGAGCTGTGTCACCACATGGGCAGCGCTTGGACGGGGTGGACGGCAGGGAAGTCCCGCTCACTGTAAGACTGTCTTTTGGGCGGAGGGGCTGCCATCCAGAAGGGCGGGGGGCAGAGGAGTTCCGGGCGGGAGCAGAGTAGGTGTCCAGGTGATGTTGCTCAGGGCAGGGCCCCTGGGTCTGAGAACACAGACGGGCAGCAGCGGCTCTGGGCCTTGGGACTCCGAGGCTCCATCTTATCAACAGCCCATAGATACTGGTGTCATTTGGAGGGGTATGCAAAGCAGGCAGTCCTTACACGACTAAAAATCTGGTTGTTGGGGCTATTTTTTAATCAGTTAGACAGGTAAAAACCTGAATTTGGTGCCGGTGGGTTTTTGAGCTAGCGGGTGTCAGAGTGCTTGCAGAAACAAACAGCCCAGGGACCCAAACACAGGGCGCCTTTGGCCCCTGGATATAACAGGGCCCAGGCCATGCAGGAGGGCTCTGCTCCCAGCTCTAGCCTCACCCCTTCTGGGTCACTTTCTACTCCTAGCCATTGGCCTTCGTTCAGCTGCGTGAACCTGCCAGCCTCCCATGGAAAGTCTGTGTCCATCCGTATTCCCCCCAACCCCCACCCAGTGACATGATCTTACGCATGTTCCCTCCTGAACCTGTCTCATGACTGACCAATCATTTGGGCGGTGGTTTCTGCCACATCTCGCTCAGCTCATGTAAGTCGCATAAGCACAGGGGCAGATCTGCCCTGCCCAGTGCCTGATACACAGCAGGTCTTCAGCACACGCTTCTGGAATGCTCGTGTGACTGAGTGCCTGTGAGCTGTACAGACAGCTGGTGCTCTGGAAGCTAATGGAAGCAGAGCTCCTCCCAGGCCTGGCCTGTCTGCGGCAGGTCTTCTGGAACAGGCTATGGAATCGGTTCTCAGGTTCTCCAGGGAATTGAGCGCTGAGGGCAAACCCTAGAAGCAGCCAGCCCAGCGCCACTGAGGACCCTCTAGGAAGGCTACTGTGTTCGGGCTCAGGGAGAGCAGCAGAACTGGGCAGTTTCCCGCCTTGTGACTAGGTCCAGCGGGCAGGAACCAGCAGGTGTGGGAGGCTGGGGGCTGAGGGTGGCCCAGGAGGGCAGCTCTGGGGAGGCTCCCTCTCCTTTGCTGGCCTCAGTGTTCCCATCCGTAAAATGAAGGAACAGGGCTGGTTGATTCCCAGGGCCCCCCCCACCCCCCCGGCTCTGCCATTCTCTTTCTGGATCATGTCTAGATGCACACCGTCCAACCGCTTTGCTGCAGAGGGCAAAGCAGCCCAGCAGGAAAGCTCTAGAACCCGCCTCCTCTGGGCTCCCTGGTCAGCTCTCCCACTTGCTAGCCCCTCTCTCAACACCAGCCGATTTGGTGTGAGGAGAGAACATCCTCTCATTGTGAGCCTCACGAAAATACCCATGGCAGGAATGGCTGGCGATTATTATTCCAGAGACCTGAGGCTCCCTGGTCCACCTCTACCAGCAGCACCTGTGCCTGGTTGTGGCTCATGCCCACCTGCCCACAGGCTCTCAGCTGACCAGAGCAAAGCCAACCGGGCCACCCTGGGATGGAGCGCCTCCCACGGCCTCTCCAGCACAACGCCAGCCACTTTGAGGACCGTCCCTGGGTCTGTGGAAAGCCCTTTAGAGGCAGAGCTGCACCAAGGGCAGTGAGTGGAAGGGACGGGAAGAAGGTGGGAATGAAGACCTTGGATCAGCCCATGCACGCCCAGTCCGATAAGGCCCTCCGCATGCAGCCACGCTGCTGCGTCTCTATAGCTGAACACCGGAAATGCTACGGCTCCGTACTTGGGAGGAGGGAATGAACTATGGGGGAAAACGTCTGAGCTCCCCTGAAGTTCAGCGCAAAAGACAGCTGATCGATGTTAACTGAGGACGAGGGGCTGTCCTATAAATGACTTAATGGGTGGCTCCTTAGATGGAATAGGGCTGCATAACTCAGGTAAGGATTTCAAATACATGGCATAATTGCTACATGTAAAATCTGTTTGTACTTAGCTTTTAGTCTTGGAAATTACCAGGCTCTGTGCTGCTCCTACAATTAATCATTAAAGAATTAAGGGTGAGAATACTCATTATTGTAAAAGACCCAGTGATGGTCTTGATCCAACTTATAAAATAGACAGATTTGGTGCAACTGAATAATTTTCCTCTTCTCTGCACAAAATCAGGAATGCTAGTCATACTCAATGGCTGGAGTGAATACTTACAAACTGGTATAGACCAGCCTATAATTACCAAAATAGAAAAAGAACAAGCATTTTGTAATGAATGACAAGCTGCTGAGCGGAAATCTAATTTGATCTAATTAAGCAGCCTTTTGTGAGGATTTGTCTTTAGATGAAAAGAGGTAGCCAAGGAGATCTAAATGCAAATGAACTCCATCACTTTGGTTTGAAAGGCTGAGGCTGAAATGAGCATCTTTGCGCCCAATCCTCTCTCCTTCTTTAGATGATCGGCCCCCTTGTTGTCGCCTCAAGCCTGTGCCAGGCCCCACCTGCCTGGGAGGAGCCTTGCATTGTTTTGTCCCTCGCCTCTCACATCTTTTCAAATAGGACACCTCACATCGACACAGCTGACAGGGAGCCTTTGCTTATCAGGAGCAAATTTTATTTTGCCCAAAGTAATAAAAGCCAGTGGGGTTTTGCTTATGAGAGGAAAGCGCTGCTCTTCTCTGAGGTGAAGTCTGGAGGGTTGAACTCACACCCAGTGCCACCAGCACTGCCAGAACAATTGGGGGAATGCCAGCCTTGCATCCTGACCTGAGAGGTAGACCAGATATCCACCCAGGTTCCCCTGCATGCTGTCTGTGTGAAGGCTCGGGCAGAAGTGCCCACCTCCTTGCCTGGATCACAGCCTCAATCATCGGAGCAGGTGCATTCCTTTTGGCAGAGAATAAGAACATGCACCCTAACACCTACTGAAATGCTGCAGTGAGCCCCTCAGCTTCATGCTACTATTCAGGGATAAGTAGAGGCCAAATGCTAGGCTGCCATTTGGGGGTTCCCAAGATCCTCTTTAGCTTCCATAATTCATTAGAAGGACCTAAAGAACTCAGAAAAGCCTCTCTGCTCATTGTTATGGATTATTATAATGAAAAGGATACAGACTAAAATTGGCAAAGGGAAGAGGCGGTTGGCGCAGGGTCCAGGAGAGAGTGGGTGCAGAACTTCCAGCTGTCCTGTCCCAGTGCAGCTGGGTGGACAGCGCTTACCTGTCCCAGCAATGGTGCGACGATACATATAGAACACCACCAACAGGGAAGTTTGCCCAAGCCTTGGTGTCCAGGGTCTTACTGGGAGATGGTCACATAGACCTGGCTGGCCAGTCATGTGATCGACTTTAGTGTCCAGCCCCTCCAGAGGTTGAACTGATACTGGGTGGTGTGAGGGCCCCCCACTATAAGTCACATTGTTAGCATGGACCAAGCAGCCCAAGGCCCCAGGTAGATAAGGTACTCTATTCAGGCAGGACATACCAAGGGCTCAGAGGTCAGAGGTTTGCCTCCCAGGAGGCAGGCCAAGGCCGGTCCTTTCTCTGCAACGTGCAGGGTGTGGGCGACCCAGGCCTGCTGCCTTAGCCCCGTGCTGCACTCTGGTGGTGGTCTTGCCATCCACACCTGCTGGAAGGGGCAGAGCTGTCAGACCTGGTTGGCTTGGTCAGATGACAAGGGAAAAAACAAAATGCATTTCTTATGCCAACTCTATAATCTCCCATCCTAGCTCTCGTCTTTATTTTTAAAGAAATTGCAAACATCTGGGCCTTTTTGTCTCCTAAGCAGAAACAAGTTAAATGAATGAAGTGGTGGGTGGCTGCAGCAGATGGCCACCAACATAGCCATCTCAGCAGCCCCTCCTTTATGACCCCTGGTTTGCAAGGGCCCCCACCAGACTGCCCATCTGAGTCAGCAGCCCCTCATTTTCCCACATGACTTCAGGCGTTTTCGCCTCATCCCCAGATAACTGCCTTGGCATCCAGGATACCCAAGAGGGCAGGCACACATGGGGCAAAAGGGGGCACAGAGCATCCTGCAAAGAGAAACAGAAATGGGGAAGCAGGAGCTCCTTCGGGTCTTGCACGCCACTACAGGCTGAATGTTTGTGCACCCTGCAAATGCATATATTGAAACCTAATGAAACCCCGGTGTGATGGCCTTCGGAGGTGGGGCCTCTGGGAGGTGATTAGGTCATGAGAATGAAGCCCTCACAAACTGGACTGGTCCCTTATAAGAAGAGGCTGGGGAGCTAGCTCACTCGTTTCCCACCATGTGAGGACACAAGGAAAAGCCAGTCCTCTGTGAACCAGGAAGACAGCTTCACCAGAGACCCAGCCATGCCGGCACCCGGATGTTGAACTTCCTGCCACTGAAATTAAGAGAAATAACGCTTGTCCCAGCCCCCCGAGATGACCCAGACAAGTACAGCCGCTGCGCGCTGAGCGATCACTGGCCCAGTGCCTTGTTCAGAGCGAAGCACTGACTCCCACCGATCCCTTGGCCCCTTTGGCCTGACCTCTCATTTAAAGCTGTGCCCAAGCCTCTCCTCGCCCCTCCTTTGCCTCTTGTTTCCCCCAACCGGTGCTCCATTCATGGGCTTTGGTCTCCTTCTCTCTCTTCTAACCGGTGAGCTTTGTGGGGCAGAGGCTGGTTTTCTTTGTGGTTGTTATTCATTGCTCTGTCCCCAGAGCCTAGACGAGGTTGTGGCACATAGTAGGTGCTCAATGAATCTCTGTTGCAGAATGAATGAACGGCTGTAACCTTAGAAGTAAGTCTACTGTTGTCCCAGCTTTACAGATTAGTGCCCGGAGGTTTCATGCATGCCCAGGGGCACCCAGCTAATTGCCAGAGGCCAGGCTGGGGGGCCAGGTGTGCCTGAGTCCGGCCGCCTCTGGCTGGTGCCTCTACTATCCGCTACAGCCTTCTCACGCTCCTGCCCAGAAGGAAAACAATCAGACTGACACGAGGCACCAAGGTAAATGCAAGAGGCTGCTCCGGGCCCCAGCGGCCCCAGGGCCTGAGTAGCTCAGTGTCACAGCACAGATGGTTAGGAAGTCCTCGCAATGGCCCTAGACCATCTCCTCTGTATTTTCTTCCTGTGGCTGCTGCAACAAATTGCCACAAACTTGGTGACTTAAAACAACATACATTTGCTTTTGCTCATCTGGAAGCCAGAAGCCCAAACCCGAAGTGCCAGCAGTGTTGGCACCCCTGGAGGCTGCCACAGACAGCACGTTCCAGGCTCTCTCCTGGCTTCTGGAGGCCGTTGGCAGTCCTTGGCATTCTTTGGCTCGTGGGTGCATCACTCCAGCCTCTGCATCCATTTCACATGGCCTCTTCCCTGTATGTGTCTGTGTCTCGAATCTCCCTCTCCTTTCTCTTCTAAGAACTCTAGCCACTGGATTTGGGGCTGACCCTCTGCTCGGTGAGGTGCCGTCCTGAGATCCTTGACCTGATGACAGCGGCAAAGACCCTATTTCCAAATAAGGTCCCATTCACAGGGCCTGGAGTTAAGACTCGGACATTTCTTCTTGGGGGCCATATTCAATCCCCACACCTCCAACAACATGACACATCCAGCCATCCACGCTGACAAGCCCAGGGGCCAGGTTGCCTAGCAGCACACAGCTTTGATCAAACACGTCAGGGGAACCACCTGCATGCCGTGCACTGTATCCAGATGAGCCAGACCCCATCTCCTGGCACTGAAATCGTGTGTGCCCCCTATTACAACTCATGTGGAGATGGTGGATCAGAGCCTGAAGAAATAAGGAAGCATAGTTCTGGGGCCCGGAAGCCGAAAGAAGCTCCCCACCTGCCCTCCCAGGAAGGTGTGGGATCATGTAGGAGAAGGTTTCCCAGAGCATGTGGATGGGACATAGAAAGTGAGGGATATTCCTGGAAGTGTGTGGCCCCTGGGACCAAGCAGAGGCTGACCCATGCCGAGCCCCCGGGTGCATAGGAGATGGCCCAAGCACCACCGTGGGAGTACGACTGGGAATATGGCTGTGGGGATACCTGCCTGCCAGGCTCAGGGCACACCTCCCGGAAAAGGCAGCATTTCAGAAGCACTCATCATGCCAAATGGAGAGCTACGGGGCAGTGTTTCACAGCACGTGCCAAGACAGCAGAAGAGCATGAACAGGAAACACGGCAGCAGAAAATGGTTTGGCTGCCCAGAGGAAAGATGAGTAGTGGGCCAGACTGTGCCAGGCTGTCTTCTTTAACAGGTAATAGGGAGTCATGGATGGTTGCAAGTGAGGACAGCAGAGACTGGAAGAGAGAGCAGAATGGGGATGGGGGCGGTCCCCAGGAGTCTGGCTCTGCAGTCCAGGTGGAAGGTGACAATAGTCTGAGCTGAGAGGGCAGCTGTGAGGACTGAGCTGCGAGCTGCTCAGGCTCCAGTGTTCCCAAAGGTGATTTGATGTAGAGAAAGCTGCCGGCCCGATTTCAGTTGGCTTCTTTATTCTTCCCGTCCCTAATCTATCCCCTTCCCCTGCCCAACTGCCCTGGATTTCTCCTTTGGCTGGGGCATTCGGGACTGGAAAATCAAAGAGGATTGTCTGCTCAATTTCAAAGTGGGCCTACCCCCATCCCAGCGTCCCCTCGGCAGGAAAACTAGAACTAGCCTGGGTCCTGTGATGTTCCCCACTGCAGACCAGCCTTAGAATGGAGGCCCAGTGACCATAAAAAACAAACCTTAAATATATGCTCTGGCCCAGATTTCTCTATTCCCCATGATGCACAATGTCCAGGCTGGGCTCCCCCAGGTATACCTGGGAAATCTGTCCTTCTCAGAATATCAGAAGGCTCTCATTTTAAGGGGTAGGAACAAACTGCAAAGGAGAGCCCCGGCATTTGTTTGAAAGCTTCAAATATGATTCCTCCTGCTTCAAAGACCTCAGGCTTGGTGCATGCCACCAGCAGGTAGCAAAACTCTTCTGACACTGAGTCATCCCTGTTCCAACAATAAAATAGTTAAAAGTTTTTGTCTACAATGATGTGCTTCCTTCACGTAAAACAATCTCAGAAGGACAGAGCATCTTTACTATTTACCCCCCAGAATCCCCCTAAGAAATCAAATATAATCCTCTTTAAGAAGCTTTAAATAATTTTGAGCTTTCTTATTGACTTATTAAAATGCAGCTTAAAACACGCCTCCAATGCAATCCTTTACAAGGGTCAGGGATATAAAATTTGAAGAAATATGATTAGTAGATCAGTTGGAAAGACATAGGCAGGCAGATCCAATTTTGACTATTTCAGAGACACTGTCCTGGGCATTGCTGATGCCTCCAACCAACGTGCCATGGGATTGGGGCGCCATTTCGCCTGTCTTTGTCCTTTATCCTGGCATGGCCATGCATCACAAGCTTGGTCATCCCCTCATGCCTCTCAGAGCAGGAAAACCTGCTGCCACAATCCTGCTCACGTCTCTCCTGCAGCCCATTCCCAGCAGCTTCCTCTGTGCACTTCCCCCAGGTCCCAATGACTGAACTCTCTCAGGCATCTTTCATTAAGAGCTTCAAATGGCTTAGAACATTCCAAGGGTGGCCTTTGATCCCTGGCATCCCTGAGGGATGGGAGCCTGCTGTACTTTTCCTGTTTTACTGGGGTCATCACCTTTCCTGGGATGAATGGAGCTGCAGTCCTAGCTCTGTGATTTTCATGTTTGGGTAAATGAGTAGATGAATGAATGGTTGAAGGGATGAATGAACGCCCAAGGCCTGCCTAAGTGTGTGACTGTCCAAAAGAAAGCCACACGGAACAGGGACTAGGAAAACCAGACTCTTCTAGCAGAAGGTGTCCACTGGACAGCATGTATTCCCTATTTAAATAAAAAGATACACATCTTAACAATGCACAGTGAACTTCATTTTTAACCAAACAAGATTTTCATAAATGCAAAATATGCAAATCCTTGCACAAGACCAATCCCAATTCTGCAAGAGTTTTGGCACGTGCAGGGCATCCTGACGACAAACCTGTCTACGGGTCTGTCAGAAGAGGAGCTGAGGGAATCATGGGAAGTCCAGAGCTCTGAGAGGGTCGGCACCAGTGCCTATGCAACCAGGAGCTGCGCCGCAGTACCAGGGACACTCCGGGAGGACCGTTCCCATACATCTGGTTTGGCCCGACTGGAACAGCTCTGCCGGGGTGGAAGTAACCCCGAAGCGCAGGCGTACAGTTTGGAGGTTCAGCGTGCATGGGTGCCTGCCTGGGCCAAAACACTCACTAGCTGAGCAGCCTTGCACAAGTTACGTCACCCCTCCTGGCCTCAGTCTCCCCAGCTGTAGAATGGGGATGCCCAATAGTAACTGCATCCCAGGTTTGTTTTGAGAATCAGAGATGAGAACGCCCATCAAGGGTTAGACTCAACTGCCCAAAAGAGCCAGTTTGGCGTTCAACCGGGAAATCGCCGGCAATTTCATAGGGTTCAGCGCGATACTTTGCCCAGTGCCTGCCCCACCAGGCCCTCGGTGAGAGGGGCCCTGGTGCCGTGCCCGAGCTCACAGTTGCCTGCGTCACGAACACACCTATCGAGCTGTGTCTCGGTACACCGCGGGGCCTGTCCTGGCCCTGCCACCCTGCAGCTTGCTCTTCTCCTTCTACAGTAAGGAGCCTTGCAAATAGCCTCCTGAATTATCAGCCATCTCTTCACGGAAACCTCCTGAGTGCCATGCCCTGGCATGTGTTTGACAGGCAGCACCTGCTGTCAGGTGTGTGCTGGGTGTTGTACGCAGTGAGGGGGATACTGAAATTAGACACACAATTCGTGGCTCCCCCAAATTTGTCATTTCCTGAGGTACAGAAAGGAAACAGGTGGCCATGGGGTCGAGTAATAGGAACATGATGGGAGTCTGCTTGGCTGCTAGACTCCGTCACCCGATTTAACAAATAAGAGTGCAGGACATCCAGTTAAATTAAAAGTTCAGAGAAACTCAGTGAAATAAGCCAGGTGGAGGAAGACAAGTACCAAATGATTTCCCTCATTTGTGGAGTATAACAACAAAGCAAAACTGGAGGAACAAAACAGCAGCAGACTCACAGACTCCAAGAAGGGACCAGCAATTATCAAAGGGAAGGGGTTGGGGAGGACGGGTGGGGAGCGAGGGAGATGGGGACTGAGGGGTATTACGATCAGCACACATGATGTACGGAGGGTCACGGGAAAGACAGTGTAGCACAGAGATGACAAGTAGGGACTCTAGAATCTTACTACACTGATGGACAGTGACTGCAGTGGGGTGTGGGGGGGACTTGACAATATGGGTGAATGTAGTAACCACAATGTTGCTCATGTGAAACCTAAAGATTGTATATCAAGGATACCTTAATAAAAAAAGGAATTAAAAAAAAAGTTCAGAGAAACAAAGAAGAATTTTTTAGTATAAATGTGTCCCAGATATATAGCATGGGGCACACTTACTATTCACTGCTTATCTGGAATTTAACTAGACAGCCTATATTTTATCTGGTGGCCTTCACCAGGTAGGAATAACACAAAGGAAATCCCAGTCCATCCTCAGGAGGGGCCAAATCCTCATCAGAGATCGTTCAGAACCTAGCAATGACCCCCTGGCACATCACCTGGCAGGAGGGCGAGGGTCTCTCTGGGGTCCCTTTAATGAGGGCTCTGATCCTATTCATGAGGCTCCGCCCTCATGACCAAACCGCCTCCCAAAGGCCCCACCTCCTGCCACCACCACCTGGGGTGTTAGGGTTTCAACATATGAATTTAGATCCGTCCATTGCAACATGTATTTCAGGTAAAAATTATACTTTCCTTAAAACAGGATGCCCTGCGGCTGGTCAGGTCTCCCTGATAATGTTTACAGCACAACATTAACATATCCCAAAGTAGAAGAAACCTGGGGTTTCAAGAAGCAGCTGTAAACGTCTGTGCAGGAACTGAGGGTGTGACTGTGGACTGGGTGTGGTGGCGGGTCCATACAGGGTTAGAGAGAGGAGGGTAGACCTCCTCTGGGGGCCAAGAGGGCTGCGGACAGGAGGGCCACTCCAGCATGACACTGACAGTTTCCGTCCTGGGCCTCTGCCGCCTGCCACTGAGTTCTGGGCAGCTGGGTCCGTGGCCACCTCCTCCAGATCATTCTGTGGGGCCTTCCCAACTTCCCCACCTCATTCAGCATCGTGTCCTGATGGGTTTGGGGCCATGGCTTTCCCGGCTAATTTTACTGCTCTCATTGCTGCTTGAGAACTCTGAGTCTTGTGCGCTGGGCTGACCCGTCCCTCAGCACTGGAACCCAGCCTCCAGGGCCCAGGGACTTTGAGGGGCCTGCAAAAATGTTTTAATTTCTCTCCCTGGCAGAAGAAAACAGAATAAATACATACATCTGTAAAATGTAGTTTTCAATACTAAAATAAAATAAATTGTAAAAAACAAAAAACAAAAAACAAAGATGGCCATAAAAAAAAAAAAGAAAAAGAAAAAAAAATGTAGTTTTCAACTTTTTTATGGGCTCACGAAGGCAAGAGTCCAGAGCCCGTGACCGTTACCCTACAAGTGGCCCTGCTCGTTTGCCCAAAGCATCTGCCTCACTGGGCAAGTGGCCTGAACTTCTCAAGAAGCAATAAGCATTGGGATTCTGGGGCCCTGCAGTGCTGAAATTTCAGACCCATGACCCAGCAGAAAGAACAGACTGGTCGGCACCCCCTCCCACCTCCAGGGCCACCTGCCAGGAGCCGAGGGAGGTTCAGCACGCAAGCTCTGTAATCATTTTGACCTGGGTTCTGATCCTGCCTGGAGCAGGGGGCATCCTCACTGAGCCTCAGCGCCCTCATCTGAGAAATGGGGATAACAAGAGAACTCATCCCCCAGGTGGCGCAGCAAGTGGGTGAGACACTTGCTACAAAGCACTCAGCCCCAGGCATGGCGCTTTGCACGTGCTCCGCGAAGGGCGGAGGCTCCTCCCAGCATTCCCGCACCCTGAGACGCCTCTGAAATACTGTACGGAAAACGGAAGGTCCCACGGCCAGGGTTCTCAGGGGGCCCTGGTCGGCTTGCCCACTCCACGCGTGCGGGCAATCCTCTATAACTGACTCTATATAAAGAGCTCCGCCCAGTGCTCGGGCTGCACGACCGCAGGAGAGCAGAGGCTGGAGTGGTGGTGGCTCCGAGGACAGAGACTGAGACGGCTATGGGGCCGGAGAGGGAGGCAGAGACGGGCTTGCTGCAGGCAGACTTGCCCTGAGGCGGACGGGATTCTAGCTCTTGACCTGCCACCGTGGGAAGAAAGTTGGGTATAAACCCTTTCCCCCCAAGAACGTTCCGCTGTCATTTTTTGGTCTCACCGAATCAAGAGTGAACTTGCCCGGGGCTGAAACCCACTGGTGAGACAAATGCCCACTTGAAAAAAAAATGGCAGAGCAACTGGTGGGATCTGATCAAGGCTTGTGGATGGAACCACTGTCAGTTCTCTGGTTTTGATTATTTCTTTAGTTATGGAAGTGTCACCACTGGGGGAAGCAGGGGGAGGGAAGTAGGAACCTCTCTGTACTGTTCTGCAACTTCTTATGAGTTTGTAATTATTTCAAGATTAAAAGCTAAAAAGAAAGATGGAGCCAATGCAAGAGCCCTTCATGAAAGAGAATGTCACACCCATAAGGGCGGATGGACGTTGGGAATGACGCTCATTTCCGGGGAGACACGGATCAGCCTCTGTGTCCCCCATCGTCCTCCCTCTGCCCCTGTTCAGCTGCCGCGTTATTTCCCTTCATTATGCCAGTGCCTCAGAAGTAAACCTCTCTAATTTTCTACACCACAGCTATTTATTTAAATGCTAACTCGCATTATGAAGTGATAATCCACAGGCGCAGGAGATAATTTATGAAGCATTTAAATTAAGAGCAGCAGCTAATTGGGAGCATGTGTCTTATAAGCCTTGCTAACACCAGAAAACTACAAATTAGGAGAAAACGAAGGTATTTTTGTCTTGCTTTTCGCTTTTTTTGGAAGGCACTTGGAGGACCAGTCTCTGGGACCACACACGCTGGCAGCTCAGGCCGCTCGGGGGTGGTTCTCTGCCCCGGCACCCACTCGGGCTGCTCGGGCCTCCTCTCCAGGCAGCAGTGGACGCCCCACACCAGCCCTTGTTCTAATCAGGGAACGTCTTTTTTTCTCAGAAAGCTTCTCGGCTCCATTACAAAGATGTGAGTGGCAGAGATGGTGTTTTTTAGGTACTTCTGCCTGGTGGGAGAAAGAGAGGAAATTGCAGGAAGGGGAGATCAAAATAAAATCTGGTGCATTTGACAGTTATCTTGGTTCTTCCGTTTTGAGATGAGCTGCCTGGGGTGGTGCACACAGGCTGAGATGAACTTGAACACCGAGTGGTCAGGGTCTCCCAAGGGGACGGACACCAGAGCTGACACCTGAGGGAAAGTAGGGAACAGCTGGGCAAGGCGCGTGAAGCCCAAGTCCCACGTCCCGGGGCGGCACGTCCAGGAGCGGGCAGGGCTGTGGTCCATTTTAAGGACTCAGGTTTTTAAGCAGGAAGGGAAGGGTGGTCTTATATATCTGCACTGGCTGTGTGACCCACGTGCCAGAGCACATCACTCACAAAGCTTTTCGAAGGATGCGCCCCTTCCCGACACCCGCTAGGATGGCTGCTGCACAAACAAGAAAAACAGAAAATAACAGGTGTTGGTGAGAGGTTCTTCTTGAAGGGAAAATAGCTCATCAGGGCCTCTCTTGGCCAGGTGTCCCCATGCCAACCCAGACAGTCTTTTTCCCCAGGGACCTGATTGCTCATGTAGTCGGGAGGGCAATTTAACATTCATCATCTGGCATCTGGCCTCACAGAAAGAACCGGTCCTCGGCCCACAAGTTCTAGAAGATACGATCCTCCCAGGACTTGGTTTACAGGTTTCTCTGGCTTCACATAGCAGAGACACGCCATACAATCTGCCGGTACCTTGAATTCATGTAAATTAAGTGTTTGTCTAAAGGAATCCTGGGGCAGGTGCTGTTATGACAGTAAAGCAGACATTCTCAACCCCAGCTGCCCTTTCAAATTATCCAGAAGCTTTTAAAAAAAATGCTAATATCTGCCCCTCTCGCCCCTCCCCCAGATAGTCTGTGGCCAAGACTCCTTTGTAACCTAAGCTATTACGCCCTCACTTTGCAAGCTCGAATGGGATGGATGGCCGCTAGCCACAGATGGAGGCAGGTGGGAGGTTTCTGGAGAGAGTCCTTCCTCCTGGCAGACTCATTCCAGGATGTGTGCTGAACTGTCTTTTGTTTTCTTTTTTTTTTACAATTTATTTTATTTTAGTATCATTAACCTACAATTACATGAGCAATATTGTGATGATTAAACTACCCCCTTCATCAGGTCCCCCCCACCAACCCTATTACAGTCACTGTCCATCAGTGTAGTGAGATGAGAATCACTACTTGTCTTCTCTGAGCTGTACAGTCCCCCCCGTGCCCCCCCACCGTATGTCTGCCAATCGTAATGCCCCTTTACCCTCTTATCCCTCCCTTCCCACCCATCTCCCCAGTCCCTTTCCCTTTGGTAACTGTTAGTCCATTCGTGGGTTCTGTGAGTCTGCTGCTGTTTCGTTCCTTCATTTTTTTTTTTTTCTTTGTTGTTATACTCCACATATGAGTGAGATCATTTGGTACTTGTCTTTTTCGGCCTGGCTTATTTTGTCTTTTGTTTTCTTGTCTCTGTTGGGTTGTCATGTCTCCTCCTGCCCTTGTGCAGTTCACCCTGTTTGTTTCTAAAAGCTAGCAGCTCCCATAAAGAGCTGGGAACCGTGTGCTCTGCTCTAGGGCCCAGGGGTAGGGTTTGACAGAACTGAGGGGCTTCTTAGGAAATATGATGACTATCTATTTTCGGTAATGTGTGCTTGCTGTAGAAGCCAAACAGTCAGATGTGTATACAGACAAAGTAAATCATCCCTTTCCCGGCCCACCCACTGAGGGCTCCAGTGTTAACAGCTGCGTGTGTCCTGCTCTGCCTTTCTCACTTAGCCGTGTGCCCACATATAGATCTAGAGAGATAAAGGGATTTCCCCCTGCATAAGTGCTCTCTGCAACTTGTGCTCTCCCTTAAGACCTCTGTTGAGGACTAACTTGTGTTTTTTGTGGCTGTATAATACTCCACAGGATGGCTGCATGGTGTTACCTTGTTTCCATTTTTTCATTTTTGCTCTTTGCTGTTGCAAAGAAGGCTGCAGCAAACATCCTTGTGTATATATCCTTGCCTCACAGATTTCTGTAGAAGAGATTCCCCCAAACTGAAGAATTAGGCAAAAAAATATGTGAATTTGACTTTTAATAGAGCCCCCGAGACAAGTTCCCACAAAAGCATGGCTCCCACCCTAAGTCAGGGGAGGCGACCAGCATTTTCACGTCACATGCATAGTCACTGCTTGCTCTTTTGAGCCATGCTGTTCAATACAGCAGCTACTAACCCATATGTGGCCACCAAGCACTTGAAATGTGGCTGGCCCCACCAAGATGGGCTGTAAGTGTAAAATGCACACGGGATTCCAAAGACATAGTATGAGAAAAGGAATTCAAAAGAGCTCATTAATAACTTCTGTATCGATTACATGCCGAAGCAATACTATCTTGAATATGTTGTGTTAAATAATATTTATTAAAATTAATTTCACCTGTTTATTTTTTAATGTGACTACCAGAAAATGTTAAGCCCCGTACAGGGCTTGTGTAGATTTTCTAGGGGCCAGCGGTGCTCCAGACCCTCGTGTGCTCCACAGCCACGTGTCGTGTGGAAAAATGGGCTTCACAGATAGGCGCTTCTGAGCCGAAACCCCAACTCTGCCTTTCCCTGTCTCCTTTTTAACCTGGGTAAGTAATTGAACCTCTCCAAGCCTCGGTTTCTTCATCTGTGAAATGGGGACAGCGGGAGGGTTCGTGGGAAAATGTCTGTGGAGGCTGAGCCTGGGCCTGGCTCGGGGCGCACACTCAGGGGTGGCGGCCAGTATGTCAGCAAATCAGCGCGGTTCCTTTAAATATGAAATTATAAAATGCTCGTGATTGTTTTAGGTGCCATTTCCTGAGAAACACCTGAACGAGTTTATTGTTATTAAATAAAAAATTAGTCTATATAGAGACATTCATTGAAACAGGCTGTTATTTGTAATTAGGTCAAGCCACCTATTTCTATGATTCCCACCCAACTCCTTTGCCTGCTGCCCGCGGCCAAGATTAGGAACTCTGTTAGGGCTCCTAGCTCAGGTTCTGTGGGAGTGGAATTTACTCCTGTCTGTGCATCCACGGCTCAGTTCACGGCCCTTCCCAGGCACGCGAGTTTTTGCCTCCTTCCTGTTGGCAGCTCCATTCACAGATGACAGGGACACCAGAAACCCACCCGTCCTCGGGCCTGATTTCATTCTCTTCCAGGAAACACATCTACCTCCCTGCCCAGGCCTGTGCGGTGGCCTCTGTTTGCTCCTGTGGGATGCAGCTACTTCTGGAAGCCCTGCGCTGGGAGTGCTAGAGGAAAGAAGGTGTCAGGAAGACCAGTCTCCAGCTATGGTGACCCCTCCCTGCCCTCGTGTCATTAGGCTGGTGCCCCGTCTCCTCCTGTGTCACGAGGGATCTTTTACTGGGGCCGGGCCTGCTCCTCTAGTGTGTGGTGCACGCCTGGGAGACCCTACCTTCTTCAGGTTCTCCAGGTGAGTGGCCCCAGGGACACGGAGCTTCCAACCTCATCTATTCCAGCTCCTGCCAGGGAGTCAGCTCCATGAAACAGGCCTGGGTCTTTCTCCCAGCACCAGAAACAGTGCCTGGCACCCAGGGGAATTCATGTATGTGTTCATAATGGTGAGCACCTATTATGTGTCCATCAGTCTAGCAGAGGGCTGGACGGGAGGCTCGGAGGGTGTGAAGGAGAATACAGAAGAGACACATGAGCAACAACAGATGCACGGAAACGGTAGCTGACAGGGTGGGATGGGAGGCCGTGAGCTCGGATGACGTTTGTGGGAGAGCAAGTTGGCCAACCTTCATGGAGGGCGATTTTCACCTGTGACATTTTTAAATGTGAGTATCCTTTGGCCCAGCAACTCCCGGACTAAGATTCAACCTGTAGACGTACTTGCACATACATGCAAAGACGACTTCGGGGTTGGAAACTTGATTGTTTTGGTGGCGGGGCTGGAGGTGGGCGGGCGGGTAGCTGCACGTCGTGGTCCTTTGGTGGAATGAGACGCACCTCCAAGAAAGCAGGAAGTGGTATGCCTACTGCTGTGAAGGGTTGGCCCGATCCTGACAGGTGGTTAAATAAGCAAAGAAAACCCATCTGTGGAAAAACAAAACAAGCAAGCAGAGAGGACAGGGGCACTTGCACCCACTTGCATTTCTTCTGGAGTAACTCACAAGAAACGCCGCGCAGAGATCCCCTCCAAGAAGCGGGGCTCTGGGCTCCTTGCCTTCGCAGGGGAGCCCACTCCCTGTCTGCTGCTCTAGTGCTGAGGCGTGTGAGGCGTGTCGGGTACAGGAAGCCACGCCCTCCAGCAGTCAGCTCCCACCGGGAACCGCGCGACCACCGTGTGACAGTCACTCATTACCACCTCTCTGGGCCTCTTTCTTCTTTCCCACAAAATGAAGGAGTGGAGATGTTCCGTAAAGAGATATGATGTGCCTATCGTGTGCAAGGGACCAGAGAGTCCTCGCTGGGTTCTCTGACTTTCCTCCTTAACATTTGCAGAGGAAACTGGAAAGGACCCTTGGGGCTTTTAAAAAATGCTTACTGCTTTCTCAAGGACGAGGCTCCAGAGCAGAGATGGGGAGAGATTGCAGGCGCTCGGCAGCTGGGGAGAGGCGCACCACAAAGGGCCCGTGCGGGAAGCCTGCCTCTTTAACAAAGCACCGCCTGCCCGCGCCAGTAACTGCCTGTTATGACCGTCCGTGTCATCGTTCATCGGCTGGTCCCGTAAGGGCCCGGGGGAGCTGTTCTGCCTTTGCTAAACCAATATCACCCCATGACAACCCCCTGCAGTCTTCCCTTTGCGGTCCCGGCAGAATAAATCCTCTGTTGCTCTTTGCTGAATGATCATGAAGACATGATTAAGCTCTGGATTTATAGCTTCCTTGGGCTTGAGAAATCAAGCCGCTCCCGCTGCTAGGGACTGCCCCCGTGGCTGCTGGGGACAAGGGGGCCGGGAAATGGAAGTGGTCCCAGAGCCAGAGGCAAGGTTGCCAGGGCGAAGGTAATGAATGTGACAGCCAAGCTGTAGCAGGTACCATGGTGGGGGCGGGGGGGGCATGGGGTCCCCAACTCGGCCTGCCATTGGGAGAGAGGCAGGGGAAAGCCCCCTGCACCAGGGCGCATCCTCGGCCACCACCTCCTCCAATGGGGGTTTTGTCTAAGTGGAAGCAGTTGGCCCTTTGCCCACGTTCCTGCCCACGTGCGCTATCTGCACACATCCTCCCTGGAGACGGTCACTTTTTAAGCATCATCTGAATGTGTGTGGCCTGTTTCTCCTGAGACATTCCTGTGGTCAGAGTGAAACTTTCTACAGTGATCAGAGAACGTGGTTGTGTTATTACTGCTACTGTTTTTAAGACCCGGCCTTCGTTCAGCACCTACTATGCGCCAAGGGCAGTGCTGAGGTGTTTATGTCAAAGAATGTTCCTACCTTTTTACAATTATTTTTTTACCTTAGTGAAAATCACGTAATATAAAACTGACCATTTTAAAGCATATCGTTTAGTGGCATTTAGTACATTCACAATGTTGTGCAAACACCACCTCTATCTAGTGCCAAAACTTTTCACAATCACAAAGCAAATCAGTATCATTAACCATTTACTCCGTAACCACTAATCCACTTTCAGTCTCAATGAATTTATCTGTTTCAGGTATTTCCTAGCAATGCAATCATACAACGCGTGGCCTTCTGTGTCTGGCTTCTTAGCATCATGTTTTTGAGGTTTAGCCACATTGTAGCAGGTATCAGTACCTCCTTTTTATGGCTGTATAATATTCCATTGTTTGGCTAAGCCACCTTTTGTGTACCCATTCATCCGCTGATGGATGTTCATACATTTTTTGAGGGAGGTGCGATAGTCATTTCCATTCTACAGAGGAGGAATGGGGGCTTTAGAAGGTCCAGTCATTTACCCATAAAGTAGGAGGGCCCAGACATAGCCAGGCAGTCAGACCACCAACCTGTCCAGGAACTAGGGGAGGGGCTGGGGCAGCCGTGACAGCAGGTAGAGCAATGGCAGGAGATGGGACTTGGTGACTTCTCTATAGCATCCCATCTGGCACATCCAGAAAAGCCCTTCAGTTAACTTTAAAGGGGTTGGTCAGTAAGCCCCATGGCTGATGAAGCCCTGTAGCATACGGTGGGCCACACCAAACATTTTAAGACCTGGGTAATCAGGAGCAGTTTCTTAAAGATCTTCAACAAGCACACACACCATCCGTCCGTCCGTCCATCCATCCATCCAGGCTAGATTAGATGCAAGGCAATAAATGAGACAATTCCAGGGTTGTAACTGAACTGCTCCTGAGAACACAAGTCAGTTTTCCAGATTATCTCATTTTTACCCTATGGGAAGTTTTCTTCCATGATCTGGTCTGGCTATCAAATCGGTGAGTGTCTTCACCCCTGGTTGTACTTGGGGGAGAGAACATAACCCCAAAAGTTTTCGCTCCTTTCGTGCTCTCCCCCAGCACTTTCATCTCGTTGGACTGGCCTCCGCGTCTCAGTGCCAGCCTGCTTGAGAGAGCAGCGGCTTGGTATAGCAGGAGACAGAACCTAAAGCTTTCCTCTCTGAACTTCCCAGAGGGTCTGTCTACATCGGGGTGCCTAAGATGACCGCCACCAGCCACGAGGGCTATCTAGATTTTTTAAATAATTAAAAATTTAGTCTTCAGACACAGCAGCCAGATTTCAAGTGCTGGGTATCCCCACGTGGTATCCCACTGGTCAGAGCAGAGACAGGGGGCTTCCGTCACCACACAAAGTTCTATTGGATGGCACTGGTCTACACATGCCAGTGGAGTCCCTGTCTCCATTTCACTCTGTCCTGTGTAGGCCTGACCTATGAAAGGAAATACACATTTTCTTCTGCTGAGTAAAGATCACTGGTAGGGTTAATACTTGGCCTCCATAGGTAAGATGAAGTGGATAGATCGAGGCAGGGCCAGGAAGATTCAGCCAAGATGCCTGATGGGGAGGAAGGCGGGTGGGAAGGGTGGGCGAGGTGAGGCCAGCTGAGCCTCCCCAGCCCCCGCGCAGTACGCGACAGTGCAGGAGCCCTGTGGGTGGGGAAGAAATCAAAGTCCCTGAGATGTCCGTATAAGCAGCACTTCTGTGTGGCTCGGGCTGCCGAGGGTCATGGGCTGGCGCAGATGCACCTTGCTCCAGGATGGCCGGATCTGTGTTTATGTTCTGATTTAAGGCCTGGCAGGATTTTCATTGCTGCACCTGGGATCTCACCTGCACAGCCGCTCTGAGTCAGAAGGCAGCCCTTGCCTCTGAGCCCAGTGCTTCTGGGCTGCTGTGAGCGAAGGAGAAAATGGGACCATAAAACATGACAAGGGAGGCCCGCAGCTGCAGAGAGAAGGGATCCGGGCTGTTAGACTCCTAAGTGCCAGAGAGAGCTGGACCCGAGGACCTGCAATGCCAGATTCATTAAAAAGGATGCGCAGACTGGTTTAAGGGAGGGAAGGAGAGCCGGTGTAGGAGCCGGCTGTATGGGAGGTGGAATCCACAGAGAAACAAGCACACTTCTCTGTGCCGTCTCCTGCGTTTACCTTCTCCTTCCCTTCCTCTCCCTGCTTCCCTGAGAGCAAGCAGGAGCAGTTTGTTTTCGGCTGCTGGAGGAGGCCTGAAATATTACAAAGGTGGCGTGCGGAACGCTCCCTGCGGGCCTGCCCCGATGGCACGCGCACACACATGAAAAGCAAATGCCATCAGTAACCCGTCGCCAGAACCCAGCAACAAGCCTAGAGTTTTTCTCCCTGCCGGGGCTGTTAGCAGCGATGTATTTCTCCCTGCACTAAGCACCATCTTTCCCAAGGCTGCATTACAATGATTTATAAACCCCATTTCTGGGAAAAAGGAATAGATCAAAGTAAGGAGAAAGAAAAGGAGACGTGAGCAGCTGGAGGAAGATATTGAAGCATGAAAGGAAAACACAAATGAAAAACTAGGTGGTGACACAATTGAGCTATTCCTCACTTTTATCAGAGAAAAATAATAGCAAAATCTTGAATTTAATCCTTTTTTTTCCCTTTATAAGATGCAGCCTCCTGTCAGTTATGGGGGTTGAGCTGTCCATGGGCATGCGTGGCAACCAGGCGTGCCACAGTGGCGTGGGGCAGGGGCTCCGCTGAGGGGATGCTCAACCCAGTGGCGTCCTCCCCTTCAGGGGCCACCCATTCTAGGGGCTCAGTTTGCTCCTGCATAAATGAGGGGGATTGCCCTTAGTTGCTTTCACAGCTTTAAAAAGTCACCTTTTTAACATCTCCAGCGGGATCAGAGGCCGTTTCCCATCATCTCCCAGCTCGACCTTGCCCAGTCGGAATGGTTTCTCTGTCCTACTGTCGTCCCCTGAAGACCAGAGGAAGAACAGACAGGCTTGAGTACCCATGTGCTGACCAGGGCCACCGTGAAGGACGCCCCTCTGGACATCTTTATTAGACTCTGCACCTGTTCAAGTCCATCATGGTGAATGCAGAGACATGGAGCTGGCCGAGGATGGGGTAGGGTGGGAATGGGCAGACGTGCCGGGCAGAAGGAAGGAGACATCAGGGTAGGGTCAGGCCAGGCTGCCTGGAGGAGGCACCCTTTGAAATGGGTCTTGAAAGAGAGACAATAGCTACTGTGGATGGGGTCCCTCCTCAGTCACCGGCTCAGAGCAGCCTTCACTGTCCCCTTCCCGGGTGCTTACCACAGAAATGCCATTTTTTTTGTTACCCGTTCCTTGTCTGTTTTCCCCCATGAGAACATGAGACAGGCGCCCTATCTCTCTTTCTCTCTCTGTTTCTGCAGAGCCTGGGACAGTGCCTGATACATTGTAGGTGCTTCCTAGAAATGCAGGGACTGAATGGATGCCAAGCCCACATTCACACTTTCTCATTTAAGCCCCACTGCACAGCCGCCAGGTGCATGTGCTCATCCCCATTCACGGACGGGAAGACCTAGAGCGGTCAGCCAATCGGCTCCAGGCTTCACAGCTGGTAGGCAGCCGAGGCAGGAAGAGGACTCAGGTAGGGACCCAACGCCCACATTCTGGCCACCACATTCCATGGCCTTTCCAAACCCTCAAGTTGGACTTTCTGCTTTTCCTCGACCCTTGCGTTCTGTTGGGGGCTGAGTGGAGAGAAACTGGGGCAGCAGGGATTGTTTTGAAGATGGGAAACCCATGCATAGCTGTAGATTAAGTGGCAGTTCCTAGGGCCAGGATTCTCACCTGGCCCTGGTCGGCTTGCTCACTGCACAGGTGTGGGCAATACCTTATTACTGACTGTATAGAGAGAGCTCCACCCAGAGCTCTGGAGCAGAGGCTGGAGGGGTGGCAGCGCCGAGGACGGAGGCTGAGACAGCTGCGGAGAGGCCCGGAGGCAGAGACCGGCTTGCTGCAGGCAGACTTGCCCTGAGGCAGATGGGATTCCAGCGCTTGACCGTCCACCCATCAGACTCCCCCCAAGAATGTTCCATTGTCATTTTTCAGTCTCACCAAATCAATAGTGAACTTGCCAGGGGCTGAAACCCACTGGCAAGACAACAGTAGAGAATTAGTGGGCTCTACTGCAGTGGCGTATGACATCACCAGGAGTGAGATTCCCCCATCGTTAATGAGGTCCAGGAAAGGTCCAGACAGAAGCTACGAGTGGACTACCGGCCGCCTGTTCCTGTTTGAGATAGTGCCGAGCTTTGCCATAGGCAGTCCTTCTGTCAGGCTAATTTGTCGGCTTCTCTTTTAAAGGCCAGCCCAATAAAATGGAATCTATGTAGGGCTGTAGCCAGGGGATAATTTGCCTGGAGCGTTCTCACTCTGGGTGGCCCTCGGATGCTCTACGTGGTCAAGCACTTCTGAATTATGGGGACTTGGAAAGAAGGATGTGGCATGTGGCGTGCATGGGGAAAGCTGGCTCAAGTCAGGGGACTAGGGTCCACAGGTCGCCCTTGGGAGCTCTAGTACCTGGCATGCCTACCCTGAGGACTGGACCGCCCGACCGCTGACCTGTGGTGACACTCAGGTATGTTTACTCTCCTAAAAGCCAACATGCTGGCCGCATAAGTAAGAGTGCTTATTTGCTTTCCTGGGGAGTCTTCACTTCTAGAATAGGATTCACCATGCGGGTCCGTTCAAAGGAGTTGTATCAAACGACCTCTCAATTGGTAGGGAAAAGATGATTTCTGGGTGCTTCTCCAGAACATACCTTCCACTGAGCATTTGTGGACATGCTGCTTCTGCTATCTGTTCCCTTCCACTGCAGACTAAACCCCAGTAAGCTCTGAAAACTTCTGATAGAAAAAGATTTAATTCCACTTTATTTGTGGGGCTTAGAAAAACCAAAGTTTCATCCCTAAAGTTGAAAGGAACCCAGCCGACTTGTACTGGTTGTTTAATATTTTAGAAAGTGTTCAGGTTCCTGGGATGACGAGCTACTCACAGTGTTTTCTACCTGATCTGATTTTTAAATAGACGAGTTACAAACCTCCTGGAAATTGGAGGGTATAATTGAAATATTGATAAACTCTTTCCCATAAAGAAGCTACGAGATACTGCAGTGATAACTAGGAGATGGGCAAAAAATAAGAATGCTTTTTTTCTGCTTGTCCAAGAAATACAAAGGCAGGCTTTATTGCTTACCAAACACAGCTGCCTTTCCTCAAATTGGATAGAAAAAATGAACTCCAATAAATTATGATGCCCCTAAATTCCAAAGAATGTACATCAATTATTGGGGGTGCCACCATCATCCTTCTGGGCAACCTACTTATTAGGACCATAATTTATTATTATTATGCTTTGGTGCAAATACGCAGGCTAATAAAATTCCAATCTATTAAAACAAACCTTTCTCTGAATCAGTAAGAGCCAACATTCCAAAAGGAAGATTTATAAATTAGCAAAGCAAATGGTTCATAGAGACTCAGACGTGAGAGGTCAAAAGGTAATTGAAGGGGAAAACATTCACCACAATCAGGCTTTCTAGTCTTGCTCCAGAAATCCAGGAATTGCTACAAAAGTGGGCAGGGAGATGCAGAACTGGGGACGTCATCTGGTGCTCCTGGCCCTGACCTCCAAACTGGATCTCTTTTTATGAGATGTTTCTGTGTTATTTTAAAAAACGAATCTTCCAGTTTCAATTTTAACCAACAGGAGATACATTTCCTTCTTTAAGAGATACGAATTATAATGGCTTTTTTTTTTTTTTTAAAGATGAGTGTTAGATTTGGGAAGGACTTTAGAAATCACTGAGTCACTCCCTTCCTCTCACAGAGAGGAACCTGAGGCTCTCAGGCACGAGAGCGTCCGGGCCAAGCGTCGTGCCAGTGGCCCAGATTCACCCAGCCCTACCACCATGATGCTCAGCAAAAGAAAAGCCAGGCGGTTCATGTCACCTGAGCACGCGCCATGACTCTTCCCTTCAACCGGTCCTCCCATGGTTTCTGGACTGCTCACCAGCCTCTCCCCAGACCCTCATACCCAGCACACCCCAAGTGTCCAGAATGGAGTCCAGGTGCTCTCTGCAGACAGGGTGGGGAACAGTATTGCCTATTTATAATGACCAGTGCCCAACCCAACGCCATGTGGCTGCTCTAGGAGCCTTCTTATGAACGAGCCTGAGTTTCCCTTACGCTCCCAAGGAGGCAATGTCAGTGTTCTTGTCAAGGTATGAACTGCAGGAATGTCCCTTCCACTGGGGCCGCCCTACCACGGCCCCCTCCCTGTCATCTCACACCAACCTGGGGCACACATGCATGGGGGCCAGCCCTGCAGACCGCAGAGGGAGCCCTAACGGGCCTGAAATGGGGATGTGATGGGAATTGATTAATTTTTTTGGAAGATCCTCAAGATTCCGTGTTGGGAACAGAGACAAGGGGACTAGAGCAGGTAGGGAGATGCCAGGTAGGGGGCAGTGGCCATTAGCCCAGGGAGCAAACCATATGGCGCACAACTTAGGGGAACTGTGGGGATAAAGAGGGGGATCAAGGTCTTCACGAGTGTCATGCAATGCAGAGGAGAGAGCTCAGAGTAGGGACGCTTGGTGGCTGACGGGGCACACTCCTTAGTTTAAATGACCCCTACACACACGCACCTCACAGTGCAGGATATGCACATGCGTATCTCCACAAAACTGTGAATCAACCATCACAGGCCTTCAGGCCCCCCATGTGAGTGTTCAAATCACCAGCACCAAGAGACCAGAGCTTGTGCCGCACCCACTGTCCACATCCACAAGTCCAGGCTGAATTCACGGTCTTTCTGCAGACCTGCTCCCATTCCGGGATTTTCTATTTTGGTTCGAGACACCTCTGTTGACTCAGTTGCCTAAGCCAGAAGCTTGCTATCTCCGTCCTCAACCTCTTTTCCCTACCCTCACACTTAATCAGCTACCTCCTAAACCCTCCAGTTCATTCCCTGGGTTCTTCCCCACCGCTGCTGACTTACTAAGCCCTACCACCACCTCTCACCCGTGCAATGGCAGCAGCCTCCTCTGGGTCTCCCTGCCTCCAGGCTTACCTCCTCCGAACCATTATCACTCTGCAGCCAAGCGGTCTTGCAAAAAAACAGGTCTGTTCATTTCATCTCCCACTTAGGAATCTTAAAATCCTCCCGTGGCCTGTAGGATCAGAACCTGGATTTGGGTGGTGTGCTGTAATGGTTATGCACCTGGCCTCTACAACCAGATGGCCGGAGTTCAAGCCTCAAGATAATGTTAATGAGTCATGCCTCAGTTTCCTCATCCGTAGAAAGGATAATATGAGGATCTGTCTTACAGAAGCTCGGCACCTGGTTTGCAGCATTTAATGGGTGCCAGTTGTAGTCATTTTTTGCATTTTTAACAGTAGAGATCCATCCATGTCCGGCCTCTGCCCACACCTTGAGGTCATCTCCTGCACTCCCAGCTTCCCCACTCCCAGGCCCCACACTTTTTGCCCCAGCAACACTGACCTTCCTCAAGTTCCCACACGTGGCATCCTTCTTGTTTCCCTGCATCTCCGTGTGTGATATTTCCCTACCTAAAATATCCTCCCACCTCATTTGCCTACCAAATTTTTAATCATCCCTCAAAACTCCAGTATCAACATTAAAAGTATTGACAACAGCAAATGTTGGTGAGAATGTGGAGCAACTGGAACCCTCACACCCTGCTGGTGAGAATGCAAAATGGTACAGCCCCCTTGGAAAACAACACGCTGGAACCTTATAAAGTGAAATGTATGCTAACTATGTAACCCAGAAACCCCACTCCTAGATATTTACCCCAGAGAAATGAAAACACACACCCACACAAAAATGTGTGTGTGGACACTCATAGCAGCATTATTCACAGTAGTTCTGAACTGGCAGCAGCCCAAATGTTCTGGCAGATGGATAAACAAACAGTGGTACATCCATACAATGGAAAACTACTCAGCAACGAAAAAGAATGCAGTACTGACATAGGCTACAACATAGATGAATCTCAAATGCCTTATGCTAAAGAAAGAAGTCAAAATAAAAGACTATGAACTGCATGGTTCCATTTATATGAAATTCGCAGAAAAGCAAAACTGTATTGACAGAAAGCAGTGGTTGCCTGGGGCTAGAAATGAGAGAGAAGATCTAGTACAAAGGGGCTCATGGGAGCTGTTTAGGGTGGGGAAACTGTTCTCTGTCTTGACTGTGATGGAGGTTGTATGATTGTACACAATTACCAAAATTCACCAAACTGTATGCTTAAAATAAGTGAATTTTTTTGTATGAAAAATAATACCTTTATAAGTAATAGAGAACAAATTTAAACTCCCCCTCCAGACTGGCACCCTCTGTAAAGCCTTCTCAGACTTGCAGGCTCTGGCTGCCCTGTTCTTGGAATGTCCCAATGTTGGCCCTTTCCACAACCTTGGCATTACTCAGACAGGCTCATCTCGTGATTAGCCAAGTGGCAGGGCCTGGACACTTTCATCCATCCCTGTTCCTCTGCATTCTGGGGTCAGGAGACTTCTCCCACAGAGCATTGGCTGTGTCCCAAGAACTCTGCCACATGCTAATTTACGTGTCCTCACATAAGCCTCATAACACTGCACCCTCCAACCACACTCCCTACCCTAGGTAGGTATTACTATCCCGGTTTTACCAAATAATGGAGGCTCCTCAAGGAGGTTGGATAAACACCTGTCAACATCAGACAACTACAAGTGGTGGGGCTGGGCTTCAAAGCCAGGTCTGTCTGTCTGTCTGTCTGTCTGAATCAAGGCTGTGCCTTAAACATTACATTATACAGCCCCATGCAGCATACGTGAGAGAAAGCTCTCAGGAATGATGGGTTGTATCAAACCTAATTGAATGAGGGAGCCATTCCATCCTCCCCTACTCTGTCTTCCCAGGATCATGCAACCAAAGTTTTGTGATGTACGTATAATGTCTGTGTGTGTGTGTGTTCTTGACCCGGCAACATCTGAGCCTTTTCTCTCTTTTCTCCTCATTTCTGAATCAAACCGAAAAGCTAAGTTAGCCTTCTGCCCAGGAGACCAGTGTTACCTTGCAAACAGCTAGCACCTCCAAGTTGTCATCTAATTAAGCCACACTCCCAAACAAAGCACATAACAGTGTCATCATGTTAACGATGGCTACCTCCCCTGGCAGCCCCTCACTGCATAATACAGAGGCTCACTGTAAATAAACCAAATAATCCCACTGCCATGTGAACAGCACTCCTGAGTAGGTCTTTTCCATCGACAGATAGCCCTTGAATGTCGGGTGGTTTTATTAAGAAATATTCTAGGGCTGAGTACAGATGGATGCAGCAGGCGGATTCTTTAATCAGCCCAGTTTTCGGGTGTGTTCAACCTTTCAGAGTATTTAGAAACCCACTCTTTCAGCATATATGATGGACTGGATGTTTGAGGTCTCTGCGTTCGCTGCGGTCAGCAGCTCGGCGTGCATTTGAGAGGCGCGTAAGTTTGGAACACATGGAAAGAAGGTGCGCTGGATGTCGTGGGATGGTGATCTGCCAGCCCAGAGCCATGTCTGCACCCTGTTTAGTTGGGGGGACGCAGGGAGAGGCTGCACCCTCTGGGTGGTAGGTGGGGAATCAAGTCCATGCAGGGAGTGGAGACAGAGCCTCGCAGAGTGAGCTGCTTTATGCATCCCTGGCACCTGCTTTCAATTATTAGCTGGGCTTGAAATGAAATGGGCATTAGAATAATACAGCTTTTTCAGGTGGAGAAAGACAAGTGCCAAGTGATTTCCCTCATTTGTGGAGTATAACAACGAAACAAAACTGAAGGAACAAAATAGCAGACTCAGAGATTCCAAGAAGGAACTAGTGGTTACCAAAGGGGAGGGGTGTGGGAGGGCGGGTGGGGAGGGTGGGACAAGGGGATTGTGGGGTATTATGTTTAGTACACAGGGTGTGGGGGGTCACGGGAAAACAGTGTAGCACAGAGAAGGAAATAGTGAATCTGTGGCATCTTACTACACCCAAGGACAGTGACTGCATTAGGGTATGGGTACGGACTTGATAATATGGTTAAATGTAGTAACCACATTGTTTTTTCATGTGAAACCTTCATAAGAGTGTATATTTATAACACCTTAATAAAAAAAAGAATAATACAGCTTTTTTTTCCTCGTGAGGGGGTCCCCTGAAATAGAAAATGATCAAATAATTTGACTTAGTTTCCTCTTTGCATCCCCCAAAAGAGAAAAGTGCTAATTGACAGGTGGAGGCAGCCTCCTCCAGCTCTCTGCATCGGGATTCACTCATTAGTTGATTTTAAGGGGGGGAAATGCAAAATGCAGAACCAGCAGCAGAGCGTGGAACCTGAAGGGTCAGGCACCGGTGAGGATCCTGGTTCCCCTGCTTGGCTGACTCTGGGGCTTTGGAGGCACCTCGCCTAGCTTCCTTGAGCCTCCGTTTCCTTCTCTGTAAAATGGGAGAATGAATTCCTCGCTCATAAGCTGCTGGAGGATTAATGTGAATGAGACAGTGTCCATACGTCGCTTGGCACGCTTTCTGACACAGAGCTCTCGGTCCACTGCAGTGTGATCTGTATTGTACAATTCGATGTCTGATTGAGAGTGGAGAGGGCGCAACTGCCCAGCTCACGGGGCACCTGCACACGCACGTGGAGAGTGTCCAAGGCCAGTTCGTGAGGCTGAGCCACGGTGTCAGTGTGGATGAAAAGGCTCAACTCTGCCAGGGTTTTTCTGACAAAGTCTTCTACTTGTAATTCAAGCCTTCAGTGCAAAGGCAGTGTAGGGAGGAATGGATGAAAGAGGGCTTACTTATTCTGAAATCAAGATGGGCGCCTCCCCCTGCCTGTGCCCACCAAACCTGCCTGTAAGGAATTGGCTGCTTAGAATGTATCTTCTTGTGCTCACTCTATCTCAGGCGTAAGTCACCCCACAACGGTCAGGGCATCTGGGAGAGGCAGCAGTACATTCTACCTCCTGCAGACGTCAGCACTACTTGGTGTCTGTCGATGCGGCCCAGGGGCAGCCTGCATGGGAATCACTAAATGCAGCTTCCTGGGCCCCATTCTGAGTCACACTCTCCAGATATGGGGCCCAGGGAGCCATGTTTTTGGCAGGCTCCCCAGGCAGTGAAGTGAAGTGTGAAAAGCACTGTAAGATGTCTGTCCTAGCTTCCTCAGGCGTCTCTACAGTGAAGATGGGAAGTACAACAGACTCGGAGACCCGGGGCTGAGGGTGGCCATCTCAGGCTCTAGGTCAAAGTCCAGGCCCCTCTGGGCCGCTCTCTGGAACTGCTCGAGCAGACTCTTTTAATGTCCCAGGTTTTAAGGACGCTCTTCGCAACCTTTTTTCCACAGTGAAATATCTGACAGGTCGTGTGTTCTCACCATGCCCAGGGGCAACCTAGATCTTGAGGAAACCGCCCCCCTCCATGATCAGTCGCTTATAGGACAGGGTGATCTTTGATAACTGGCATGACCATAAGAGCCAACCGTATCTGCCTCTCACCCCAGGTGGCATCAGGTGATGGAGAGTGGCGCCCGAGGCCCACAGGCATCTCCCCTAGGGGGGCCCTCAGGGAGCCCCAGGGGGAGAGCAGCAAGAATAAACAGATTGTTTAAAAGGCAACGACCTGAGCATCTATGCTCACAGCAGCCGAAAGCCGGGAGCAAACAGTGGCTGTCAACTGGGGAATGGATGGCCAGGAGGTGGTTCATCCGTGCCATGGAATATTACTCGGCGACAAAAAGGGAGGAGCTCCTGACACCTCCACATTACATGGGGAGGACATTATGCTCTGCGAAAGAAGCCGGTCACAGAGGGACAAACACTGCACCATCCCGCTGATAGGAGGCCCCTGGGGTTGTCAAAATCCATACAGACAGACAGACAGCAGAATGGTGGGGGCCAGGGGCAGGGGAAAGGGGGAGTTCGTGTGGATTGGGGGACAGAGTTTCCATTTGGAAAGATGAAAAAGTTCCGGAGATGGATGGCGGGACGGTTATTCAACACCGTGAATGTACCTTAAACACTTAAGAACGGTTAAGATGGCAAATTCGACCTGTACTTTACAGTTTTTAAAAAACGAAAAAGGACAGAAAGGCGATAACCTGCAAAAGTCAGTATTTTACCAGTAGCAACGGAGAATTTGCCACACACGCTGCAGTGGGTCCAAACTCTGCAGCCCTTCAGTTCACAGACAAGACTGCGGCCGGCCGTGGGGCCTGGTTGCCTTCCCGCCCTACAGGCCCGGCCCTCTCGAATCTGAGCGGGGGGCGCCCCGAACCTGCGGCCCGGAGGAGGGGCATCCCCGGGTGGAAGAGCATCTCCTGAACTTGCCGCCCCCAAAGAAGGAACGCCCCCGCGGAGAAGGAGCGGCCTGGTGGAGGGTCGGCCCGGGAGGGCGAGGCTGGGCCAAGGGTGGGGCTGCTGCTTCGTTTCTCTCCGCCCCTCTTCCCTGGCACACAGCCAGCCCCTAATTAGGCAGATTCTCAAGGGAGAGAAAACACTTCCCGCCCGAACGACAAGCTGTGGATCACGCAGATCCCCTTCCAGATGCGGCATTTGTCTCCCTGGCAGTGCTGCAGGTGGCTCTCGGTTTACTTGGCTGGAAAGCGCCATCTGAGCGCCTCGTCCTCACAAATACCTTCTTCCATTGCTTCTGCTCACGCCCACGGCTTTCATTTTCCACCTGATTTTCCTCAGAGCTGCCAAGACCCTCTCTGCAGGGTATGGGAAGGGGTGTCTTCAGAATCCAGAGAAGGACCAGGTGGAGCCCCTCACCCTCGTTGGGAGCGTCCTAGTGTTTCGCCCAAAGGCCTTGGAGGGCCCCTGTCATCTATCTGGGGCCCACTGTTGAACTGACCTCCAATAAATGGCTGTTGAGTGAACTCCATGACTGATTGAATAAAATGGAAAGATGGCCCAGATCTGCCACTGATTTTATGCTGTATCACGGGTGCAAAATTCATGCTTTGCACACCCAAACGAGTGATTTTTTTAACTACCAGTGTCTGCCATTCACGTGTGTGTCCAGGAGCCCCATGCATGCAACCTGGAGTTCTAGTTTCAGGGTAAGGCTCTGATTTGAGCCTTTCAGACCAGTATAATTGACAAAACCGACATATTTTTGATAAAGTAATAATCCAAAATGAGCACTGTTCCCTCATGGGAACAACACAGTTAATTTCACGTAAGATGGACGCAGCCTATTTTAAATGGGAAGAGTTCTTTTTAGTGAGCATGACTGTCCTTCAGTGAATGAATGCATAAAGAAATTGTGGTCTACTCAGACAAGGGGACAGAATTCAGCCATAATAAGGAATGAGGTGCGGTATATGCTGTGACGCGGCTGAACCTCAAAAAAGAGACCAGACACGGAAGGTCACATGTTACACAATTCCTTCCATGTGAAATGTCCAGAATAGGCAAACCCGGAGACAGAAAGCAGAAGAGATGGGGGAGGACAAGGAGAGAGATCACTTAATGGATTTAGGGTGTTCTGGGAAGATGAGGAAGTTTCAAAACTGGAGAGGTGGCGTTTGCTCATGGTGAAACTCTAAATGTAACCAAGTTGGGCGCTTTAAATGGTTAATCATATCTATGTAGATTTTGCCTGAGTGAAAAAGAATCCCAGTATGAAACAACTTATAAGACAAGGTTTATGAGATTGTATAAAACAAAGCATGTAAAACATAATACAGGTATTTTTTCTTATTTGGATATGTTTTGCCGGTTACAATCCCACTGAGATGCAAACACCATTCTGTCCAGGTAGGGATAGTTTTGTAATCCATCTCACCCGTGATTCCTTGCTTCCCCTGTGGCTTCCGCACTGGCTTGCAAACTCCCCAGGGGAGGGCAGGGGCATTTGCTGTGTTATTCCCTGTATTCCTCCTACTTAAGTTGGCTCCTGGCACATAGTAGTGCCAAATAAATGCGTGCTGACTGACACCAGCGCCCGAGCTTTCCTCAGCCTGGGTGAAGGGTGGAGGACACTCCGGGCCGGCTCTTCTCCGCAGAACGTGCACACAGATCACCTGTGTTAAACGCAGACCTTGTTAAAATGCAGGCTCTGATTCGCTTGGTCTTGGGTCGGGGCTGAGATTCTGGATTTCCAACAAGTCCCACCAGCCACACTTGGAGGGGTAAGACGCTAGGCACAGCAGACCCAGAGCCCTGCCACTGGGGAAAAAGAGCAGGTTTCTGTGTCAGATACCAGGGCTGTGTATCTCCCCAGGTCTCCCTGCTCACTTAGCCCCCCAGCACTGGGGAGGTGCCCCTCAGCATTTCCTGGTTACCCTGTGGAGGAGGATTAAGGCAATTGACAACTTTTTCCTGTGATTCCAAGGTAGGCTGTCATTTCAAGGAAAATACGTCTACTCCAATTTGGAACATCGGGTGTTCAGTGTTCGCTGTCTTCTTACTGTGGGAGAGAAGGAGGGGGAGAGTCTGTGGCCCCCAAAAGAAACAAGCTGTTCCTCTGCCTTTGTGTTTCCAAGCATGTAAACTCAGTTTGAATCACAGCTAATAAACAGGTCATCTTGTACTTCCAAAATAAAAACATGCCATATTTCAGTGGAATAGCAACTGTACATTAAAAAGCTGTCAACTTCACTACAATTTCCCTGAACCTTGCACTGCAGAAAGATACCTTGTCACTCAGAGTTGAGTGCAGTCTTACTGAAATATCTCCTTGTCTGTGTAAATAATGAGTAGAATTGCATGAGAATACCTGGCCCCCAGCCTCCTTTCCCCCTACTCCCAAACAAACATATGCAAATGGAAGATTTACTGGGTGAGTTTCTCAACACTTCACTTTGAAAACAAAGTCGGACGGGGTGCCACCAGTCCTGGTATTACATGCCGAGGATGCAGGGGTGGGTGAGGGGCTAGGAGAGAAGGCTGAAGGTGATGATGGGGGGTGGGGGGAAGGTCTTTGCAAGCTTCAGATCAGCAGGCTGGACTGACTGTCACTCAACAGCTGTTTTGGAAACACACAGGTTGCCTTAGGAAGTACTGTATATGGCAGATAACTGCTTATGGAAGAACCACCCAGACCCCAGAGGCATTTATCTAAGACAGCACAGCCCCCACAGCCTGCAGGGTTCAAGATGCAGGTTCCAGAGCCACTCTACTGCCTGCCATTTGTGGGATCTTAAGTCCCTTTACCTCTCTGAGCTTCAAGTTCCTTGACTCTCAAATGACAGCAGTAGTGATGACAGCCTCACAGGGCAGCAACAAATGACATGATGGATGCAAACATTTTTTGTGAGCCATCAAGTATAATCTAGTTCCTAATTTTTTGTTAACAGCCAGTCAGGGAAACAGAAACACAGGCTTTGGTGTCAGCCCAACCGAGGCTTGGATCTTGGCTTCACTACTCACTAGCATGTGACTTCAGGCAAGTGTTGACACCTCTCGGAGCCTGTTTCCTCATCTGTAACATAGACGTGACTATGGTGCCTGCCTTGTGGGGTTACTATGAGGCTCTGATGAAAGAATGCTTGTTAAGACCAGTGCCTGGCCCACGGGAGGGACTCAGGAGATGGGAGCTGTTATTACTGCTGCTGACAATAGTGAGATTCCCCACCTGTTCCGGAGTCCAAGATCGTCACTTGCCACATGACATGCCAGCAAGCCAAGAGACAAGGGGTTGGGGCAAGGAAAGCGACTTTATTTGGGCAGCCAACAGACAGAGACGATGGCAGACTTGTGTCCTAAAGCACCATGTCAGGGTCGATTGCAAGTTTTCATGCTGGGAAAGGGGAGCGGGTTGGGGGTGAGTGAAGGCTGCAGATGTGGCAAGGGTCCGAGGAGGCCTGAGGAACTCCGTGTCCTGGGGTGGTTGACTCTCACTGACCTAGGTGTGGTCATGATGCTCCTAAACCCCCACCCCCGACAGGGCAATCATTGTTTTCACACATACTTCCCTATCTCCTTGGGGGAGGGGCTATGTGCAGAAATCTCAAACTACAAAAATCCCTTCCGACGATGTGTGGGACTAAGCAGAAGCCCTTTTCCTTTCCTTTTTTTTTTTTTTCAGCACAAAGGTGAAATCAGGGAAGGAGACAAACACAGTAGGGAGGCAGAGAGCCAAGCCTTTTCTGTTACACAGTGACATTGCTGATGACAGTGGTGATGGAGGTGATGGTGATGATGGTGGTGATGATGTGATGATGGTGGTGATGGTGGTGGTGGTGATGGTGATGATGGTGATGGTGGTGATGGTGATGATGGTGGTGGTGATGGTGATGATGGTGATGGTGGTGATGGTGATGACGGTGATGGTGGTGATGGTGGTGGTGGTGATGATGGTGGTGGTGGTGATGGTGATGGTGGTGGTGGTGGTGATGATGGTGGTGGTGATGGTGGTGATGGTGATGTGATGGTGGTGGTGATGGTGGTGACGGTGATGGTGGTGATGGTGGTGATGGTGGTGATGGTGGTGATGGTGGTGGTGATGATGGTGATGTGATGGTGGTGGTGGTGGTGATGATGGTGATGTGATGGTGGTGATGGTGGTGATGGTGGTGGTGATGGTGGTGGTGGTGGTGATGGTGGTGATGGTGGTGGTGATGGTGGTGATGTGATGGTGGTGGTGATGGTGGTGATGGTGGTGATGGTGGTGGTGATGAGGAGGAGGAGGAGGAGGATGGTGATGATGGTGAAAATTCCCATTCCTCCCTGAGTGGTGAACTATATCACTGCATCATAGGATCAAGGGCCCAGAGAGATGCCAGCTCTGGACACATAGATTAGGGGATACTATCCAGAGAAAGCGTTGGAACTGTAACTTGGCTGATTTATCTGAGGATGAGTTGGGGAGACTGAAGCAGACCACAAAGAGCTGACTCTCTCAGCCCAGGGCTCAGAGTGGGGAGGGGACAGGGCGAGGAAACGCTCCTGCTGCCTGCATTGGTTAATCTTGGGGTGCCAATGCCAGTGATGGGAGCCAGCCCCCAGTGCTGAGTGAAGTGGCATTTTCAAGTTCTTCCTAAGACCTTATTTAAGAATAATGACCATATCTCCCCAACCCTGCAAAATAAAGGGGAACTTAGGGGTCCTCTTATCCCTGAGACTCTGCTGTGTGGTGGAAATTACATTCTTCTGAAATACACGCATTTGAGACTCACTTGAAACTAGTAGTGTGCAGCGCCGATATGTACCAGCTCACCAGAGCTGACTGTTAAATAGTCAGGAATTTTGTAAGCCAACTGTTAAACCCAGCCATTATTAAAATGATATAGACTCATGGTTAAATAAGTTACATTAAAAACAAGGGCAATAAATACTCAAAACTCATCATTCCCTAATTATTTTACTACATTTTACTATTACCTATACTCCTGGGATTTATTGACATCTATTATATCTGCACGGTGAGACTACTATATACTCATTTCGGACACTCAGAGTGATCTTTCTAAAGTGCAAACATGATCATATCCATCTCAATGGCTTCCCACTGCCCTGGAACAAAGCCCAGATTCCTGCCTTGACATCCAAGATTCCTTGCTCCAGCTCCATCTATTGCCACCTCCTGCCTTGAATTTGAAACTGGTGAATACTGATTGTCTTTTTCTGTTCCTGAAGTACTATGCCATCTTTCTCCCTCAGGCCTTAGTCCCTGATGTTACCTGTACTCGGGAGGTAAGGAACACCCATGCCTTTACAGAGCGGTATGATAAACATCCTAACAGTGCGTTAACACCTAAGAAAATCTTCAACAAGCAGGTCCCACTCTTGGGGAGAGGGTGATCAGAGAAGGTTTCATGAGAACAGGATTTTTCATCTTTTTTATGTATTCGGTTTTCTGAATAAATACTACATGTACATGGCACAAAATTAAAAAGAAACAAAAGGTGTAAAATGAGGAGTAAGTGTCCTTGTTCCTGCCTCTCAAGAGTCCCCTTCTGCCCCTAAGAGGCAACCACTATAATAATTTTTTTTATTATCCTTATAACAGGAATTTAAAAATAGGGGTGGGGGGAAATCTTCAATATCCAGCCCTATATATAACTTTCATCACTTTTCATTTCTCAGAGTCCCCCTCCCAGCCCTGTTCATGGACAAGGATAATTTTTACAAAAGTGTAACCAAACCGGAGATTTAATTTTGTGTTCTCCCCTGCCCCCACTTATCATCATATCATGAGCATCTCCCGTATTGCTTGACGTCTTCTTAGATATCATTTTCAATTAACATAGAATTAAAATCTCCAACTTTACATGTACAGTGGTGGAAAGGTAGTGAGTAAAGTGAGTAAAGTCTTTAAAAAGTTGTATTCTTTTCTGAATGTTCTTTTTATAAAGCCACTCTATACACCCTCATGCCCTGTGAAAGGGGAGGGGAACAAATTCTTCCTCGAAGCAAGGGTGGGAAATGCTCCTTTAACTGACGTGGATCAACTGACCAATTCAACTCTATTTGGCCCAACCCCACAATAGGGGGTTGTATAGCACCCCCCCCAAAAAAAGGTATGTCCCTAGAACCTGTGAATGTGAGCATATTTGGAGAATGGGTCTCTGCAGATGTGATTAAGTTAAGGATCTTGAGATGAGACCACCCCGCACTATCTGTGTGGGCCCTAAATCTGATGAGAAGGGCCCTGATAAGAAAGAAGACCGATCACTCTAATACCAAAACCGGGCAAAGACCTCACTAAAAAAGAAAATTACAGACCAATATCCCTGATGAATGTAGATGCAAAAATACTCAACAAAATATTAGCAAACCGAATTCAAAAATGCATCAAGAGGATCATACACCATGATCAAGTGGGATTCATCCCAGGGATGCAAGGATGGTACAACATTCGAAAATCCATC
>JAQQAC010002172.1:4060080-4105717 GCA_029783875.1 Phataginus tricuspis
GGGGGGGACCTGATGAAGGGGTAGTTTAATCATCACAATATTGCTCATGTAATTGTAGGTTAATGATACTAAAATAAAATAAATTGTTAAAAAAAAAAAAAAAAAGAAAGAAGACAGAGAAGACCATGTCCCCAGGCAGGCAGAGATTGGTGGGACTCGGTTACCAGCCAAGCAACACCTGGAGCCACCAGAAGCTGGAAGAAGCAAGGAGGGCTCCTCAAGGATTCTTAAGGCAACACCTTGACTTCAGACTTCTGGACTCCAGAACTGTAAGGAATTGTGTTTCTGCTGTTTCAAGCGCTCCAGTTTTGATGGTTTGTTATGGTAGCCATAGGAAGCAAATGTGCCTGCCAGATACATAACTGAACTGTCTTCTCTTCACTCCCTGGCTTCTCCCCAAGCACGAGCACCTGCTGCAGAGGGATGGTGAATCTCACGGTGCAGATGACCTGTTGAGCAGATACCCTCCGGTAACAAAAAACTCAGGCTCTCTGTGTTACATGACGTGTAGCACTTGCCTTATCTATTCATCAGCATAAAAATCTCACTTAAGTAGAATCTACAGCCCAGGAAATGGTTTCTTTCTTTCACAGGTCTAGCAAACAGTGGGTACCGATGAAGTCATTAGCTGAAGTCACCAAGCATCCAAGGGGTTGAAGAAAGGTGGAGGGCCTGGGGTGCCTTCATGGTATTGAAGGGTCAGGTCGTGCTGGGGCTCCGTTAAATACCATATTAATTGAATTCTTGCCATCTTTTGGCGGAACCAACTGTTGATGGGATCAACATTAAGTCTGTTTGAGCGTAGAGAACTCATCTCGCCAACACCACTAGATACGGGGGACGCTCCTTCAACTTACCAAGCCAAACCCCTGTAGGGGGGGGCTGAGGCTTCCATAAGCAAACTGGCCTCTTGGATTTGGGAGAAAATACTCTGAGAAGGGGCTCAGATTCATTTCGTTTTTATTTGTCTCAAAGTGAACACAGGTAAAACCCTCTTCCTAGAATATTGTTATTACTGACAACTGGAGATAAAATTTCAGATCGTTGGTGATACGCTTGGTGATAAGCTCATGCTGTGTAGAGCCGTGCTGAATAAAACGAGTCTTCTAGAAAATTTTTGAACATTTCTCTCTCTCAGAATCCCGAAATGGAAGTTATAGCATTAAGTAAATAAATAAAATAAGTGGGCAATCTCATGGTGACATTTTCATTAGCCCACTCTCTTTCTGTCTCATTAGCCTTCGTGGGGAGAGGAAGGATTGTTTTAATTAGCAGGGTTGAGAAGTCTTGCTTAGGTTGCTTCCCCTCCTGCTGTTCTCAGGATTACCCTGTCAGCTTATAAATACAATACAAATCATTACAGCCCACAACACCACTTCAGAAGGTGACGGATAAAGGGGACGTACCCAAGTCTGTGTTATGTGTCTGAACAATGTTCTTGCTCTAAGCCTCCAAACAGAATTCAGGCATAATGTTGGGCTTTATCACACAGCTCGACATCCTCTCACAGAAAAGCTTTTTCCGCAAGTTTGGGAATGGCCATGCGCCCTCTTTCGCTTCCCATGAGGAATGGCCATGATCGATGGGAGCACGGTTCCCAAGTCCCTGCCTGGATTTGCTTGTTAAATGCTCAAATCAAAAGGCTGACCAGCAACAACCTCCCAGCCCCCAACAGGTCCCGGTATGCATTTCCACTGTTTTTAGGTACCTGGCTTGATGACATACATGTTGTTGATATTACCTGTGCTTCAATGACACAAAATTCTATGCACAGATATTTTGCTTCTCCATAAGGCCAACTTGCAGACTCGGAGCTTTCACCCACCTGTGCACGGAGCTATGTCTTCCTTCATGGAGAACACCCTGTGTTTAAATCTTAAAATAAAAGTGTCTTAAGTTGGAATTGAAAAATAAATCTAGGCATTCATAGAAACGCCAAGGTTACTATTTACTAGGGAACAGTCTCCTAGGTACTCATTAAACCATTTATTTATTCACTCATCCAGCAAACATTTATTGAGCATCTACTTTATGCCAAGCCCTGGGGAGAAACAGATGAATGAGGCTGGTTTCTGCCAAGAAGGAGCTCACAAGACATTTGAATATATATTCTAAGAGCAATGACAGAAATACACACAGGATATTTTGGAGGCAGCAGTGGAGGTTGGCACATAATGCTTCTCAGACAGGGACAGGGTCAGGGGAGGCAGAGGGAGGGCACTCAGAGGTGAGTTTGAATGATGAGTGAGAAATGGCCACGTGAGAACAGGAGGGAGGGGTGTGTGCAGAGAGGCAGCATCTCAGCAGGAGGAGCAGCCTGCCCGCAGGCAGGTGACTAGTCACCCCAACCAGTGCATGCCATGTCGGGGCATCTGTCCTCACAGAGGCAATGAGTCAAGTGCTGCATGTCATGTAACACAGAGAGCAACGAGGGCTCAAAGTCTGTAGAGCACCCGAAGTGTCTGCAAGCAGGGGCTGCTGACCCCGAGGACAATAGTCATCATCACAGCAGTTGCCATTTCCTGAGCTCTGAGCTTGTGTTTATGTACATTCACTTCTGTAATCTTTGCAATGACCCCATGAGGTAGGTACGAGGATTACCCCTCTTTTATAGACAGGGAATTGAAGCTATGCGGACAGAAAGTGGCAGAAGAAGGGTCAGGAGGCATATCTGTTTGAGTCCAAATCCCATAGCCAAGTCCGTGGGTAGGACTGGCTCCCAGCAAGATTGTGGAACTGGCAGTATTTCCCAAATATGAGTCAGAGCTGTCCACCTCTTTTCATCTCTCAGACTCTGTGTGCACCTGCTGCTTAGAGATCAGTCGGTCCCACCCCACTTTGTCCCTCCAAACAAACATGTCTTCCTTGCATCACCGTTCCTCCCTCCCTCCCCCCAAATCCAGGCTCACTTATATTGTATCCTGCTCCCTGAAGTTGTTCTAAAGAACTAGAAAGTCTAATCAATCCACTTTAAGATCTCTGTTACTGGACTCTTTCTTTCTGATAAGAAGTCAGTGGTTATTTGAGTTGTTCCCTTGTATGCAATGTGTTATTTTTCTCCATGTCTGGTTTCAAGATTTTCTCTTTGGTTCTTAGCACACTGACTATGTTGTGCATAGTCAGTTTTTTAAAACTCTTGCTTAGAGTTTACTGAGCTTATTTCATCTGCAAATGTATGTCTTTGAGTAAATTTGGGGAAATTTTGGCCATTATTTCTTCAATAATACCTGCATTAGGCCTTTGATGTTATTTCACAGTCCCTGAGGATGTGCCCACTTTTGTCTCTATTCCTCAACTGGATCATTTCTACGGATATGTCTTCAGGCTCACTAACTCTTCTGTTCTCTAGATTTTGATGTTGAGCCCCTTCCGTGAATTTTTAAATTTCAGATATTGTATGTTCACTTCTAAAATTTCTGTTTGGTTGTTTCTCCTGTCTTTTCATTCATGATGAACATCTTTTCCTTATGTCTTAAGCCTGGTTTCAATAACCACTTTAAATTCTTGACTGCCAAGCCCAAATATGGGCCATCTGTGAGGTCTGTCTCAATTAAATGTCTTTTCACTTGAGAATAAGCCATGTTTTCCTACTTCTTTGTGTGTCAGGCAATTCTGAAGTATTACCATTAGTGATATATTGTAGATACTCTGGATTCTGTTATATTCTTCCTAAAAGCTTTTTGGTTTGGTTTGTAAGCAGCAGTTTGGTTGAACCCAAATTGAAAGCTGCCTCCTCTCCTACGGGCAGCAGCTCACATCTAAGCTCACTTGTTTAACCAGCCTGAATTGGACTTTTTAAAAAAGAGTCTGCACCACTTATATGTAGTTCAGGAATCCTCCAGAGACTTAAGCAGAGTTTACGTGCTGAATATGGACTTCCCTTCCTTGGCTTTCTCCTTTCCTGGGTTCTTCCCTCATTTTTCACTGACTATAGTTTCCTCAAACTCTTGTCTTCTGGTTCCTCAACCATGGGTTGGATAGAACCACAGATTTCTATCCAAATTCTAGACACCCTGTGCAGCACTGACAGTAGCCTGATATTTGGTTAAATGCCATTTTTCAAATGAGAAAATTATTCCTTGCTTTTCTCTCCTTCCATGTATCGACACCCTCATCTGCCTACTATATCTTCTTGTGTTTGTTCCCTTTCCAGCACTTTCAGGTAGTTTTTTGTTTCGATATTTTAAAATATTTTGTCCAAAGTTTATAGATGTTTTTTTCTGGGAGAGTTTGTCTGATAGGAGCTTCCTTGGCCATGAACAAAAGAGGTACAAATTTTGTGTTATTGGCTAAAAACAGCTTCATGTGCTGCTTCCTCCTCTGAGCATATTCACTGAGATCTCAGATGCCTCAAGAAAGAGAAGGGATTCTGTTGAGATTTTCTAGTACCACAGCTGTCTAGTAGGAAGCATTGGGACAGAAGGACTTTTTTTAGATCACAACTAGGCAGTGGTTTTCTAGTTCTTAGGGTAGATTTGGTCATTGAGAAAAATGGAAACATTCTTTGTTGTGCTTAAAAGTATGGGTAGATGCTAAGGTAGTGTCTAAAACCCCCTTTATGCTACAATTCAGATGCTCCTTAAAAGCATATCATGAGATTTAATGCTTGCAAAATCTTAGGAAGGAGACATGAGGGGAGTAGCTCAAAATGGTGGGCTGAACACATCTTTATGTCTACCTTCCCACCCTCTCAAAATACCATGAAAGAACAAAGAAACTATTTTTCAAAAGGGAAAAAAATCCAAAACAGTGCAGGAAAACAAGAAAGAGCCCCATCCATGAACCAGAAATTTTGAGAAACTTCCAAATGATCAAAACCAGATAGAACCAGACATATAGAAAAGAAAAACTAGAGAAAGCCACCACCCGAAATACATGTACGAGAGGACTGCTATGGAGCCAGGGAGTGTCCAGGAGAATGCCAAGTCCACAGGAAACATACAGAAATGGGGAGTGGCTCTGGGGCAATAGTTTGGGACTATGTGAGATGCTGCTTTTGGAGCAATCAAGTTGGCGCAGCCTCTCTCCTTCCCAGGTTTCACGAAGCAGAGAGCCCCAGCCGTGTTTATATCCAGACTACAGCAATGATCAGGGGGAAGAGAGGCAAAAAGTGACTATCCTGTAGCTCCTCATTCCCTGAAGTATGCTCTCACCCAGAGGGAAAAACTGCCAGCTCATCCCACTTCCCAAACTATCCCCTCTCTCTCTCCCCCCAACAATCACTAGAGGCAGGCCACAGTCAAGAGACAAAAAATATACATGCAAGTATTTAGGGAATGGCAGATATAAACATTACTGCAATGCCAAGAATAGTGAAACATTTGAGAAAAACCATTACCAAGCAAGAGAGGAAGCAAAGGAAAAACTCCTATATGAAGAAGTTCATAAGGCAAATAGAAGAAAGCTTTTAGAAAATTATAACTCATTCCTGAAGGGCTATCAAAACATATCACATCAACTTTTAAAAATACACTGTTATGGCCAAAGAAGCAATCTGAGATTTTGGAAATGAGCGGGGAAGAGAAATAACAGACCCAAGATCATACAGCAAGTCATTCATTCAGCCATTCAACTAACAGACACTTACTGAGCACCTGTCACGTGCCAGGCACTGAATAAGGTTCTTGGGACATAAAGATAAAAAGAAACAATCCCTGTCCCCAAGGATTACAATACATTAAGGTGACTGCCACCATGGAATAATACTCAAAGAACACAAGGGGAATATGCACATCTAGTAGAGGGAGTCAGGGAAGGTGGCATAGAAGAGGTAGTATTTGCACAGGGACTCTGAGGATAAGAATGCAACACATGGCCCAAGAAAAGAATGAGGAAGGTGTTCCAGGCAGAGTAAGCAGCTGTGCAAAGGCACGGAGGCATGGAGGATATGGTTTGGTGGGAAACAACAGGCAGTTAAATATTATCAGAGCATAATGGTAAAGAATAACTCATGCATTAGCCAAGGACCAGATTATTTCTGAACAAACTCAGAAAATTTTTGACAAATGGAAGAGTCTAGATTCTGTTCTGTAGGTGTTGGAGGGTCATTAAAGACTACAGGCTTACGCTGTAGCCCCTCAAGAAGAAAGGTAAGGCCACCAGTGCGTATAAGTCTTGTTTACTGCAGTACCACCCAATGCCTATTACTGCAGAAACTTTTAAGCCATCCACATATTCATTTATTCATTGTTTCCTATATCCACTCATTGATTTATTCAAGAAACATGCCCATTATAGTGTCCACAATATGCCAAACACTGGCTAAAACGTGAAATAAAGAAAAGGACAAGGTACTGTCCTTGCCCTAGAGACACTCACAGCTCACTGATAGACATAGAAAAGGACCATTTCAATACAGCATAAAGTGCTGGAGGCACACATGAAGTGCTGGGAGATACAGAAGCATTTTCAAGAGGAGAAACTTCTTGAGCAAAGTCTTACTGTGTAGGAACCAGCTAGGTGTGCGGTGAGCTGGCAGAGGGTAGAAATACAGGAAAGTATGAGAGCACACACAGGTGGGGGGACACGGGGGGAGCTGTAGATAGGGATGCAATGAGACAGAAGTCCAGACAGGTAGAAGCAACTCACTGAATCATCAGACACTGAGAACCAGACCCTGACCCACAAGAAATATCTAAAAGCAAAACTGTGATCTTTCCCCCAAACTCCACACCTCCTTCCCCTTCATCCCCATATACACCTTTATCCCCCATAACCAAGTCCTACCCCATCTCCCTACTAGCTATCCCCCCAGTTTACCCATTTGTCTCCATCTCCCCCATCCTCATTCAAGAACTATCTCTCACCTGTATAACTTCATAAACCTCCTAGTGGATGTCCCCGTGGGGCATTCCAGTATATTCTCTACCTGTAGTCGGAAGGACCTTTCCAAAGCCAGTCTGACCATGTCCCTGCTCCTCTAGTCCTGGCCCCGACTTAAAGGCCTTCACCTGCTCCCCATTGCTCCTGGGCTACAGGTCAGACTCTTCACCTGACCTCCAGCCAGGGTCTGCATAATCTGCTCTGAGGGACCCCGTGGCCTACCTCACACCATCGTCTCCCCTTGCCATGCTCTGGCCACTCAGGCTCCATTCAGTGCCTTGAATTCCCATCCTCTTTCCCGCCACAGGCTCTTTGCACATGCTCTTCAAAGTGCCTGGCATGCCCTTGTCCTTTCCCTGCATCTGCATGCCCCCCCCCCCCACACACACACATTCCTCTTCTAGTTAATTCAAATCTCAGCTCAATTTTCTCTTCTTCCAGGAAGGCTTCCCTGACCTCCAACCACTAGAAGTCTCCCAATTAGATATGCAATGAACTTCTCCTATTTCACTCTTATCACACTTGTAATCTTGCATTTGTGATTCTTTGATTAATGTTCATCTGCCCAATTAGACCGTAAGATTCCAACAGGGTGATGATGTCAAATTTCGCTCACTGCTATCCTCTCTGCTGCCTAGACCAGTGGCTGGCACATATAGAAAATTCAGTAAATATGAGTGTATTTGTTGACTAAAAGAACAGATGGATGGATGGATGGATACATAGCTCTGTGGGAGATAAAAAGAAATTATGTTGTGGAATCAGCCCTCAAGGAGTATCTTACAGAGGGTGAGGGACCCAAGTTAGTTATGTTTAAGGGTTAAATACCAGTAACAAGGCAAAAGTACCATAGATGGCACAAGACCATCCGTGGTTGTTTATCCTGTGAGTGGGTCACACTGCACTGGAGGGGAGACCACAGAGCTGTACACACCATGCCCACAGCCCTCAAGACAGCAGCTTCAAGCTCAAGACGAAAGATGCCACTTTACTGATGGATTGATTGCCTTGTTATCCTTACCACAACCCATGGACCAGGGACCAGGACCCAAGCCCAAAGCAGTTAAATGTTGAAGTCCTAACCCCCACCCCAGTGCCTCAGAAAGTGACCTCATTTGGCCATGGGGTCCTTGCAAAGGTCATAATGGAGTAGAGTGGACCCCTGATCCAGAATGGCTGGCGTCCTTTTAAAAGGGGGAAATTCGGACATAAACACATACAGGGAGAAAGCCACATGAATATGGAGATGGACAGGTCCCGCCCCACTGCGCTCAGAAGGAACCAGCCAGGCAGACATCCTGACCTCAGGCTGCCAGCTCCAGACCTGAGAGGCAATAAACAAATCAATTGTAATTTACATATTAAAATAAGTACGTGAATGAATAAATTTCTGTTTTTAAGATGCCCAGGTGGCGGTCTTTCGTTACAGCGCCCTAGCCAACTAAAGCAGAAGATGCAATCACTAGACCCGTGGATGCCCCAGTGGGTGGGATCCAGGCGAAGCACAGAGCCAGTGGTGGCAGGAAAGCAGAGTGTTCATGCTGGGAAGGAAGCAGTGAACGGTCTGGAAGGGGATTCCTAACTCATCTCAGGAAAGAAAACAATGTCTCAGATGGAAGAATCAGAAGAACTGGGGTTTCCTGGGCTCCAGGGAAGTCAGTCCTGAGTTCCCAAATCTGCAGGAGGCTGGCCCACATGCGTCTTGACATGTACTCTCCCCAGACTGGAAATAACTCAACCACAGGCTTTTTGTATTGATAAATCCATTCTATTAGGCAGTGTCAAGTTTATATTTAGACAAATAACCATGTAGTGATCACCTGGGCTGTTCTAGATGGTGCCATTTTCAGAAATTATGGCTTAGATCCATCTTCTCCTTCCCTTTTCCTCTGCCCTCCCTGAATTATCCCTTAGGAAGAAGCCAATTAATAGTAGCTTGACTGTTGTAATGCAGCCTGCTGTACAATGTAGCAATGCCTAATGGAGTTTTAATTTCCCCATGGTGAGTCAATATTTGCTTTAAGAAAGAAAAATGTCACCATAAACCACTGCCCCAAATGAATTTGGTAGCACAGAAGGTGAGAGAGGCTTCTTCCGTAGGTAAACAGCCATGGAAAGTAGATATGGGGGTGGGGGATTTCACTCTTCCCAAATAGCGGCGTCTGGTTTCTGCTGCTCCTTCAGACGATGGTGGTTATTAAATACTTTGCTTTGGAAATGCAGATAACTGTGGGAGGCTCACCCAGAGTTTAAAGGGTCTGAAACAAAGTCATTATAATATAGAAGAAGAACAATTTATTCCAGCCTATTAATAACTTGGGAGCTGGGAGGGGGGATATAATACTAGGTATTCCTGGCTGAAGACGTTATGGGTGTTTCTTATGTCCCTCAACTCGGGTTCCACAGGAAACCCAAGTCCTACTTTTTAAAACTGTATTAGACTTCTCAGGACCGTGCGAGGAAATAAAGTTCTGCCATCGTCTCTCTCATAATAAGTCTGTCCAAAAGTGATGTTGCTTATTCCGTTGAAAGATAGTTTCATTTCCTACTCAAAATTGGTATGAAAAATTTGCCTTGCCAAATGAACATTGTAGACTGAACTTGTCAAATCCTTTCTCCTGACACAAATAAAAGATCACATTGGGTGGCAGCATGTAAAACAGCTCTGACAAGATAGCAAAGGGAGACAAAGAAATATACAGATTTTGATTTTCTCTGTTTTAGAAGCTGAGATAGGGGGCGGGAGGGGGAGAGGTGCCCGCAGAATGCCTGGCCGGCTTGTGAACGTTTCAGGGGAACAAGCGAGCAAGTGACTTTCATGTTGCTTTTCAGTGGTATAATGACCCCGTTTCCAATTAGCCAAAACATGACAAAATCTCAACTTTTATAGCTCGGAAAGCTGCCAGGGACATCGCCTGGATGACAAGACTCCTCATTCAAAAGTTTATGGGTGTACCGTGTGGCCGTAATTACTAGTTCGAACACAGTGGGAAATGATTCCTAGCGTGTTTAAAAATAAATAAGGTAAATGATCACCCTTTCATTAGATCCGTACTCATAACATATAAGTGACTTTTTTTTTCCTATTAAAATTGTTGATTGAAGGCCGTTAGCTGTTTATCAACTCAAAATTACATTTCTGCTCTCTGAGGGCCTGCTGCTGTTAAAAATCACACTTGGCGCCTAGTTAGTAACAAGAAAAGACTCCGAAAACTGCAATTTCAGGGGGAGGAAAAAAAAAACACAGGCAAGAAACCCAGATTGCACCTTCATGTCCCCAAAGGCATCAGGCTTCTTTGTTCTGCTAAGAAAAATTAACCTCAATCTCAGCCCCGGGTCCCTGGATTGATTATCATAGTCATTTAAATACTGTAATCTCATTTTCAGCATTGGGGTGAGGAGGGTGGGAGCGTGGAGGGAGAGGGGAACCAGGCTGGAGAGAGAAAGAGAGCGGGGCAGGGAGGGGAGGAGAAAACAGAATGAATTATCTGACAAAGGGAAGCGGGCCTCTCCGCTCGCAGAGCCTATTTCGGATCCTTCCACTTGATTGGAAGAGTTGATGAAGTTTAAATGAAGCAGAATTAGAACCTCAGGCCTCTGGGTATTGATGGTGGCTATGCGAGAATGTGCGATTCAATAGCCCTGGTTTCAGCCGAAAACAAGGGCAAGGCCTAAATGGTATAATCTTCAATCGAATCTAACATCCATGCTGACAAGGCAGGGTAATGAGTCGGGCCAGATCAGGCCTTTTGGTTAAAGAAATGAATCCCTCCCTCTCCCCCAGCAGGCTTTGATGCCTATTGTGTGGGCCCCTGTCCCAGTCTATCTAAATGCTAACTAACTGCGAGGGTGAGGGACTGTGCTTTTCATTGCTGCCACTAATCTGATAACAATTTGCTCTCCCTGATTAGGGAGGCGGGAGAGGACAGGGCCCTGGGTGGGAGAGGAGGAGGCACACCTTCCCTCTGAAAGGGTGAGGCCACTCTGGTCAGCCATCCTGGCTCCCTGGCCAGCAGACGCACACGCTAAGAATAGCCTAGACTCCGGGCTTCCGTGGGAAACCACGTATACCTCTGGCTCAAGTCTCATCTCTTCTTAAAAGCGTGTGGGGTGACCTCAGAAGTGCAGACTCCCTAGGCCATCCAGACGGAGGTCAGCACCCCTCCTCCTCTGCCTCCTTCATGATGGGCTTACTCCAGATCTTCCCTCCCAACGTAGCTGAGCTCTGAGCTCGTGGTGTCTGGCCATTCTGCATCTAAAAGGACCTGCTCCCTCGTCTCAGCCTCGCTGAGGCCTGCCTGGGCTTTTCTGGACCACTTTGGGCCATGGGTCCTCCCCCTCTTCCTGACTTCTAGTGTAACAAGTCCGATCTGGGTCACTCCACTGGCCCTGTTGGTTCCAGCCGTGTGCAGCAAATTGTAGGAGTGTGTGCATGTGCGTAGTGTGGTTGTTTGCCTCACTAGACCACAAGCTCCTTGGCACTAGGACGTACACCTCCAGATTAAGTCAACCCTTTAGACAGATGTAAATGTAGGTGACATAGACATAGATGAACTGGATTTTTCTCTCCATCAAGACAAAGGAGTTTCTGGGGTAATGGGCAGTATAGCATAAATGTAAGGATCCTGACAAGCTATGGACCCCCACAGGCCATGGCATAGGCCCTATTCTGCCATGTACCCTCTGTGTGACCTTGAGTGTGTCACTGAGTCTTTCTGAGCTAAAAGCACTGACTTTGCAGAGTTGAGATCATGTATGTAGATGTGTGGTGCTTGGCAGCACTCTGATGGTCACAGAGTTCCTCAGATTTGCACAGTAGTTATGACTTCGGAATGTGGAGTAAGAGACCTGGCTAGAAGCCTCCATGCATTTGCTGGATGACTGTGGGCAACTTGAGTAACCTCTTTAAGCCTCAGCTTCCCCATTTGTAAAATGGGAAGAATAGCAATCCTGTTTTTTGGGATTGTTGCAAAGACTTAAGAGAGATGATGCCTGAGAAGGGTCAGCACGCTGCCTGGTGCACAATGCCTGGCACCCCTCAAAGGGTAGCTGCTGTTGGCTGGCATGGGGGGTTGTCAGCTGGCCAAATGGACCTACAGCCAGGAGCTTTCTGGAAACCCAGATTCCAGGCCTTAGTCTCCTCCTCATGCCCTAGCTCTAGGAGAAGTCAGGCCTGCAAGGTTCTCTGGGAGCATCTGCCATGAGAAGCAAGTGCTGCCTAGAACATGACAGAGCTTTCAGGAGTGCCAGACAGGCACCTTCCCATTGCAAGGGGAGGTTTTGAAAGACTTGCTCAAACCTCCAAATGTATGCCCACTGGGCACCCACAGAGAGAGCAAAATCTTTGGTGACAGTTCATAAAGGTTTGGGAGGCAGCCAGGAAGCCCAGCACTCAGCCAGAGAGACCCTCAGACGGCTCCAGCATGTTCCCTCTAGGAACTTGGAGGAAAACGGGAGTGTGACCAACTGGGGGCCTGTTTAACTTGCAAAAAGTAACACACTGCAGTCATGCACCCTAAACCATCATGGCTCCTGCCCCACCAATGGTGCTTCAAGCATGCAGCCTAGTAGAGGACACACCTAACATGTCCCTTCCAGCACAGGGCATGCTTGGCAATCTCCTTGTCAAACTGCAGCATCTTGAGGTCAGGACCACATCCCTCTGTCCCCATGAGTGCAGGACTGGCGCTGTAGACTTGGACCTGTGTCTCTGCCCTCTGTCCTGTCTCATTCACTCCACTTGCTTTGGCCCCTGCAGGTCTCAGGGCTGACTGCAGTCCCCACCGGGGCCAGCCTCCTCTCAGCACTTGCTTTCCCTCATGCTTCGCAGCAGCCTCAAAGTTCCAAGTTCCTCCTTCCCTTGGAGGCACAAAACCAGTCTCCGCTTGCAGCCCACCCAAACACCTCTGACCACCTCTACACATCTCAGAAGGTTGGGCTGAAAGGTCATGTCCTCAGAGTAAGACTTCCTTTGCCTCCTGGTGGCCACTGCTTAGCACCCTGGCCTCCTTCCCTAGTAAGTGGTAGTTGCCTGATTGTCTTCACCAGGGCCTTGCCAGAAACTAAGGTTCTTTGTCCACCAATGTACCTACAAGATCCAGCACACTGCTGGGCACCTAACAGCCCTTAGATAAACATTTTGCAAATGGTTGAATGAGCAAAGAAAGGGTCAACCCAGGCTGGTTCTCAGAGGGGAAGCCATTCAGGTGTGCAAGAACCAAGACTTAGACTCCAAGGGGCTCACTCAAGGTTTCCTAGTCAAGGGTGTGCGGTAGATTGTGAGTTCATCACTGTTGTCCTGGGGCCTGGCATGCCTGGTCCAGGGGAAGTGTGCAATGCTTAGTGAATGAAAGAATGCATGAATGAATACATGAATGGCGCCCAGCCTGGAAAGGAACCAAGCACTCTCAAGTCTGGCCAACTAGTGGCTTTCCCCCATCCACTCCCTGGGACACACCATCCCTTTTTCCTGGAAAGCTTTCTCTCCCCAAGTCAAAGTTGATTCACCCTGAAGCCAGTGAAGCTATACCTTCAGGACTGCTTGCTTGGACATGGCCCCTTCCAAGGCCTTGGACTTAGTGTCCAACTTTGTACTCTGTTTCTTTAAGGGGGATCCCCAAATTGCATAAGCTTCAGGTCATAGGAAACCTGGATCCACCTCTGTCTGCCCTCACCCCTCCAGCTTCCCACACACACTTTTGAATCTTGTGTGGAGATTCAGCTCAAGCCTTCTAGCCTAGCAGACCTCTCTAGCCTCCCCACATCCAGGTACTGCTGGCCTCAGCACTGCATGGATCTCATTTCACGTTTGTTTTTAAGCCTGTTTTTGCCTGGCAAATTATAAGCTCTCTGAAGGCAAAGACTATATCCAGGTTGGTCTCCCCCTAGATCCTTGGTGCCTAGCTCCGTGCCTGTTATACAGTAGGTGTTTAAAGCTTCTGTTCATTCAAGCAGTGAGTAAATGAGTGTCTATCCCACTACCTTCCACCTAGTGCCCACAGAACCATGGAGTTGTCTGTTCTTGCTGAAAACACCTTGGCCATTTCAGACACTATGCGTTTGCTCAGGCAGCCGCTCTCCAGGTGCCTCTTGTCTCTGCCCTCCTGTCCATCCACCAACGTCCAGCCCATCCTAGAGCCCCAGTCCAGGCACCTGAGCTTTCTAGGTGGCTCCTGCCTTCGTTCCTAAGGATGACACTTCTTGGCTCGCATCACCTCCCCTTCCTCCTTTAATAACTTTTATTATTGGTTTTAATGTGCAAAGTCTGCTTCTCCACGGACCAGACCCCAAACTCCTTGGAAACGAACCCTCAAAGCCCTTGTGTCTCCACCAATGCTCTACACGTTGTAGGTGTTCAGCAAGTATTTGCTCATTGACTGGGTTCACTGAGAGTCTCCAGCGCAGGCCGAAACGATATAAATAAACGAAAAGCCAACTCTTCTGTTCTTAAAGATCTCCTGGGGAACAGAGGGAAGATATGAATGCAATCCTGCATAATGGGAACATTAAGATGGCATTTTATTGTGGCAACAGGGCCAGATTCACTATTGTCCAGTATACTGACCAGCAGAGCCGCCGGCAAATCCTCTAATTCTCTCGGCTGAAATGCCGCAGCCAAAGGAGCGCCTCTCTCCATGTCTTTCCGGGGCCCCCCGTCTCCATGGGAGGCTGCAGCATCTAAACATCAGCTAACTGGGGCTTTTTCTCCAATGTGGCACATGCAGCTTAGACGCTATGCCAGTGGTCACAAATGGCCGGCCACCTGGCCGTGGTATAGGCTTTCACTAACGCCATACCTTGAAATCAAAGAGCTTCTGCGTCTCCACTTTCAGTCTTCTGGACAAACACAAAAGATTCTGATCCACACAAAGAAATTTATCTTGTACACTTCTGGGTTCATTGGTCTCCCAAATATGTATTGTTTGGTTCACATAAAAGATCAAAAATCCGTCTTTTTGGCTCATTATGCATTTTCTACAATGCTTTTGGTGGCCATTCTCCCCCATGTGCTACCCGTGTTGACCTTTCTGCTCATTGACCCATATGAGTCAATTTCTTGACCGAACCTTGATGTGCCTTTAAATTAGTGGGTGGGAAAATACAGCCGTTCTCTTTCTAAAGCGCATTTATTTGCTTCCCTGAAGTGTTGTACTTAGTGCCGCAGTGAAAGCAGACAGACTCTGATGGGGCTCTGGCCCACCATGAGTTTAATTTCTGGTGTACCCAAGCAATTATGTTTTAAATCTGAGATGAGCTCATGCTGAGAAAAACAAAACAAAAGCAAACAGAACCCTTGGAAGGAGGTGCACCAGGGAAGAAAAGCTTGGGTAGCTGCGTGGTGACTCAACAAGCCCGCCCCTATGCTAATTAGCTTAGCTGATGAATTGCGGAGCGGCGCTGTATGGATGGCTGGAAATGCTTTTTATTTCTTTAAACTACCACGTGGGTGAGATTGAAGATAGACAAGCCCCAAACAAAAGCCAGAAAACTTATGGAAGCTATAACTAAGGGAAAGGAAATGGATTCAAAGGAGGGTGGGGTGGGGTTAAAATCACCATAAATGTAAGGCAAGGGGGAAACAGGGAAAAATGCATTGGGAAGCAGTAACCACTAAACCGTCTCATGTTTAATCTTTGTGTTAGATTTTAAGAGGTCCTGGATGATGGTAAGATAACCATGAATTCTGCACATGGTTATGTTTCCTGGTTCAGGGTTTCTCAGCTTCAGTGATACTGACATTGGAGGCCACATGATTCCCTGGCGTGGGGGCTTCACAGGACGCCCTGGTTCTTGGCCCACTAGATGCCAGCCAGCAGCGTGCGTGCACACACACACACACCCATTGTGATAACCAAAAATATCTCCAGCTCTGACCAGATGTTCCCTGGGAAGAGAGAAATCGCCCTCCTCCATTGGAAACCACTGGTCTCATTTTAGAATGTCATAATCTCTCCCATTAGATAGTGTCTCGTTGAAATGGATCTTCATTATGTCCTTGAGAAGTAGGCCTGTGCTTTCCAGAAGCTGAGGCTCAGAGAGGAAGCCACTGGCCCAAGAACCCTGAAAAGAGCTAGGAACCCAGTTGTTTCCTCAGTCAGCCAGGGCACACCTGCTCCAGGGCATGCAGCTGCCAGAAACCTGAGATGGGGCAGTGACAGTGTTTTTCAAGGAGAGCCCGGAATGGGGAAGTAAGCACTTGGGTGAAGTTATCTCAGTCTACGTTATTTATATAAGTTCAGATTAATAATATTTAAAGTTGACCAATGAGAACACAAAGGTTGTTTTGAAGGACATAAACATTTGGAATCGAGATAACGGAAAAATAACAAAAGTGCCTGCTTATTAGGTGCCCTCCTGGGCCGGGCACACGCATGTGGTCTCATTGAGTCCTCATCGCGGTCCCATGGCCAGCTGCCAACTACTGTCACCCCATTTTACAGGGAGGACATTGACGCTCAAACTCCTCACAGGTGGCAGAGCAAGAAAGCGGCTGAGTGTATGAAAACAATGGCTGCAGCCCGGAGGGGTTTTGACAGTCCTCACACTGATTTAGGAGCTTGAAGAGAGACAGGAGCGGTTGCATTTAAAGTTGAATTGTTATCAACAGGCAACAATTGCTACCCCCAACCGTTTTTTCTGCAAATACAAATACAGAGGCGGATAAGAAGCACCCAACATTTACAATATACGCTAAAGCCAACCACACATGGTGCAAGGTTGTGACTGTACTGTGCCTTTGCTTATATTTTGCCCAACCAGCCAGAGGGGCCTGAAGCAGATGGGTCTGAAGTCTAATGGGGCCTGGATGCCAGGGGCCACGGCAGAGCACTCCGCACTTTGTCCCACACTGACTGATTCGCCCAGCCTGCAAGTCCAGAATGACCCGTGCTTGGTTATAAGTCTCCCTGTCTGTGACACATTATCGCAGTTTCAGCGCAAGCACAGAACACCCCAAAACGAATCAAGTAACAGCTGACGAGTTGGCATTTCACATAGGATGGATGTAGACGAGTTTCCTTTTTATTATACTTCTTAAACAGTTAAAGATGCATTTTCTTAAAATGCAGTTTGAATTCGACATTTTATGTGACGAAACAGCTTGAAAAACACTGCGATAGAAAATAGGAGCTGGAAGTTTTGTTAGGGCCAGTTGTAAAGACAGAAAATTTTGTCTTTCAAATGAAGGAAAAGTGGCCTGAATGATACAGTGAACAACATGTAAGCCAGGAAGATTCTGGAAGGTGCTGGAAGTGACAGCTGACTTGTTCATCCAGAACTCTTCCTTCAGGAGCCGCCTTCCCACCGCGCTGCAGTGCTGCGAGACTCAGAGGGTAGCTGAGTTCAGTCAGAGGAACCCACATTTGGAGGTCTTATCATCATTAAAATTCCAAAGCCAAAGCACCCCTTTTCCACAGGGACAAAGCAGGAGGAGGCCTCCTTTGGCAGGGCAGCTGCCCCTCGCTGAAAAGCCTGTGAAGGAGCAACTTCGCTTTCTGAAGTGGCCATGGAGCTGGGCCATGGGAGACCAGTCCCCTGCCTCCGTCCCAGCTTGGTTCACCCAGGGACGTGCCCAAGCTCCGGGAAGGGGGAGGCTTTGACTTAAAAAAAACAAGAGAGGGAATTGCAAAGGTAGACAAACCCATGGCTTTCCCTAGAAAAATGAAACCTACCCACTGGCCCAGCCCAGAGGGGTCCATTAGGATGGGAAGGCAGATCATTTTTAATCCCCCTGCCTAACAGTTGATTTCCTTCTATGACATTATAATTGAATGTAAAAGGATTTGAGCAATCACAGGTATATTCTCTTCAGCAGATAAAGCTGAATATAACATTTTCACATTTCACCCCAACATAATAAAAATATTGACCCACGCTGGGATATTTGTACAACTGGTTGTTTGCCTGCCTTTGCATTTGTCTCTACCTGTGTTTATGTTCACCAGCATCAATATTTTTTTATATTACTTTTTTATTAAGGTATTATTGATATACACTCTTACGAAGGTTTCACATGGAAAAACAATGTGGTCACTACATTTACCCATATTATCAAGTCCCCACCCATACCCCAATGCAGTCGCTGTCCTTGGATGTAGTAAGATGCCACAGATTCACTGTTTGCCTTCTCTGTGCTACACTGTTTTCCCCGTGATCCCCCACACCATGTGTACTAAACATAATACCCCTCAATCCCCTTCTCCCTCCCTCCCCACCCGCCCTCCCACACCCCTCCCCTTTGGTAACCACTAGTTCCTTCTTCGAGTCTCTTAAGTCTGCTGCTATTTTATTCCTTCAGTTTTGCTTCGTTGTTATACTCCACAAATGAGGGAAATCATTTGATACTTGTCTTTCTCCGCTTGGCTTATTTCACTGAGCATAATACCCTCTAGCTCCACCCATGTTGCTGCAAATAGTAGGATTTGTTTTCTTCTTATGGCTGAATAATATTCCATTGTGTATATGTACCACATCTTCTTTATCCATTCATCTACTGATGGACACTTACGTTGCTTCCATTTCTTGGCTATTGTAAATAGTGCTGTGATAAACATAGGGGTGCATGTGTCTTTTTGAATCTGAGAAGTTGTATTCTTTGGGTAAATTCCAAGGAGAGGGATTCCCGGGTCAAATGGTATTTGTATTTTTAGTTTTTTGAGGAACCTCCATATTGCTTTCCACAATGGTTGAACTAGCTTACATTCCCACCAGCAGTGTAGGAGGGTTCCCCTTTCTCCGCATCCTCACCAGCATTTGTTGTTCTTAGTCTTTTGGATGGTGGCCATCCTTACTGGTGTGAGGTGATATCTCACTGTGGTTTTAATTTGCATTTCCCTGGTGATTAGTGATGTGGAGCATCTTTTCATGTGTCTGTTGGCCATCTGAATTTCTCTTTGGAGAACTGTCTCTTCATATCTTCTGCCCATTTTTTAATTGGGTTATTTGCTTTTTGGGTGTAGAGGCGTGTAAGTTCTTTATATATTTTGTATGTTAACCCCTTGTCAGATATGTCATTTACAAATATATTCTCCCATACTGTAGGATGCCTTTTTGTTCTGTTGATGGTGTCCTTCACTGTACAGAAACTTTTTAGTTTGATGTAGTCCCATGAGTTCATTTTACCAGCATCAATATTTATTAGAAATATTAAGCTGTTAGAGGGCATGGTGTGGTTGCCTAATGTTGCAAAGCATCCAGTTCGAACACACTGGGTCTAAATGATACTCCCTCCTGACGATAATGGCAAGGGGCGCAGCAGGGGTGCCAAGTATCATGAACTAGAACTCCTGGTCGGGGTGAAGACCTAGGAACACTTAGGATCTTGGGAGGGTGAACCATTTGTCCCAGGGGCTGAGTTTTTCCCAGTCCACCCCTGATTAGAATCTGCCTCCCTGCCTTTCAAGGTCCAGCTCCAGGTTTGTTCCTTTGGAAAGCCTCCTGAGTCCTACCCAAGGCTTCCTCCCCCCAAATCTGAATGCTTCTGGGTCACGAAACTTGAAACTTACAGGGGGTAACCCATGACATTGCTTATTATGTATGTGTCCATGTGTGGGGGCGTATTCAGCAATAAAAGCTCACATCTCCTGAGAGCTTTCTTTAAGGCAGGTGGTATGCTGAGCTACATATATACATATATATATATATATATATATATATATATATATATATATATACACACCCATCTCCCTAGCTAGATAGTTAACTTCCTGTCGACATGGTGCTGGGCACTTAGTAAACATTCAAAAAGTAATTCTTGGCCATCAAGAAATTCCAAGAAATTTGTAGAGCTCACTTTGGAAGGAATGTAGAATGAAATGATATCAGCATCAGACTCCTTGGTGAACAGTTTTGACTCCCTGCTGTACAGATGTAACCAATCTCGGTTGTCATTAAGTAACTGATTAATAGTGAAATGTGGCCACAAGAGCATGGGGCTGGAAGTCAGAAGACATGAATCTCATCCCACTTCTGCAACCAGGTCAGACTGGCACCTTGGACCAATCACTCCCCCTCTCTGTGCCTTAATATCCTTTAAAAAGGAATTGGATTAGGTGTCTGGAAGCCTCTGTGCAGCCCCCAGTGATGTGATTCAATGACAATTTTACAAATGCATGTACTTCTTATTTGTGACATAAACTCCCACAGAAAAACAAAGTCAGTAATAAATTATGAAAAAATTGTGCCATGATCATTTGCACTTTTTGAGAGTGCTCAATTCAGTAAATTTCACCCCTGTACATAGCCTGCCTCTCCAGGGTGACAGAAAATTCAAGGCTGTCACTGGAGCAAACCAAGCAGTCTCTCCCTGTAATTGTATTGACAAGATACCAGCTGAGTTCCCGTGGCAGGAAGGGTGCACCCTGACAGGTTCTGTGAAGGAGCCTTGAAGGCTATTGTAGCAGGATCCTATGTTGAGTCACAGAATTCTGGGGAAATGAGAACCAAGCAGGGAAAGGCTGGGTTCTTTCTCTATTTAATTTTATTTTTCCCAGAGAGTCACATTTGAAAGAAAGCTGGCTAACTGCAAATCCCTTGATACAATAGAGTAGAAGCTCTTTCTAATGGAAAATATTTATGTCTCTTTGTGCCCAAATAAGATATTGAGTTGATTGAATCAGTCCCACTAATAAGCAGTCAGTTTGGTTTTCAATGAGGCAAATAGTTGTTGAGCATTTGTAAATAAAATAGCTGCTTGGATGTCTGCATTTTTCACTTTTCACTTGGTTACTGTGGCATCTTGCAGACATGTCCATGAATAACTGATGTGTATATGTCCTGGTAAATTCCATGGGTGTGACATAGCTGTGTTGGGTTTGTTCAGGCAGTGTGTGTGCATTTTCAATGAAAAAAATCCTGCTCCTATTCACTGGAGAAAACAGTCTGCACAAAAACATTGAGTACGGTGGCATAAATGACTATTTCTAAGGTGTTATAGTCTTCCAATATAGATGCAGCCTATGGGTTCAGACTTGGACAAAACCAAAATATACTTCTGTCCCAATCATCCTCCTTAAGACACCCTCAGCAGAGGGCACTCCCTCTGCTGCACGCCGTAAGCAGGTGCACACTCATCCAGGGGCTTGTGAAACTGGCATGCCAAAGCAAAAGAAATCCACAAGCCAAACTTCAACAGGAGATTTCAACAACATACTGAAAATATATTTTTTAAGTCTCCGCAACCTTGGATAGTTTCAACCTTCTTTAAAGTTGAAAATCCCAGTTTTTTCATAATTTAAGTTTTCTCTAAAATACAGGGAGCTCTTTGCAGTGGTAAAAAAATAATGCTGGGCTGGGAGCCAGTGAACATACCTTCTAACCCAGGCACTGTCAGAACTTTGTGCACAGAGCGCACCGTGAATGGCCCCTGTGAATCTGGTTGTAAAGAGGGATTGGGAAGAGGTAACCGTCCAGGTTCCTTTTTCCTCTCAATGTCTCTGCAACTTTTATTTAGGTATGGTTTGGTAGAAAGTCTTGTAGCAGGGGTAAATACTGAAATGTGGACATAATCTTAACTGCCACAGAAAGTACCTGGTGGCCCATTAAGAACTGGAGGGAGGAAAGTAAGAAGGAAAGGCCCTCTGCCCCTGGCTGCCTAGGACAAGGAGAAAGCCAGGCACAGTCACCTGAGAGCACCTGGACATGGCCCTGTGCTGCTCCGCTCAGGCACTGCTGGCCAGGGCAGTCCTGCTCTGCATCTCACACCCTGGAGACAGAACCCTGGGGCATGGGTCAGTCACCTCCTGCCACACTGAAGTTCCAGTGCAGGTATCAGGGATTGAACTCATCCTGGAAACTGTTAAGCTAGTGCCACCCAGAGGCCAAATATTGTCCTTTGTGGTATGTGGCATGTGGAAAAATAAGAGGGAGGGAAGTTTTTACTTATATGTGTATATCACACATATATTGCACACAGGTGCATGTATGTATCTATGTGCACATATCAGTGTAAAACGTATGTGTATATGTACATACACATTCACATATATACCTGTGTGTATATGCATATATGCACATATATGTATATACATTGCTTGGGTGGACATCACACTACTAACTCACCATGGAGGAGAATAACTCCACGAGGCCATTCATTTTATAGTTAAGAAGCAAGGAGCTGGCCCGCTAGTAACTGCCTGAGTGAAAGCAACCACTACCATCGAAAGAGTTGATCAGAGGTCTGATTCTCCCCTGGATCCCAGAATGGTGAATTCCATCTGCCTGTTCCATCTGTCCCCTGAGAGCACCTCTTCTCACCTAGGCATGAGTGAAGGACCTCGTTCCACTTTGGGGGGCCCGTAAGAAAGGGAGCATATTAAATGGAAGAGTGCGAAGGGTGGTAAGGCAGCTTTCCCAAGTGGCTGACCCAGGGACATAGTTTGGGGAAGGGAAGGGAAAAGTCAGTGTTTTCATAGGATCCAATTAACTCAGATAATTCTAGCACGATGTAAAGAAAACCCAGGTTCCCAGTACCAAAAGCAAAAATCACCACCTCAGGGCTCTCTACTCAGCTCCTGGCATTCAGATAAATTGTTCCTGAATACATGGTTACCATTTGCGCCTTCGGCGTGGGGCATCTGGGAACTGCCCGCATTTCTAAAGGCACACTGCCCTCCAGTGGCATAAAGTAAAGTTGCTCCACGACCAACTCCCGGAGCGGGACCTCAACCCGACGCTTCGCAGCGCGGTCACAGACAAGAGACCCATCCGGGGGAGCGTGCACTAAGAGGAGGCGATCTAGTTCGAAATCTCAGCTCCCTCACTGGTGCCTGCGGGTCTCCTAGAGCAGAGACTCGCGCTTTTTTTCTTGTAGGGTGGTAACTCTAAAGAGCGTGACGGCTGGGCATCAGCGTGCGCGGTGGTGCCTGCAGAGGGATGCAGGGCGCTTGCTGCAGAGTGCAGCCCAGGGAGCAGGAAATGGGAGGGAGCGGCTGAGCCTGCGAGGGCTGGCAGGGTCGTGAGCAAGCACAGTCGGCCACTGTGGGTTCACTAGCGGGCTCTTGGGTAGATGGCAGGTGCCAACGCGGCCGGGCGCTGTGCAAGGGACCCGCTGGCAAGACACCATCCCGTCTGCCTATCGCTCCCTGTAATGAGCGCATTCACGCCCACTTTGAGGAGGAGGAAACAGGCTCAGAGAGCCGCGTGTCCGGACGAGAACTGGATTCGTCTCGCCTCTCGGACCCGGCGCGGACCACTGGTAGGGCAGGCGCCCGGCGCAGGGGCGGGCGGCGGGGAGCGGCTCACCTTGACGATGAGCGGGTTCTGAAACATGGTATCCCTCACGACCCCCAGCCTCTCGTTTTCCATGCCCGGCCGGATGTCGGCCACGGTCAGGGGCCGCCGCGCGGGCGGGCAGATCTGGCTGACAGTGCGGCGCACCGGCTGCTGCTGCTTCTTCGTCCATCGCAGGAGGTCCTGGAAGGAGGTCTTGGCCTCTGGCATCCTGGGGTCGCCGAAGTCGACCCCTGGTCGGAGTGGCGAGCTTCTGTGCTAGCGGACCGGTGTCCCGCTCACCAGAGCCCCAACCGTGTCGGGCCGCACCACCCGGACGGGGGTGGCCTCGGGTGCCGGGCCCCTCCGTAGTGGGGCGCGCCCGCCTGGCGCCGAGGCCCCGCTCTACGGATTCCGAAAACGCTACAGCAGCTTGCCTGGCTCTTCAGCGAGTCCCTAGGCGCCATGCTGCGCATCGTGGAAAGAGAGGAAATTGAGGCCACCCCTTCAGAAGAATGGAACGGCCGGTCTCCGTGGCGACGGGACGCCAACGGCTCTGGTAGGTTTCTCGTGCGGGAAACTACTGGTGGCTCTCAAAGTGGACCTGTGTAAGTTTTCTTAAACAAATTTGAGAAAACCCCAAAATGCCACGGGTTGTGCTAAAAGCGACGGGGCTCTTGAGTCCCAGATGTTCTATCTTCCCCCAGGCCTCCCGCCCCCACTGCCCCTTCTCATTTCTCCTTTCTGCACCACATGCACGGAACAGAGATAGAGCGCTACATCTCTCTTGAGGAAATAGAAATCCTCATTCCGGGGCTAATGTTACTGCTAATCCACTGGGTGATCTCCAGTTAGGCATGTCTTGAGTCCTCAGTTTTGTCTTCTGTGAAATGGGTGGGGAGGAAAGCCTATAGAGTTGAATGAGATTAATGGTACCCAACTTTGTTCTAAATAATGGAGGGAAATTGAAAAATAGAGATTCACAGGACCTCACCCAGACTCACTAAATTAGAATGTCTGGAAATGGGGTCTGGGAATCTGCATTTAAAAAAATCTTCCTGACAGACAGTGACTGTAATGGGGTATGTGGTGAGGACTTGATAATGGGGGGAATCTAGTAACCACAATGTCGCTCATGTAATTGTATATTAATGATACCAAAATAAAAAAATAATAAAATAAAAATCCTCCCCCTCGGATTTTTTTTTTGAACTTCACACGGAGAAACTGAAAGAGGAGTACAATGAAAAGCTAAACATGCAAATACCCACAAGGCTCTGGGTTCACCATGGAGCAAGTTCCACCAATGACAAACCTACTCTTCAAGGTCTTATATACCAACAGTGGACACCAACACCACATTTCCAGACTGACCAGACAGACAGACTGTAGCATCCCTTGGGTGGTGACTTGTGTGCATATATGTGCTTATGGTTTCTCCAGCCTGTTTATCTTCCAGACTTTCACAGAAATACGGGTTGCGCACTTTTTAATCAAAGCTGCTTGGCAGCTCACACAGAGGAAGTCAACCAGGTGGTGGAAGGAGGGGCAGGAGAGTGGAGTAGCGGAGAGAGCACAGGTTTGAATCTTGGGTGGGCCACATACGTCCACTTGGACAAGTTGTGTCATGCCCTGGTTTTCTCATCCACAAGATGAGGCTGATAATACCTAATAAAGATATCTATAACACAGGGTTGTTAGAGGATTAAATGAGAAAACTAATTGCCAACATGGTTATGTTCACTATGCAGTAAGGCTATACTGGCCTCGATCTGCTGGCCTCGTTAAGGCTTTACTTTTTATCATAAACTAAGTTTCTTCAGGACTTGGTTGAAATAGGGGGATTGGAAATAGAACTCCAAGGCTCCTTCTAGCTTAATGTGCATCAGATTCTGCACCAGCTAGTCCCTGCCTACCTCTGACTTCATCTCCTCCTACTCTCTCCTTCATTCACTGCTCCAACACTCCTGACCTTTTTCAGTTTTTCCAGCAACCAAGTTCAGGGCCTTTGTATTTGCTTCTAGCCTGGGACAATCTCCCATCAGGATATTTGCTCGCCCTTTTCATTTAGAACTCAGCTCAAATGTCAATCCTCAAGGAGACGTCGCTTCCCTCTAAAACAGTACGCACTGTCCCCAGTCACTCTCCATCGCATTACCCTGTTTTATTTTCCTTGTAGGATAATCTGAAACTACCTCGGTTGATTTATCTGTCTGTCTCAGGGTAGGGACCTCACTATCTTGCTCACTCCTGGGGCTCAACAAAACCCTGCTGAGGAAGTGGCATGCCCGCATGAATTAATAAGCCTATCAGGTATCCCGTCCTGCCCTCTCAGCCAAGCTCGCGTTCTGCCCCCATCCACTCCCGGCGACCCCAGGAACAAAACAGCCTGCAACCACGCCTGCGTCAGCCTCGGCGGCGGAGTGTTGCCATGGCGGCCGAGGTGGGGCCGGAAGGGATGTACAACTGCTTCCGCTTCCACACAGTGTTTCCGGGTTGGGAGAAAAGTGGCGGTGCTTGAGTCGGTAGGTTGAAACTCCTTCAGTTGTTCTGGCTTTTTAATGCGCGTACAAAAATCGAGCGGAGGCTGTGGTTGTCGTCTGCGGGGACTCGCCTTTAGCCCGAGGCCTCCGGGGGTTGGGGCCGCGCCTCTTCCTGCACGGCCGCTCCGGGCCCTTCCACAAGAACCCAGGCTTCGATCTTGGGCAGGAGCGGATAGACAGTCAGACACCTGGCGAGTGGCTCCCTCGCAGCCGGAGCACCATTCACAGCAGAGAAGAGAAGAGCAGGTCTCCATTGCACCCCACAGGTGGCGAGAGAATCCAGGCTTGGACAGGACCCGGGGGGCGGGAGGTGGGATGTTCCGAATAAGTGGGGGTAATTGCCTACCCACGTGTCTGAGCACAGGGGAATCATTGGGAGCCAGACGACAAGGTTCTGGCCCTTGGGAGGCCGATCTTGTCAAACCGCGCGAAGTGCAATAGGGAAGCAGCAGGTTTGTTGAGAAACACTGCACATCGGGGAGACCCGACTAGTTAAGCCCGACTAGTTAAGCGATTAGAGAGGCCTTCTTGAGGAAGTGACTTTCAAACTTAGACCAGTTAACACTCAGAAAGGTAATGGAGGATGAGCATTCCTGGCAGAATGAGCTGCTTTTGCAAAGTCCCTGAGAATGAAAGGGAGCATGGTGTATTCTAGGCGCTGAATGAAGAAGGCAAGGTGTTTGAAACCCAGAGAGAAATGAGGCGGAGAGGCAGGTATGGACTAGGTCATTAAGGGCATGGCAGGTCTGTACGGATTTTGGACTTTATCTTAATAATACTGAGGAAAAACATAAAAAGTTTGGCGGTAAGTGACTACATATTTAAAAGATTGTGCTGATTTCCAGAGTCCAGAGGGAGAAGCTTAAGGGCTGTTTACAAAAATGGAAGAAAAAAAGAAACTGATGGAAGGGTATAGAATAAAGGCATCATTTGCTCTGTGCATTGTTATTAAGAGGCCCTGAAAGATGGGCCTGGCAAGGATGTATCTGTTGGATTTAGTGGCTCAAAGGTTATAGGCACTCCTACTGGAGCAGTCTTAGGGGAGGAATGAGGGTGGAAGCTGCAAGGAAGTGGGTTAAAAGTGGACAGAAGGTAGAGAAATGGAGGGAGCAGTTTCTCTCTTAAGAGAGTTTGCTGTGAATGGGAAGGAAAGAGAATACCTTGGTGGGACTTGAGGGTAGAGAATGGTTGCATCTTTGTTTCTGTTTGTTTGTTTGTTTGTTTGAAGCTGGGAGAAATTAAAGATTGCTGGAGAGTTGCTAGAAGGGAGCCAGTGCAGAAGGGTGAGGCTGGAGCTGTTGGGAGAGAGAGGCATTACCTGCTGGATCCCAGGCTTTCTGAGAAGTCAGGAGGGCACTGAGACCCAGCACCCAGAGGACATGGCCTTTGACAGAAGGGATACTTTCTCTTTTGGAGCAAGAGGGGAGGACAGGTCAGACGCAGGCAAGCCTGTTTGGTTTGGGGTAACGTATTTCTTGTCTCGTGTGTGTGAGTGTGAAGTCATAGGCAAGCTAAGGTGCTGCAGCTGAAATGGAAGAATGCAATTTAACCGTTCATTCAGAGTTAGGGAGATTGGAAACTGTTTCAAGAGGAGTGGGAGAATGAGCTGTCTGGGGCAATGTTGTCCAAAAAATCAAATAGTTTAGAATTTGCTAGTGGCCACATTAAAAAACATAAAAAGGAACAGGTGGAATTAGGAATGTATTTTAGTTAACCTAATATCCAAATTATTATTTCAACATGAAGGCAATATACAAAAATTAGAGTTGTTTTGCCATCTTTGTTCCAAGTCTTTGAAGTCCAATGTGTATTTTACTCTTAGAGCACAGTTTGGCCTGGCCCCATTTTAAGTGCTTAGCAGCCTTGTGTGGCTAGTGGCTACTGTATTGGACAGTGCAGATCTGGAGGGATATAGTTTGATTACTGGGCGGTGTTCAGGTCCCACGTATAGACAGCAGCCAAGAATGTAGACTGGTGCCCATCTGCTCAGTTGTGAGTTTTTTCTCCAGCCATTAGCAGTTCGAGGGCAGCCAAAGAGAAGGCATTAATTAATTGGAAGAAAAATATTTATTGAGCTCCTTCTATGAGCCAGGCACCATGCCAGATGCTGAGGCTACAGCAGTGCATAAGATAGACAAAGTCTGCTAGGCCCTCTCTGAGCGGATAGTCGACTTGTAGCACTCAACCTGCTGATAGCTGAGACCTCAAAGAGGTCATAGATTAGTTTCCATGCTTCTCTGGATGACCTTAGGGTCATCAACCCAAGCTCTAGGTGCCTCCATTGAAGGTGAGGTCCTGGAGCTGGGGGATGTGGTTTGTAGGTATAAGGCCACATGGTCATTCATATTACCCTTCCCTCCAGCTACCCAATTCTTAAAGCTTCTTTGCACGTAGGACAAATTATGTGCCTTCTGTAGAAAATGTGCTTAGCACACGGACCTGAAAGACCATGGATACAAAGAGATCTCCGGTATTGCATAGCTTATTGTGTGAACATATTGTATAGCAAAATTCTGATCAGAATATATAGCAGCTACTTTCTGTGTAAGAAAGGAGGAGAAATAAGAATAGATTGTTTTGATATTTGAGTCATGTAAATGTATTACCTAGTCAAAGAGAAATAAAATCTTAAAAATTGAAACTCAGATGCAATACAGAGTAAGGAGGGTTATAAGACATGCCTGTAAAATTATGTTTTAATCATCTCTTTTGTAAAGTACATTTCTGTTACTGTACTTAAACTCCAAAAATGCATGTGCTTTATATGAGTATTGACACCTGAGCCTTATGAAACTCCATTCTAACTTATTGCAGAGTTTTGACTCTTTATTGAGCCCCAACAAGGTCCATTCAGCCTTTTAGTCAAAGAGGTAATCTTCTGGCCTGAGGTCAGTGGATATTTGATGCCCCCACTGTGAAGACACTGGCATGTCCTGCACTCTGATGGGACTCTGAATTCTAGATGGTGGAAGTACAGAGGGGAACAAGACAGGCAGTGCCTTCCTTTTTGGGGTTTACTTTTTTAGCAGAGGAGACAGACATTAAATAGTTAGTTAAATAATTATTTTTTAAACTAGAGCTGGGCCAAATGCTACAAAAAAAGTACAGTTTACCATGAAAGTATATCATTTAGGGAATGCACCAAGCTCAAGGGGTCAGGGAAAACTTCCTTTCCTTTCTTTCTTTTTTTTTTGTAAATACATATATATTTATATTCTTCAGTGGCTTTGTTTTCAAACACAGATATAAGCAATCTGTACCCTTGTTCTGCCCCTGGTTTCCTAAGAGAACTATTTTGGGCATTCAGTTAAGTGTAGATTAAAAATATACAAGGACTCCTCTACTCATTGCCCCAATTATAGAAATAAGAGATTATAGCTATCAGAGAAACAGGCTCTATACTTGTCCCAACTCCCAGGATTTGCTAATTATAATCCCCATGCCTCTAAGTCATAGTTTTACTGCATTTGCATCCATTTAGCAAAGATACATAAAATCATTTTATGTGTTTTAAATTTAACATACATGGTGTCACCATGTCTATATCCTTTTAACTGGGGAAAGCTTTCTTGAAGAAGTGATATTTAAGCCAAGCTCTGAAGGATGAAAGGAGGCAGGGAGAGTGGGGAGGCAGCCGCGAGCATTCTAGGCAGAGGACGTCATATGCTATGAGACCTTGAGTCAATGATAAGATTGTGGCCTGTTTGGGAGACCAGCACAAGGCATGTGGCTGGAGCAGAGTTGGGAGGAAAGTCCGGAGATGCAGCTGTGGTGGGAACAAGGACCTGAGCATGCAGGCACAGTTTTTCTCTGTTAGCTGCTTTTCTCTGCCAGAAAGGTGATGGGACTGGATCGTGAAACACAGTGAGCCCCTGTGTGTGTAGCATAGCATAAACTTTGTGATCATGGTTCCAGGCTTTTCATTTGTTATAGTTTCATTTCTCTCTGATTTTTTTTTTTCTCCCGAGGCCAGCATTTAAAACACTTTGCAAAAATAAACCATTGTTGTCAAAGTTCCCTGTAGGAATAAAATGGAAGGAGAACCAAGTAGACTGGAAATTCATACTCCAGTTTTTGACAAGAAAAAGAAAAAGTATTCAGTCCATAAGGACAGGCATCAGAGATGTTCCCACGACAGTTTCAGAGACTCCCCCCTGGCAAGTGAAACATGGCCTATAATTAATAAGAGTAAAAAAAGGAGAAAGGATTTCCAGCATATCGTTTCTTCTCCTGGGAAGAAATCAGAAGCCTGTGATGAGACTGAAAAGGCCACCTGTGTTCCCAAAAAGAAGAAAACCAGAAGAAACAGTGCTCTGGGTGTAGACAGGGAAACAGGTGTTATGTACGTCCTGGTGGATAAAAAAAAAACTAAGAACGCGCCAGAGAATTTTAGAAGGGATGTTGACGTTGTTTATGTTAATATGAGCAGGGGACAGAAGTCAGAAGAGCCTGAAGCAAACAGACCGCATGCAGTTGCTAAGTCACATAAAAAGGAGTCAGGAGAACTTCACAGTAAAGTTAAGGAGAAAAAGAATAAGAAGCGGCGGAGGAGAGCTGCATCCTGTGATGCCTTGCATGGGGGCCCATGTGCTAGCATCACCCTGGCCCCGCCGGAGTCACATAAACAGGACTCCCTGCTATCTGTGGGCCTGGAAGGCGAAACCGCACAACCTCCACTATCTGCCCATAGAAGTAAGGTAAAGAAAAAGAAGAAGAGAAAATTTTCAAGTAACCAGGAGTTTGCGGCACTGGCCACACCCGAGAGTCCCGAGAACGTGCACTCTGAAGGAGCGCAGGTGCTTGGGGAGGTTGGGCCTGCCGAAGGCAGTGAGGGCTTCAGCAGTAGAAAGAAAAAGTCCAAGAAAAGGAAGCGAAAGTCATCTGTTGGAAGTGTGGCAGTGTCGGGGGCTGATTTTTCAGTGCTCAGTCCGAGCTTGGAGGACATGCTCTTTGACTCACTGGACGGGGATGGTAACTTGACTGAAGACAGTGCGAGACCCAGGCCACAAGGGGAAAGGACCCAGGCCTATTCGGAAGAGGCACACAGGTAACATGAGAATGTTGCGCCTTCTGTTGGTGTGTGTCTTTTGCATGAATTCTGCCTGCACCTGTTTACTCTACACATCCATAGTAAATGGCAGAAATCATGAAGAGAGAAACTATAAAATGTACAGAAAGGTGTACACATTTAACCAAGTAATTTGGCAGGTAGCTTCCTTTCTTTGTGTATAAAATAAGGCAGTTAGATTTTCACTACGAACTATTCCAGCCCTGAAATTCTATGAATAAGTTTAAAAAGCATTTAAGGCCCCAAAATTACCTTTGTCTATATACATATACATAGAAGAAAGGATTAGATAACTTACAATGAAGCAGAGCAGGAAAAACACGTGAATTAGAGTTCTCACTAACGAAAGGAATTTAGATGTCATTATTTATGTAATTATCATTTAAGTGAACTGCCTGATGAATACATACAGGAATTTTTTTAACCACTTCCTGGGACTTGGGACAGATTTTCTCCCCATTTTTACTCACTGACTTTCTTACCTTTGTTAAGTTATCCTGGCTTGAAAGTTTCACATGGAAGTTGAATGGGAGAGGGTCCCACTCAAGGCACTGCCGATAATAGTTATGGGCCCGCTCATGTCATCCCCTGTGCCATCTCATCAGGGACATTTTCAGAACACTGATAATGCAGTAGCAATGTTCTAGGACTGTGGTTCTTAACTTGTATTGGGCTGTGGGTCCTCTAGAAACTGTCAACCCTTTCCTTAGACAAATGCATAGTGTTTTTTTCAGTTTCCCATCTGAGTGGTCAGCTGTTATGATTGAATATACTCAGAGGGGATGAATTAGTGATAGATACATAGAAATCTATGCAAAGGGAAAAAATGTGGCCATTCTTAACTGTAGCAAAGCAACTGTAACCATGTAAGCCCTGAATATTGATTTATCTAATTAGTGACCATTATATTATAAAACTTAACTCATTGGGGGTCTTGAGTTTCCATGGGTGTAGAAGACAGCTTAGCTTATTAGGGAGTCAGTATCTAAAGCAAAAAAATTAAAAAATAGTAAGATAAGAAGTAATACCTGGTGGAAATAAGGCTTAGGGCCACACACTTTCTGGGCTGCCTCTGAGATATGTCCAAGTCAGTAAAGTTAAAGAGCTCAGAAGTCACAGGTGGAGTCAACTCCAAGACCCCCTGTAGCTTTAATGCTGTAGTAGTCAAAGTGAGAGTCATTCTAGAAAAGAATTTAAAAGCCATCAGAGCAGGTGGTATGTTAATGTTAATCCAGTTTTCCCCCTTAGGTTAGAACCTACAAATGAAGAAGAAAGCAATTTGGAACTGGCTAAAGATTCTGAAACAAAGTATTTATCCGAAGATTCTAGAGCTTCAGGCGATTCAGATGTGGATTTGGACTCCGCCGTGAGGCAGCTCGAGGAGTTCGTCCCGGACATCAAGGACAGGGCGGCCACCACAATTAAGCGAATGTATCGGGATGACTTGGGACGGTTTAAAGAGTTTAAAGCACAGGGTGAGCTTGCGGCACTTTAGTCTTTGTTGAACTTTCCTGTGTGTGTCACTAGCCCCTAACTTTTGTGAATGATGCAAATTTATAGATTCATAAGAAGCATCCTTCAGCGACTTTTCAGCTTTATCTCCTTCCAGAATGATTGCCTGAGCTGTGAAATTAGCAAAATGAAGTGCTCTGGCTTTCCTGTTTTTTGCCCAAATTCTGGTAGAGGCAGCAAGGAGGATGGGGCGGAAGGAACCAGTGATCCACAGACCAACAATCAGTCCTGGGAGAGGAGGAGTGTGAGGGGCTGAGACCCTGGGAAGGGTGCAGAAGTAAAATAAAACTAAGACATCATCAACCTCGACAAGTTGTAGTTTCTTTCCCTGTGATACTAATTTGAGGGTAAGCTGGTTGTCGTGGGCATGGTTTCAAGCATGACCCAACTTAGTCTTGATTTCACTGTGTTACAGGAACCTCCCAGGAGGCTTACTGGATTTATGAATAAATTACAACTGTAATGCTGTGTACTATAAATGAGCAATATTTACTGAGTGTGTGTGAGGCCCAATACCACTGGTCATTGGAAAAAGTAAAAAGAGGCCTTAGCCTTATGGAATTGATCATGTTGAAGAGATTCGTTTTTAAAAAGAGACAAATGAATCAAGAAACAAATTTATAGAGCAGTATCTATGGGATGATCCGGTTTTATTTGTATATTCTATGATTAAATTTTATGAGATATTTAAAAAATAAGTCTAAGAATAGAAAAATATGCTGTGTAACACAATACATAATGAACCAAATGTGTTGAGTTACAAGGAGGAGGAGAATGTAAAGGGCAGTGATGTCGCCACCCCCATAAACATGCATCAAGAATAGACAGAAGTAGTCACATTTCTCCAGCCAGTTCACAACGCTCCTGTAGGGGTATAGAGTGGCAGAGGAGAGTAAGGGGGGCTTCTCCTAAACTTTTATTTCAATATTGTTCACATTTTTCATGAACATATTTTACTTTTTAATTTATTTCTTTAAAACCTCTTTTAGAAAGAGATTGATGAATCAGAGGAGGTCACTTTGGAATGGGATGACCAGGGAAGGTTTAGGGAAAAGAGTATGGCTTGAGCTGAACTCTGAAGGAAAGCCAACTTCCCCAGTGTGGCCTGGGAGAGCCAATGTCAAGTTCATAAGCAGGGGCTGCTCCCCAGCAGGGAGGAGCTGGCAAACCACCATGTTGTCATGGCTGAAGACCAAGCAGGAGGGTTGCTTCTTTTCATATTGACAGTACATCCCTTTTCTTCCCACCCAAACCCTAGGTGTCACTATTAAATTTGGCAAGTTTTCTGTAAAGGAAAATAAGCAGTTAGAGCAAAATGTGCAAGAATTTCTATCCCTGACGGGAATTGAGAATGCAGACAAGCTGCTGTACACAGACAGATATCCTGAGGAGAAGTCTGCGATCACCAACTTGAAAAGAAAATACTCATTTCGATTGCACATCGGTAAGTTTAGGACTTGCTTTGCTCTGTGCCCATCCTCAGCCTCCGTAGACAGATAACCCGTGCAGAGTATTTAGCACAGTGCCTGGCCCATCAAGTGCATGAAGTATGTGTTAACAGCCACCGTGATTAATAGTCCTCTTGTTGCCAGCCTGTACTTTTGACGATTTGGAACTTCATTCAGGTCTCCCAGGTATAGTGCTTTTACAGATTTTAAAAGAATTACATGGTCAACTTCTAGTTTTCCTACTTGGTTTTAATTATGGTTTTGATTTCTCTTCCTGTTCCTTATTATGTATTTCTGTGTATGCTGCACAAAACACAGCCTTACCCGCCCCGCGGTCTCTGAAATGTATTTTAGTATAGCCGTGTCATGCTTTGTAGCTGGAACCCTCTTCCTGGAGGTCTACTTGGAATGTTAGAAGCTCATGAAGCAAAATAGGATCAGACTGAAATAAATCTCTCTTGAATTTAAAGAGGATAATTTCTTAGGTGTCCTCTGGAATGCAGAAAGGAAGAGAGAATAGACAGAATAGTGAGCCCCTGTGCAGGGATTGTTTTGTCTTTAAAGTGGGAAAGAGAAAAGCCCATTTGGAAAGGTTTTGCTTAATCTGATGAAGAACTGTTGGCATGTGTCTTCCACCTTAGCATCCCTTCCTCTTCATTCAAATTATGTTAAAATTACTCTGCCTTCTGAGGGTCTTTTCCATGAATTTAGTAGACTAGAAACTAGAGCCTCTATATACTAAGCGTCTAGTTTTCAGAGATCTGGGAAACTGGTGATTTTGTGCATCCACTCCCTAAGCCAGCTGTCTGCAGGACATGTGAAATCCCAGCCTGAACATGGGGTCTGGGATAGTTAGTATCGTAAGGGGCTGTCCTGGGCTCCTTCTGTGACATGACTGCATCTCAGGCCAGGCTATGTGCATCTCTGACTGCCTTTCTTCTATCTACAGGGAAGGGCATCGCCCGGCCCTGGAAACTCGTATACTATCGAGCAAAGAAGATGTTCGATGTCAATAATTACAAAGGCAGGTAAGAAAAAAAGGCTTATCAACTTAAGTCAGAACAATTCTCTAGTGTGCTGATACTGTAAAGCAGAATGTCTGCAAGAATAGCTTAGAAGAAGAATCAGGCTGGTTTGTGGGTGTGAAACCAGCTGTGTGTCTTCCAGGCCCCTTTCCATTTCCACCCCTTTAATAAATCTTCTGAGATCTCCCCTTTCTAAATCCTCACCTTTTTCTTTATACTCTCTTCATAGCACCCAGCATGCTGTGCCTCTTACTGTTCCTCGTGCAGTTTGCTCTGCGCCAACTTGTGAGCATCCCGTGCACGAGCATTCCTTCTCAGCCCCTGTTCCCCAGCCAACCCTGAGCCTGGTTCTTTGCATTTGCAGGAAATACTTTTAGGTGGAGGGAAGCACACGGAGGCCGTTTAAGTGTGATTCAGTAGCGTCGTCTGCACAGCCTGCTTCATGGATGATGACCACTCTCCCCTCCCTCTTTCCCCAGATAAAATACGCAATTATAGTTTTTTTCCAACATTCCAAATAAAACAAATGTAGATCAGGTGTCGGCTGTGGGTCATCACCCTACTCAAGGACAAAGGCAGCTCCTGCCTCTGAGGGCCCCTGCAACAACCGCCGACGGCCCAGCTGCTCCATCGCCCTCTGGGAGGCAGATTCAGTAAATGTAGCAAGGCCAGTTGAGTTATACTCACCTACATGATTTTAAACCAAGGCATGACTTGAGCTTGGCTTCTTTCTTTTAAATCCTTACCAAAAGAAATCAACCTTAAGTAGAGGAAAGGTCCCCCAGGACTGAAGCTCGCCCTACCGTGTCTCCAAGCCGCAGTGATAGGCCGCTGTGGACAAAACCTAAGGAATGTGCTGATCTGAAATGAGACTTAAGAGAATGCTTTTTGGTAAATAAATGGTGGCAGCTGAGGGGACATATTTTTCTACCTGTGACATGAGTGTGGGAGTGAACTTTTTAGAATTACTACAGTTTCTCACTGTAGTAATAAAGGTCATTCCGTTGTTTGTACCATATTATTTGTGATGACCACCTACCCTTGGGCTGTTTTTCCAATTTTAGAACTCCTTAACTGAAAAAAAACAGTAGAAAGCCAAAAACCCAAGAATCTGAAGGCCCTGAGAGCTGTTAGAGGCCATGTGCCTGTTTCCTCATTTTTGTGCCCTGTTCCTCGCTGATGTCCTCTTTCTGTTGCTTCAAGAGTGCCTTTGAGGTTTTTTTTTAATCTCAGAAAGATGCTGATTGCCTTGAGAAGGAAACTACCAGGAAGCATGGTCCTTCAGAGTGAAGGATTACGAGCCTCAGTTTACTACAGTTGGCGTTTTTAGGTGAATTCCTGAGAATGCTGGGATCTTACTGGCAGAAGCGGCCCTGGGTGGCTGACGGCAGAGGGGGCTAGTGTTTTCCTCCGGCTTCTTTTGTGTCGTACTAATAATACAAAAACCTCCACTCCCCGCCCCCAGGGATCGCAGAGTATCATATCGATTGCTTTTCTTCACTTAAACATTTAAGGTGATTTATTTCAAAATCCATTTATATTATAGTGCTCTTTCAGTGCTTATCTTTAATATATTTGTTTTTATGTGGGATTAATGCACCCTAAATTCCTTCAATAAGTGTATGTTTGTGTTAAGCCATTTGTCACATTTACTGAACACCTGTTGTCTGGCAAGCATTACAGATGCCATAGTGTAGAAAACTGACAGGGTCCCTGCCCTTGTAGGGCTTCCCCTCCAGCGCTGTGCTGTCCGTTGTAGTGACCAGCAACCTCACGGGACTGTTGAGCACTTGAAGTGGAGTCAGTCCAAACTGAGATGTGCTGTATTATGTGTTAAATATACCCTGGAGCCAGAAGGCTTGGTTTGAAGAAAGAGTGCATAATATCTCATTAATACTTTTGAATACTGACTGTATTTTGGAATGATCGCCTTTTAAATATATTGACTTAAATACATATATTATTAAGCTAATTAATTAAATTAATATTCATGTGACCACTAGAAAAACTTGACTGATGCGTGTGGCCTGCATTGTATTTCTGTTGGACAGAGCTGGTCTCGAGGAGGAGACAGGTAAACAAGGGAAACCCTAAATATATCATTACAAGCCGGCACCAAGTCCAGTGACAGAAGCTGAGTGTTCTCTAGAGGGACCAACAGGGGCCTTGAGCTCAGGGTCCTCACTGAGGGTCCGCCGCGGACGCTGTGTCTGAAGACCTTGCAGGAGCTGTCCAGGTGGGGTGGAGGAAGGCCATTTCCACTGCCCGCACAGAGGCGCTGAGCTGAGACAGGCCTAAAAGGCTGGTGGGGCTGAACGGTAGGGAGTGCCAGGCTTTGTGGGCACATTCAGAAGTTTGTATTGTATTGTGCCTGAAACCCTTTTAGGGATTTGGACGGGGAGTGATACTATCCAATTTTTTGCTCTGGCTGCTGTGTAACTGAGTCAGGCCCCTGGCCACGGACTGTAGTGCTTGGCTTACAGGGTGACCACAGTTGCGATTCCGAGATAGGAAGTGGCAGGTGCTGTGGTTGGTGTTTCCTGATGGCCCACCCTTTCACCTTTTTCCAGGATCACAGTGTATAGCATGAGAATACAGTTTCTAACCTTGCAGTTAATTCAAACTTGTAATGTTTTCTCTTTCTCTTAGGTACAGCAAAGGAGATATGGAGAAGTTAAAGATATACCAGGCCCTCCATGGGAACGATTGGAAGAAGATCGGGGAGATGGTGGCTCGAAGCAGCCTCTCCGTTGCCCTCAAGTTCTCCCAGATCAGCAGCCGTAAGTCTGGGCTCTGGGGAATGAATAAGCCTGACAGGCCTCCCCAGCCTGCAACGAGCCAGGGTCCAGGCATCCACAGGCCTGTCCTCTGAGTGCTGTTGTGCCTAAGCCATTCTGCATACTGGTTCATATCATTTCCTCGTGTGCATTTATGAAACTGTGCCATCTTTATTCCCATGATTGGTTTCTACTGCACCTCAGTTCAGTAGCTTTCAGTGGGACTATAACTGCCAAGTTGACTGACACCCATGGAAGCCATTGTGTAGGAGAACCTGGATTGGGGTGGTCCCTTCCCTGAGGCGGCAAAGGAGATGGGCTGGGGTGCAGTGCAGCTGGCCTGTTGAGCAGGGATTTGACGGTCTCCTTTTCCCCCCTTTCATAAAAAAGTTTGTTTATATGAAGTTATATTCTTCACAGTAAAAACCGCCAGTTGCTTTAAGGAGACAGTCTTCGGTCAGTGTTGCTGTTAGGCAGGGCTCCCCTGCTCCCGGCACATGGGCAGAGCATGCAGCAGGCTACACAGCCAGGCATCTGCATGGCTGGCATGTGGCAGGCCCTGAGGGTGAGCTGGAGAGCACGCCTTCATGCCACCAGCTCCATCCACTGGTGCATGCAAAGACTCAGCATGGCCAGTTCTTCTAGTTTCTGAGAATTAAAGCCCAGATCTGGAGAGAGAGAGAGAGAGAGAGAGAGAGAGAGAGAGAGAGAGAGAGAGTGTGTGTGTGTGTGTGTGTGTGTGTGACTTTTAAACTCTTGTTTCTTAACTGTTCATCCAAATTGTTATTGAGTGAAAAATCTCTTAAAGCCTTATAGGCTATGGTTTGAGGCCTCTTCCTTAGCATGACTGAACATCTAGACAAGGATGAACCAAAGATTCATTTGACACCTTCCCAGGTGATTGGCTTAAATTCAGGTGTCTCCTCTGCCCACTCCCGCGAGCATGTCATTGCAGCTCTTAATTCAACTGGGAACTTTTGGGGAGAGTTAGGTATGTAACATAAAAGTCATTTGGTTCTTTTTTTCCCATTGAATATTTGGGAACCTCACGGTGTCATGTAGGAGATACTACTGTCAGAAACAGGAGAACAACTTCTTTGAAGTCAAAAAAAAATATGTTGCTTCAAGAAAGGACTTTTCTGGTATTGGTTCTTGCAAAGAATGTCCACTTCGGTGGTTTCATTTTAATTTGCGTGTAACCGTGTTTGATAATTTTATGTTTGTAATTGAGATGTTGCCCATTGTCTTCTGAAATGTGTCTAATTTGCCTTTAAGTCTTTATCTTTTTAGAGCCGTTTTGGGCTTACAGTAAAATTGAAAGGAAGGTACAGATATTTCCCATGTGTTTCTTTCCCCCATGCGTGCCCAACCCTCTCTCATTACCAGCATCCCTCACTAGATGGTGCCATAAATCTACATTGGCACATCCCTCAGAGTCTGTAGTTTTTACGTTAGGGTTCCTGGTAGGTGTTATACAGTCTGTAGGTTTGGACAAACGTGTAATGACCTGTTATCTGTCGTTATAATTTTGTTTTTTACATTGTATTTGAAAGCAAATAGATTAGCAACTATACAACCATCTTTTTATGGCTATAGAAAGAAATCATGGTGCTTGGAGTAAGACAGAAACCCAGAAACTAATCAAGGCTGTTGAAGAAGTGATTCTAAAGAAAATGACTCCCCAGGAGTTAGAAGAGGTGGATTCTAGACTCCAAGAAAATCCTGAAGGCTGCCTGTCAATCGTTCGGGAAAAACTCTACAAGGGCATATCTTGGGTAGAAGTAGAAGCTAAAGTAGAAACCAGAAATTGGATGCAGTGTAAAAGTAAGTGGTAAGTTTTAAGGCTTCCTAAGTTTCAATAAGATATTCTCTCTCTCTCTCTCAGTAATTTCTACGGAGTGGGTAGACTGGCAAGGTTGCTAAGAAGGTCTGTGCGACTTGCATGTGGAAAGCCTCACATGTCAAGGATGACCACCTCTGGCCCACTGCTGCAACTACTTCAGTATCAGTATCTGAGTTAAGTCAGCACTTACCTAGCCCCAGTTCATTGTACGACTTCCTCATAAAGAACTTGAACTTTCCTAATACTGAATATTGACTTATGGATTCTTCACTCTGTCCCTTTCTAAGTCTTTAATAAAACAAGGTAGTTATCTGTTTTGCAGCATAAAAAATAAATACAAAACTAACACTCAAGAGAGAAATCAAAGCATAGTGATCACTAGTAGTTCTGCCTTTTTACTTTGGCTCAGTCAGCGTTTCCTCTGTTTTCATCCAAAGTGAGCCGGTCATACTCTTCATCTTAGAACGTCTTTCAGTGCATTCGTCGCACAGACGTATATCCAGCCCTGATCTTGTTGCTCACTCTGCCCTGGAGGGTCTCTAAGCTGGATGTTCAGCCATCACGTGACGCCTCAAGCAAAATGGTTCTGTAGCTGATGACCCAAGTCTCAGGCACAAAGGGAGCTCGGGCATCTTGAATACCAAATAAGAATGAAATCCGGAGTAGGCATATTTAGTGTTCAAAGCAAGCTCCTAGATCATGCTGTTCATTATTTACATGCCTTCCAATTCTTCTGTAGAATATTTGCTTAGTTTAATAGAGGACTACACTCAGGGAAATAAACTCCAAGAACAGATAATGTTTGGGGAGCCCTTTCTACTCCTGTATTTAGATTAAAAATAGGAATGAGTTATAAGCCTCAGCCGGGGGATGATGTATCTATTGACAAAGGAAAATGATGAGGGGGTAGTCGTGCTTCAGAGTCAACATAATGAAGATAATGTGAATGACTCCCTTTGAATTTGAAGGAAAAAGTAGGAAACCTGAATTACTTCTGTGACACTGAAATGACTTCAGGTGATCCAGTTCAAACCAGTGACCACGGATGGCTGTTAGCCAGAACAAGTGTCAGTTACCTGTGTGTGTGCTGTGTACCCCTTATCAAGGATGTAAATGTGACGGCTGATGGTCTGCCCATCAGGTCGTGATGCATTTTGCTAGTCAGGATAAGTACTTGGACAGCACTTGGCAGTGGGCCGGTGGCCGTCATCAGCAACTTCAGAGAGCCCTCTCCTTCAGCCATCAGCTTTGGGCCTTGGAGGGGTCATCAAATCATTTATCACTTCACTAAATTTGTCTTACTTTGTGTCCCCAACAGCTAGTAATGGTAATGAGCACAATGTCCCTCTGTCTTATAAATAATCAAAAATAAATTGGGTTTACACAGTGTCCTTAGCACCTGCTAATAGGCTTTTTCTGCCCACCCTCCACCCCACCCCTGAGCCACTCCTTTTAACTTTTTATTATGGGAATTTTATGACACAGACTTAGAACTCCTTGTATCCCTCATCTAGTTTCAATAACTATCAACTTCCTGTCGTTTTATTTATCTTCTCCCACTTTTCTTTAAAAATAGGTGTATCCTCGACGGTGGTAAATGTTATCAGTGGTGAGTTGCAAATGTTAAAAAATGGTTCTGAATAAAGGTGATTTAGATGAGAAAATTGCAGGATGTTTTAATGGAAACTTTACCCCTGAAAGTAAACTGTATTTTTCTTTCCTTTAACATAGGACAGAAGTTCTAACCAAGAGAATGACAAATGGTCGGGATGTATACCGTGGAGTTAATGCCCTGCAGGCCAAAATCAACCTTATTGAAAGGTACAGAAATAGAAAGTGACACTGTTTTAGCTGTTCTCTCTAGCCAAAGAGTCGTCGTTAAACAGCAGAATCTGTAGCGAGATCACTAAGGTTGAAATCCCTGTTCCAGCACTTTCCACACATAGGACCTTGGCTCTTGGTTTGTCGTCTTAAATGAGGGTGATGCTAGCACCTGCCTCTCACTGTACTTGGGCAAAGAAGTGAACTAACGCTGTAAGACATACCATGGACTCAGTAAATGTAGACTAAAATGTTTTGGGGAGTTTTCCTGTGGATTTAAGTTATCTCTGTCCATTGGAAAACGGAGGTAAATAATTGAGACTGAGCCCTCTTGCTCCCCAGCGCCCGTGGGCTGGTGTCACTGCTGCTTGGGTTCTGGTTTGTCTTTGAGCTCCTGGTCCATGAGGTTCTAGAGTCCTCCCTCCTCTGATAGAAGGGGAGGCACTGGCCTGTTGAACAAAGCCTGTGAGTCTAATTGTGGGTCTGCAGGCTTCTCAGAAGCTTCCCGCATGTAGTCTGAAACCTGCTCCCATACTCGGAAGGCAGGGAGAGACCAAAGAAAGAGGCAGGCCACTGCAGGGGCCTAGGTGTAATAAGCAAGGAAACTTAATACCAGGCCTGTCTTGGGTGGCTGGTACACAAATACATCCCCACACCCACCCACCAAATTGTAACATTTTTATAGAGGCCTTAACTGGGTTTAGTCGCGTACACCGTCCAGATGGTCTCAACACCACACACTATCTCAAGGCACTGTCCTTGAGACAGCCTCTGGGAGTGGGGAAGGCAAGCGGAACCCACATTCCAAGAATGGGGTGAGGGCATGCAGCCTCTGATTGCTGGTATCCAGCTCAATCCAGGGCATCTGGTTGTCACGGCTTCTCAAGGACCTTCCCCAGCTCCGGTGGACCTGGGCTCATATCATGTGAGTACCAGCAAGCACAGAAGAAACCTTTGCATTCTGGCCACCCTGTCCAGTTTCGTTCTTCCTGCTCCCCGTCATGAGCCCTGCTTGAAGTTCATCAGTGTGCTTCTGACCCTCCACGCTGTCTGGCTGCTTATGCCTCCACCTTTTTGCCCTGTGGAGAAGCAGCACTGCAGACCCGAGAAGGGTGTTGTCGGGGCCTATTACGACGGCTGCAGGATTAACACGAAGGACAAGACAAAACACACACACACACACACACACACACACACCTCTTGCTAATAGCTGCCTGCTTAGCAGTCTATGCGTTTATTTTTATATTTCAGCCTTCAAAGCTAAATTATTCTTTCCCAGACCTCAAGGCTAAATTATTCTTTCCCAGGGAGAGAAAAAGAACACAGAGCAATCTTTATGTTGATAAGGTTCCTTGAACTTTGGTTCAACTTCGTCCTCTGAAGTTCAGTGTTTGCAGCCAGGTTCCTTAGACTTGCTTCGCTTAGATTACAAGTCTGCAGCCCGAGCTGTTTGCAGACTCGGACATGTAGGACTTTGTGTTTCCAGAAGACAATAAAACTGCTCATCTATGGGCTGGCTCCATCAGGGTGTCTCAAGTTGGGCAGGCCTGGCTGCGTTCCAGTGAGTCGTGAAATGCCTGAGCCAGCAGCTCGGGCTCTCACCCCCATTTTCTGGTCTGTAGAATGGAGATGATCCCCCGATCTCACCTTGGGGAGCATCAAGGGGAAATGAATGAGTGGATGTCAAGGTGTTAAGGGCTAAGTACAAACGTACTATTGCCACGTGTCCACACTGATTGGAGAACTTGTGTTTCTTACCATGAAGCAGCAGCATGGCTTGGTGGGAGATGCAGAGGGCTCAGGAGGTGGAGAGGCAGCTTCCTGGTCTGTAGGTCACTGACTTGGTGACCTCGGGTGGCCTCGGGCTGGCATGCTGGGGCTGCAGGGCCTGTCTGAGGGAGCCCAAACGGGGTGCACCTGCTCGTGCCTTTAAGCTCTTAGTACCCTAGGAGTCCATAAGGGTGCCTGTTGTACTGACTTTATTTTCTCTCATAGGTTGTATGAAATAAATGTGGAAGATGCTAATGAAATAGACTGGGAAGACCTTGCTGGTACCATAGGGTAAGGCCATTTGTTTAATAGTAAGCTGATTAAAAGATAAGAGATGACTTAATGAGTGACTCTCAGATTTTAAAGAGCGGGGCTCTACTTCACACTACATATGGAACCATCTGTAGCTCATATTATGTAACATGTATTTGGAAGCCCCACCCAGTGTACTGTAGACCAAGTAAATTGGCCTCTCCCTCCACCCCACCCCTTAATGAAGACACCTAGGAAGGATGAATGAAATGTGTGCAAAGTCTCTTCAAAGCCTCGAAGAGCTAACAAGCTCTAAGACTAGTACAAAGACCCCGTAGACCCTTTGCCCATAATCGCTCATTCTGACCAGTTTGCCACATTTGCTCTATGCTCCCCTCCTCCCTCTCTGCTCCCTCCTCCGAGGGAGTAAAGTTTTTCCCTTAACCATTTGTGGTAGATGACACACCCTAAGCAAGGGTGTTACTCTCGATAACCATGGTATATCAATCATATGCAGGGAATTTGACGTTGATAGAATACTATTATTCTCTAGAACACAGTTCCCATTTAGATTTCACCAGCTGTCCCAATAATGGCTGTTGTAGAATTTTCTCCCTGATTTAAGATCCAATCCAGGATCACACACTGCATTTAATCTTCCTGTCTTCCTAAGTGTCTTTCAACCGTAAAGCCCTTCTGTTTGTTGCTTCGGCAGCTTTGGCGTTGTGGTTGAGCACAGGCTAGCTGTTTGGAGAAGCAACCGAGTTTGGTGTTTCCTCATGATCAGATCCGCGTTCTGTATTTTCGGCAGGAATACAACATACATGATGCCATGTCGGTGTTGTCACATCACATCATGAGGCACGTGATTCTGATTTTGATCATTTGGCTCTGATGGCATCTGCCACATTTCCCCACTCTATAAAAGTGCCAGTTTTTCTCTTCTGTGATAAGAACTGGCTGTGGGGACATATGTTGGGACAATATAACGATCCTGTTCCTCTTCGAGCTTCCCTCAGTAGTTTCGGTGTGGTGTTCGTTTGCCCTTCTCGTCCAGGAGTGGGGTGGGGCTCTCACTCTGGGACACGCTACAGGACGGCTAGCCTGTATGCAGCACGACTTCAGTGTCACCAGAGACCAAGGCAGAGGAGCTTTATGTCACATGTTTGTAAAGTGATCTCTGTTTACCTTGCTCTTTTGAATCAGTTCCTGCTATTGAAGAGAGAGGCTGCTTCTCTCAATATCTGAATTTATTACTTGCTAAGCAAGAGAGAATCAGCCTGCGGAGCACAGGCCCTCTAAACAAAGCACATTGTCGAGGATGTGGTGCTTGGGTTGGCAGGCTTAGGGAGTTGGGGGTATTGAGGGATTGCTCAGCTTTTAGTTTCGGAACTATAGTGAGGCCGCTATAGCCTGGCTGGCTTTCAGAAGTGTGGCTTCTGGTGTCAGGTTTTGTTGATCATCAGGAAGGGTTTAAACTGGTGCTGGTGGTTAGTTATTTACACCTTGGAATTATGGACAAAGAACAGTTAGCTTTTTTTTTTTTTTTTTAAACTTGGAGAATTGGGAATTTCATGGATACATGCTGAGGAATCACAGACACATGCCTGTGTTTCCAAGCCCTGTCCTTCTCTGGCTCCCCTGAGGGGACCCGCAGTATCATGGGTCCCTGAGAGTGAGGGTGCCAGGCGCTCTGAAGGAGGGTCCTGCTGTGTACCCCACCAACTCCCATCTTGAGGACTCAGGTCAACAAAGCCCCCCTTTATGACAGCAAAATGTTTTTTTGAAAATTTTGACTTTGTCAATACGTTTTTGTGTATTGTGTGATGTCGCTTCAGATCACATAATTTCTTAAGATAAAATGGGCTTTTAATGGATTTTGACTAAAATTACATTGAAAGGTAGGTTGTTCTACTTACTGATTTATAAATCTCAGAGCTGTAAAATAGAGGTTATGGCATCTGGTCAAATACTGTTTGAAATGGTACGATTTCAAGGTTTTAATAATGAATTAAAACATTGGAAAAAAATTAAAAGTTCAATCTCTTAGATTCTTAAAGCCTCCCTTGAATTATTATTTAGGCACGACTTAAAGAAAGCATCTCCACCCAATGAGGTGTATCACCGACTTCATTTGAAAATGTCCAGATCAATTACTGTTACTCCTCAGAGCCTGAGCTCGGGTGCCCTGAACGTCACGCCGGGCTGACCCTGCTGGGAGAGGGGAGACGTGGACGCCTTAGCGCCTGGCCTTTGCAGCCAGACCGAGCTGGCGCTGGGTCCTGGAACTGACTCATTTAGCCATCCTCGGGCAGGTTGTTCTCTGACTTGTCTCTGAGCCTCACTTTTCTCATCTACAAACTGGTTTAATAGGACCATAGGAGGACTGGAGGAGATAATAACTGAGAGGTGGTTAGCCCAGGGCCTCCCCAGAGTACGAGTTCAACAGGTGGTCCCTGTGATGAGGCTGAAAGAACCCAGTCATCTTTTACCTGTACTTGTACCTGTCCCTATCCCTGTGCCTTCTTTTTTTTAGAATGTTCATAGCAG
>JAQQAC010002172.1:4110717-4220947 GCA_029783875.1 Phataginus tricuspis
TCTTCCTTCTTTAAATAGGCCTGGATTGCAATATACTTTCCTCTTAGAACTGCCTTTGCTGCGTCCCACAGAAGTTGTGGCTTTCTGTGTTGTTGTCATTAGTCTCCATATATTCTTTGATTTCTGTTTTGATTTGGTCGTTAACCCTTTGATTAATTAGGAGAATGTTGTTAAGTCTCCATGTATTTGTGAGCCTTTTTGATTTCTTTCTAAAATTTATTTCTAGTTTTATACCTTTGTGATCTGAGAAGTTGGTTGGTAGGATTTCAATATTTTTGAAATTACTGAGGTTCTTTTTGTGGCCTAGTATGTGGTCTATTCTGGAAAATGTTCCATGTGCACTTGAGAAGAATGTGTATCCTGTTGCTTTTGGGTGCAGAGTTCTGTAGATATCTGTTAGGTCCATCTGTTCTAGTGTGTTGTTCAGTGCCTCTGTGTCTTTACTTATTCTCTCTCTGGTTGATCTATCCTTTGGAGTGAGTGGTGTGTTGAAGTCTCCTAAAATGAATGCATTGTTGTCTATTTCCTCCTTCAATTCTGTTAGTATTTGTTTCACATATGTTGATGCTCCTGTGTTGGGTGCATATATGTTTATAATGGTTATATCTTCTTGTTGGACTGACCACTTTATCATTATGTAGTGTCCTTCTTTATCTCTTGCTACTTTCTTTGTTTTGAAGTCTATTTTATCTGATACAAGTACTGCAACACCTGCTTTTTTCTCTTTGTTGTTTGCATGAAATATCTTTTTCCATCCCTTCACTTTTAGTCAGTGTATATCTTTGGGTTTGAGGTGAGTCTCTTGTAAGCAGCATATAGATGGGTCTTGCTTTTTTATCCACTCTGTTACTCTGTGTCTTTTGATTGGTGCGTTCAGTCCATTTACATTTAGGGTGATTATTGATAGATATGTACTTATTGCCATTGCTGGCTTTAGATCGTGGTTACCAAAGGTTCAAGGGTTGCTTCTTTACTATCTAAGAATCTAACTTAACTTTCCTGTTAAGTTATTGTGAATGCCGTCTGATGTTTCTTTATTTCTCCCTTCCTATTCTTCCTTCTTCATTCTTTATATATTGGGTGTTTTATTCTTTGCCTTTAGTTAGTATTTGGATGGTCTGCTTTCTTTGCTATGATTTTATTTTCTCTGGTGACATCTTTTTAGCCTTAGGGGTGCTTCCCTCCAGAGCAGTCCGTTTAAGATATCCTGTAGTGGTGGTTTATGAGAGGCAAACTCTTTCAACTTTCCTTTGTCTGGAAATTGTTTAATCCCTCTGTCATATTTAAATGATAATTTTGCTGGATACAATATTCTTGGTTCGAGGTCCTTCTGTTTCATTGCGTTAAATATATCATGCCATTCTCTTCTGGCCTGTAAGGTTTCTGTTGAGAAGTCTGATGATAGTCTGATGGGTTTTCCTTTGTAGGTGATCTTTTTTCTCTCTCTAGTTGCCTTTAATACTCTGTCTTTACCTTTGACCTTTGCCATCTTAATTATTATGTGTCTTGGTGTTGTCTTCCTTGGGTCCCGTGTTTTGGGAGATCTGTGGGCTTCCGTGGACTGCGAGACTATTTCCTTCCCCAGCATGGGAAAGTTTTCAGCAATTATTTCTTCAAAGACACTTTCTATCCTTTTTTCTCTCTCTTCTTCCTCTGGTACTCCTATAATGCGAATATTGTTCCGTTTGGATTGTTCACACAGTTCTCTCAATATTCTTTCATTCTTAGAGATCCTTTTTTTTCTCAGTACCTCAGCTTCTTTGTATTCCTCTTCTATAGTTTCTATTTCATTTATCTTCTCCTCCACCATATCCAATCTGCTTTTAATACCGTCCATTGTGTTCTTCAAGGATTGGATCTCTGACCGGAATTCATTCCCGAGTTCTTGAATATCTTTCCGTACCTCAATGAACATGTTAATGATTTTTATTTTTAACTCCCTTTCAGGGAGAGTCATAAGGTCCATATCATTTAAATCTTTCTTAGGAGTTGTATTCATAATTTTACTCTGGACCAGGTTCCTTTGGCATTTCATATTTGTGTATGGAGCCCTCTAGTGCCCAGAAGCTCTACTCTCTGGAGCTGCTCAGCCCCTGAAGCAATGTCAGGGATTGTAGGGGAGTGGTATTGGTGCCTCGGGGGAGGAAAGGGCTGTTTCCTGGTTCCTGGCTGCTATGCCTGTCTCCACTGTCTGAACCAATGGGCTTAGCACACAGGTATAAGCCTCTGTGCTTTGCCTTTTTAGTTGCCGTAGACAGATCTTCCCTCTGGCTGGCCTAACACCAGGGAAGGGTTTCCAGGTTTGCAAGCCCTGTGGGGCCTGCCAGGCGAAAGGTGCACTAATCTGCCTGTCACAGAAGGGGTTCTTGGAGCTGTGTAGGCAGCCCGGGAGCTGGCACACCTGAAGATCAGAAAACTCCTAATCTGCTGGGCAGAGTACACCCGGACAATTTTGTCTACCTGTCCTTTCTCCTGAGCAGAAAGCTCTGTGCAGTCCTTGCCCCCTTAGCAGGCCTCTTGCTAAGGTCTTCTTTGTTAGGAAGTCTCTCAGACTGCCTGCCTTTCTTTTGTCCCAGAGCAGCTGGGTATGGATCCCTGATTTCACAAGCAGCTGGAATCTTAGTCTCTCCAGGAATTCTGCCTGTCTTAGCTTTCCAAGCTCCTAATTACAAGAGTATCATGCAAGCACCATGAAATGCAGGCCTGTGCTCCCAGAGTAGATCTCCAGAGTTAGGTATTCAGCAGTCCCAGTTCTCCACTCCCTCTCTGCTCTGTTCCTGTTCCTCCTGCCCGTGAGCTGGGGTGGGGGAAGGGCTTGGATCCCGCCGGACCACAGCTTTAGTACATTACCGTTTTCTGTGAGGGCTGCTTTGTCTCCAGGTGTATGCAGTTTATTGTAGTTCTTTTTCCCGTTGCTCTTTCAAGAGTAGTTGTAGTAGCTTTATTTTCATATTATATGCGGTTTTAGGAGGAAGCCTCTGTCTTACCTCTCATGCCGCCATCTTTAATCCTCTCCCCGTCCCTTCTTAACACACAAAGTTACTCATGCTAATCACTTTAAGTATTACATTAATTAATTATTGAAACAAATTAGAGACATTTTTATTGTTGAAGTGTCCAGGAAGTGAAGTTAGTGACTTTCACTTTAAAAAAACAACTTGGGATTTGGTTGCTTCTGTACTACTTATTGTAAATGGAAAATGTATTTCATGCACACAAACATAATGCATCTACTTTTTTTTTTAGCTTTGCAAAATAAAAAATCAGGGGACATCTGCTTTTGAATGGTGACAAATATGTATTTATCCTAAATGTAATGTTTAACAGCCAAAGATTTGGAGCCAGGCTACCCTGGTGAAGTCCCAGCTCTACCCCTTATTAGGTGTAATATCTGGGGCCTGTCTTCCCAATTAGTAATGTACATTGTTCTAATTTAAGCAGAATGCATCTTATGTATGATTGATTTTCTTCCTTTTGCATGTGTGTGTGTTTAGCCGAATTAACAGTAGCTTTTCATATGTGTCTTGTTTTTGTCACGTTTATGGACATGTGATTAAGAAAGCTACTTATGTCTGTAGACCTCCCCTTAGTTCATGCACTTAGAGATGACCAATTTCTAAGCTGACACTAACTTTTTTACCTTTTCCTTTCTAAAGTGATGTGCCTCCATCTTATGTCCAAACTAAATTTTATAAGCTGAAAGCTACCTGTGTTCCCTTTTGGCAGAAGAAGACTTTTCCAGGTCAGTGTTTTCAGTATTTGAATAGTTGAGAACCCAGCAAATGGTGCCATGAGCTGGTAGTGTGACCGTGAACATGTGTCTTAATTTCTGGGAGCCTCACTTTCTCCAGTCTTAAAATTATGAAAATTGGCAAATCATAATCCCAACCTGATAGGACTTTCAAAAAGATGAACTGAGGTGATGGAAATGTGCTTAGCTGCTAGAAAGCACTCACTAAATAAGTGCTTCTGGGTTGCCATCATGCGTTCACACGCTCGCTCACACCATGCACTCACACACATGTTTGCACCATGGGCTCACATGCACACGCCCACACCATGCGCTCACATGCACATGTTCACACCATGTACTGACCTGCACACGCTCACACCGTGCGCTCAAAACATACATGCTCACGCAGACGCACATGCTCACACACACATACTCCATGTGCTCAGACACACACTCACACCATGCTCTTACCTGCAGACTCATACCATGTGCACACAAGCTCACACCATGCGCATGCACACACCACACGCTCACACACACGTGCTCACACAGTGCTCACACCATGCGCTCACATGCACACATACTCACACCATGTGCTCACATGCACACACTCATGTCTCATGAGTGCATGCACCATTCCAGAAAAAAACAAAAGATGCCCAGATCCTTTTGGCAGCTGTTTTTGTGTGGTTTAGATACGTAATTCCCAAACAGATCATCAGAGGTATGGGGGGAGCTTATTAGAGATCTGTGTTCCTGGGCCTCATCCTAGACACACGGAATCCTATCTCCAGACTATATCCAGAGGCTAGACTTCTTGAGGAGCTCACAGGAGAGCCTCAGGTGGTCTGCCCAGCACGAGGGTTTGGGGACCACTGGTACAGATGACACTGCCCTGCAGTGTGATGAAATACTTGCATTCAGCCATGTCACTTCCTGGGTTTGAATCCTGGCTTCCCCGGACCAACTCCATGGCCTTAAGCACATTTCATATTGTCTTTATGCTTTGGCTTTCTCATTTGAGAAATGGGTTAACAACAGTGCCTACTTTGTAGGATTTGTGAAAGGACTGAATGAGTGAATGTCAGTAAACCAGCTAGGCCCAAAGTCAGTAGAAGGAGGGACATAATAAAGATTAGAGCAGAAATAAATAAAATTGAGAAGAATAAAACAATAGAAAGGATCAACGAAAGCAAGAGCTGGTTCTTCGAGAAAATAAACAAAATAAATAAACCCCTAGCCAGACTCATCAAGAAAAAAAGAGAGTCTACTCACATAAACAGAATCAGAAATGAGAAAGGAAAAATCACTACAGACAGCACAGAAATACAAAGAACTATTAGAGAATACTATGAAAAATTATATGCTAACAAACTGGATAACCTAAAAGAAATGGAAAACTTTCTAGAAAAATACAACCTTCCAAGGCTGACCCAGAAAGAAACAGAAAATCTCAACAGACCAATTACCAGCAATGAAATTGAACTGGTAATCAAAAACCTACCTAAGAATAAAACACCTGGACCAGATGGCTTCACCGCTGAATTTTATCAAACATTTAGTGAAGACCTAATACCCATCCTCCTTAAAGTTTTCCAAGGAGTAGAAGAAGAGGGAATACTTCCAAACTCATTCTATGAGGCCAGCATCACTCTAATGCCAATACCGGGCAAAGACACCACAAAAAAAGAAAACTACAGACCAATATCCCTAAGGAACATAGATGCAAAAATACTCAACAAAATATTAGCAAACTGAATTCAAAAATACATCAAAAGGATCATCCATCATGATCAAGTAGGATTTATTCCAGGGCTGCAAGGACGGTTCAACATTTGAAAATCCATCATCATCCACCACATCAACAAAAAGAAGGACAAAAACCACATATCATCTCCATAGATGCTGAATTGACAAAATATAACATCCATTCATGATAAAAACTCTCAACAAAATGGGTATAGAGGGCAAGTCCCTCAACATAATAAAGGCCATAAATGACAAACCCACAGCCAGCATTATACTTAACAATGAGAAACTGAAAGCTCTTCCTTTAAGATCGGGAACAAGACAAAGATGCTCACTCTCCCCACTTCTATTCAACATAGTACTGGAGGTCCTAGCCATGGCAATCAGACAACACAAAGAAATAAAAGGCATCCAGATTGGCAGGGAAGAGGTTAAACTGTCCCTATTTGCAAATGACATGATATTGTACATAAAAAACCCTAAAGAATCTACACCAAAACTCCTAGATCTAATATCTGAATTCAGCAAAGCTGTGGGATACAAAATTAATGTGCGGAAATCTCTGGCATTCCTATACACTAACAATGACCTAGCAGAGAGAGAAATCAGAAAAACAATTCCATTCAAAGTTGCATCAAAAAGAATAAAATACCTAGGAGTAAACCTAACCAAGGAAGTGAAGGACCTATACTCTGAAAACTACAAGACACTCATGAGAGAAATTAAAGGAGATACCAAAAAATGGAAACACATCCCGTGCTCATGGATAGGAAGAATTAATATTGTCAAAATGACCATCCTGCCTAAAGCAATCCACAGATTCAGTGCAATTCCTATCAAAATACCAACAGCATTCTTCAACGAACTAGAGAAAATCATTCTAAAATTCATATGGAACCACAAAAGACCCCTAATAGCCAAAGCAATCCTGAGAAGGAAGAATAAAGCTGGGGGGACTATGCTCCCCAACTTCAAGCTTTACTACAAAGCCACAGTACTCAAGACAATTTGGTACTGGCACAAGAACAGACCCATAGACCAATGGAACAGAATAGAGAGCCCTGATATAAACCTAACCATATATGGTCAATTAATATATGAAAAAGGAGCCATGGACATATAAGCCTCTTCCACAGCTGGTGTTGGCAAAACTGGACAGTTACATGCAAGAGAATGAAACAGGATTATTGTTTAACCCCATACACAAAAGTAAACTTGAAATGGATCAAGGACCTGAATGTAAGTCATGAAACCATAAAACTCTTAGAAGACAACATAGGCAAAAATCTCCTGAATATAAGCATGAGCAACTTCTTCCTGAATGCATCTCCTCGAGCAAGGGAAACAAAAGCAAAAATGAACTCACGGGCTTACATCAAACTAAAAAGTTTCTGTACAGCAAAGGACACCATCAACAGAACAAAAAGGCATCCTACAGTATGGGAGAATATATTTGTAAATGACATATCCGACAAGGGGTTAACATCCAAATTATATAAAGAACTTACACGCCTCTACACCCAAAAAGCAAATAACCTGATTAAAAAATGGGCAGAGGATATGAAGAGACAGTTCTCCAAAGAAGAAATTCAGATGGCCAACAGACACATGAAAAGATGCTCCACATCACTCATCATCAGGGAAATGCAAATTAAAACCACAGTGAGATATCACCTCACGCAGGTAAGGATGGCCACCATCCAAAAGACTAACAACAAATGCTGGCAAAGATGCAGAGAAAGGGGATCCCTCCTACACTGCTGGTGGGAATGTAAGCTAGTTCAACCGTTGTAGAGAGCAATATGGAGGTTCCTCAAAAAACTAAAAATACAAATACCATTTGACCCAGGAATTCCACTCCTTGGAATTTACCCAAAGAATACAACTTCTCAGATTCAAAAAGACATATGCACCCCTATGTTTATATTAGTACTTTTTACAATACCAAGATATGGAAGCAACGTAAGTGTCCATTAGTGGTACATATACGCAATGGAATACTATTCAGCCATAAGAAGGAAACAAATCCTGCCATTTGCAACAACATGAATGGAACTGGAAAACATTATGCTCAGTGAAATAAGCCAGGTGGAGAAAGACAAGTGCCAAATGATTTCCCTCATTTGTAGAGTATAACAATGAAGCAAAACTGAAGGAACAAAATAGTAGCAGATTCAGAGACTCCAAGAAGGAACTAGTGGTTACCAAAGGGGAGGGGTGTGGGAGGGTTGGTGGGGAGGGTGGGACAAGGGGATTGTGGGGTATTATGTTTAGTACACATGGCGTGGGGGATCACGGGGTAAACAGTGTAGCACAGAGAAGGCAAACAGTGAATCTGTGGCATCTTACTACACTGATGGACAGTGACTGCATTGGGGTATGAGTGGGGACTTGATAATATGGGTAAATGTAGTAACCACATTGTTTTTTTCATGTGAAACCTTCATAAGAGTGTACATCAATAATACCTTAATAAAAAAGAAAGAAAGAAAAAAAACCAGCTAGAGAGGATCTCGCATAACAGCACATCCGTGCCCTGTAGTCTTTGATTTTGGGTAGAGACTTTGTACAAGTAATTTCAAAATTAAATTTCTTTTCTTTAGAGATCATAGACTACCTTTATGAGACGAGTCTACCTTTGCTTAAAGAAAAGTTGGAGAAGAAGATGGAGAAAAAAGGCACTGAAGTCCAGTCTCCTGCAGCACCCAAGCAAGTCTTTCTGTTTAGGGACATCTTCCATTGTGATGATGACAGCGAGGGAGAAGACATGCATGACAGAAGCTAAACTGGTGCTATTTCTCATTCATTTTTCCAGGTTTAGTTATATTTATACGCGTGTCAGCTCAGCTCTTTTCATTATTGAGGTTTATTAAAGAGAAGGTACAGCAGCCAAAGGAAGGGTATGAAAACAAGTTTATGGTAGAGCGTTAAAATTTGATTAACACATTGATATTCAAGTTTGGTTGAATATGAAAAGAAAGAGGCGTGCATGAGTTGATTGAACATTACTGTTATATTGAAAATAATTACAGCCAATGTTTTTTCTGAAAGAGCAGTATCCAGGTTCCTCTGATTGTAGCAGGAGGTAGTCACATCCCACGAACACTGCGTTACATGGATTCAGCCATGTGTGCACAGAGCAAAAATGAGAACTTTAACAGCTTGAATAACATGTGCCCTTTTGCTTTGTTCTCCCAGTTTATATACATATTCATAATGTGGGTAAGTATTATATGCATGTGAGAGGGAAGCCGTGGATCTGCTCTTCCCCCAAACTGGTTTCAGTTCCCATATGCCTGTCATAGTGTGTGAATTGCATCTTCCTGAGTCTGACTCTACAGTTTAAAGATACATATTTTTTATACAAGATGCCCTGTCAAAGCCTGTCACTGAATTCATCTGGTATTCAACCAGGGGGAAAAAGAAACCCCACAAAAATCCAGAAGTCTTTCCATTGTTTCAGAAAAACTGGCTCTGTTAGGCTTAATGAAAGATGCCGTGTGGGTTTCAGCACAACTCAGACCTAATGGGATTCCAAGGATAATTTTGATGCTGGGCTATCCCATCAGTCAGGAAAGCAAAACCACTCTGGATATTTCAAACAGATTTAATAGAGGGATTTAGGTTACAAAATTATTAAATAGGATGAAGGAGCAAACGTGGGAAGATTGAGTTTTACCCCACAGCAGGGAGCCGAGGGAAGCTGCTCCAGCCCCCTTTGCCGGCCTGTGCTGATGCACCGCCAGGCTTCTCTGCAGCTGCTGCCCTTGGGGGAGCCTGTGCAGCTGTGTCCTCTTTCTGCCATGTGGCCTCGGAAGGAACTTGTGTCTCCTTGGAACACAGCAGCTTCTGCCTCCCTCCTGCCTTCCAGTCTCTCACCATTACCTACCATAGCAGCCCCTTAGCAGAACCCTGCTGGCAAGGGAAATGAGGTTTCTAGGCTCCTAGTCACATCTGTGCAGGGGAGAGCATAGGAGGGAAGGTGTTGGTGAGCAGTAATCTGTACAGTGATGGCACCATCCATGCCAGGGTGCACTCCACCCTCTCCTGAGTGTTCTGTCTGCTGTCACCCATGTAACAGCATGATGTGCGAAGTTAGTTAGTTCATCCATAAAGCTAGATATTTTTCCAAACCTGCCGTGACTGAAGAATGAAGAAAACAGAGAAACGAGTTGAGGAGTCCTTGGTCACCAGTGTACGCCCAAACCTATCACAGTGCTGTGCAAATAATAGGCGTTCAAACATTCAGTAAGTACACAAATGGTTTCTTTTTAGCAAGTATGTGCCTTTAGTCACCTTTCTGTCTATTAAACATACCAATCTCTGCTGATGGGAGTATAAATTGTATGTTCCTTTTGGAGAACATTCTGGTAAAAGTCAAAGCCTTAAGAATGCATGTATTCTGTGATCCAGCAACTTCACTTTTAGGACCTAAAGAAATAACAGAACTAGTGTATAAGAACGGCACATTTATAATATGAAAAATAGAAAAAAAGTGAATGTTCCTTACTAGGAAATTTGTTAAATTATGGTATATTTCTAGAATGGGATGTTACACAGTAATTAAAGGCAAATACTGTTAGATTTGGTTAACATAAAAAGGGTAAGCAACATTATTCACTGAAATATTTCAGAAGAGTATATTTTTTCAATTTTGTAAAAATAAACAAATAAATGAAATTGCATATATATAAATGTATGGGAGGCATTAAACCCAAAGTGTTGACAGTGGTTCTCTCTGGGATTGTGAATTTTTAGGTTAGAACTCTCAATTCACAAGTGCCAAGCAGTCAGACTCAGATAGACCTAAGGAATCCGGGGACTCTCAAGACTGGAGGCCCAGCAGGAGTGCTTGTTTGAAGTAGGAAATTTGTTAAATTATGGTATATTCCTCAAATGGGATGTTATGCAGTAATTAAAAATGATACTGATAGATTTGGTTATTAACATAAAAAGGGTAAGCAATATTATAAACTGAAATATTTCAGAAGAGTGTATTTCATCAATTCTGTAACAATAAAAAAATTAATGAAATTGCATATATATAAATGCATATATATAAATGTATGGGAGGCATTAAACCCAAAGCGTCAACAGTAGTTCTCTCCGGGATTGTGAGTTTATAGGTTAGAACTCTCAATTCACAAGTGCCAAGCAGTCAGACGCAGACAGACCTAAGGAATCCGGGGACTCTCAAGGCTGGAGGCCCAGCGGGAGTGCTCCTTTGAAGTAGGGGCTGACCCAGCTACTCAGAGTCCCCAAAGGTGTGCTTTCTTGCCGAGTCTCTGCCGCCCCCTCCACACAGCTTCTCCAGAGCCCACTTCATCTTCAGTCCACACAAGGGGCCCCCTTGGCCCGAGCGATGCCCTCCTAGCCACATTTCAGCAGTTTTGCCTCCCATTCAGGGCAAGAGAAAAGGGTCTCCTAACTGCTCTTACTTAAGTCCTGGGTTTTGCTCCTCATGCCCAAATTAGAACTTGTGCCCAATTCTGGACCATTGTGGAGCTAGGAAGATGGGTTGTCTTTAGCCAATTAGGGTGTACCTCCAGGGCTGGATTCAGCCCAGACATGCCTTGAACTGCTGAGAGGATAACTACCCAGTGAGAAATCAGGGACCCATTCACAGAAGAGATGAATGGACTCAGGAAGCAACCTACAAGTGTGTGTGAGAGTGGGTAACCGCCTGTGCTGTGAAATCTATCCGGTAAACTTGAGTAACTTCCCACCTGTATCTCCATGCCCTTCCTCAGAAATAAAAAGTATACCATACAAATCTTAACCTTTGCCAAACACCCTTTTTACATACAAGATTCCTGGAATTCGGAAGGAAAAGAAGAGCAGGGTAGGCGATGTGTCCAGTGCAAGTCCAGGAGAAGAGAAGATTGTAGGGGGAAGATGAGTTTACAGGCTGATGGGGTACATCTCGGGATACCCCATGTCTACGGTATGAAGAGAATGGACAGAAGAGAAGAAGAAGCCATTCTAGATTTACAGGTTTGTTGGTTAGCTTCATACAGATGAGTCAAAGCCATGATACACAACCCAGTTCAGGGTGAGAAAAAGGCAGAAGAGGAAGCCAGATGAGATGCTGCTTGGGAGGGAGTGGAAGAGCCGGCTCAGAAAGTCAGCAGAGGCAAAAAGAGAAAAATACTACCTATCTCACAAGAAACAAGACCGGGGAACAAGTAAATTTGTTTTTTAACTACCTGAACTGTGCATTACTTGAGTTCTTGGCTCTGTTCTTGGTCATTTTGCCTCAGACGACATCCATGTGCTGATGGCTCCCAAATGTGTAGTTACAGATCAAAGTGTCCCCCGAACTCCAGGCTAAAAATGTATCTGCCTACCTTCGATCTCCATTCAAATGTTTTATATCTCAAGTTTAACATGTTAAACAATGTTTTAGTCACAGACTCTGCAAAGTCTGGTGCCTGCCCCCGCTTTCTCATCTCTGCCAGTGGTGTCACTGTTCATTGAGTTCAAGCCAGAAACCTAGGAGTCACCCATCTTTGCTGCTGCTTTTCCCCCAGTACCTCTGCATCCAGTCCATTAGCAAACTCCATCAATTTTGCCGGCAAACAGTCACCTGGAATGCCATCTACCTCCACCCCCAACTACCATGATCTTGACCTCATCCTCTTGTCTGAACTGCACTGACCCCCACTATTGGCCCTTCTCCAATCTGTGCTCTTCACAGCTGCAAAATTGGTCATATCACCACCCTGTTTAGAACCTTTGGGATGGCTTCCCCCCACACTTTGGGATAATATTCAGACTATGTCATAATGTCTACAGAGGTGTGGGTCTCACAAAGGTAAGATCAAGATGTCAGCAAGGCTGCATCCTCTTCTGAAGGCTCTGAAGAACCAGGAGAGAATCTGTTTCCTGCTCGTGTGGTTTGGAGGAAGTCAGTTCCTTGTGGTTGCAGAGCTGTTTCCTTGCCGGATGTTAATAGGAGGCTGTTCGAAGCTCTAGAGGCTACCACATTCCTTGGCTTGTGGCCCCTCTCCTCCAGCTTCAAAGCTGACAAGTTCGAGTCCTCACTTGGCATCACATTGACCCACTCTTCTTCCTTAAGTCTTTAGTTTTGAAGAGCTCATGTGACTAGTTTGGGCCCACCAGGATGGTCTTCCTATTTTAAGGTTGGCTGATTAGCAACCTTTATTCCATCTGCAAGCCTTAGATCCCTTTTGTCACGTAATGTAACATAGTCACCAACTTTGGGGATTAGGAGATGAACATCTTTGGGGGACTGTTACTCTGCCATAATCACCGCTTAAAATAACAATTCAAATTCTGATTTGGGTCATGATACAAGAAATGATTTGATTCTTATCAAATTCTTACGAATGAATCTAATAAAATAGGTGTAAGTCCTCTATGAAAAAAATAGGGAAAAATTGTAGAGACTGTTGAAGCTCCTTAAGGTAGAATTGTAAAGCTTTTCATGCATCGGAACTTCACCTGGTTTGGGACCAACCCAGAATGAACAAGAGCCACATTTTATATATGCGCAGTTGCTCTGCTGCGTTACATGACTTGCATGATGGAATTCACATAAGGTGGAGAAATTACACACTTTTAAGTGACACTTGAATTTCTATAAACTCACTTGTCATATTGTAAACCCATCATTAAAACCCACAGTGTTTTGATTAGGTACTTAAATCAGATTTTTAAAGTGAACATGTTATCATGAAAGTAATATGTGACTGGAACAAAAGTATGATTTTATTGTATTAAAGACTACTGTATTGGTTTGGTGAAGTTTGTAACTTGGTAAATGTATTACCTTCTTTGGAATTGTACTTCCAAACATCCTTTTGATTTAGTATGCCATAGTGTGGGCTGGTTATGTCAACTGAAAAAATTAAGTAATTATCTAGTTTCACAGTACTCTCAATTTAAACAGAAGAATGGCTGTTCACATCTTTAGCACTAAAAAATTGCCATGTGTCAAAACTATGCTTCTGTAATTGCTGAAGCATGTCAGGCTAGTTGAGTATAATTGCTTTGAAGTAATTGGGACCAAAAAACAGCTTTTTAAAATGAACAGCTGAACGTCATTTGAAATTACCCAAATGATACCTCAATTGGAGGCAAAAGTCCCAGGTACTTAGTGCTTTTTGTAATGTGGTGCCACTGTGAGAGGAGGCAGCGAGGGGGGAAAACGGAATATCAAAAGGCACAAAAGGACTGATATAAGCCAATTACTAAGTGAACTTTGCTGCCGCTTATACTTATGGGAAATCCTGTATTTGGATGCCACGAGCCAAAGCCCCAGACTGCAGCTACCGTCGGGAAAACAATCCAGCGAAAATATTTTGTTAACATGTTCTGGCGAAAATATTTTGTTAACATGTTCTGGAGCAGATCATTATCAACCGCTGTATCGGTTCTGCTAGTTACCACAATAGGATATCACAGACTGAGTGGCTTAGACAGCAGGAATTAATTTTCTCACAGTTATTTTATAACTGGAAGTTTGTACCTCTTTATTCCCCTCCCCCATTTCACCTGTTGCCACAGCCCCTCCCCTCTGGCAACCACTAGTTTGTTCTCTATGAGTCTGTTTCGGTCTTTTGTTGGTTTTTGAGATCCCACATGTAAGTGAAATCATATTGTATTTGTCTCACATGTTTCACTTCGCATAAATACCCTCTAGGTCCATCCATGTTGTTGTGAATGGCATGATATCATCCTTTTTGAGGCTAAGAAATACTCCATTGTATTTATGTACCACATCCTTTTTTTTTTTAATTTTTTTTTTTACAATTTATTTTATTTTAGTATCATTAACCTACAATTACTGTACCACATCCTTTTTTATCCATTCCTCTATCAACAGAGACAAGTTGCTCCCATATCTTGGCTATTGTAAATAATGCTGCAATAAACATAGGGATGTATATGTCTTTTTAAATTAACGTGTTCGTTTTCTTCCGGTGAATGCTCAGAAGTGGAATTAGTGGATGGTGTGGCATTTCTATTTTTAGCTTTTTGAGGAAACTCCGTATTGTCTTCCACAGTGGCTGCACCAGTTTACATCCCCACCAAAAGCACACAGAGTTCCACTTTCTTTGCATTCTCACCAACTTTGTTTTTTCTTGCCTTTTTAAGACTAGCCATTCCGACTGCTGTGAGGTGATATCTCACTGTGGTTTTGATTTGCATTTCCCTGGTAATTAGTGATGTCGAGCATCTTTTCATGTGCCTTGTTGGCCATCTGTCTGCTTTAGAAAAATGTCTATTCAGGTTCTCTGCCCATCTTTTAATTGTATTGGGTTTTTGTTTTTTTGGTGTTGAGTTGTACGTGTTCTGTGTATATTTTGGATCTGTGCCCCTTATCAGGTACATCGTTCACAAATGGATTTTCCCGTTCAGTAGGCTGCCTTTTCGTTTTATGAACAGTTCCCTTCACTGTGCAAAAGCTTTTTAGTCTGATGTAGTCCTGATTGTTTAATTTTGTTTTTCTCTCCCTTGTCTAAGGAAACAAATCCAGAAAAATATTGCTAAAGCCAGTGTCCAAGAACTTACTGCCTATATTTTCTTTTGGGAGTTTTATGGTTTCAAGTCTTACATTTAGGTCTTTAATCCATTTTGAGTTTATTTTTGTGTATGATGTAAGGAAGTGGTCCAGTTTCATCATTTTGAACGTACAGTATACAAAGAGATCTTACATCTTGAAACAATCCGATTAAAAATGGCCAACGGAGACTACTTCCATTTCCCAGTTCTGCATGTAAGGATCTTGGAAGCTACCACTCCATCCTAACAACAAGTAGAAAGCTGAACTGACTGAAAAATCAACAGCTCTTCTAGGATCTATAAGAGAGGGGAGGACACAGGGCAACATGCTGCCTCAAAAATTGGAACAGATGGGCGGATACAGAGTATAACAACTCACCTGAGCTGAGACCCACAAATGGAACCCAACACTGAGTGAGAAAACCTGAATAGAATGAATCCTCAATTCATTCCTCTGAATTGAGGAATGGCTGGAGGCTCAGTGTAGACAACTCTGAGAGTTAAAAACTGGGAGCATTGAGTCATAGGGGGGCCCTCACGATTTTATGAAGTTTACCTCCAGGAGCTCCACCAGTTTCCCACAATATATTATCAGAGAAAAATCTTGGTCTTCCAGCAGGGAGAGGGGAAAAGGAAACATTTTGAAATATACCAGAGCATTCTGTTCTTAACAAGGCCTTCCTTCAGTAGAAACTAACCAAAACCTACTGTGCTAGGGTAGTATCAGAGCCTAACTGTCCAGGGGAAAGGAAAATAGGGAAATCCAGTCAGCTCCAGTGACCTGGGTGAAAGGGAAGTACCCAACTCCAGCCTACTGTAGCCATCCTCATCAACCAAAAATGAAAATGATGGTCAATGTTGGTTCATCAGTTGTTAAAAATGTACCATGCTGGGGAAGGGTATTGATCATTGGGGAGGCTATGCTTATGTGGGGGCAGGGAGTATATTGAACATCTCTGCAACATTCTCTCAATATTGATTTAACCTAAAACTACTCTAAAAAAATTAAGTCCTTTAAGGACACCATCAGTAGAACAAAAAAGCATCCTACAGTATGGGAGAATATATTTGTAAATGACATATCAATAAGGGGTTGACATCTAAAATGTATAAAGAGCTCACACGCCTCAACAACCAAAAAGCAAATAACCCGATTAAAAAATGGGCAGAGGATCTGAACAGACACTTCTCCAAAGAAGAAATTCAGATGGCCAACAGGCACATGAAAAGATGCTCCACATCACTAATTATCAGGGAAATGCAAATTCAAACCACAATGAGATATCACCTCATACCAGTTAGGACAGCCAACATCCAGAAGACTAGGAACAACAAATGCTGGTGAGGATATGGAGAGAGGGGGAACCCTCCTACACTGCTGGTGGGAATGTAAACTAGTTCAACCATTGTGGAAAGCAATATGGAGGTTCCTCAAAAAACTGAAAATAGAAATACCATTTGACCCAGTGTGGGGAGCTGTGTTTGGTTACTGCTTGACATAAGTGAAGCCATGTTGTGAACTTCCTCCATATTGTAGAGAGAACTTGTTTATCCTGCAACTTTTGTCCTTGTACAAGTTGTTTTGAGACATGAATGTCTGGGAACAGAGTAACCGTTCCTTGGTCCTGGGAACGGGGAACTTGATTAAGAAAACAACTCTCTGTATGATAAGGTAGTGGCTTTGTTGTAATGCCAATATACTTTGGATAGTTTCATAAAAGACTGCATATATACCAAAGAGAAATAAAGCATTTTGGCTTTCTGCACCGACAGGCTGCCCTCCTGTGATCTTCGTATATACAAACCCTCACCCCCCCATTCAGGTACTGTTCCACTCCTGCCGGCAGGCTCCGGCAGAAAGTGGCGCCTGAACAGGGACCTGAATACAGGGGACAACGGTGACGGGCCACTGCAGGAAAAGGATGCGTCTGCTTAGAGGCCACAGTGAGCCGGGGGTGGAGCAGTGAAGCCCAGGATCGGTAAGAAGAGCATCAGACACAGTGAGTGCTCACGGGGAACGGAAGTAGCAGGACGCTCTTTGTAAATATGCTTAAGAATATGCTCTGGGCCCGTGGAGCAAAGGTAGGACAGCAACAGTTAACCCAGTTTTTAGAATTTGTAGAGAAAGTTTGCCCTTGGTTCCTGGAAGAAGGGACCGTAGACCTTCAAGTATGGGCCAAGGTAGGAGAAAAATTACAAGAACATTTTGACGTCCATGGATCCGAAAAAGTTCCTGCTGATACTTTCGGGCTTTGGACTCTGATTAGAGATAGCCTCGATCCTAGGCATGAGAGACACAGATTAGACATAAAAACCACCAAGGGAGAGGACACAGAGCTTTCTGCTCTGCCTGAACCTGTTTGTGCGGAAGCAGCAGAGGATGCTGAATGGAACGGTGAGCGAGAGTCTTTGATTGATTCAGGAGAAGACCCTCCCAGCCATGAACCTCCTCCTCCTCCTCTGCCCCAAGTTTGCCTGTGTAAAGCATTTAGCAAACTTAGGTGCAAACCCATGAGAAATCCATCTCCTGTAGTTGCTGGGCTAGACCCGAAAAAGGGACCTGGCGCCTGGCCAGTGCTGCCCTTGCCCAATATGACACCTCCCGAACAGAGGCAGGGGAAGCCAGGGAAGCCAGAGCCTGTGCCGAGCCATGAGCTCGCCCCACTTCAAAAGGCTTTAAAGAAAGCTGGTGAAAGAGGGGAGGACACTGACGGGTTTACCTTCTTCCCCGTTTTTGATGACCCAAATCAGCCAGCGGGAGCCAGGCCCAGATTCCATGTCCCAGTACCTTTCAAGCAGCTAAAAGAACTTAAAACTGCTTGTGCCTCCTATGGGGCGACAGCCCCTTTACACAAGCTCTGCCTGAGGCATTGTCTGCTGATGCTCTTCCACCCTCGGATGGGAAGAATATCGCTAAAGCATGCTTGTCAGGTGGTGAGTACCTGTTGTGGAAGTCCGAATTTGCAGACCAGTGTCTAAGAACTGCAGACATTAATAGAGCACAAAATATCCCAGTGAGTTTTGACATGCTTGCAGGAGAGGGCCCGTTTAGTGATGTTTACGCACGGCTTCAGATGGAGCCAGGTGCCTATGTTCAAATAAATGCAGCCGCTAAATGAGCCTGGATGAAACTGCCTATGGGTGGGCCCCGCTCTGAAGATCTTTTAAAAATAAGGCAGGGCCCCGATGAACCTTTTCAAAATTTTCTCTCCCGCTTACTGCAGGCAGCCAGAAGACTGATAGGAGACTTTTGCATGATTTAAGACAAATTAATGCAGTTCTCAAACCTATGGGACCTTTACAACAAGGTCTCCCTTCTCTGGCTATGATTCCAAAAGATTGGGATATGGCTGTCATTTATCTTAAAGATTGCTTTTTTACAATTCCTCTAGCTGTACTCTTACCTTGACTGTTTGTTAAGTTCATTCTTCAGCTTTGCAAACAAGAACCCTGGCATCATTTTCAGGGGCTCATCTGAGATAACCTCAGAGGTGAGTACCGGCATCCAAGCCTGCCTTTTCTTTCACTGTCCTTATAGAAGGAAGCCGTCTATGGCACACAACATCGGGCGCTCGTCAGTCACTTAAATGGGACTAGCCTGGCTGCCGATCTCAAAGTCTTGAGTGGCAGGTTCCCCTGTGTCTCCCTCAGTGGATCCCCCATCTCCCTTGGGAGCCGGGAAAGTCACCTGAGTGGGAGCCAGGATTCCCTTTCAGAGGCATCTCTTTGGATGCAAGGGACTGAGGAAAGCCATGGGCAACTGTGAGAGTCTAGGCTGTGGCTACACTTCAGCGGCTTCTCAAAGGCCCATGTGTCTGGAATCAGACCCCGACAGCCCAACTGGGTGTCCATGAGGAGTGACTCTCTTTCTGTCTCTCGGACTTCCAGCCTGCTTTTTCAGGCTGCCCTGGCCTCTGAGTGAGGCAAGGGGCATTCCTAACTTTCTTCTAACTTCATCAGTGTCACGGAACCTGATGCCCGCCACTGCAAGGTAAGAGATGCTCTTATTCCTGGCTAAATGCTGTCCTCTTTATCTCACAAAATGTGTCTGAGCACCCGTTAGCCACTTAAAGGACGAGTAGCATTGGCTACCAGTTTTAAATCTCTGATTAGAGAGGCTTGGCCCCTGAAAGAAGTAAGCAATATAATATTATGCAGCTAAATATATTTTGCCTCAAGGAAAGAAAATAGTCATAAGTCCTGTGAACTACTACAATATGGAACTGGTTTTCTAAATTCTTTTAGTAAATATCTGTTCAACTTACTGAGTTCATCATTATCTTCAAAAATTTGAGAGGTTTTTGAACGAGACTCCCTGAAACGGAAGAAATTTATCTTCTGCAATACAGCCTGGCTTTAAATAACTAGTGCTAGAATTGTACTTGCATTTCATTTCCAGCCCCCTGGATAAACACAGTCCCTATCAGTACAGAGCCTTCATCGGCTCCTTAGTCTGGGATCATCTAAACCCTAACCCAGTTATGTGAACTACTCATCCTTCTTGCAAACTGAAATACCTTTAATCAAGTAAGCTAACAAGAAAGAGGGCAATTTAATATTAGTAACTCAAATCTTTGTATCAGTTTATCTGAGTATATATTCTTTTATGAAAAGTATTGCTAACTGTAATCATTATGTCTCAGTCTGTGTGTTTGTTTGTCTAAGTGTGTAAAGAAAAATATTTTTCCACCCCCGGATGGTATTAATAAAAATTTTAAGACAAGCGCTTGTGAAAATTGGGCATTCTAAAACTTCCAGAAGATTCTAATAAAAGATATTAAGCATTAATGTTAATTTAAGTTTAACTGAAACGGACATGCCCTTATAGCTATCAGTTGCCTGAGTTTACCTAAAGTCATTTAAATTGATGTTATCTGTTAAATCTTTCAGGAATAAAATGCTTAAGGGCTTGACTTTGTCTAATGTCTAATAAAAGTTTTATAAGTAATCTAGTATAAGTGCTACAGGGTGTGTAAACAAGTGTAACAAATGAATATCTTAACGATAATAATAGTATATTAATGTATAACTATGTATATCTGCAAACAGCCTAAGAATTTTTGTGGTAACTGAAATTCTTGGAGTTTTGCTAAGTTATATGAAGATATTTTGTGCTTAGTGAGAGATTGTGCTGTAAAGCACATGGTTCTAGAAATTGAAGTGTGTTCATAAATTTGTCAATCTAAAGAATGCTAGTGTAACAGTTTACAATAGCCCACTTCTAAGTGTTCACTGAAAATTAAAGTACCTAATGGTTTTAAGTTCTGATTAAAGCTACTTAATATAAGGAAAACATTTCTGTATGCTAAAGAACGTGTGTTTTAATAAAAGAAGATATAAAGAATAGAAAGGCATTGTATTGAGAGTAAAAGAAAGTAACTTTGTTTTTAAATACAGCTGTTTATTTGAAGAAGGGGAACACTGAATGTAAAAAGAAAATTATAGAAACTATAGAAGGGTTGATATAGTCATGTTATATGAAATTAAAGCAAATAAGTCAATATCAAATACACAGCAAAACTAGAAGTTTTTGTTTGTTAAAGGAACAGAGGTTATTAGTCTACCTTTAATATTGTAAGATTGCAAAAGGTTTTCTAATTGTTTTCTGAGTATTTAAGAAAATGAAATCTTCGTATTAAAAGAACTGTAAGCTAAGTGTTGTTAACAACTGAGTAACCTGTATTTACCTTTAAACCTTTTTATTGTCATTCTAGTTAAATAATAAGTATTAATAACCTATAATTCTATTTAGGCAAGTGCCTTAAAAGCTTTCTTTTGACAATTTTCCAAAATCAAATTCAAAAAGGCGCTTTTTACCCCTAGTTAACTCTGATATTTTCCAGAGGGTCCCTGGAAAATGTCAGAGAAATTTTCTCTTCATTAGAGAAAGTATGTGGCTAATTCAGCTTATTTATCAATATATAATCACTTGCTTAATTACCTGGAAAGCACAGTCAAAGAGAATGATGCCAAACTTTGTTACTGAATATTTTATATTACAAAAATATCCAAATTTCCTTATGTCAACTGTCTTATAGTAAGCTCTCATCAGATCTTTTGCCATTGTCATTTGTTAGTCTTGTCATTTATAGTCACTGTTTTATTACTTTTAAACTGGTAAAGAACTAGATTTCAACAGAACAAATATTAATTACATAAGATTAAGTAAACTACAGAAGATGGTTTTGTGGTGCGGGTTGCATCCTTCCTGCTCTAATAGATTATCCTGAAAATAGTCATGAAAGACTTCTCCGAGCTCTGCTGTCTGATTGTGACAACAACTGGAGGCTTTGGATCCCGCCTCTGAGGCAGTTACAGCGGCATTCATCCTGCTGGACTTATCATTAGAATGGAAAAAGAAATATCTAAGCTGGCCTGTGTGTACAGTGAGACAATGAATTTGACTGCTTCTGTATTATCTGAACTCAATCAAGAGTTAGGAGAAGTGGGAGTTGTGGTGCATCAGAATCGTGCTACTATAGATTATCTGCTGTTAAAAGAACACATGAGATATGAACAGTTTCCAAGAATGTGTTGTTTCAATTTATCTAATTTTTCTGCCTTTGCTATATATCTGTATTCCTGTTCTATTAATGTGTGTACTTAATTTAATTAGTAGTTTGTTAAAACCTATACATGCCTCATACTTAAAATTACTGTGCATCATAATCCTTTCAACAGGCACAGTCGCAGGGAGGCCATCAGGTGAAAAACTGGGGGCCAACAAACGTGAGGCTTAGAACCTCACCCCCTAGTTTTGAGAGAACTCTTCTGCACCTGTGAATGTTTTGTTGTCCTTGCCCAGCTCAATTCTACTTCATGTAAATTCAATAAATAGACTTATTTTATACTGCAGAATATAGGGAAGTAAACTTTGTTAAAAGCCTTCTGTTAGAAATTATCTACTTGCTATATTCTCTATTATATCTATGTACTACTTGATAAAGTAAACAAAAAGAAAAAAGGGGGTATATGTTGGAGTTCTCACAGAAGAATGTGCAGCTGTTAATTTGGAACTTTTTGTTTTGTGTCAACCTGAGTCTGCAAACAGCTCAGGCTGCAGGCTTGTTATCTCAAGCAAAGCAAGTCTAAGGAGGTTGGCTGCACACCCCAGACTTCAGGGGATGGAGTTGAACCACAGTTCAAGGAACTGTATCAATGTAGAGACTGCTCTGTGTTCTTTTTCTCTCCCTGGGAAAGGATAATTTAGCCTTGAAGTCTGAGAAAGAATGATTTAGCCTCCTTCTTCCATGCTTTTTAAAATTAGTTCTAAGAACCTGGCTTACAGTTGCTGGAGGCTTACATGGCTTGCAGCTATATGTGTCCCCTCCCTGAGTGCCAGAATAGAGGCTGGTTAGTCAAAGACGGGTAAGACTGGCAAAGAGAGATACCAACCTAAGACAGGACACAAACCATGCTGTTTGAAGTCTGATGACGGGTAAGGATCTCCTTTGTGCCTCTCAACCTAAGACAGGCACAGTCTTCTATTATGACAATAGAGTTTGTCATAAAAAATAAAAAAGGGGGAGATGTGGGGAGCCGTGTTTGGTTACTGCTTGACATAAGTGAAGCCATGTTGTGAACTTCCTCCATATTGTAGAGAGAACTTGTTTATCCTGCAACTTTTGTCCTTGTACAAGTTGTTTTGAGACATGAATGTCTGGGAACAGAGTAACCGTTCCTTGGTCCTGGGAACGGGGAACTTGATTAAGAAAACAACTCTCTGTATGATAAGGTAGTGTCTTTGTTGTAATGCCAATATACTTTGGATAGTTTCATAAAAGACTGCATATATACCAAAGAGAAATAAAGCATTTTGGCTTTCTGCACCGACAGGCTGCCCTCCTGTGATCTTCGTATATACAAACCCTCACCCCCCCATTCAGGTACTGTTCCACTCCTGCCGGCAGGCTCCGGCAACCTAGGAATTCCACTCCTAGGAATTTACCCTAAGAATACAGGATCCCAGACTGAAAAAGACATATGCACCCCTATGTTTATTGCAGCACTATTTACAATAGCCAAGAAATGGAAGCAACCTAAGTGTCCACCTCGCGGGGTGCCGAGTCCTCTCAGGTGCAGATGCAGGCTGTGCGCTGTGCTGTAAATTCTGGTCTCTCTTTTAGGAGGAGTTGTATTTGCTGTATTTTCATAGATTTATATAGTTTTGGGAGGAGATTTCCGCCGCCCTGCTCACGCCACCATCTTCCCGGAACTGGGCTTTATAACTCTTGAGTGTACCTTGGATCAACGAGTCTCAGACAACGTTGGTCGTAAAAAGCAGTTTGCAGAAAAATGCATTTGGTATAATTCCATAAATAGAAAGGCAAAGAACATGCAAAAGTGAATATATTGTTTACAAATTAAAAACAAACGTGGTAAAGTTACAAGACCTACAGAGGGCTCAGAGGCAAGATGTAATCATGACTTTAGTGGGTCCTACATACTAATTTTGCCTTTGTGGACACTTTCCTTAAAAATGTCCCAAACTATATTTTATGGCTGTTCGTATAAAAGCAAATAGGTTAATGTTACATAGCAAAAGATTTTCTTCAACGTAAAATTTCACTGTTTTCTTACTTTATACTAAGTTACAGCATTTTCGTGTGTCCCTAGCCCAAAGCTGCTGTGTACACCCCACCGCCCCCGTTCAGTAGTCAGGGCGGGCGGGCGGTACTCTGTTTCTTACACTGCTGTAAGTAACTTGGCATTTTATAAGTGTTCTCTCTTAACTACTTTAAAATAGATTATGTAGGTAATAAATTCTGCAAGGATATACATAGACATGGCTATCTCAAGAACTTAGAAATTCAGATGACTTTTACCATCTATCTCCCTTTTTTCCTTCAATAGACGTCCAACTTATTTTTTAAAAAGTATGACATACAAACCTTAATTTGGAAAGGATACAGAAAAAATTTATAAGGCAGTATAGTTTGAAACAGTTTTGTAACTTATTTAAACACGGGTTTGAATGTGACTAACGTACTTCACGGTCTGGAGAAAGAGCGGGAAAGGACAACAGGCCTGCGCCTCACGTGCTAACTCGGACTCCCACGCGCCCTCCCGTGGCCGTTGGCCACGCCCCCTTGCTGGAACGTTCTCGCGCGGGCCCGCCCCCGTGCTTGGCCCCCTCCTGCCCATTCTTCAGTTGAGGTCCCCTTCGGTAAGACGGCCAACGGGTCTGCGGGTCGGGCCCTCTCGGCCTCTCCTCCGCCGCACTGACCAACATTAGTGGTTATCTTGTTTTTCTGTCAGTATTAGGGTATCAGCTTGTGGTGAATTCTCATCACTGTCAGCATTAGGCGTTATTAGAAAAGTGGGTAGGCTTTCCAGTGGTTTACAGTCTGTTTTTCGACTGTTACAGTCTGTATTTTTATTTACTTCATGTTCCCCTTCTCTGTAATGCAGAGTATTTATGTTTCTCCCAAATTACGTGATTACATGTTACTGTATTTTAGGTCTGTAGAAGAAGTCTACAGGGAAGAAAATTCCTTCGCAATCCGTCATGGACCCTGCTGAAACACGGGGGCGTCGAAAAAGGAAAAAGGACGGAAGGGAGAAGACCGGAGTGTAAGTACTGAAATCGCCTCTGGTCAGGTGCGCCGGGAGGCAAGGCCCGACCGTAAGGACGTCCTGGGCGGGGCCGCGTTCCCGGCTCGGCGGCGGGCTGCCCCCTGATCGTAGAGGCGCTCCTGATTGGCCGGCCGCCGCAGCCCGGAAGTGAAGCCGGAACCTGGCGTCGCCGCCTCAGGTCAGTGTCGGGTGCAGCTCCCACTCCCCCGCCCCCTGGCGCACCAAATCGAGAAAGCGGCCGCCGGGGCGGGGCCTGCGGGCGGTGGACCCCGCGCAGGGGGCGGGGAGTCCGCTGGCGGCGGCGGGTTGGCTGGCGCTGTTGCCGACCGAGGCGGATGAGGACGGTCCCGCACTTCCGCCCTCGGCCGGGTGTTGGGCTGAGGCCTGGAAGTGGGCTAACGCGGGACGCCAGATCCAGCGGGGTGAGGACAGCGGCGCGCTCGGGGCTGCGGGCCTGAGGGGCCTGAGCAAACGCGCGGCTGGTGCGCGTGGGGCCGCGGCGAAAAACCGTCGCTGTGTGCGAGGCGCAGGCGGGTGGGGGAGGGGTGGCGCGGGCTCAGCCGCTTCCCTCGTAGGGTCACGGCCCCGGAGGACCCCGCGGTCCGCCGGGCTGGCCTCTGGAGCTTCCTGCACCCGGGGGTCCGGGCGCACTGACCCCCTCCCCCTCTTTTTCCGTCTACTGTGCGGGCTGGTGGGAGCTGTTTTGGTCTGGACAGTGCATAGTTCCCTTGCGGGCGAGTTGCGGGGGTGGGTTCTGGTTAGAAGTGTCAGTCTTTTCCCCACAACCCTCTCTCCTGCCCTGGGCTCGCCCTGCTTGGGAGACCTGGCTCCTCCCGAGCGGCCACCTGAAGGCGACGGATCCCTGACAGCCAACCAGACGGGCCTTGTCTGGTCTCCTCACCTTCCTGGAGTGAAGATATGTCAAGACCTTAATGGTTCAGAGGGAACCCCGCACAAGACATGAAGGGAAAAAGAACCCCACGGTTATTAGGAAGAGTGTGCGGTTTAAAGTGATAGGGCTATGGGTTCCGATCCTAAGGCTGAGCTTACCTGCATTTGCTACTTTGGGAAATTTTTGACGAAGTGCCTAGCTGTCCCTAGTGGGGACAGTCCACTGTGGAGCTAGGATTGATGTGAAACTCAGATGAGACAGGTGTTTTAGTAAACACCACTTTATCGGGTTCCCCCTCCCCCCACAGATGTTCTTTTGGAGCCAGAATCTGGGTATATATGAATGTAAATCCTTCCCCATTCACAAATAAGCCCAGGAATCTCAACTGAGAGGATCACTTCTCTTTAAGCCATTAGCCCAGGTAATTATTTTAAACATTTAAGACATTTTCAGCCACTTAATTTGTTTCAAGCCTCCTAGTAAAAAAAAGTAAACAAAACAGATCCTTGCCCTAACAGACTCAGAATTGCTGAGGATGGAGCAGGTGGGTGGTAGAGGTGGGAGACATAATAGCTCCGCCCAACATGGTAAGTGCCCTGATAGAAATACGAACGAAGTCCTGAGAAGGTGGAGAAGAAAGTTATCCAAGACTGGAAGGCAGAGGTTGGGTCAGACAAGCCCGCAGACATGATGACATCCAAGAGATTGGTTGCACATGGGTAGTTCTCAAGTGGGTTTTATCAGAATCACTGGTGGAGTTCTTGTAAAAAATTGAATCTGAGTTGTAGTAGTAGCTCTTTTTTTTTTTTTTTGGAGTTTCTTTGGTGAGTCTGATGTGCATTCAGAGTCAACCAGGCAGAGGTGTGAAGGGTGGGTGTTCAAGGCAGACGGAAGAGCTTCTGTAAAGGCAGGAAATGCCAAACACCATGAAGTATTTTAGGAAAAGAAGATGAGGAGGAATGGTAAGATGATGCTGAAGCTAGACCATGGAGGGTGAGCTTGTAGGGTGAACTCAAAATTTGAATTTTATCCCCAAACTGTGGAGGGGTTATTTGTGCTTCAAAGTCCAGTTTTTCTTTGGCCTTTAGCATCATTTTGGAGGAAGAATTGGTGGTGGGTGGTACAACACACAGATCATTTAGGCTTCTTGTGTAATTCAGACAAACAATGAAATTTATTAAACCAGGGCAGTGCCAGTCTTAAAAAGTACAAAATAAGGAGGTAGACTATTCATGGAGATTAAGGGCTAAGGAGATACTTGCCAGTTTACTGGTTTGAAAACTGAAGGGATGCTAATGCCATGGATACAGAGAATACAGGACAAATAACTCTGTTCTGGTCTTGTTTACTTTGTGGTGCCTCTTAGGTGAGTAGGGATTCACTGTGTGCAGTGAGAAATTGGACGTATCTTTGGAATGACAGGGTAGGCTATCATCCATTGAATAGCTGAAACAGGTAAGCATTGGTACTACAAGTTTTATGTACATTCTGAGTTTTGAGGATGCATCAGTAGAGGTAGTAGTGGAAGCAGTGGTTTGAATTAGGTCATCCAGAAAGGATATTGAATGAAGAGGTTAAGTGTCAGGTACAAGCCTTTGGAAACTGATATTTGGGGGGGAAAGGGGGAAGAAGTTAGAAAGGCATTTGAGTAGAGGAGATGAAGAGCTATGTCTTGTCTTATCTAAGGAATGTGTGGCCGGCTTTTTGTATGCTTTAGAGGAGTCAACCTTTTGAGCTTGGTGCTGCAGAGATTATTAGGGACTTGGTGAAAACATTCAGTGAAGGGAGGGTGGAAGCCAGTGCAGAGGAGTCAAAGTGCACATGTGTTAACTTCAAGAGATTTGGCAGTAAAGCATAGAAGAAAGTGATTGTTAGTTCAAGTTTCTGGCCTGCTAATCCTGAGAAGTGATATCCCTAGGGTAATTCTGTGGGCAGTTACATCTGTGCCTCTGGTGAAGCATCCTGTATTATTGAGGAGTCACTCTCCTTTTGATCTCAGGGAGTGGCTCTTACTCCTGTCCTGCAGCTTGAGGATTCCCTGGTGTGATTCAGTAATGGTTCTAGGCAGTTAAAAATCTGATGAAATTAGCAAAACTGACTTCCAAAGAACTAAGATGTACAAAAATCTACAGGATTCACAGTCATCTACCTGCAGTTTTCCCTTGAAAGTAAAATTACATTATCCACTATTCAGATACTTTGAGCTTAGCTATCAGACCAATGATGAATTCTGAATTTGGGGACATAACCACAGCCATCAATGGCCTTTTTGAGAGGACTCATGGAAACATGTTTCTGTTGTTGATGCTCTGTATAGCACTATTCTGGATTCTAGATTCCATGGCATTTACCTGTTATATGGCAGTAACTCCCATCTACTTTGAGAAAATTTAGTGGTGTGTTTTCTGGAGTGTGGAAGTAGGCAAGCTCTCTTGAGTAAGTAAAATGAAAAGCAGACTAATTTTCTTAATAGAACTTTTGTTTTTCTGACCAGTTAATAATTATTTTAAAGTATACAACATTTTATTTGTACTTTAGTCCCTTAATTTTTTCAAAGTTTCAAATGACCACGGTCTGTTACAAATCATGCTCAAAACAATTGATGTCTGAGAAGCCGCCAAGAACTTACACTTTCTATTCTTAGATCTGTGCTCACTCCCCACACTGAATTAGATCACCAGAGAAAATAGCTTCTGCACACTTTTAACTTCTGGTATACTGGCCTTTTAAGTGTAAGAAATTCTTTGAATAAAGAGTTTTATATTCTGTGAAAACGTAATATCTGCTGTATTACCGGGTATTGCCTGGTTGGCAACACTCTTGTGCATTGTAGGCATTAACAAAATGTAATTGAATTAGAATTAGTGTCAGGAAAGGGCAGCACTCTCCAGCTGAACGAGCATACTTCTTTTTTGTTTTTCAAATGAGGACTGTGTAATTCAGTATGTTATCTTTTCACTCTGCTTTTCAGGAAGCTCCTAATTTAGGATTTAGTGAAATTAAGTTTCTTCTAAATAAGTTTTGATTTCTCTTTTTCAATTTCCTTCTTAATGTTCTGTATATGTACTTCAATGTTGAAAGCCGCTCTAAAGAGAGTATACAATTAATAAATTTAAAAATTCATAAGACAGATACATGTGTTTGATTATACTTAAACATTTTTTTCTGCCTCAGCATCTTATTTTTTATTTCAGTGTGAACATTTGCCTATTGTTTAACCATGATACACTGCTTACTGACAATAAGCTTTCTGTTTGCTTTTATATACATTTAGGTAGGGATAAAAATATAGCATCTTAGCTTATTTTTATTACATCTTATTAGAGTTGGAGATATCTCTGGATTTTGGTCTCTATCATATATGCTAATCCTCTCAGTTTCTTGCCATTTGCAGTTCTGGTAAACCTGCTTCATATATCTTATTCAAACCTTTGACACATTTGGTCCTCGGAATTTCCTCTTGTTTCCAGGTACCATCTTCTACTTTGCTCTCTGAGACTGCTAGGATTTGGGAAATTACTTTATCTTAACCATTTCACTTGAGTTTGTATGGTGGAGGCTCACCTTGATGGTATAAAAACAAAGTTGGAGACAGTCAGAAACTGCAAGTATCAGACTTTGTAGTTGTTAACATTTGTAGCTATTAAAATTTACAGGTGTATTTCATCGAGCAGTGATTTATGGAAGCAGTTCATATATATGCAAATTCATGTATATATACTTAAAAAAAACCTCAGTATGAGTTTTTTTACTGGTATGCATTAATATTTATGGATTTTTATGTTTCCAGGGATTTCTGGGAGTGTGGAAGGTTTCCTGAGCTTTTAACTAGACTCCCAGTACATTACTACAACCCTGCATATCTGTCCTTGGGAAACATTGAGAATTCTATGCCTGTGTATTTTTCATCACTACTACATAGTTTTGAGTCTTCTCTGTAGCATGGCTGTATATTGCCTTATGATGTTTAGTACTGATGAAGTGCTTTCATTTTGTTAGATTTTTTCCATGTGTCAAAGATAAAATTTTTAAGATGAGATATTTACGATTTAACTTTAGTCAGTCAGTGAAAAGCTGGCTAGCAGAACATTCTGAATGCATGGAGGCACATTTTAAGTTGAAGAGAAGGCTCATTAGTAGGAAATAAAACCATTCTTCACTCAGAATAGGCCTGATGTCTTTAGATGTCTTATTTTCTGGTCATAGGTGCAGAATGAGCACATGTTGTTGGTGTACGCCAGGTGGTGTTTCCACCATTGACTTTCTAAAGCGTTATGCATCCAAGACCAGCTCCCGAGAATTTCAAACAGCTGATGAAGACCTCTGCTACTGCTTAGAGTGTGTGGCTGAATACCACAAAGCAAGGGATGAGTTGCCATCCTTGCATGAGGTAATTTACATTAGGCAGTATTTTTCAGAGCGTGAGAACTAGGAAGAAAATTAATTTGAACTTTGTTGGAAGAATTCAAGGAACTGATGATGTATGTGGGTTAAACTTTGAAGGCTAATACACCTCTAGTACCTAACTCATTGCCTGGTGTATATACAGTGGATGCTGAGTAAATGCTTATTGACCGAGGGAATTGAAACTTAAAGCAGAATTTTATGATTCCTTATTTTTTGTATTTTGATAAAGAACAGTTTTATGAAGTGAAGTGATGTATGGTTTTTTTTCGGTTCATGTTTTTATGACAATGTATTTGACGTGGCTTTGGCTTTTTTTTTTTGATTAGTATTTTTCTCCTTTCTCTTTCTCTTTATTTTTTAATGGGTAAATGGTGTAAACCTCTATGGGCAAGCATATTTTCTAGTCATGGTAACCAAAGTGAAACATATAAATACGTGGTTTTGAATATTTGGCTTATTACATTTTTCTGATGAGAAATAATACAGAGCCCAGAGATACATACAACTACAGAAAGAGGGAGGGGATGATGAGTTAAGCATCTGTTGAGAAAACATGTGCATTTGCAAAGCTTCCTAGTTGTGAAGCTCACCAGTGTCTTTATGCTAAAACTGTTTTATGGTAGGTCTCTATGGCAGGAATGTGAAGGGAAGACTTAGAAGGCCTAGCTCATGCCTTTGATGAAGAAGCTTCAACTTCTCATTTCCTTTCTACTAGGGTATAGTTGATAGGGATGTTGAGATAATTGTAGCAAAGCCCTTCAAGAGCAGTGTTTAAACATCCTTTGCTGTATGTAGTCATAGTCTTATATTGTAAAAGTGGCCATGTTTGGTGACTATTCATGTGTATCTGTGATGTCTAGTACTTCCTTAAACTTCTGAATTTTTATATTCAGAAAAAGGCTTTCTAGAAAGATAATCACATCTGGTATATTTTGTTGATAGTAAGATACAAAGCACATTGCCCACTTTTCTTTTCCTGTAGGTTTTATGGGAATTAGAAATCTTACGTCTCATAAATCACTTTGAAAGATCCATGAAGGTAGAAATTGGAGATGATGATGAATTATATATAGTAGACAACAATGGAGAAGCACAGCTCTTTGACTTTACTGGCCAAGACTTTGAAAATAAGCTTCGAGTTCCTCTTCTTGAAATACTGAAATATCCTTATCTGCTTTTGCATGAGCGTGTTAGTGAGTATCTTGGGTGTTCCATAAATTATATCTGTTTTATTATTTTAAGAATTGTAGGAATTTAGGTTTATATAAAAATCTGTTTGTTAACCATATCATTAGAGTACTTAATATTCTTTCTGACATTTTATTATAAAAGTTTCCATATAGAAAAGTGAACCACACAGAGAAAACCATATATGTGCCACATATATGTTGGCTCTCCATTGCTAACATCTTGTTATATTTGACTAATCATATATTTATTCATTGAGTCCATTTTCATTTTTGTAATTTGTCTCTAGCAGGGTTTCTCAGCCTTGGTACACTGACATTTTGTATTGGACCAGTCTTTGTGATGGGGAGCTGTGCTGTCCACTGTAGGATGTTTAGCACCATCACTGGCCTATATCCACTAGCTGCCAGTAGCTCCCTGCTCTGTATGTAAACTTATTTTTCACAAACTGAAACACACTTGTGTAGCCCACACCAGATCAAGAAGCCAAACATGATCAACACTCCAGGAACTCCCTTCATGCTTTTCAAGTCATTATCCCTCCTCCCTAAAGTCAGTCACTGTCACTAAATATTCTTTGAAGCTTGACAAACTAAAGTTTATTTGTCTGATAGGGTAAATACCTAAGTCTGTTCAGGACACTTCTGAAAGAGTAATGAGTAAAATCCCATGAAACAACAGAAATTAGCACAGGGCTGCCATAGAGACTAGTAGAACAGTGTAGGGAGTCCAGAAGTCAACCAAGTAAAGGCATACCTCGGACATACTGCAGGTTTGTTCCAGACCATGGCAGTACAGCAAATATTGCAATAAAGCAAGTCAGATAAATTTTGTGGCCTCCCGGTGCACATAAAAGTTAGGTTTTTACTATACTAGTCTCGTAAGTGTGCAATAGCGTTATGTCTAAAAAAAAAAAATCAATACATGTACCATAATTAAAAGATACTTTATTGCTAAAAATGCTAACCATCTGAGCTTTCAGCAAGTCATAATCACTGATCACTGTAACAAGTATTATAATGGAAAAGTTTGAAATACCATGAGAATTATTAAAATATGACACAAAGACATGAAGTGAGCAAATGCTGTTGGAAAAATGGTGCTGATAGACTTGCTCAATGCAGGTTGCCATAAACCTTCAATTTGTAAAAAATACAGAATCTGTGAAGCACAGTAAAATAAGGTTATGCTTGTCTGTTTGGGAAACTCAGTGTTTGATGGGAGCATATTAAATCAGTGGAGAAAATAGGTTACTTGATAAATGAAGGTAGGGGGAAGTAGCCATTTGGGGAAGAAACTCAGTATCAAATATAAGTCCACTTAGATCAAAATGTAAAATGCTAATGGAATTGGACCTATAGCCATACTTCTGAGGACATATGAAGATAATTATGCCAAGTGTGGAAAAAAAAGATGTATATACTAGCAGAGTCAGAATAATTCATAAGAACACACTGTGCTCAACCTGTTAGTCTCTCAGATAGGTAAATATTGTTCTCATTTGTATCAGCATTTTTATGCCTCAGTTTAAAAAAAAATAGTTTTTTTCATTTATTTCCAGAACAACCAAAGGAACCAGGTTTATAGACTCTTGATAAGTTGACAAGATTTATGTCTTATATTTACTGCCTTGTTTTTTCTATTTAGACGAATTATGCGTTGAAGCACTGTGTCGGATGGAACAAGCTAATTGCTCCTTTCAGGTTTTTGAGAAACATCCAGGGATCTATTTGTTTCTCGTCCATCCCAATGAAATGGTGAGTGTGAATATTAGGCAATGGAAGGACATATTTTATTTTTGTGCATATAGATAGCTATAGTAGATGTTTTTGGTGTTTTTTAAAAAATATTTGCTAAAATTACTCTTTTCTTACTGTGAAATAGAGGGTCCTGTGGGGTAAAAGAAGAGGCAGTCCAAGAGGATAGGCAAATATTTCTGACGGGTGATGACTTAATTTAAAAGACAAGGGAATAACTTGAACTTCCTTCAGTATGTTGAACTAATGAAAAACTGTTCTCTCTTGCTTTCCTGACTTACTCCAAACACATGGAAATACCAGTTAACATATTTGAAAAATTATTTTGCTAATAAGTGAGATTTTTTAAAGTATTAGGGGGAGACACAAGGAAATTCAATTCCTAAGTGCTAGAAATGAAGAGGATCACAAGACTTAGAATAGTTGTAGGCAGGAACAGCAACAGAGAGCAAAACTGGAGTATGGAAAGCTGACACCAAGCGTGTTGCTGAGGTTTGAGGTCTGATCACTATAGCAAGGGAGGCTGTGCTGCTGGTCCCATGCTTATGGGCATCTAGAACTGAGTTACAACTTTGAGCCAGTAGCTGGGAAGGACTGCTCTGCCAATACAAGGCTAGAAAAGGGGCCTTTTTTTAAACCAGCAAAGAAAGAGCATGGTGATGGGATTTCCAGTCAAGATGGCAGGGAATTTCAGTCTCCTCTGTCAAACTCATAACAATGATAGAAAAAATTCAAAAAGAGGAATTTAAAAATGTATAATTACAACCCTCAAAAGGTAAATGTTTCTGTGGACCAGCAGTGAAACACACAATTGATAAATGGTGGAAATCTGTAGGCCTGGAGGCCATAAGTAGCAGGGGATTCAGTTTGTGTAGGGTAAAAGGAATTACAAGTGTACTCCAGGCGAGGCAGAGAGCCAGAGTCAAGGCCTTTGCTTAAAACAAGGGTGGGGCTCCCATGCCTGTGAAAGAGGATTGACAGAGAGTATAAGCCAGGTGCTCTAAGGGACTGGCTTTTATAAAGCTGAATGCCAATAGAGGAGGCAGGCCCAGCTGAGCAACCAGGACTTGGGCCAAGCACTTGCAGGGTGGCTGAGTCTGCTGTATCCCTTAAGTGACCACAGGTTGGGAGACCTGAGCTGCTAATGTTAGACCCACATTGAAGGAAGTACATAAAAGAGTAATCCAGGATATGTAAGAGATACATAAACTTGACAGACTACTATGGCAGTTTATTTTTAAAAAAAAAGCTATGTTCAAAGAGAGTGAATATATCATTTATAACTCGGAATAGGTAATACCAACATGATCGTATTGGTTGACAGGAAAGGAGGCCAAAGACGTGAGAGCATGCTTGCTGGATTTTCATCCTGTTGAGGGCAGAGATAGGTATGAACTTATTTTAAAAAGTAAGAAATGCTTTAAAAGAAATAGAAAAAAAGGTTCATATGTGTAAACAGGTTTGAGGTATTAATATTTAATGTAAGTGCACTGAATTTGTCAGTTAAAAAGACAAAGATAGGTTGATGATAAAAGAAATAAAATCTAAGTTGTTTTTGTTTTTAGGAGACATCCCTAAAACATAAGGGCACAAAAAGGTGAGTGTAAGGGTTGAAAAAAGAGCTAAGAGGCTGATACTAACCCAGTGAAGCTATAGTCATGTGATATCCAGTAAGATAGGCCTTTGGACAAGGGTGGGTAAGGTTGTTAAATGGTAATGAAGTTGTCAAGACTATGTAATTATTTTAATAATATGCTGATTAAACTAACCTCAAAAAGGATGAAGGAGTTACGGTAGAACTGCAAGGAGAAATAGATAAATTCATTATTTTCATTAGAGACTCCAGCATACTTCTCTTTGGTACTGATGAGTCAGTAGATAAAAAACCCAGCAAGGATATGAAATGACTATATAAGATAGTTTATTATGACTGTGACCTGATGGACATATATGTGAGTGCATCTAACCACCTTTTGTGATATGCATTAAACATTACCAGAATGAGAACATACTAGTCCATGATGAAAATTTCAACACATTTCAAGGATTTGGTAATATAGTGATTTCTGATCATAATACAATTTAGATAGAAGTTAATAAAAAGATAAATGAGTTTACACATTTCAAAATTAACACATGCTAAAAACAATCATAAAAGAATACTTAAAATATTTTCATTATAATGAAAATGTTATTTAAATTACAGGATGTAGCAGAAGAAGTGATTGGAGGGAAATGTCTGTAAGTGGTATGGAAAAGTAGAAATCCTCTGATTATTTCTCTTAAGAAGCTAGAGAACAATGGGATAAGACTGAAGGAAGTAGAAAGGAGGTAAATAAAAAATAGTGGCACTCATGGAAGTACACAAAAAGCATAAAATAGAGAAGATCCACAAACCTAAAAAGTTTGCTCTTTAAAAAAAACTAACAAAATGGACAAATTTCTGGCAAAAAGCATTAGGGAAATAGAAGAAACATGCATGAAAAGGAGGAGATGATCCTTTGTGGAGATTATCTGAATAATAGAATCTTATTAACAAATATATACCAGAGTTGTGGGCACTTAGATGAAATAGATAATTCCTAGAAAAATGTAACTTAATAGAACTAAGTGGGTATTAGTACTGTTAAGTAAATTGAACCATTGATAAATCTTCCCACAGTAAAAACGTCAGGCTCAGATGGTTTTATAGAGAGTTCTACCACACTTGCTAGGCACAGATTACCCTAATTTTATGCATTTCCTTGCAGAAAAACAGTACTCCTGTAAGTTTATTGTATGAAGCCAGTATTACGCTTATAACAAAAACAAGACACCTAATACATTAAAAAAAAATGTTAGCCATTAATAATAGATACAAAACTCCTAAGCAAAACATTAAAAAATCCACAAATATAATTTCACCATATTAACAGGTTAAAGCAAAAAAAACATTGTTTGAGTAGATGGCAGAAAAAACATTTGATAAAATTCAACATCCATTCATGATTAGGAATTCTTAGCAAACTAGGAAGGGAATTCCATAATCTGGTGAATAGTATCTGTGAAAATCCTAGAATAAACATTATCCAAAGTGACTTTTAGTGAAGCATTTCCTTTAAAGTCGGGACTAGATAAAGGGGCACTTACTACCAGTACTTCCGTAGAGTGTTTAATTGGGGTTCTTATCAATGTAGTAAAGAAGTTAGAGGCATAACTATTTGAAAGGAAAATTTTAAATGCTATTATTTGCATTAAGATTTACATAGGAAACCCTGAAAAATCTACAAGTTGTGAGAAATAGTTTAACAAAGTGAGTAGATATAAAATGCACTTATGAACCAGTTATATTTCTGTACACAAGCAGCCAACAATTAAAAAGTTTCCATTTATAGTAGATTAAAAAAATACTAAATACCTAGGCATAAGTCTAACAAAGATAACAAGACCTCTCCAGGAAAATCATAAAATTTAATTGACATATATGAAAGAGACTCTAAGTGTCCGTGGATAAGAAGGCTTTAGATAAGAAGGATACCAGTTTGCTCCCAACTGGCTTGTAAGATTCAGAGCTAAATAAATTCCAACAGAGTTTTAATATAACGTGTTAATATGGCTCTAAAAAACTTACATGGAAGGGGAAGGAGCTGGGACATTGCTGAAGAAGAGTAGACTAAACTGATAACAGGACTTGAAGCTCTAGCTCTAGTAAGAATGTGATACTGGTATACAGACAGATCGGCCAGTGGAGACTAGAGAGCTCAAATAGACTAACTCCTGTTTAGATCTTTGGCATTTGATAGAAATATTTTATAAGATCAATGGGGAAAAGGACTGGAAAAGAAAACAATAGAAAGATATATGTGTGGAAAAAGAAAGTGGGTTCCTACCTCACATCATATATTTAAAAACAATAGATTAAATGTCAAGAACAAAATTGCCAAATTCTTGGCAGAAAACATAGGTATATATCATTCAGATCTTAGGGCAAGAAAAGACTTCTTAAAAAGAAAGCATTGGTTATAAAAAAAAGGTTGATAAACTTCTCCATATCAAAATTAAGAACTCTGGTTTATGGAAAGACACCTTTGGGAAGGTGAAAAGATAAGTTAAAAATTGGGAGAAGATGTGAACAGTACTAACAAAACCCCAAAAGGAAAATGGACAAAGACCTGAACAAGTATTTTCCAGAAGATAAAGTACCTATGGCTGGCTAATAATCATACGAAGGGGTGTCGCTATCAATGACAAGAGAAATGATAAGAACACAGGGAGGTGCTGTTTATACTTGTGTGATTGAGACTACAGGTATTACAGAGGATATGAATCTGCAAGATTGCTTGTATTTGCTGGTAAAAGTGTGAATTGGTGCTACAACTTTGGGCAACAGTTTGGTATTATCTGAATTTGAACATTCATGTATCCTGTGATCCAGCAATTTCATTTCTAGATATATATGTAAAAGAGGAACTGTTGACATTTATTACCAGAGGCATATAGAAGAAATTTCATAGCACACACACTACTGAGAATTAACCAAAACTGGAAACAGCACAAATGCCCATCAAAGGGAGAGTCAATGAATAAACCAAAGTGTAGTCACACGGTGAAATGTTGTGTAGCGATCTTAACAAACTACCAACAAAATGGATGAATCTTAGTAATATAGTATATATAACGTGAAATAAAGTCTCCACAGATTACATTTGAGGAGAAAACCCTTTTTATAAAGTTTAAAATAAAAGGAATACTTTTTAGGAATATAGGATATGCAATAATTAAGAAAGCAAGGAAATGAAGAACATGGGATTCAGGATGATGGTTACCTCATAGGGAAGGACAGAGATGGGAGGGGATAGGGGTCATATATAGAGTTAAATGTATGTTGTGGCAAAGGTTTTTTGTATTGGATGGTGAGTTTATGGATGCTTGTTGCATTGGTAATAAAAATTGAAATTGAAAAGTGGACCAAAGATGAAGCTGTCATTAATGAAAGATTATAGTTGGTCTAGTTATGAGTTCTTGCTCCCTAACTCTGATCCAAAGAGGCCAGCAAAAGACTTCAATTTCTGACACTCCAGTAGCCATTATAAACTGAAAAATACTGCTGCTACAAAAAAACTAGAAATGCCAGATAAAATAGGATTTATATGCTTATCCACATAGGCAAAGTGTAAGGGAGAGGAGGCTGGATACCAGAGTAGAAGATGGACAGTGAAGCCACAGCTACCCAGAGAGTGTTAGCCAGAGTTACACCTAAAACTGGTGTGACAGATGCATAGTAAAACAGGCTTTGGGAGAGAGCTAGAATTGAGGTTCTAGTATAAATCTGATCTCTGATGGGCTACACCCTCTGTCAAAGGTGTTGTAGAAAATAATTCACGGGTGAAGGGAGAGCACAGAAATCTGTCTATCCTGGAATCTGGATGGGAAAGAAAAGGCTTCCCTGAAAACTGGAATCACAGGCCCTGTCCTCATAAGAGTTAGACATTCCTGTTTTCCTGCTTGCTTGATAATTGTGTGCTGGAGCATCTTGCAGAAACCATTGCAAATCATTTCCAGAGAGACACATGCTCAGCTGAATCCTTGCCACAGATATATCTCAACTGAAGTTGCCAAAATTTTAAAAAAGAGAAAAGCCACCGTGAATGAGAGTGGAAATAAGCAAATATCCTGAAAGAACTCCTTTATTAAAATTAACATACAGAATATAAAGTGCTTGAGTAAAAGTGGAACTTGAAAACCACTATCAAAAAGACCAGGAATATTGTTTAAAGATTCAAATAGAATATGTAGAAATGAAAAAACATGACAAAATAAAAAACTTAGTTGGATGGAACGGCCGTTAGTTGTGGCTAAGGAGAGAATCAAACTTGGAAGACAATTGAACAGATTACTTAGAATGCATTTCAGACGGCCAAAGGCAGAATATGTTAAGACACAGAGCAGGATGCAGTGAGGTCTAATAGGTTCACTCTGTTCTTCTAGAAGGAGAGAATAGGGGGAATGATGAAGAGGTAATAGTGGTGGGTTATTTTTCAAAAATCAACAGGAGGCAAAAAGCACGCATAACAGATCCTGAGGTGGACAAGTAAAATACCCACATCTACACATACGGCAGTAATACTCCAGGTGGTAATGCTCCCAAGGGGTCCAGAGAAAAAGCTACATTTACCACCACCAATCTTCATGCAGTCAAAATGTCAGCTTTTTCACATTGTTTGGACATTTCTAAGTGTTACATGAGATACTGTTTTGGGTAAGGCTCTTAGTGATAATATTGTTTTACTGTATTTCAGGTACAGTTTTGAGTAGTTTATATATGCTAACTCATTAAACCTTATAACACCTATGAGATAAGTAATGTCCACATTCTATAGATAAGGAAACTGAGTCAAGAGATTTGTCCATTGTCCCACAAGCCGGTGTATGGTGGCTGGGGATGTATGTACAGGCAGCCTGGTTCCACAGTCTCTGCGCCTTTTTTTTTTTTAATACTTCAAAATTTTCAGAAAATTCTTAAAGAACAAAAGTAGAAAACATCTGTATATCCTTTACCCATATTCACCAGTTGGTACCGTTTCACTCCATTTGCTTTATCATTTGCTTTCAATTAGCTGCATACCTTTATTTAACCATTTGATAGTAGACTGCATACATTGTGGCTCTTTACCCCTAAATATGTCACAATATTTCCTAAGAAGAATGATATACTCTTTCCTCACCACAATATTAAAAACATAAGTGAATTTAACGTTGATGCAGTGATGTCCATTGTCCATCATACCACATGAGCCAGGGTTCTCTGAGAGTTTTCCCCATTCTCCAGATCAAGATCAGGTTTTATGTTTAGTTACAGTGCTTCAGTCTCCCTTGATCTGGAACACTCCTCAGCTTTTCTTTGTCTTTTACGACAATTAACGTTTCTGAAGAATATAGTCATTCCTGCCCCTGCCCTTGGAACAAAAATAGAACCCACTTCTGGGGTTTGTGTGGTGCTTCCTCTTGGTTAGGTTCAAGCTGTGCATTCCCAGCTGGGGCACTACATGAGGGATGTTAGGCGCTCCTCATGGCGTCATACACAGAGGCCCAGCCTACCCTTTGGCCCCTCATGGTGGTGTTAATTTTGATTATCTAGTTGAGGTAGTATCCCGTTTCTTCATGGTATAGATTTCTGTTTCTAAAGTACTTCAAGATCATGTAAATGCTCTGTTCCTCACCAAAATTTCTCCTAAATATGTGTTAGCTGATGCTGCTTGCCAGTTTTTTATTTTAATAAAATTAAAATAATCATTTTTATTATTAAATACATTATTAAATAAATTTAGTGTTAGCTGATTCATAATAATTTTCCAAGCCCAGAGCTCTCCACCTTTCAGCACTTGTCACTGGTTGTACTATAAGACCTTGTGCTGCAAGAGCCTTTTCCCCTTCTCCCATTTTTCTATTTTTAGTATGGATTCATGGATGCCTGTATTTTTTTTTTATTAAGGTATTATTGATAAACACTCTTATGAAGGTTTCACATAAAAAAACAACGTGGTTACTACATTTACCCATATTATCAAGTCCCCACCAACACCCCAATTCAGTCACTGTCAATCAGTGTAGTAAGATGACACAGATACACTGTTTTCCCCGTGACTCCCCACACCATGTGTACTAAACATAATACCCCACAATCCCCTTCTCCCACCCTCCCACACCCCTCCTCTTTGGTAACCACTAGTTCCTTCTTGGAGTCTCTGAGTCTGCTACTATTTTGTTCCTTCAGTTTTGCTTTGTTGTTATACTCCACAAATGAGAAAGATCATTTGGCACTTGTCTTTCTCCGCCTGGCTTGTTTCACTGAGCATAATATCTTCCAGCTCCATCCATGTTGCTGCAAATGGCAGGATTTGTTTCCTTCTTATGGCTGAATAATATTCCATTGTGTATATGTACCGCATCTTCTATATCCATCCATCTGCTGATGGACACTGAGGTTACTTCCATTTCTTGGCTATTGTAAATAGTGCTGCGATAAACATAGGGGTACATATATCTTTTTCAAACTGTGCTGCTGCATTCTTAGGGTAAATTCCTAGGAGTGGAATTCCCGGGTCAAATGGTATTTGTATTTTTAGTTTTTTGAGGAACCTCCACATTGCTTTCCACAATGGTTGAACTAGCTTACATTCCCCCCAGCAGTGTAGGAGGGTTCCCCTTTCTCTGCATCTTCACCAGCATTTGTTGTTAGTCTTTTGGATGGTGGCCATCCTTACTGGTGTGAGGTGATATCTCATTGTGGTTTTAATTTGCATTTCCCTGATGATTAGTGATGTGGAGCATCTTTTCATGTGTCTGTTGGCCATCTGAATTTCTTCTTTGGAGAACTGTCTCTTCATATCCTCTGCCGATTTTTTAATCAGGTTATTTGCTTTTTGGGTGTAGAGGCGTGTAAGTTCTTTATATAATTTGGATGTTAACCCCTTGTCGGATATGTCATTTACAAATATATTCTCCCATACTGTAGGATGCCTTTTCATTCTGTTGATGGTGTCCTTTGCTGTACAGAAACTTTTTAGTTTGATGTAGGCCCATGTGTTCATTTTTGCTTTTGTTTCCCTTGCTCGAGGAGATGCGTTCAGGAAGAAGTCGCTCATGCTTATATTCAGGAGATTTTTGCCTATGTTGTCTTGTAAGAGTTTTATGGTTTCATGACTTACATTCAGGTCCTTGATCCATTTCAAGTTTACTTTTGTGTATGGGGTTAAACAATAATCCCGTTTCATTCTCTTGCATGTAACTGTCCAGTTTTGCCAACACCAGCTGTTGAAGAGGCTTATATGTCCATGGCTCCTTTTTCATATATTAATTGACCATATATGGTTAGGTTTATATCAGGGCTCTCTAGTCTGTTCCATTGGTCTATGGGTCTGTTCTTGTGCCAGTACCAAATTGTCTTGAGTACTGTGGCTTTGTAGTAAAGCTTGAAGTTGGGGAGCATAGTCCCCCCAGCTTTATTCTTCCTTCTCAGGATTGCTTTGGCTATTAGGGGTCTTTTGTGGTTCCATATGAATTTTAGAATAATTTTCTCTAGTTTGTTGAAGAATGCTGTTGGTATTTTGATAGGAATTGCACTGAATCTGTGGATTGCTTTAGGCAGGATGGCCATTTTGACAATATTAATTCTTCCTATCCATGAGCACAGGATGTGTTTCCATTTTTTTGGTATCTTTAATTTCTCTCATGAGTGTCTTGTAGTTTTCAGAGTATAGGTCCTTCACTTCCTTGGTTGGGTTTACTCCTAGGTATTTTATTCTTTTTGATGCAACTTTGAATGGAATTGTTTTTCTGATTTCTCTCTCTGCTAGGTCATTGTTAGTGTATAGGAATGCCAGAGATTTCTGCGCATTAATTTTGTATCCCACAGCTTTGCTGAATTCAGATATTAGATCTAGGAGTTTTGGTGTAGATTCTTTAGGGTTTTTTATGTACAATATCATGTCATTTGCAAATAGGGACAGTTTAACCTCTTCCTGCCAATCTGGATGCCTTTTATTTCTTTGTGTTGTCTGATTGCCATGGCTAGGACCTCCAGAACTATGTTGAATAGAAGTGGGGAGAGTGAGCATCTTTGTCTTGTTCCTGATCTTAAAGGAAGAGCTTTCAGCTTCTCATTGTTAAGTATAATGTTGGCTGTGGGTTTGTCATTTATGGCCTTTATTATGTTGAGGGACTTGCCCTCTATACCCATTTTGTTGAGAGTTTTTATCATGAATGGATGTTGAATTTTGTCAATTCAGCATCTATGGAGATGATATGTGGTTTTTGTCCTTCTTTTTGTTGATGTGGTGGATGATGATGGATTTTCAAATGTTGAACTGTCCTTGCATCCCTGGAATAAATCCTACTTGATCATGATAGATGATCCTTTTGATGTATTTTTGAATTCGGTTTGCTAATATTTTGTTGAGTATTTTTTGCATCTATATTCCTCAGGGATATTGGTGTGTAGTTTTCTTTTTTTGTGGTGTCTTTGCCTGGTTTTGGTATTAGAGTGATGCTGGCCTCATAGAAAGAGTTTGGAAGTATTCCCTCTTCTTCTACTCCTTGGAAAACTTAAAGGAGGATGGGTATTAGGTCTTCACTAAATGTTTGATAAAATTCAGCGGTGAAGCCATCTGGTCCAGGTGTTTTGTTCTTAGGTAGGTTTTTGATTACCAGTTCAATTTCATTGCTGGTAATTGGTCTGTTGAGATTTTCTGTTTCTTTCTGGGTCAGCCTTGGAAGGTTGTATTTTTCTAGAAAGTTTTCCATTTCTTCTAGGTTATCCAGTTTGTTAGCATATAATTTTTCATAGTATTCTCTAATAGTTCTTTGTATTTCTGTGGTGTCCATAGTGATTTTTCCTTTCTCATTTCTGATTCTGTTTATGTGAGTAGACTCTTTTTTTCTTGATAAGTCTGGCTAGGGGTTTATCTATTTTGTTTATTTTCTCGAAGAACCAGCTCTTGCTTTTGTTGATCCTTTCTATTGTTTTATTCTTCTCAATTTTATTTATTTCTGCTCTAATCTTTATTATGTCTCTCCTTCTACTGACTTTGGGTCTCATTTGTTCTTCTTATTTTAGTTTCGTTAATTGTGAGTTTAGACTGCTCATATGGGAATGTTCTTTCCTGAGGTAGGCCTGTATTGCAATATACTTTCCTCTTAGCATGGTCTTCGCTGTGTCCCACAGATATTGCGGTGTTGAATTATTGTTGTCATTTGTCTCCATATATTGCTTGATCTCTGTTTTTATTTGGTCATTGATCCATTGATTATTTAGGAGCATATTATTAAGCCTCCATGTGTTTGTGGGATTTTTCATTTTCTTTGCGTAATTCATTTCTAGTTTCATTCCTTTGTGGTCTGAGAAGCTGGTTGGTACAATTTCAATCCTTTTGAATTTACCGAGGCTCTTTTTGTGGCCTGACATATGATCTGTTCTTGAAAATGTTCCATGTGCACTTGAGAAGAATGTTTATTCTGCTGCTTTTGGGTGTAGAGTTCTGTAAATGTCCATTAGGTCCGTCTGTTCCAATGAATTGTTCAGTACCTCTGTCTCCTTACTTATTTTCTGTCTGGTTGATCTGTCCTTCAGTGTGTGTGGTGTGTTGAAGTCTCCTAGAATGAATGCATTGCATTCTATTTCCACCTTTAATTCTGTTAGTATTTGTTTCACATATGTAGGAGCTCCTGTGTTGGGTACATAGATATTTATAATGGTTATATCTTCTTGTTGGATTGACCCTTTTATCATTATGTAATGTCCTTCTTTGTTTCTTGTGACTTTCTTTGTTTTGAAGTCTATTTTATCTGATATAAGTACTGCAATTCCTGCTTTTTTCTCTCTATTAGTTGCAGAAATGTCTTTTTCCATCCCTTCACTTTTAGTCTGTGTATGCCTTTGGGTTTGAAGTGAATCTCTTGAAGGCAGCATATAGATGGGTCTTGTTTTTTATCCATTCAGTGACTTCTTTGTCTTTTGACTGGTGCATTCAGTCCATTTACATTTAGGATTATCAATAGGTATGTACTTATTGGCATTGCAGGCTTCAGATTTGTGGTTACCAAAGGTTCAAGGTTAACTTCCTTACTATCTAAGAGTCTAACTTAACTCACTTAATATGCTATTACAAACACAATGTAAAGGTTCTTTTTTTTTTTCTTCTTCTCCTTTTTTTTCCTCCTCCATTCTTTATATATTAGGTATCATATTCTGTACTGTTTGTCCCTTGATTGACTTTGGGGATAGTTGATTTAATTTTGCATTTTCTAAATAATTAGCTGTTCTTTCTTTACTGTGGTTTTATTACCTCTGGTGACAGCTATTAAACCATAGGAACACTTTCGTCTATAGCAGTCCCTCCAAAATACACTATAGAGATGGTTTGTGGGAGGTAAATTCTCTCAGCTTTTGCTTATCTGGGAATTGTTTAATCCCTCCTTCAAATTTAAATGATAGTCTTGCCAGATAAAGTATTCTTGGTTCAAAGCCCTTCTGCTTCATTGCATTAAATACATCATGCCACTCCCTTTTGGCCTGTAAGGTTTCTGCTGAGAAGTCTGATGATAGCCTGATGGGCTTTCCTTTGTATGTGATCTTATTTCTCTCTCTGGCTGCTTTTAATAGTCTGTCCTTATCCTTGATCTTTGCCATACTATATGTCTTGATGTTGTCTTCCTTGGGTCCCTTGTGTTGGGAGATCTGTGCATCTCCATGACCTGAGAGACTATCTCCTTCCCCAGATTGGGGAAGTTTTCAGCAATCACCTCCTCAAAAAAGACTCTTTCTATCTCTTTTTCTCTCTCTTCTTCTTCTGGTACCCCTATAATGCGAATATTGTTCCGTTTGGATTGGTCACACAGTTCTCTCAATATTCTTTCATTCTTAGAGATCCTTTTGTGTCTCAGTGTCTCAGCCTCTTTGTATTCCTCTTTTCTAGTTTCTGTTTCATTTATTGTCTCCTCCACCATATCCAATCTGCTTTTAATACCGTCCATTGTGTTCTTCAGTGATTGGATCTCCGACCGGAATTCATTCCTGAGTTCTTGAATATCTTTCCATACCTCTATGAGCATGTTAATGATTTTTATTTTGAACTCCCTTTCAGGGAGAGTCATAAGGTCCATATCATTTAAATCTTTCTCAGGAGTTGTATTCATAATTTTACTCTGGACCAGAATCCTTTGGCATTTCATATTCGTGTATGGCGCCCTCTAGTGCCCAGAAACTCTACTCTCTGGGGCTGCTCAGCCCCTGAAGCAATGCAGAGATTGTAGGGGAGTGGTATTGGTGCCTCAGGGGAGGAAAGGGCTGTTTCCTGGTTCCTGGCTGCTATGCCTGTCTCCACTGCCTGAACCAGTGGGCTTAGCACACAGGTATAAGCCTCTGTGCTTTGCGTTTTTAGTTGCTGTAGACAGATCTTCCCTCTGGCTGGCCTAACACCAGGGTAGGGTTTCCCGGTTTGCAAGCCCGGTGGGGCTAGCCAGGAGAAAGGTGCACTAGTCTGCCTGTCACAGAAGGGGTTCTTGGAGCTGTGTAGGTAGCCAGGGAGCTGGAGCACCTGAAGATCGTGAAAGTTCCCAATCTGCTGGGCAGAGTGCACCTGGACAATTTTGTCTACCTGTCCTTTCTCCTGAGCAGTAAGCTCTGCTATCCTTGCCCCTTTAGCAGCCCTCTTGCTAAGGGCTTCTTTGTTAGGAAGTCTCTCAGACTGCCCGCCTTTCTTTTGTCCCAGAGCAGCTGGGTATGGCTCCCTGCTTTCACAAGCAAATGGAATCTTAGTCTCTCCAGGAATTCTGCCTTTCTTAGCTTTCCAACTCCCTAGTTACGAGAGTATCATGCAAGCACCATGAAATGTAGGTTTGTGCTCCCAGAGTAGATCTCCAGAGTTAGGTATTCAGCAGTCTCAGATCTCCACTCCCTCCCTGCTCCGTTCCTCTTCCTCCTGCCAGTGAGCTGGGGTGGGGGAAGGGCTTGGATCCGCAGGACCACAGCTTTAGTGCGTTACCCTTTTCCCTGAAGGCTGCTCTTGTCTCCAGGTGTATGCAGTTTGTTGCAGTCCTCTCTTCTGTTGCTCTCCCAAGAGTAGTTGTATTCGTTATATTTTCATATTATATGCGGTTTTAGGAGGAAGCCTCTGTCTCACCTCTCACGCCATCTTTAATCCTCTCTCCTGTATTTTTTTTTAATATTTTAAAATTCATTACTTGTGTTGACATAGAGCCCATTCTTTTGTCTATTCTATGTTTTTCACACTTTTTGGACCATAACCTACAGTTAAAAAATGTTTTCCAATGAGCATGTGTATGTGTATAGAACATAAACATCAAAACAATATTTATTATGAAGGATGCTTTCTAATAATTTTCTGTTCTATTTTATTTCATTTTTTAAGTCTGGTTGTGATCAGTGAATTTAATTTACGCCCACAAGAAATTTAACTCATTTCTCTGTGGTATATTGCCGTTTAGAGGTGACCTTTGATTTCTTTTGAGGTCCCTCTTTCATTTTTTCTATCCTCTTTTACTTCCTATTACAGAAAGTTACAAGCACATACAAAGGTAGAATGGCATGACAGGCCTCCATAATCCATCACTGAGCTTCATCGGTTACCAGCGTAAGAGTCTTAGCAGAGCATTTCATCCAGTATGTCTCTAAAAGTAAAGACTTAAAAAAAGAAATATCATCACACCTAAAATAATAATTCCTTAACATCATATATCTAGTCAAATTTTAAATGATTTTCACTTAAATGCTGTATTAGGGTCAGTGTGCTCAAATTAGGGTCAAAGAAGGTCCACTTATGTCATTGATTAGTTATCTTGTGCCTTTTTAAATCTGTACAGAGAATCTTATTTTCTTATGCAGGTTCTTGCTGTATGTAGACAGTTTTTTGTAGAATGAAGTAAAGAATGTGTTATGCTTTTAGGTTCGGCGTTGGGCTATCCTGACCACAAGAAACTTGGGGAAAGTGGACAGAGATGATTATTATGACTTACAGGAGGTTTTAACTTGCCTTTTTAAAGTCATCGAGTTGGGGCTTCTAGAAAGTCCAAACATTTATACTTCTTCTGTCCTCGAGAAGGGGAAACTGATTCTTCTGCCCTCACACATGTATGATACTACCAACTACAAAAGCTATTGGTTAGGTGAGTATTATTCCCCACAAGTACAGTGTTGTCCTGTAGTTCTTAGGAGTATTCTATAAAGGAAGTGATTTGGTAATCTGAATAAAATGCTAAATACAGGATTTCATAGTTCCCAATTCTTCTGTCATTAAATTGTCTTAACCATTACACATCTTGTTTTTTAAACATCATTTATCTTAGAAACCATCTGTATAAGAGGTATGTTTTCAAGTGTGGCAGATCTTTTATTTAAAGCAATAATAGATATAACAGATTACTAGTATACCAGTTCACTTTAGTAGGGTTTGATCTATCTTTTAAAAAGTTTAATAACTCTTTTCTCATCTGTAAAATATTTCCTGGGACATAGATATATTAGCTTTGCTTTTCAACAAGTTCTGTACTGATTCAGAAGTTCTACCCTACTTCATAGATTCTAAGTCTTACAGTTTTGTGTCATATTTGTCCGTGTTTGGTACTTGAAATATAGTGATTTCAAAATTGAAGGCATATTAGATTTGAGGAAATATAAATTGTATGATAGTTGTCTTAGAAACTTCTAAGTTTATACCATTTTCCCTTTTTATTTTGGAGTCAGTTTGAAGTCCTGTAACTTCAGAGCAGTTGTATATGAGTATCCAGGATTTAAGTGTTTGAGGGAGTAGATGCTGTTTTGCAGCTTCATCTTCCTGCCTTGTTACTCTTTTGCCAGCTAAACCAGAGAAGGCATTAGAAGGGTGTTACTCCATCAATTCACAAAAACTGTAAATGATCTTACAGGTATTTGCATGTTGCTGACCATTCTTGAGGAGCAAGCCATGGATTCACTGTTGCTGGGGTCAGATAAACAGAATGACTTTATGCAGTCAATACTTCACACCATGGAGAGGCAGCCAGATGGTAATAAACTTACTTGCTGAGTAGTTTTGAGTGCTGTGATGATGATGCACTTTTTAAATACTAGTGTCATTGCAAGAATTTGGGTGCATGGTGTGGAGAAAAGAAGGGGAACCTTTTACAGTTTAGGTCACAGAGTCAGAATTTTAGGTCAGAAGGCACTTTTAGAGTTTAACACCTTACTTTCACAAAAAATGAGTTTGAAGCCCAGGGAAATATTTTACTTTCTCATGTTGAAATATCCAGTTAGTGATAGAATCAAGACTACAACTTAGATAAATTTCTAATGAAATGGAACTTAAAATTGTGTAGAAAGCTTCCTCTGTCCTGCTGTCTCCCTTTTTCCTTGTCTTTCATTTTACTTTGGTTCTCTAGGGTTCCACTGTCCAACATGGTGACTGCTTGCCAAATGTGACTATTTAAATTAATTAGAATAAAATACAGTACTCACTTTTTCAGCCCAATTAAGCAACACTTTAGGTGCACAGTAGCCATCTGTGCCTGGTGGTTCCTGCAGTAAACAGTGCAGAGACAGGGCACTTCCATTACCACAGGGAGTCCTCTTGGACAGTGTTGCTCAGGTAGTCTAGAAAATAAGGGGTAAAACTTGTATTTGTGTTTATTACTAGACCCAACTTTGTTTTGCCCATGGTTGTATCAAGCTGATCAGGGAGTATCTGTACTTAAAGAAGTGTTTCTAATCTTAACTTGTTAACTGAAGGAATGAGTCAAAAACCAAGCATGCCAGATTCCCTGAAAACATAACAAATAGAATTTTTTCCCCACATTCACGTCTCTTGGGTAATTTCATTGTAGATATAAACTCATATATGGGAGATTCTAAAGGAAATATGTAAACGTTACTCTTTTTGAGCACATATATCTTCTTGCTAGATTATTCCTGATTCAGTTTATCACCTATTTGTTAACTAGCATTTGCTACATAAATTATTCATTTCTTTCCCTGTGCATTGCACATATATTCTTCCTTCTTTGTTAATGAAGCTCCCGTAACAGTCCTCAAAGTGTGAGTCACCTCTTTAAGAAACCTTTCATAGTTGTCTTCATCTGACAGCTTTCTTCCTTATTTGAGAGCTTACTAGATATATGACAGTGTCAACTGCAGTAGAGGTTTAAAAAGAGCATATGAGAATGTCTACACAAATGACTATAGTTAAAAAAAAAAAGTGCTGTCTAAGAGCCCTGAAGGAAATAAAGCAGAAAGTTCTAGGGTGACTAAATAACATTATAAGTTAACTGTTAACTGAGTGAGAACACTTGCTTCGCAAGAGTATGGTAGAAGAGTAGATGACCAGGAATGTTTGGTATACAAGGAGGTATTTGAGCTGGACTTAAGGATGGATAGGATTTTGATAGGTGGTGTAATAGTGAAGGCATTCTGTCTTTGCTGTAGATAGGGTGTGATTGTGTGTGGGAAAGAGAAATAGAGTAAGATCTTGTAAGTGCTTAATTGAGGACTTCGAATTCTCTTGGAAGACATTAAGGAGCAATTGAAGGTCTTGGAGCAGGGTGGTGTTTTCCACGGCATATCTGACAGAGAAGAGGGAAAGTACTCGAGGTAAAAGCTTGTGGGTGATAGGAGTTCCTGCCAGTTGAAGGGAAATTAGGAAACAACAAAGCCATGTTGAAGTAAGGGTGAATGAAGCGTGTGTATCTCTGCTTACCTGTTAACTTAGGGATATTAGTCTTTTGTAGCAGCCAAATAGCACACACAATTCAGGATCATGCTAAGCCAGAATTTATTTTATCATGGGCTTTGTTTAGATCTGTAAATGCAAGTTTTTCTTTCTCTTTCCCTTTTTCCTTCTATTCTCCACTGTTACTTATTGAAGGATCTAAAAAAGTTCTGGGAGAAACCAAGGAGCTGAGTAGGAAAGGTTGTTTCACATGTGGCAAACAGGATGAGAAGGTTGAGTTTACAAAGACTATCTCAGTATGTTCCCCTTTAAACATTTCTTACCAAGGCATATGGTATTAACTGTAATGTTAAAAAAAATGTAAAAACAACTTAAAAAATTTGCCAGCTTTTTAAAACCCATAACTGGCAGTGCTTTACTTTAAAGTAGAGTACTTACTGCTTTGTCTTCAGTTCTTTTGCTGCCCAGATAAAGCTTCATTCCCCACGTATTTGAATGCCTTTTTCTAATGGTTTTGTTCTCTGGCATTGTTCTGTTGCATTGCAGATGGTAGCATGGATCCCTTCTGGCCAGCGTTACACTGTTTCATGGTGATTCTGGATCGCCTTGGATCTAAGGTCTGGGGTCAGCTTATTGATCCTATTGAGGCCTTTCAAACCATTATCAACAATGTGAGCTACAATAGAGAGATCCAGAATATACGGAAGAGCTCTGTAAGGTTAGTTCAGTTAATGTGTCAGGATTTTAAAATAAGTTCCATAAAGAAGTCTCTTGTGACTGACTTAATAGGGTTTTCTTCTTGTTTTCTTCAGTTCAGTAATTTCTAATTATTCTTAATATTTAAGGACCAAGTTAGAACCGGAGTCATATTTGGATGATATGGTGACTTGCAGCCAGATTGTATACAATTATAATCCCGAAAGGACTAAAAAGGTATAAAACATTTTCAAATTCAGATATTTTATTGCCTTAATACTGTATAGGCAATGTTTGACATAATTAGTTGAATTACTGATTTTATGATATGTAGCTATTCTAAATCAATTACTGCATAAAGGTTTTCTGATTGAACAGATGTGCATGGGAAGAAATGGACCCTACAATATGTACACTTTGGAAGAACTTTTAGGTGTAGTTAGGAAAGGTGATAAGTTACATGAAATCAAAACAGCTAATGGAAAGGAAACCAGCTAAATGGAGGGATATTACAAATTTACCATTTTATGAAAACTTAACCTCAAAATGAACTGTTTTTAATTTGGGGGTATGTATATGTAAACCAAAACAGGAAAGTTGATGGGTATATTTTCTTGTTTACAACTTGTGTGGGATATCTGCCATGGATGGTGCTTGTTTATCTGAATGTCAGTATTTCTTTCATTTTAGGATTCAGGGTGGAGATCAGCCATTTGCCCAGATTATTGTCCTAACATGTATGAAGAAATGGAAACATTAGCCAGTGTGCTTCAGTCAGATATTGGTCAAGACATGCGTGTTCATAACAGCACGTTTCTGTGGTTCATCCCTTTTGTTCAGTCCCTGATGGATCTTAAGGATTTGGGTGTGGCTTATATAGTGGAGGTTATTCATCATCTGCACTCTGAAGTCAAAGATGTCCTCAACCAACCAGATGTCGTGTGTGACAAAGTCACTGAATTTTTTCTTCTCATTTTGGTGTCAGTGATTGAGCTGCATAGAAATAAAAAATGTTTGCATTTGCTGTGGGTTAGTTCCCAGCAGTGGGTGGAAGCTGTTGTGAAATGTGCCAAGCTTCCTACCACTGCATTTGCACGGAGTTCTGAGAAATCATCTGGAAATTGCTGCAGAGGAACAGCCACAATAACATCTCTGTCACTGCATTCAGTGCCATCTAACTCTGTACAGCTTGCTTGTGTGCAGCTGATAAGAAGTCTCCTAAAAGAAGGTTATCAGCTTGGGCGGCAAACTGTCTGTAAGCGATTCTGGGATAAGCTCAATTTATTCCTGCGAGGAAATTTATCTCTAGGTTGGCAGTTGAGCAGTCAGGAGACCCATGAGTTACAAATGTGTTTAAGGCAAATTATTAGAAACATAAAGTTCAAAGTACCTCACTGTAGCACTTCAGTGGACCTGATTCCTTCATGTAAAACCTCTCCTGTGTCTTACAAAGAAGAAGAACAGATAGGGAAGAAGTCTAAAAAAGACATGAACTATCTGGAAAATTCCAGCCCAACATTTTCTAAAGAACAATTGAAAGCTGATACATATCAGGTGCAAGAGAGTATATTGATCAAAGCAAGTAACAAATTAGAAGAGGATAATGGGCAAAGTTATATAAAAGATTTGAAACTAAAAGACAGTCTCTCAGATGAGTTATGTTTAAAGCAAAGTAGTAAAAGCCTTTTTACTGGAATAGCTCAGGATAAAGTTAAAAAAAGTACAGGGGAACAGAAGTCTGTAAGAGAGAATTGTACTTCGAAAAATGGTCCAGAAAGGGGATATGACAGAGGGATGATAACGTCAACCTGTTTGCTGACTGACTGTAGCACTGATTCTCTGGAGAAGATGTCTGCATCAAGTGAGGATTTCTCCTTAAAGGATGATGCTCTTAGCAAAACCTCAAAAGCAAAATCTAAGACACAGAAAGATGAAATCTGTGCTAAATTATCACACATAATAAAGAAGCAACACAGGAAAAATGCTTTGGTCAATAATGCCATCAATTTAGAGGAAAACCTGGCTGTATCTAACATTGAGAGCTGTGCAAGGAAAGATACAGGAGGCCAGAAAGGGGATAGTTTCACACACAGTCCTTCTTTAGAAACGAATGGGATTCTGGATGATAAAAATGGAGGAAAAAAATCTCACAGTAGTTTATTGCTGGAAAAGAAACAACTAAAGAGTGAAGCATTAGATAATTTCTCTTGTCATGAAAACAGTTATCAAATACAAGACCATCATGTTGGTAATAAAGATTTGGTCTCATTTACAGAAATGACCAATACTTGCATGAAGAAAACATCTTTGAAAGAGCCTATGACTGTACTTGAATCAATAGATAAAAAAATTAGCAAGAGTACCAGTGTGCTTTTTTCTAACTTGAGAGAACAGTCTTTCAGCAGTATTCCTAAGTCTGACGCCTTGACAGATTCTCAGGTAGACAGAGACCTCCACCAGTTATCTTTAATAGCTCAAGCCAGTGCTACTAAGTTTTCATCAGATTCACCTCAGGAAGGCTTATTCCAGCTACAAAGAAAAGATGATAAAAAATGTCATGGGCAGGTTATTATTATTTCAGATTCTGATGATGATGATGATGAAAGATTTCTGGGTTTAGAGAAACATGTTAAACAAGATAAAGGATGTCCAGAGCAGCATTCTTCAATACCTAATGTGACTATGGAAAAGAAGCTAATTAAGGAAGAAAAGACAAAGTCCTTTTTGCAGCTTGAGGAATCTGATTCACAGCTTTTTGAGTTTGAAAGTCCACATGAAGTATTTTCAGTTTGGCAAGATCAGAAACCAGGTAACAATGGTTCAGTTCAAGAGGATGAAAAAAATTCATGTTTGACTCACACAGCTGACATCACAAGTAATTGGGGTTATGGTACAGATTACATATCCGAAGAGGTTATTGAAGTAACAGAAGGCATTGAAGAACATGCAGAACCACAGAGTGGTAGTAATTCTGGGGAATTTTGTGAGATTGAAGTAAAAAAGCGTAAGAGAAAACAATTTGAGAAAACTATGACCAAAGACTCTCCAAGGCCTTCATCCTCTGTCAGAAATGAGGAGCAGTCTGATACTCTTAATGAGAGAAACCTAAATGAAGATGATTTTAAGAATGTAGACATAAGGGCTACAACTCCTGATTCAAATGTTCAGAGAGCCACTACGGTTCCAGTAAAGAAGTCCTCTCCAAAGGTTCACACTTACTCCAAACCCATTAGGAGAGTCCCAGTTTCTAAAACTCCTAAGAAAACACGTTCAGATACCAAAAAAGGGCAGAATAAAAGTTCAAATTACCTCAGTTGTAGGACAACTCCTGCTATCGTACCACCAAAGAAATTTCGCCAGTGTCCTGAACCAGCTTCAACAGTAGAGAAACTTGGTCTGAAAAAGGCTCCTCGTAGAGCATTTGAGTTGTCTCAGCGATCGTTAGAGTATTTAGTTCAGTTACGTGACCATGGCAAAACTGTTGGAGTAATTGACACCAAAAAAAACCCTAAATTAATTTCTCAGGCTCTCCCTGTCAAAAATAATAATAAACTGCTGACGAATCAAGATCTTCAGTTGCGAAGTCAGGTGAGACCCAAATCACCACAAAGCAGACGAAGACTTTCTGATGAGAGTACAGATGCTGGAAGAGCCAGACCATGTGCAGCACTGAATTCTGACATACTTATGCCACAATCAGATGGGTCAGATTATAGTTACAAAGGAGGAACAGAAGTGATTGCTGACGATAATGGAAAACAGTTAAGTAGATGTGTGTCTTCTGAACCAGAACCCACGAAAGCAAGGTATATTTGTCAGGTGACTAACAATACTTGCCTTCTGAACCAGTTTGATTCTGTATTAAATGGAAGAATACCTACTTCAGAGGACTCTCTAGTTGGAGGTTTAGCTGTGGCAGGTTTGAAAGAGGGAGAGCCTGAAACAAGCACTGATACAGATGATATATTTTTAACACAACGTGATTCTGAAGATACGGATTTATGTTTACAAATGGAGAATAATAATGATAAACTCATGGAAATAGTTCATGGAAAAGTTGTGGTTCAGGTAGAAGAAGATGCTGAGCATTGGCCTCAGTTGAAATCTTTGAGTGGCACAAAATGTAAGTTCAAAGATTGTGTCGAAACCCTGAAAAACCAGGGTGAATACTGCCCAAAACACTCTGAAGCTAAACCAGCAGATGAAGGTTTATTTCGTAAACCTAGTTTGCCACCTCCTGCATCTAAACCTTCAAGGCGTTCTACTGCTAAGGTTTTTAGCTCAAGAAGTACTTCACGAATTGCTAATCTTTCCAAGTCTTTGGAAAATAGCCCAGTGCTTCCACCAGCTCTAAAAAAAAAGTCAAATGGGGTACAGTCTGTTTTGAAAGGGTCACCTCCAGCCTCTCTGGTGTCCCAGAAGCCAGTGAGTGAGGTGAAGGGTTTATGCAATGTTCTTCATGCTCGGACTCCAAATAATTCCAGGAGGGTAGGTTACAAACCTCCATTTGGTGAAAGCAGATCTTTTTTGGCTTCCTCTCCAGTAAACGTTGTCTTGTCATCACAGTCCATGTCTGACAACTTCATTAAAGAGGTCTTAAAATGGACATATGAGATGTTCCTGAAGAGTGATGAGTGTGGGCCTCCAGTAGATCTTTACCAGTCCATCTCAAGACACGTGCCCATCAGATTTCAAGATTGTGGAGATTATTTTAATGTTTTTTTCCCTTTGTTGATATTGAATAGTTTTGAAGCGGTAAGTGTATGCTTTAATTGTATACCTATCCAGACTGAAGTTGCTTCTTTTCTTTGCCATGCTGAATAATAGAGTCCAGTTAAAATAAGTGATCTCTTGGATTTAGATAGATCTCCTAGCTTTCATGTTGAACAGACGTTTGTGCCAGACACTGTTCTAGAAGCTGGGAATACAGAGGAAACACTTCCCTTAACTTCTGCCCTTCTAGAGCTTACAGACATAGTTCAGAGGCTAGTGTGCCAAGTCCAAACGTAGGTAGTGCAGGAAGAAATGTTTTTTGATACCAGGAAGACTTAGAGGAGATAGTCTCCCATGTACTTTTTCTTTTTTTAGTGTAATTTACTCCTTTACTAAAGTTTTCTTGAGGAGGTGGCAAAGGGTAATTAGACTGAACAACACAAATAGTAAATCCTAAATTTCTGTTTATATGTGTCTTCCCAATTTCTTACTCATCATAGCCCCTGCTGTCTTACTTAGCTGTCTCTCTTCCTCCAGCACATCCCATTCTGGTTCTTCTCTCTTCCTTACTTCCCCAGCTAGGAATGCCAGATAGAATACAGGATTCCAAGTTACATTTGAACCTCAGAAAAACAGCTAATAATTATTTAATCATTCAGCTGCATTTTGAAGGATTTTTTGGTGTTCTCCAAGTACTGGAAATAGGTTTTTACTTTTTTCAAATTACTTAAAACCCAAACCTGAGTATGCAGTAAGAGTTAGAAACAAAATGAGGAACACTGAAGTAAAATATTCATGTATTCATTCACTTAACAGATATTTGGGTGCCTGATACATGCCAAGTGCTATTGCAGGCCTGGGAAGGAAAGTGGTGAACAAGACAGACAAGGCCTCTACGTCTGGTGGTCATTTCAGATCAGCATAAGGGTGCTAGTGTGATTTTGGGCAAAGGAGGGATAGGGCGCTTCAGATTGAAAGCTCAGGCAGCCTCTGTGAGCCATGGTATTTACACTTAGGGATGAACAGAAGGAATGAACCATGGGAACAATGTTCCCAGCAGAGTGAGTGCAGAGACAGACACTAGGGTAAGATCAGCCTTACCTTAGTGTGTTGAAGGAAAAGGAAATGTATTGCACAGAGGAGCAAGTCTGTTCCCTAGGAAGATAACCAGGTGAATTGTTGTCAAGAATAACAAAAAATGGCTTTTATGAAGCTTCAATCTGCACCTTTAAGATGCACCTCATGTTGAATCTTTTGCATCAATTTAAATTTTAGCCTTTGTTTTAAAACTTAATTATTTTACTAATGTTTCAAAAGCATTAGAAACACCTAATTGGTAAGTTGTCTTCACTATCTCTTTGCAACAGTGAAATGAAATACTAAGTTAGTATTAGAAGAATTATTTTCTTCCCTTAGAAAAATTGTTAGCTCAGTGAACAGTGTATACAGTTAAATAAGCTGGGGAACAGAAATTTTACTCATTTTGAAGCTTTTTTTTCCTTTAACCTTTATTCTTGTTGACATCACTAATCCACTTAGAAGCCATTCACAGCCCTTAAATTTGGAACAGATGCATATTTCTGATATTTTCTCCAAGTTAAGAGGTATTTATATATTCCTCTTTAAGATTTCCTCCTTGCAGGATATTTTTGTAATTGTAGCCTTTTCAACACAAAATGGGCACAAGTTCCATTATATACATCCACAAAGTTTAAAATACTCAAATACTTTTGTAAGTCCCATTATTAAAAACAGCTGGCACTCCTCACCCCCAAGTAACCATTTTTGATTATTAATGGATCCTTTTGATACTTATTTCCATATAATACGCCACTATTGTGACTTCTTCATTTTTCAGCTTAAGGTATTTTCTATTAGTTTCCTGCCACAGAAAGTACCCTCTCTTCCAGCCCTACCTTCACACACACACCTTTCCTGTGCCCATCCTCACCATGGAGTCGTCCTGTCATTTTTAGGTATTTGTTGTTGCAAGTGTGTGAAAAGCTGCTGTAGCTAAGCCATGTATAGCTTCTTTTCATTTCCTACCCCTTTATTTTCTTTGGATTTGTTTTGTTGACTATTTTCTGTATACTTACTATAACTAAATTAGCTTTAGACTGTTACGTGTTTAAATCTCTCATGATCAGACAAATCAGGTAATCTGTAAATCTCATCTTAGTTTCGGATGGTTATCCTGAAATACTCTCCATCCTCATCCTGGGGCTTGCATTTCCATTCTTCCTGTGCTGGATCTATGTCTCTCCTGTACCCGAGTGTGTCTTGGTCATCCCTCGTTTTAGGAAGGCACATGCTTCAAGGTTCCTGAGGAAAGGATGTGTGGGTAGTAAATTTTGGAGCCTTGCTTGTCTTAAAATTTCTTCAGTCCTCGTTTTCTTTTAGTTTTTCTATTTTCTGTCTCATTTCCTTTCTGTTCTACTTTCTGGAGGCTTTCTCAACTTCCAAGTCTACTGAATTTTTTTTTTTTTGGCATATTTTCAGTTTTATAGAACTCTTTGAGTATTTCTGTTGGATCCTGTTTTTTCTTGGACATGGTATTTTTTTTGTTATGTAAAGTTTGTTAATGACAATTTTACAGTTAGTTAGGTTTCCTCTCTTTGCATAGTCCTTTTTCCCGTTCCTTTTTTCCTGTTCTTTTTAGTATCTACAAACTTGTCATGATAACTCCTTTCTCGAAATGTCTGGTGATTTTTTGGTGATCTATTTACATGAGAACAGGGTATTAAAAAGCAGACAGGAGCATTATTCATAGCAGCCAAAAGGTGAAAACAACCCAGATGCCCATCAGTTGATGAATAGATAAACAGAACGTGATATATATCCATATGGTGGAATATTAATCACCTATAAAAATAATGAACTGTTATATGCTACTTTTACATGTTCATGGTTGAACCTTGAAAATACTATGCTGTTTCATTTTTTATATTAATATTGGATGCTTAGATGTAGTTATCTATAAAAGACTTTTAAAAAGCAGATTAACAGCTCTGAGTGAAAGGGTAAACTTGTTGACCATTGGTGTTTTGTTGGGAAGCCCCATGCCCACCCATATGTCATTATATTTAGTCTTTCTTTCTCTTGATGGTGTCAGATTCCCCAAAGAAGGATCTTTAAATATTTTGCCTGGACGGTTTCAGGCCCAACTGGGAGCTGACTGTGGGATGAGGGTGGAGGACAGAGGGAAGGGTCCCAATATTCAGTATATAAACATTTGCTTAACCCCCCCCCTTTTTTTTTCAGTACAGTATCCCTGTGCTGCCTGCTATCCCCAAAGCCAGAGACTGTTTGACCCTCTCTAGAGACTAAATCTCTGTAGTTGTTTGGGGCTGGCAGCAGGAGAGACTGTCTTCTTTCAGCCCTCCTAGAGATACACATCAGATTGCTTCCTGGTGGGAGTTCAGCTTCTTGGACTTGATAAATTAGTTGTCATTCATCTATTTTCTGGCTCTCAAAATTTTGATACTCTTGACTGCTCTTCTATTTTCTTTGTCCTAATGAGTTAATCCTGTTTTTAAAAATCCCTTTGGTGTTTTAGGAGGTTTCAAGAGGAACAAAAGAAAATGCATGTGTTCAATCTACCATCTTTGCCTTGAAGTTTTATTTTTTTCTTTTTTTAACCATACAGTTTAAACAGCATTGTTATAACATTTCTAGTTTATATAGGCCAACAGCCATTGGTATTATTAAGATATTTTGATTACTTTAAATATTTGTTTCTGATAAGCCATGGGCTGTGGCATCAACTACACCGCTGGACCAAGGCTCATCACCCCTCATTCTGATGTAATTTGATTCCATAATATTGTTTGTTAATGGGTTGCTATAGTGGGTATAGACTGTTAAGAAAATTTTGGTTGGTATCCTATTTAGGACCTGAAACATTGTGTTTGGTTATCCAGTTAATACGATATATTGCAGATGGAATGGAATGACATTATGTAGAATTATCTTGGTGCAAAAGACAAATGAGAGCAAATTTAATTTTTAGAAGTATGAGTCTTTTAGAAGTATGAGAATACTGATAAAACTGGTAGAAAATATATTTGTTTTTTAATCCTTGCATTTAACATATATATTAAATGAATGTGTACTGTCTTATCGGGGCCAGTTTTAGGTCAGCATGTCAAATGCTCTTTTATCTTAAAATTCAGACTTGCTGTCTCTGCAGTCCTCTTCTGTCACCTGTGTGTGCGTGTGGTAATTGGCAGGCTCATTGTAGGTCGTGTGGATGGGGAGCAAGCAGGGAGTGCTCTTGTGGGGGTACCAGCTTTGATTCTCAGTACCCAGACCCCTTAGAGATTGCTTCCTTTCTTTAGCTAATCTCAGATTGTAATTAGTTCAGCAAAGGAAGCAAAAATAGGTTGATAGGATGGGAGACATTGGGAGGCTGCCCTTGAGACCCAAGAGCCAGAAGAGAGTTTTGTTGCCAGTGGGTGGGGGGAAGTCAAGAATATAATACTTTGAGATGGGAACTGACTGAGCATGTATGAGCAGAGAGATTAGGCAGGTATGGCTGAGTGAAGCTGTAACTAAGTAGTAAAGGGAAATAAAATAAGATTGGAAAAACAGTCAAGAGCCAGGTAGTGTACCACCCTGTAAGATGCAGGTTGGGATTTCATTCTCAGTTCAGAAAGATTTTTAACTGGTTGGTGTTTAGGCTGGAGGGGTGGTAATAGACAGTAGTTTGCATTTTTTACTCATCATTCTTGGCTGGCTGCTCTGAATACTCTGTAGAAAGGCTGTTAGAATAGCCCTGCAGAAAGATGACGCTAGCTTGATTTGGGAGGCGGCTGTGGAAATAAAAGTGAACTCAGTTGGGGGTAAACTGGAGTTAGCACTCAGATGTGCTGATGGAATGGATGTGGGACTAGGTGTGGGAGGTGATACTGAGGCTTTGGTTTAAGCATCTGGTTAGATTGTGAAGCTCTTTACTGGAGGGTCCTGAGTGTGGGCTAATGACTCTCTCTTCTGGAAGTGACACTGCAGAAGCCAGAGGGGTGTAGTTGAATGTGTCAAACAAATATGTATTATGAGAACACCTCGGGACAATGGAGGAGACTGAGACTTCCACTGGGTGGGAAGAAAACAGCAGATCAGAGTAGAAGAATCTCCGTAGATGGGAATCAGAGTGGAAAGAATTGTTTTAGGTTTCCATTCTTTCACTGCCCTGAACTAGAGCACTACCCTGATGTGCAGGGCAGAAAAGTCACAGCCAGCTCATGCCAGCCAGAAGCAGTGGGTAGTACTAGGGTGGCAGTGTGGCACAGCTGAGATGAGTTGTGCCTAACAGTGTCATTGGGCCCTTGTTTCTTGAGAGTTCTCATCCCTAGGGCAGCTGGGTCATTGTAACCAAGGGAGTCAGAATATGAAAAAGAAAAGTATTAGGGTAGGTTGACAGATTATAATACTCAAATGTTTATTCCCTGAGGTATATCCTCCCTATTACTCCCCACCCCGTTCATCAACAGAGGCACAGAAGCTCGGCAGTGCTAGGATTTAGCTCCTTGCCCCCACAGTGTGTGCTCTCCAGCTGATGTGCCTCGTGATCCTGGGGAGTAGGAATTGAAAAGAGGGAAACAAGTCTCTCTGGGGTGTAGTTACTAGAAGTGGAAAAGTACTACTGATACTGCTCCCACTTTGTTTTGATTGATTAGTGTTCAATTTGTAATATGTCTTTATATTTAAAGAGAGTTTCTTGTAGACAGCATGTTGTTGGGTCTTTTATTTCGATCCACCTGACAGTCTTTGTCTTTTATTTGGTGTATTGAGACCATTTGACATTTATGGTGATTACCGATGAAGGTAGATTACTGTCCACCACATTTGTTACTATTTTCTGTATGTTGCCTTTGTTCTTTGTTCCTATTTTCTGTCTTCCACACTTTTTCTGCCTTTGTGGCTTTAATTGAGCATTTAGGTTTGCCCTTGATATTTTCTCTCTTAGTATATCAATTACTCTTTTTAAACTTTTTTTAGTGGTTGTCCTAGGGCTTTCAGTATGTATTTACAACTAATCCAAGTCCACTTTCAGATAACACTCTGTGGGCGTGGGAATACCTTACAATAACAAAATACCTCACTTCTTCCCTTCTGTCCCTTGTATCCCTGCTTGTCATTGATTTCACTTATGCAGGAGCATCTATTAGTTCACCTATTACACATAAAGGTACATGATTGAATACATTATTGCTCTTATTTTGAATAAATGATTATTAGGTCAATTAAGAATAAGAAACATAAGTTTTTACATTCACTTAACCTCTGATGCCCTTACTTTGTTAATATAAATCTGAGTTTCTGACCTATGTGATTTTCCTCCTCTATGAAGATCTTTCAACATTTCTTGCAAGATAAGTCTAATGGCAGTAAATTCCATCAATTTTTGTTTGTCTGAGAAAGCATTTCTCATTTGCTTTTGATGGATAATTTGCAGGGTTCAGAATTTTATGTTGGTGGGATTTTTTTCTCTCAACAGTTCAAATATTTTACTCTATTCTCTTGTGCAGTTTCTGAAGAGAAATCAGATATAATTCTTATCTTCTCTGAAGGTAAGGTCTTTTTTTCCCACTGGCTTCTTTGGAGATTTTTAAAAATTTAAATATAGTTGATATACAATATTGTATTGATTTCAAGTCTATAAAACAGTGGTTCAGCAGTTAACACACATTATTAAATCTTCACCACAACTAGTGCAGTTACTATCTGTCAAAATAGGAAGATATTATAGAACCATTGACTATATTCTCCATGCTGTACTTCCATTCCTGTGACCAGCTTATATTATGATTGAGGTTTCTGTGCCCCTTCATCCCCCTCACCTACCACACCACACCCACCCTCCCCAGCCCCTCCCCTGTGGTAACTACCAGTCACTTCTTAATGTCCATGACGTCTACTGCTATTTTGTTCAGTTTGTTCTGTTTTTAGATTCTACAAATAAGTGAAGTCATATGGAATTTGTCTTTCTCTGCCTGGCTTATTTCACTTAGCATAAACCCTCTAGGTCCATCCATGTTGTTGCAAATGGCAGGATTTCTTTCTTTTTTATGGCTTAATAATATTCCATTGTGTGTATGTACCCCACATCTTTATCCATTCATCTGTTGAGGGACACTTTGGTTGCTTCCGTATCTTGGCTTTTGTAAATAATGCCTCAATAAACATAGGGGTGCAGATACCTTTTGGAATCAGAGATTTTGTTTTCTTCAGGTAAATTTCTAGAAGTGCAGTTATGGAGTTGTATGGTATTTCTGTTTTTAGTTTCTTGAGGAACCTAAATACTGCTTTCCATAGTGGAGGCTGAAGATTTTTTCTTTATCTTTGATTATTTCATATTTCTGCAGTTTAAATAGATGCCTAGGTGTAGTTCTGCTTAGTGTTTTCTGAGCTTCTTGGATCTGTGACTTGGTATCGACAGTAATTTGCTTCAAATACTGCTGCTGTCCCTTCCTCTCTTTCTTGTATTCCCATGGCAGGTATGTGGCACGTTTTGCAGCTGTCTCACAGTTCTTGGATATTCTGTTCTTCTTTCCCCAGTTGTTTTCTCTCTGCTTTTAGCTTTGGTAGTTTCTTTGCTATTACATCCTTAAGCTCAGGGACTTTTTACTCAGCCATGTCCAGTCTACTAATGAGCGCCCCAAAGGCATTCTTTGTTTCTGTTACAGTGTTTCTGATCTCTAGCATTTCTTTTTTTATTCTTCCTTATATTTTACATCTCTCTGCTTACATTATCCATCTAGTCTTACATGGTCTACTTTTTCCATTAAACTCTTAGCATATTAATTGCAGTTCTTAAAATTCCCGGTCTGATAATTCCAACATTCCTGCCATATCTGACTCTGGTTCTAATGCTTGTTCTGTCCCTTCAAACTATGCTTTTTGCCTTTGAGTATGCCTTGTAATTTTTTGTTTAATGATGAACATGATCTACTAGATGAAAGGAACAGTAGTAAATAGGACTTTATTAATGTGGTGGTAAGTTGTGAGGGAGGAGGAAGTTCAGCAGTCCTGTGATAAGGTTTCAGTCTTTTAGTGAGCCTTGGCCTCTGGGCTGTGAACTTCACACATGCTTCTCAGTTGCCCCCCAACCTCTTTAGAGTTGGACAGGATGGGCTGGGGTTGGTAATTTCTTCCCCAAGCAGGTTAGGCTCTGGTAAAATAGTTTCTCCATAGACCAAGCCTTGTTAAGAGGATCAGAATGCTCTGGTCTATTTCAGAATGGTCCCCCACCAACCCAACCCACCATCACTTGCCAGAAACTTGAAGGGATTTTTCTCCAGCATTCTCTGTGAGGACCTGGTAAAGCTTATAGAGACAAAACTCACTGAAGTGTGGGGTCTCCCCTATGACCAGGTACCCTAGAGTTCTTAACATTCAAAGTTACCTATACTAAGCCTCCAGCATTTTGTCAGTTACAGTTTAGGTTTTCTATCCCAGTATGGAGGCTTCTACTTAACGTTTTCTGCTCTTGTAAATTGTGATTATCTCTATCCAGCTGTCTGTCTCTCCAGTTTTAGGGGCAGCAGTTTGCTCTGGCCTCATTTCTCTGTTGACTCCATGAAGAGTTGATTTTTCAGGTTTCTCAGCTTTTTACTTATTACTAGGAGTGACAACTCTAAGTTCCTTTACATGCCAAACTGGAAGTCCCAAATTAATTTTTAATGTTTCTGGCACCTGGGATTCTAGGTTCTGGATTTTACTCTTGCTTGCTTTGGAAAATTTTGCTGTTAAGCATTGGCTTTCCAGAATGTTTTCACTTCATTTTGCTTTTTCTACTTTGTATAGGTAGCACAGGAATGGATGGGTTCACCAAATAAAGAGAAATTCTCTCTGTTGCATTTACGAAAATTTCCTGGTGGTTATAGAAAATACTGGGAGTTTGTGGGTAAGTTCTTTCATATGTAACCTGGAATATATCTCATAATAATTGGAGATTTTTGTTTGAGGAAACATCATCATTGTTAGAATTTTCTGGGACATAGGTTTTGTTCTTAAGCTGCATTTATAACCTCTTTATAAGAATGTATTCAAAATATACTTAATGAGGATAATTACTGGGACAGTTATGAATATGAAATCCATTGTTTAAACCATTCTGTAATTAGAATACCACAGGCCAAAGTGTCCATGGATGCTGGGTGTGGGGGAGAGGGTGTTGAAGGGGGCTTAATTGGGGAAGGCAGGTTGCAGTAACAGTTTATGAAGTCTGAGTAAATCTGCTTACTATCTACTTATTTCATGATTGGTCTGAAATGCACTACATTTATGTGTTAATTATAAGTAAACCAAACATTCAGAATTCTTTAAAAAGTATAAATCCTCTTTTTGTTCTCACTTGCATCCTATTTCATAGATTCACTTAAAAAAACATGTGTGTATTTTTGGGGAAAGGTGCCATATAGTCATTAAGGAGCATTCTGATCATCTTAGCCAGCAGAATAATAAACATCACCAGTTCCCATCATTCAGAGATAAGTCTATGAACATACTAGTGTATTTCTTATTACCAGATTTTCTACTTACTTGTGTGAGTTTTGTGTGTATGTGACAGTCATATTATGTATTTTGTGACCTTCTTTCATCTATTCAGTTATATTGACTTTATACTGCCTGACATGTATGACTCCGTCTACTAGGTATGTAGTTGTTGTGAAGAAAACATAAAATTCCTGCCTTCATGAACCTTATATTTGGCTTATTTTCATTTACTATATTGTAAATGTCTTTATAGAATTATTAAATAATAACAGTATATTTAGCATTTGTAGCTGTTCCATTGTAAACATATTCCATAGTTCGATTTAACCAGTCATTTCCCATTAGATGTGTACATTGTATCGTTTTTCACTACTATTAGCACTCTGAGTAAATCCCTTTGCAAAGTCAATATGCACATGTTCCCCCTCTCACGGAGCTAGAAAGACCAAAATCAGAACTGTTAAGAAATATGGTAGTTTTGAATATGTGAGATAAAAACTGTCTGTGCCCCAAAAACTGCAGTGAAATTAAACAGCAAATAATGAAATTGAAAAAGAAGCCCAGGCTCAGTGATCTGCACAGGAGCCAGCACATAACCATGCTCATGGTGAAAGGGAAGCAAAATTGGCAAAGGGAAAAAGCGCACAGGCTGAAGTCTGAGGGAAACCAGGAGCAAGTGTCCAAAGTCCTTTTCCAGTGGAGTCACACGGGACACTCCTAAATTTCCCAGTAATGACGTGTGAGAACACGTGAAATGTTATCTACAAGGGAAACTTGATAGACACTTGGTGCCCAAAACAGTGTCTACCCAGCCTAAATTCCTGACTTCAGAAGGAAAAGCGGTGTTTGGCATAAAGTGTATTTTTTTTGTAAACAGTTTAGGGCCCCGTGAGCCATCATCATCATCAAATGATGAGAACCCTTTCCCAGAGCACCAGCCCATAAGCAGGCTTTTTGATGATGGCTACCACAGGCCTGCTGCAGTGACTCCTTTACACACAGTGTTTTGTGAATAGTGTTAGTATGATTATTGATGAATACTCAGTGCTTTTGTGAGAACATTTAGTTGAGTCTGTCACCAGAGTGGATTGCTGCCAAGTCTTTCCACAATGGTTGCACTAATTTACATTCCCACCAGCAGTGAAGGAGGGTTCCCCTTTAACCACATCCTTGCCAGCATTTGTCATTTCTTGTCTTTCGGATGTTGGCCATCCTAACTGGTGTGAGGTGATATCTCATTGTGGTTTTAATTTGCATTTCTCTGATGATTAGCGATGTGGAGCATTTTTTATGTGCCTGTTGGCCATCTGAATTTCTTCTTTCGATAAGTGTCTGTTCAGATCCTCTGCCCATTTTTTAATTGGGTATTTGCTTTTTGGTTGTTGAGGCACATGAGCTCTTTATATATTTTGGATGTTAACCCCTTATGGGTATGTCATTTATGAATATATTCTCCCATACTGTAAGATGCCTTTTTGTTCTGTTGATGGTGTCCTTTGCTGTACAGAAGCTTTTTAGTTTGATATAGCCCCACTTATTCATTTTTGCTTTTGTTTCCCTTGCCCAAGGAGATATTTTCATGAAAAATTTGCTCATGTTTATATTCATGAGAGTTTTTCCTATGTTTTCTTCTAAGAGTTTTATAGTTTCATGACTTACATTCAGGTCTTTGATCCATTTTGAGTTTACTTTATTGTATGGAGTTAGACTGTAATCCAGTTTCATTCTCTTACCTGTAGCTGTCCAGTTTTGCCAACACCAGCTTTGAAGAGGCTGTCATTTCCCCATTATATATCCATAGCTCCTTTATCATATATTAATTGGCCATATATGTGTGGGTTTATATTTGGGCTCTCTTATTTTGTTCCATTGATCTATGGGTCTGTTTTTGTGCCACTACCAAATTATCTTGATTACTGTGGCTTTGTAGTAGAGCTTGAAGTTGGGGAGTGTAATCCTGCCTGCTTTACTCTTCCTTCTCAGGATTGCTTTAGCTATTCGTGGTCTTTTGTGGTTCCATATGAATTTTAGAACAATCTGTTCCAGTTCATTAAAGAATGCTATCAGTATTTTGATAGGGATTGCATTGAATCTATAGATTGCTTTAGGCAGGATGGCCATTTTGACAATATTAATTCTTCCTACCCAAGAGCATGGGATGAATTTCCATTTGTTAGTGTCCTCTTTAATTTCTCTCAAGAGTGTCTTGTAGTTTTCAGGATATAGGTCGTTCACTTCCTTGGTTAAGTTTATTCCTAGGTATTTTATTCTTTTTGATGCAGTTGTGAATGTAATTGTTTTCCTGATTTCTCTTTCTGCTAGTTCATCGTTAGTGTACAGGAATGCAACAGATTTCTGTGTATTAATTTTGGATCCTGCAACTTTGGTGAATTCAGATATTAGTTCTAGTAGTTTTGGAGTGGATTCTTTAGGGTTTTTTATGTACAATAGCATGTCATCTGCAAACAGTGACAGTTTGACTGCTTCCTTACCAATCTGGACTCCTTTTATTTCTTTGTGTTGTCTGATTGCCATGGCTAGGACCTCCAGTAGTATGTTGAATAAAAGTGGGGAAAATGGGCATCCTTGTCTTGTTCCCGATCTTAGAGGAAAAGCTTTCAGCTTTCCACCATGAAGTATGATGTTGGCTGTGGGTTTGTAGTATATGACCTTTATTATGTTGAGGTACTTGCCCTCTATACCCATTTTGTTGAGAGTTTTTATCATGAATCGGTGTTGAATTTTGTCAAATGCTTTTTCAGCATCTATGGAGATGATCATGTAATTTTTGTCCTTTTTATCGATGTGGTGGATGATGTTGATGGGTTTTCAAATGTTGTACCATCCTTGCGTCCCTGGGATGTATCCCACTTGATCATGGTGTATGATCCTCGATGTATTTTTGAATTTGGTTTGGTAATATTTTGTTGAGTATTTTTGCATCTATGTTACTCAGGGATATTGGTCTGTAGTTTTCTTTTTTTGGGGTGTCTTTGCCTGGTTTTGGTATTAGAGTGAGGCTGGCTTCATAGAATGAGTTTGGAAGTATTGCCTGTTATTCTACTCTTTGGAAAACTTTAAGGAGAATGGGTATTATGTCTTCTCTAAATGTCTAATAAAATTCAGTGGTGAAGCCATCTGGACCACGTGTTTTGTTCTTGGGTAGTTTTTGATTACCGATTCAATTTCTTTGCTGGTAATTGGTCTGTTCATATTTTCTTTTTCTTCCTGGGTCAGTCTTGGAAGGCTGTATTTTTCTAGAAAGTTGCCCATTTCTTCTAGGTTATCCAGTTTGTTAGCATATAATTTTTCATAGTATTCTCTAATAATTCTTTGTATTTATGTAGTGTCTTCCGTGATTTTTCCTTTCTCATTTCTGATTCTGTTTATGTGTGTAGATTCTCTTTTTCTTGATAAGTCTGGCTAGGGGTTTATCTATTTTATTTTCTCAAAGAACCAGCTCTTGGTTTCATTAATTCTTTCTATTGTTTTATTCTTCTCAATTTTATTTATTTATTTGATCTTTATTATGTCCCTCCTCCTGCTGACTTTGGGCCTCATTTGTTCTTCTTTTTCCAGTTTCAATAATTGTGACTTTAAACTATTCACTTGAGATTGTTCTTCCTTCTTTAAATAGGCCTGGATTGCTATATGCTTTCCTCTTAGAACTACCTTCACTGCATCCCACGGAAGTTGGAGCATTGAGCTGTTGTTTTCATTTGTCTCCATATATTGCTTGATCTCTGTTTTAATTTGGTCATTGATCCATTGATTAGGAGCATGTTGTTAAGCCTCCATGTGTTTGTGAGCCTTTTTGTTTTCTTTTACAATTTATTTCTAGTTTTATACCTTTGTGATCTGAGAAGTTGGTTGGTACAAATTCAATCTTCTTGAATTTGCTGAGGCTCTTTTTGTGGCCTAGTATGTGGTCTATTCTGGAAAATGTTCCATGTGCACTTGAGAAGAATGTGTGTCCTGCTGCTTTTGGGTGGAGTGTTCTGTAGATATCTGATAGGTCCAGTGTTGTTCAGTGCCTCTGTCTCCTTACTTATTTTCTGTCTGGTTGATCTGTCCTTTGGAGTGAGTGGTGTGTTCAAGTCTCCTAAAATGGATGTATTGCATTCTATTTCCCCCTTTAATTCTGTTAGTATTTGTTGTACATATTTGGGTACTCCTATATTGGGTGCATACATATTTATAATGGTTATATCTTCTTGCTGAACTGACCCCTTTATCATTATATAATGTCCTTGTCTCTTGTTACTTTCTTTGTTTTGAAGTCTGTTTTATCTGATACAAATATTACAATACCTTTTTTCTCCCTATTGTTTGCATGAAATATCTTTTTCCATCCCTTCATTTTTAGTCTGTGTATGTCTTTCGGTTTGAAGTGAGTCTCTTGTAGGCAGTGTATAGATTGGTCTTGCTTTTTTATCCATTCTGTACCTCTATGTCTTTTGATTGGTTCATTCAGTCCATTAACTCTTAGGGTGATTATCAATATATATGTACTATTGCCATTGCAAGCTTTGGATTCGTGGTTACCAAAGGTTCTTTAGTATCTAGCGGTCTACCTTAACTCACTTATTATGCTATTATAACACAGTCTGAAGATTCTTTTTTCTTTCCCTTCTTTTTCTTCCCCCTCCACTCTTTATATGTTAGGTGTCATATTCTGTACTCTTTGTGTATCCCTTGACTGACTTTGTGGGTAGCTGATTTAATTCTACATTTGGTTAGTATTTAGTTGATCTACTTCCTTTGCTGTGGTTTTATTTTCTCTGGTGACAGCTATTTAGTCTTAGGCACACTTCCATCTAGAGCAGTCCCTTTAAAATATCCTGTAGAGATGGTTTGTGGGAGTTAAATTCCCTCAACTTTTGCTTCTGAGAATTGTTTAATCCCTCCTTCAAATATAAATGATAACCTTGCTGGGTAGAGTATTCTTGGTTCGAGGCCCTTCTGTTTCATTGCATTAAATATATCATACCACTCCCTTCTGGCCTGTAAGGTTTCTACTGAGAAGTCTGATGGTAGCCTGATGGGTTTTCCTTTGTAGGTGATCTTTTTCCTCTCTCTTGCTGCTTTTAATACTCTGTCCTTGTCTTTGATCTTTGCCATTTTAATTACTGTATGTCTTGATGTTGTCCTCCTTCGGTCCCTTATGTTGGGAGATCTGTGGACTTCCATGGCCTGAGAGACTATTTCCTTCCCAAGATTGGGGAAGTTTTCTGCAGTTATTTCTTCAGATACTTTCTGTCCCTTTTTCTCTCTCATTCTTCTGGTACCCCTATAATGAGAATATTGTTCCATTTGTATTGGTCACACAGTTCTCTTAATATTCTTTGATTCCTGGAGATCCTTTTTTCTCTCTCTGCCTCAGCTTCTCTGTATTCCTGTTCTCTAATTTCTATTCCATTTACTGTATCCTCTATCTCATCTAAACTGCTTTTAAATCCCTCCATGGTTTGTTTCATTTCAGTTATCTCCCTCCTGAATTCATCCCTCAGCTCTTGAATGTTTTTCTGTAGCTTCATTAGCATGCTTATGATTTTTATTTTGAATTCTTTTTCAGGAGGATTGGTGATTTCAGTCTCACTGAGCCCTCTTAATGGTGTTTGAGGGATTTTGCATTGAAGAAGGTTCTTCTGCCTTTTCATAGTCCTGGAGCGATGGGAGTGGTTGCGAGTGGTGCAGGTGTCTGCTGGGAACAAAAATCCCTTCCTGGTTCTTGGTCACAGTGCCTGTCTCCGCTATCTGTGCCAGTTATCTGCACACAGGGAGTGACCTCTGGGTTAATCTCTAAACTGCCATGGACGGGATGGCCTCAGGATGCCCTAGGGCCATGGAGGGAGTCGCAGGCAAGCAGCATATCTGTTTGTAGGAAGGGCAAAGCCCTTTCGTGCTTCCTGGTTGCTGTGCCTGTCTCTGGTGTCTGGGCTGGTTAGCTGTGTGCAGGGAGAAGCCTCTGCATTAAGCTGTGTAGTTGCTGAAGGCAGGGCTGCCTTCTGGCTGGTCTGCAGCAATGGTGTGGACAGGGGCTTTGCGCGCAGGTACTGGTGGGGAGGAAGGAGCGGCAGGCTGCTTGTTGCGGTGGGGGACCTCGGGGCTGCGTTGCCAACCAGGGGGATGGAGCGCCTGAAGTCCTGGAAGTTCCTATCCTGCTGGGCTGGGTGTGCTGGGCTGATTTTGTCCACCTGTTCCCTCTCCTAAATCCTTACCTCTTTAGCAGCCTTCTGACTGTTGAGAAGTCTTTCAAAGTGCCTGCTTTTCTTTTGTCCCAGGGCAGCAGGTTGTGGGAACCTGTTTGCAGTCTTAATGGTTGGTTTTCAGCCCCTGTAATCTCCAGAGCACCATGAAGTGTGGGTGGGTCTGTGCTCCCAGGGTAGATTTCTAGGGCTGGGTATTTAGCAGTCCTGTGCTTCCACTCTCTCCCCGCTCTGATTATCTTCCTCCCGCCAGTGAACTGGGGTTGGGGGAGTGCTCGGGTCCCGCCAGGTCACGGCTTTTTTACATTACCCTGTTCCATGAGATGTTCACTTCTCCCAGATGTAGAGTGACTTTGCATTCTTACTTCTGGTCACTCTTTAGGAATAGTTGTACTTGCTGTATTTGCAAAATATATGTAGTTCTGGGAGGAGATTTCCGCCACACTTCTCATGCCACCATCTTTTCCTCTCCCCCCATATCATGTTTTTGTACTCCCCTAGAGTAAGGCTTTTACATTTTTAAAGGACTTTGAAAAAATGATGATGAATATGCAGCACACACCATATGTGGCCTGCAAAGAAAAAGTTTGCCAACCCCTTTTCTTATTTTCTTTTATTTATTTTTTTATTACAGTATCATTGATATACAATCTTGTGAAGGTTTCACATGAACAACATTGTGGTTTTAACATTCACCCATATTACCAAGTCCTCACCACCCTCCATTGCAGTCACTATCAGCATAGTAAGATGTGTGTAGAGTCATTGGTTGTGTTCTTTGTGCTGTGCTGCCTTCCCCGTGACTTACCTATATTGTGATTGTGAATTATAGTGCCCCCTTAATACCCTTTGTCCTCCCCACCCATCCTCCCCAACCCCTCCCCCTTGGTAACCACTAGTACCTTCTTGGAGTCTGTGAGTTGCTGCTATTTTGTTCCTTCAGTTTTGCTTTGTTTTTATACTCCACAAATGAATGGAGTCATTTGGTACTTGTCTTTCTTCACCTGGTTTATTTCACTGAGCATAATACCCTCTAGCTCCATCCATGTTGTTGTAAATGACAGTATTAGTTTTCTTTTTATGGCTGAATAATATTCCATTGTGTATATGTGCCACATCTTCTTTATCCATTCATCTACTGATAGACACTTAGGTTGCTTCCATATCTTAGCTATTGTAAATAGTGCTGCCATAAATATAGAGGTACATATGTCTTTTTGAATCTAGGATCCTGTATTCTTAGGGTAAATTCCTAGGAGTGGAATTCCTGGGTTAAATGGTATTTCTATTTTTAGTTTTTTGAGGAACTTCCATACTGCTTTCCACAATGGTTGAACCAGTTTACATTCCCACCAGCAGTGTAGGAGGGTTCCCCTTTCCACATCCTCGCCAGCATTTGTTGTTCTAGTCTTTTCTGTGTTGGCCATCCTAACTGGTGTGAGGTGATACCTCATTGTGGTTTTAATTTGCATTTTCCTGAGGATTAGCGATGTGGAGCATCTTTTCATGTGCCAACCCCTTTTCTAAATGGTTCATTGTCTTGTTAGCCTGGAATTGATTTTTGTGCATGAGTGAGATGTCGGGGTCATGCTTCATTTTTTTTTCCAAATGGAGATGTCATTATCCCAGTGCTGTTTACCACAAGACTGCTCATTCTCCATGCTCTGCAGTGCCATATTTGTCATAAATCTGTTGTCCATTTAATGCATAGATCTTTTTCTGGACTCATTTCTTTATTGGATCATTTGCCTACCCTCATGCCCATATTGCATATTTTTTTCCCCTCGGTACTTAGTCTAGCTGTGTAAGAAGTTCTAACATGCAGTGAACGAGTGCCTTAAGAGTGTCTTGACTATTCTTATCCCATTGTATTCCTATGTAAATTTTAGAGAAAACAATGTGGAGATGTTGAGATTTGCCATCTTTCTAATACTGGTTTGCTAACTCAGGAATGAGGTATATATCTTCAGTTATTTAGGTTCACTTTTCAGTAATATTTTACAGTTTTCCGTGGAGTCGCATTGCTGATAATCTTTTGTTCGTTTTGTTTGTTTTGGTCATTTGTAATTATTTCAGTGAATATCTCTAAAAGGTAAGGACCTCAAATTTTCATAATTCATTGTTAAAATATTAATAATTCCTTAATACCAGATAGCTAGTCAGTGTTTAAATTTCCAGTTTCCCCATAAATAATTTTTTCAGCCTGTTTGGATTAGGATCCAAATTAGGTGCACTTGCATTTGGTTGATAGGTCTTTTTTAACTTCAACTCTGTCATTCTGGTTTTTTTTTTTTTCCTTTGTAATTTATTTGTTGAAGCAATTGGGTTGTTGATCCTGTAATTACTTACTCGCTGGATTTTGCTGATTGCATTCACCTGGTGGTGTGTAGCATGTTTTTTGTCCTGTATTTCCTGTAAATTGAAAGTTGGATCTAGAGGCATTTATTATTCTTGGCAAAAACTATTTCATAGGTAGTGGTATATTCCTTTATCAGGAGGTGCATGATGTCTAATGTCCCTTTCTGGAATATTTACAGCTAGCTGTTGATGCTTAGTGCCTAAATTAATTTATTACCTTCAAGTTGGTGATATTTTTATTTGATCATGTCTTCATTTATTAGCTGCAATAGTTCTATAAGGAGAAATTTCTCCATGCTGTTTGGTTACTCAGTGGTATACTTTGTGAAGAAAGACAGAATAAGTACTTGACTTCTGAGCAGTTTTTAAAATAATGAGTTAATTCACTATAAGCAGTGGTGTTGACCAGTGAGCTTTTTAAAAATCACATTATAAATGGATGGATTTATATATACTTGATTCTAATCCCTTGTAATTGGTTCATTCAAGGTGGTGCCTACTAGTATTTGAGAGAGCTTTCTTCCTATCTGATATGACTGATAACATCTACATTTTTTTTATTTCATCTCTGAACTTGCAGTTTTCTAAGTAGTCCTAGTATCTTTTAGTAGAAAATGGTATTTCAGGAACAATATGGGCATACTATACACTGTTAAGAAGTAATATATGTAAACATAGGATAGAGAAAGGTTGAAAGAAAAAGATTAGAGAGTCTCGTGCAAACCCAACTAAAAGGAAACTTGTTTAGCTCTGTGAATATCAAACTAAATACACTTAAGACAAACATTATTAGAGATAAGAGGGGAGTATTTCATACTGATAATATCAGATCAACAGAAGATAGGACAATTTCTGAGTGCATAATACCTAATAAAACATGTAAGTAAAAAACTGATAGGCCTAGAGCATACTTTCTGCATACACATGAGACTTCTGAATCATTAAATCAAGGTGAATTTTAACAAAACATAAAATGAAGCACAGTTGAAAACAGATGAACTTATATATTAAATATATTACTTTTTGTTTTGGTTATATACTTTTTAATTTTTTTTCCACTTTTAAACTTCATTTTTTTCTTATCTGGAAATTATACCTCAATTCTTTTGCTCTTTTACTAGTTAGGTTAAAACTTAAAATGTGCACCCTTAATTTATGAGCAACTTTAGTTTTAAAGGTATTTTAAATGTCTGCATAGGTAAATCTTTAAAAGACTTTAACTCTATCCCATCCCACTTGCTGTGCTATTTTTGTCATGTATTTTTTTTTGTTAGTTTATTTTGGTATCATTAATCTACAATTACATGTGCAATATTATGGTGATTAAACTACCCCCTTCATCAGGTCCCCCCACCAACCCCATTACAGTCACTGTCCATCAGTGTAGTGAGATGCTATGGAGTCACTACTTGTTTTCTCTGAGTTGTACAACCCTCCCCGTGCCCCCCTCCAACATTACATCTGCTAATCGTAATGCCCCTTTTCCCCCCTTGTCCCTCCCTTCCCACCCATCCTCCCCAGTCCCTTTCCCTTTGGTAACTATTAGTCTGTTCTTGGGTTCTGTGAGTCTGCTGCTGTTTTGTTCCTTCAGTTTTTTTCTTTGTTCTACTCCACATATGAGTGAAATCATTTGATACTTGTCTTTTTCGGCTTGGCTTATTTCACTGAGCATAATACCCTCTAGCTCCATCCATGTTGTTGCAAATGGTAGGATTTGTTTTCTTCTTATGGCTGAGTAATACTCCATTGTGTATATGTACCACCTCTTCTTTATCCATTCATCTACTGATGGACACTTAGGTTGCTTCCATTTCTTGGCTATTGTAAATAGTGCTGCAATAAACATCGGGGTGCATATGTCTTTTTGAAACTGGGCTGCTGCATTCTTAGGGTAAATTCCTAGGAGTGGAATTCGTGGGTCAAATGGTATTTCTATTTTGAGTTTTTTGAGGACTCTCCATACTGCTTTCCACAGTGGTTGAACTAATTTGCATTCCCACCAGCAGTGTAGGAGGGTTCCCTTTTCTCCACATCCTCGCCAACATTTGTTGTTGTTTGTGTTTTGGATGTTGGCCATCCTGACTGGTGTGAGGTGATATCTCATTGTGGTTTTAATCTGCATTTCTCTGATGTTTAGTGATGTGGAGCATCTTTTCATGTGCCTGTTGGCCACCTGAGTTTCTTCTTTGGAGAAGTGTCTATTCATGTCCTCTGCCCATTTCTTAATTGGATTATTTACTTTATGTTTGTTGAGGTGCGTGAGTTCTTTATGTATTTTGGATGTCAACCCCTTATCGGATACGTCATTTATGAATATATTCTTCCATACTGTAGGGTGTCTTTTTGTTCTACTGATGGTGTCCTTTGCTGTACAGAAGCTTTTCAGCTTGATATAGTCCCACTTGTTCATTTTTGCTTTTGTTTCCCTTGCTCGAGGAGATATTTTCATAAAGAAGTCGCTCATGTTTATGTCCAAGAAATTTTTGCCTATGTTTTTTTCTAAGAGTTTTATGGTTTCATGACTTACATTGAGGTCTTTGATCCATTTTGAGTTGACTTTTGTGTATGGGGTTAGACAGTAGTCCAGTTTCATTCTCTTACATGTAGCTGTCCAGTTTTTCCAACACCAGCTGCTGAAGAGGCTGTCATCCTTTATCAAATATTAATTCACTGTATATGTTTGGGTTAATGTTTGGATTTTCTATTCTGTTCCACTGGTCTGTGGGTCTGTTTTTGTGCCAATACTATATTGTCTTGATTACTGTGGCTTTGTAGTAGAGCTTGAAGTCAGGGAGCGTAATTCCCCGTTTTATTCCTCCTTCTCAGGATTGCTTTGGCTATTCGGGGTCTTTTGTGGTTCCATATGAATTTTAGAATTATTTGTTCCAGTTCATTGAAGAAAGCTGTTGGTATTTTGATAAGGATTGCGTTGAATCTATAGATTGCTTTAGGTAGGTAGTATAGCCATTTTGACAGTACTTATTCTACCTAACCAAGAGCATGGGATGCATTTCCATTTGTTAGTGTCCTCTTTAATTTCTCTTAGGAGTGTCTTGTAGTTTTCAGAGTATAGGTCTTTCACTTCCTTCGTTAGGTTTATTCCTAGGTATTTTATTCTTTTTGATGCAATTGTGAATGGAATTGTTTTTCTGATTTCTCTTTCTGTTAGTTCATCATTAGTGTATAGGAAAGCAACAGATTTCTGTGTGTTAATTTTGTATCCTGCAACTTTGCTGAATTCAGATATTAGTTCTAGTAGTTTTGGAGTGGAGTCTTTAGGTCTTTTTATGTACAGTATCATGTCATCTGCAAATAGTGACAATTTTACTTCTTCTTTACCAATCTGGATGCCTCTTGTATGTCTTTGTTTTGTCTGATTCCCGGGCTAGGACCTCCAGTACTATGTTGAATAACAGTGGAGAGAGTGGGCATCCCTGTCTTGTTCCCGATCTTAGATGAAAAGCTTTCAGTTTCTCCCTGTTAAGTATGATGTTAGCTGTGGGTTTGTCATATATAGCCTTTATGATGTTGAGGTACTTGCCCTCTATATCCATTTTGTGGAGAGTTTTAATAATGAATGGATGCTGAATTTTGTCAAATGCCTTTTTAGCATCTATGGAGATGAACATGTGGTTTTTGTTCTTCTTTTTGTTGATGTCGTGAATGATGTTGATTTTGTCATGTATTCTAACTCAGTATTTTCAACTGGTAAAGATGTATCTGTAGCCCCTTGTGCTGTCTCTTTTTGTTGATTGATTCTACCAGTTTGTGTTTCTTCTCTCCTCATGCTTTGCTTTTCTCTGTTGTGTGTTGGTCATTGTCTTTGAAAAGTTATTTTAAAAATAATTTGAGGCCTATGACAATACTGTCTTCTTCCAGAGAAGCTGTTCCTTTGCTTCTGCCTTGTGTCTGGGGCCACTGGCAGTGAGGGGTCATTCTAATCCAGTTTAAGGGATGCAGCTTTCTGAAGTTCCCAAGTGACTTGAAGGTGGGCTGTGGCCCATGTAAAGGCGAGGTTACCGCCGCTTCATCCTTGGCTATAATTCTTCATTATCCCAGCCTGAAGTGTGAGGGCTATTGGGTCCCCACCTGGGTATGCCCTGGACTCCAATGTCTTTTCAGTTCAGCAGAGCTGTCCCAAGTACTGCTCGACCTCTGGGCTGCTGTTCCCTGAAGAGTTGAGACATTTCTAGGGGAAATACTGGGCTGATCCCTGTGGATTTCCACATTCTCCTGGATTCAACACAATATTTTTTCACTGTTATTTTTGCGCTCTAATGCTACAATAGATATATCTTACATGCCACGTTTTAAAAATCTTGTTGATGTAGTGGTTCTGTCTGCCCAATCCCAGTATCTCACACTTCATCTGGGTGTGTGGTCACTGTATTTGGCGTTTGGTATACTGAACTCTTATTCTAGTGCTTGCTCTGTTTTCCCAGCTCCATTTAGTTTATGACTGTCCTTTCCCCTTTGTTTGAAATGCCACCAGTAGGCTCAGAATTCTTATGTATACTCAGATCTGTTTCTGGATTTTCTCCTGGGATTTTTAAAGTGGGGAACAAAAGAGAATTTTTTTTTATTAAAAACTAAACTTCAAGGATAGGAAATTTATTAGCTACTTTAGAATATTATGACTACCTATTTTGGCTTTGTATCAATTTAAGAAAAGTTTTATACTGTATAATCAATATTTGAAAATGTTGACTAGCTTAGACTACCATGTTGAAATACATCACCAAGTCCTCTAGTGCCATATACTTGGTTGAACTTAGAACCTAAGGGTTTAACAGTAAGTTAACCTTAACTTAAAATAATTCTGTTAAAATAAATGCTGTCTTCTTGTTGTTTTATAGTTTATATTGAGGAATGTGAACAAGCTAAAGAGCTTCTTCCAAAGGAAAATGATTTGGTGTTTTTGGTTCCTGAAAGACTAACTGGAGAGATGGAAGATACAGAGAGAAATTGCCTGGAAGATCCCCATGAATATCATTGTGCTTATGTTCATAAAGTCCGCCACACTTCAGTCAGTAAGTAAATAATGAGACATTGAAAAGAAATCTGTCAGATATAAACTCATCTTTAATTTCCCTCTAAAGTGTGCTTTTACCACTGATGTTTTAGCTACACGTTTACCAGACATGTATTTGCTAGGTGGATTACTGGCCATTCAGAGTTCTTTCCAAGTTTTTCTAGACTCATTTGGAAAAGGCCCAGTATTTATTGCTCCAGACTTCTGATTTGAAAGCTTTCTTTTGTAAGCTCTTCTTCTGGTACATTCCTTCATCTTTCATTGTGTTCATTATTAAACAATTTACAGACCATTTGATGTATCTTAAATCACATTCCAACCTTTTGTGGCTAATGATTAATGAGAAGACCAAACATATAACTCATTGTAAGCCAACTTTTGAAGGGTTTACTATTTCTGTCACTCCCATCCGTTGTGTTGAGGGGATTTCTCTCCCTAAAGTAGTGTAACAAAAGTAATGTTGTTGAATTTAATGTTGGATTGAATTAACGGGGTCATACTGTGTGCCAGGCAATGTGCCTTGTCTTTCTTCCTGGGTACATTTGTCGTCTTCGCCAAAATCTTAAAAGCAGTAAGAATTACTTGTTCCCTGCCCATCAGAAAATCAGGGCTTAGGGATGGTAAGTAACTTACCAAAGGTTATTATCAGTATTAAATGGTAGGTCCAGAACTGAAACCTACTTTGATTTGACTGCAGAGTCCACATTCTTTATTATATGCAAAGCTGCCTTTTTAACATTCTGGTTCCTCAGTTTGAGTTATTTGAAGAGAAAGTGATTTAATTATTCTTTCACCTTTTTGTATCATATCTTAAAAATAGAGCAAAGCTCCTTGGACTTCAATACCATGCTACATTATAATTGGTGTGCATATTTGTAAGTGTGATCAGAGCCAATTGTTTGTGTAGAATGAATTTAGAGGAGTAGCAGAAGGTATATGTAGTTTGATCAATGCTTTTGACTTTTGCAAGTGATTACATTTGCCAAATGTATATTTCAGAGTGAGTCTCCTTTCCTGAACTCCTTATGCATCCAACTACCTGACATCTCTATTTGGAGATCTGTTTCAAACCTAGTCCAAAAAAAAACCCCTTGCTTTTCTGCCTGTCTGCTACTCCTGTATTTTTCCTTTCTTCCAGTTGCTCAGGGTAAAAACTTGTCATCCTTGATCGTTCTTTTTTGTCATAGCCTACATCTAATTCAATAGCAAATCCTACTGAATCTTTCTTTACAATATATCCAAAACCAAGCTCCATCTCTACTATTCCATCCCTTCCACAGTACCACTACTTTCACTAGATTGCTGCAGTGGCCTCCTGTGTGGCCGTTTTGCTTCTGTGCTTTTCCCATTGCAGTGACTCCTTCAGCATGTCACTTCCTTACACAAAGCTGTCCTGTGGCTTTCTACCTGACTCAGAATTCAGAGTCACTTCATGCTCTGCAGTGGCCCTGCTGTATTCTGAATCTTCTAGCATGCTTTTCCCCACTTCTTCCAGCTGCTTGCCTTCTCCCTAGTCCCAAAGCACTCCAGTCACATCTCTTTGCAGTTGCTGATTCACTGCTTGGAACTCTCCTTCCCCATAGGGCAGGGCTCACTTACTGTTTCAAGTCTCTGCTCAGACTGTCAACAGTTGTACCTCCCTCACATTCCTCACTGCTTCCTTCCCCCCTTTCTCTGCTTTTTCATAGCACTTACCACCACCCGACATGTTTATTTGGTCATCTGCCTCCCTCTTTTAGAAAATAACCCTCTTGTGGACAGGAACATGGCCTGGTTCTTAGGAGGCAAATATTTATGGAGTGAATTATTTAAATAATGTATCATACAGAAAATACAAGTTATAACATAACTAATTCTGAATAACCTTTTTAACTGGATACCATTATTCACTGGTAACTAAAATTGCTTTTTCTCCTTCTTGATAATAGTGCATAATGGGAAATCTGAGTACTCCTTTTTCATCCAGACTCAAGATAATTTGCCAGTCAATTTAAATGAACTGGTAAAATGCATTGTAATCGCTTCTCTGGTGACTATGCTAAGGAAGTTGAAAGCCGTATCTTGGTTGAATGGTCGGAATCAACTGGCCAGAGCTGTTCTGAATCCAAACCCCATGGACTTCTGTACAAAAGATTTACTAACTACAACATCTGAGAGAATTGTGAGTGATGACTATATGATAACATGGAAAGTCAGAAATTTTCCTGTCAGGGTATTAAAGCATCTTGTTGTTTTTCCTTCCTATTCCCGTGTGTACACCAGAGCCACACGGCATTCACACCAGTGTGATTTAGTGCTTAGTGTTCCTAGCACAACAGCGTCCGCGGGAGGCTAGCCAGCTGCCTCAGGGAAAAGGCAGAGGACAAAAAGAGTCGAAGTGCGCACGCGCGCTTGAACAGCTAGGTTAGAATGTTAGATGCGCATCCTCCTTAAATGTTTGTAGGTGATTAGAATTCAGGAGTAGGTTTAGTGTAGCCACTTCCCATTTGAATGATGGAGAACTAACTTGCTGCAAGTGGGGAGATGAAGTCATTTTGTTGAACATGTGTTTCTCATTAGAAGAGCTGTAAATAAGTTCCAGGAAATTAACACAGGGAAAGGCAAAAGGAAAGTGATGTTTTTGGAGCCCTTGCTGTGAGCTACGGCTTTTATGTGCATTATCTCAGTTCTCACCCTGTAAGGAAAGGCTGAGGCTCAGGCAGCTTAGGAGCTTTGAGACCTAGCTTGTGAGTGAAACAGGTTTCGACTCAGATCTAACTGCAAATCCCATGCTCTTTCCACTGTATCACTTGCATTAGGAAAGTAAGTTTTGCAATGTTTTTACTTAAGGAGAGAACTTACTAAAACGGGAAGAACCAAAGAGCAAATAGAAGAAAAGTATGGAACAATTTACTATGATCATCTTTATTAGAATCACAAATAAAAATACAGTTGTTGTATTTGTAGATGGGCTGGAGTCTGCAGATGCACATATAAGTAACTTTATTTCCAGTAGTCAAAGTGGTTCTTAGATTAAAGGTCATTTTAGGGTCTTACCTGAACATAACCAAAGTTTCTGTCTGATAAATATTTAAAGAAATTCAAAACAGATGTTTTACATTGTCTTCCTCTCATGTGCCACTGCGGGAAGAAAACCCCTTCTCGCTAATGTCTTTTGTGTAGATTGCTTACTTGAGAGATTTCAATGAAGACCAAAAGAAAGCAATAGAAACTGCGTATGCCATGGTGAGACACTCCCCATCGGTTGCCAAAATCTGTCTGATTCATGGACCACCTGGAACAGGAAAATCAAGAACTATTGTTGGCCTCCTCTATCTCCTCCTGACAGAGGTAGAGTCTGGGTGAGGGTGTCCTGCTGTTGATTGGAGGGTGTCATTTTCCCTCCCTGGAATTGGCTGATGTATGTCAGTAAGTGCTAGGGTGTCTGTTCCCTTCCCTTTGTGGTATCTTTTTGATACTGTGTGGAACTGTGTTAGAGACGGGTAGCAGAGAGGGAGAAGGTTATAAGCGCAAAGGGCAGAAAATGCTGCCTTGTGTGAAACTAACCCTAAGGGTAGAAGGCTGGCCTTATGGCTTTATTATGGGCCGTGGTAGTGCCAGGAAACCATCTTGAATGTGTTCCTACTCTATGCTTTGGTTGGACTGAGTACTATGTAAAATAAATGGATAGTAAGGTAAAGCTCAGAGAAGTCATGACAATATTTTTTTATTCCAGAATAACTTTAATATCAGTGTAAGATGTAGATTCTCTTACTTATTTTCTAACTATTGATAAGGAAACTCTCAAACATATATGGAAGTAGAAAAATCCTATAAAACAACATAACAAAGCTCATTAGTATTTTCTGTTTGTTTGTTTGTTTGGTGTGTGTGTGTGCAAATTATAGAGCCAGAGGAAGGGGCATTCAGATGAAAACTCCAATGCCAAAATCAAACAAAACCGAGTCCTTGTGTGTGCACCTTCCAATGCAGCTGTGGATGCACTTATGAAAAAAATCATCGTCGAATTCAAAGAAAAGTGTAAAAACAAGAAGAATCCTTTGGGTATGACACTTACATGGGCTGTTAATTTTTTTCTGTTTTCAGTGTTGAGTGTGGGCAGCTCTGAATGGTAGAGAGCAGGCCAGCTCTGGGAGTAACTTGTACTCAGGGCTGTGATACTTTGCACTCATTGATTCACTTAACAAATATTTCTGAGCATTCACTGTGTGCAGGCACTGGGCTAAGTATTGAGGTTTCAACAGTGAAACCTTCAGAGACAGTCTAGTGGAAGGGGGGTGGATCGGTGGGCAATTATAAATTATATTATGAAGCTGTAAGTTCTGTAATAGGAGTCAAATGTGAGTGCTTTTTCAGACACTTTGGAGCAGTCCTTGAGTTAGTCTCATGAGAGTTGGGGAAGGTTTTTAGAGGATATAATGTCTAAGGTGAAACCTGAAGAGCAGTTAGGAGTTAGCCATGGTAGGGGTGAGGGCTGTAACAGAAGTTATTCTCAATAAACAGGTCCAGAGGCAAGAGGACCCTGAATAGTTCAGTATATCTAGAATATAATAGTCTCCATGAAGACCAGGGTTTTTCTGTTGTTGTTCACTGTAATGGCCCTGGTGCCTAGAACAGTGTCTGACACCCATTTGGGGCATAGCAGATACGGAGTGACTGAAAAGCTAGAGCAGTCATCATTTATAGTCACTGAGTGCTTACTGTGTCAGTGTTCTCAGAATAATCCTGTGAACTAAGTGTTAAGTAACCCTACTGTCTACGTTTCATAGGAGGAGAAACTGAAGAGTAGAGATGGAGAGTACACCTCAAGGTTAACTTTTTTCAGGACAATTGACATATTGGTGAAGAGCAGTACTACAAATGATAGAGGACTCCTGGGAGAATATGTAAAATAATTTGTTTACTTAACCTTAAGACATTTTTTTGTACCACCCATTTTGACGGTGTGTTTATGGTTCCGTATTAGACTGCTTTTCTGAACTTGTCTTTTTTGAACTCACTCAGGCTTTCCTTGAGGCTACTTGACAGTGCCTTTTATCAGTTAGGCTTAGATTTGGCTATAAATAATAGAGACTCCAAATATAGTGGCTTACCGATGATAGAAGTCTCTTTACTATTTCGAAGCCCAGCAACGGGCAGTTCAGGACTGGCACTGGTATGATGGCTGTTCCAGAGTCTTCAAAGGCCCAGGCTCCTTCTATCTTACTGCCTCACTGTGTATGGCCTACATTCCTCTGGTCAGAGATGGCTGCTCCAGCTCCAGTAATCACATCCAGCAAGTGAGAGGAAAAGGTGAGGAAGAAGCCAAGGGAACAAAGCAGCCATATTGTCAAGGAAGTTCCTAGACGCTGTCAGTAGCACTTCTGCGTACTTCCTTTTGGCCAGAACTTAACTCACACTGCCGTACCCAGCTAACAAGAGGAGCTAGGACACCTTTATTCTTAGGGATCACATACATTTTCCTTTTACTACATATATGTTACCTACGTACAGAATTCACTTGCTCCTAAAACTTGAAATACATTGTCAGCCTGCAACTTTTCCACTCACTGTTGTTTATGAGATTTATGGTTGTACACAGCACTGTAGATGTATATGAACTGCTAAAGGGTATGTAATTGTGTGAGTGCACAGTTTATTCATTATCTGTTGATTGAAACTTAGGTTCTTTTCTATTTTTTGTTATTTCAAACTTTACTGCAGCGAACCTTCCTGTTCTTGCACATGCTTTCCAGTTCAGGTAGAAAAATGTTCATTACTACAGTGGGCAAATGCATCGTGCTGGTGCTCCCCACAGCAGGAAAGGGGGCTCACCAGACACTGCGCTCTGACCCTGTCACTTGTGTGCTCGTGCTCTTCTTTAGGCAGTGCTTGTGTGACTTGTGACCAGTGGGTGGATTGTAAAAACCAGTGTAGGGAGGCCAGAGCCAGAGTACTCAAACAAGGTGAAACAGGACAGAAGAGATAAAGAGATCAGAGGGTAGGTAACGAGGCTGGGTGTTGTTTTGTGAAATCTGGTCCATTGGTGAGGGGTGTGACTGTACCGGGTTTCTATGTGAAGTGTATGTCATACTACAGGTCAAAAAAGTTTATAAAAACATTGGTCTTACATTTGTATACCTCAAAGAGAAAGCATTAGGTGGAGGATTTTTGCTTCTTCAGTGTTCTAGAGTGCACCACATTGTTCTCAAAAGTGATTGTACCAGTTCACAAGCCCAAGAGCAGCTCCCTTGCAGCCCTGCAGTTTAACTTGCCTTCCTGCTGAGGGCCAGCGCTTTTTTAGGTGTTCACAGGGTCGGAGCCACGGGTGGGGGAGACATCTAGGTTGGGGGAGCGGTGGTGAGTAGAGAGAAAATGTTATCTTCTGTCAGAGATTTTTTTTCTTCTTTTTCAGTACTTTTCATTTTCACTTTTTTCAGTACTTCCAGTGGGTCCAGGGTACCCTTAAGGAAATGCCTTGGACATCTCACCATTAATGTGATGTTCTATTCTGGGTCTTGGTACCTGCCCTTTATCAGGCTAAAGAAGGACTCTTTCAGTAGAGTTTTATCATGAATAAGCAGGCATTGAATTAATTGCATGAATTCTCTTTTTGCACCTGTTTAAATGGTTGTAAGTTTTTCTTCTTTAATTTGTTAATACGGCAAATTACAATGTTTTTCTAATGTTAAAATATCTTTGATTCCTAGAATAAGACCACTTAGTCATGTTTTTCACACTGCTGGATAGCTTATGTTTTATTTAGGATTTTTAAATTAGTATTCATAAGTGGGGCCAGCCCGTAATTTTTCTTCATCATTTCTTTGTCTAGTTTTAGTATTGAAGTTACACCAACTTTAAAAATGGAGTTGAAGAGGATTTTTCTGTTTACTCTTTGGAATGTTTTGTGTAAGGCAGGGTCTATATCTGTTCTTTGAAGGTTAATTTGTTTTTAGTCTGCTTGGTTTTTTGTTTTTTTAGGGGGGGAGTTTGGTCTATTTTTTGACAGGTAAGTCTTTATCTTCTGTCTAAATGTCTTTAATTGTTATTGGGCTATTTTCTAAATTTGAGTCCGTTTTCCTAATCCTATTTTTCAAGAAAAATTTCCACTGCGTCTTCGATTTTCAAATATGTGAGCATAAAGTTCTCTGTCTTCTTGTTTTTAAAATATCAGCGGTATTTTATCAGGTCATCTTTGTCATTCCCTGTGTCTTAAAGTTAGGCTCTCCGTGCGCTGGGCACAGGCCTATGGGCAAATGGTCCCAGGAGCAGATAGTTTTCAGCCAAGTCCAGGCAAAATGGACCTTTGTCACCCCTCTTCCTCTTTCAGGCCCTTTTGCTTTCTGGTGGGCTTTAAAATTCAAGCCCACATTAGAAAATTTCTTTATCTTGAGTGGAATGGTAGTTTACCAGTGTAGACATTTGTCAAATTCTACAGAAGATGTTTAAATCTCTGCATTTTATTGACTGTAAATCAAAACACAAACCCTAAGCCCTTAGACAGTGACCAGCCTTCACCACTCACCCTACTCCTCAGGGAAACCACAGCAGCTTGGCGGCTCTCAACTTTGTTTCTCAGCCTTTGCTTTGTTTTAGGCCCCTAGGAATTTCTGTTGGCATTTAATGAGCACACCCTGCAATTTAAAGGTGGTCAGTTATAATTTGTGAAGCATTTCTAGGTGTTTATAGTGGGTGAATTGCCAGATATTCTCATTTACCTTTCTGGTGGAGGAAACACAAGTAAGTTAGCAGTTTTGAAATTTATGTTTCAAGTAAAAGTAAATTTGGAGATGGCTTCGAATTAGAAGAATGAGCTTAACTCAGAACAAAAATATGTTGTAGTAGACAACTGTATAATAAGTCATTCATTCAACATATATTTACCATACTTATTACATGCTAGCCATCATTTTCTAGGCAGTGACCAGAACAAAACTCTTTCCTCATGGGACTTAGATTCGTTGGTAGGAGAGAGAGAATAAACAAATGAGTGTGTGATGGATGGGTCATGTTGGGATACGTGTACACTGCCTGATTGCTGTCATGTAGCCTAATGATGTAATGGGAGATTTTTAGATTAAATACTATCTAAAATGTGAAAACCTAAAATAAAGATGTTTTATTTAAAACATTGTTAATAATAAAAATGGTTAATAAGCCAGTTAAATGTTTACAACTTTTGGAATTAGCATACTCTAGAATTTCCATCATCTTGACTTGTGTCTCTCCCTTATATTTTGGGGTAGCTGTGTAATGTGGAGCAGGGTTTCAAAACCTTTGGAACATTATGCAGAAAAGGATTTGATGGTCAAATAAGATTTGTTTTGAAAATCCAAATATGCATTAATATAAAAAAAGTCTGTATGTATTTTTTACTATCCTGTGGTTAAGAAATCTGTTTTATTTTAACTCATCATTTCCCAAATGTATTTTACCATGGAATGTTTTACAGAACATAGTTTGAAAAATCTGTACTTAGTATCTCAACTCCACAGCGTTCTATTCATGTGACTGCACTAACTTTATTAGGTAGAAATGATGAGTGCTTGCCTTACAGTATTTTTGTTATGGAGGATATCTAAAACAATGTGTATGAAGCCTCTAGTGGGGCTCCAGGTATCTGGTGACTGATAGTTCATGTTAGCCCCCTTCTCTGATTGTTAATATATTTGCTTAGAAATAGGTAATTATGTACAGAGATTGGCATTGTCCTTATTAATCTCTAGGTGTGATTTCTATCAACAGGAAACTGTGGAGATATAAATTTAGTGCGTGTGGGTACAGCAAAGTCTATTAGTAATGAGGTCCGAAAATTCAGTTTGGACAACCAAGCTAACCACAGAATGAGTAAGTATTGAAGAAGCACATACTCATGTTCTTTCTGTTGCCTTGTATGTTAGAAAATGGCTTGGGCATTAAAGGTAGTTTGGAGACTCTCAAATAGTCTAACTTGGAGAACTAGTTTTCTTCTCACTGTGTATGCATATGTGTGTGTGTGTTAGAATTAGCATATAATTCTTCTTTTAAAAAATTTTTTTAAAGAAAAAGACTTACCGTCTCATGTTCAGGAGATGTATAGAAGAAAAGAATACCTGGATAATCAGCTGGACAAACTTTCCCGCCAGCGTGCTTTATGCCGAGGTGGAAGGGAAATACAGGTAGCTACACATTTCTTGATTAATTTTCTGAACAACTCATTAGTACACAAACTAGTAGATGCGTATTTGATGCCATTCTTTCCTTGAGGAATGGCATCATTTGTGTATAAAAATATATACAAAATGGTATGCCTCAGATCAGGAGTCAAAACTTTTTTTAAAAAGGAGACATAGTAACTATTTTAGACTTTGCAGTCCATATGGCCTCTCTCAACTACACAGCTCTGCTGTTGTAGCACAAGAGCAGCAATAGATAAACAAATCGATGTGGCCTGTTCCAGTAAAACTTTATTTACGAAAACAGATGTGAGTTCACAGGCTGTGTAGTTTTGCTGTTGCCTGCCTTACATTAAAGCTTTCCTGAACTCATTAAGGATCTTTCAGTTGCAAGTTAAAGACACTCAGTTCAGGTTAAGTTAGACAAAAGGAATTCATCTGGCTCATACACCTGGGAAATTTGGGAGTAACTAACTTCAGCATGGCTGGATCCAGAGGCTCCTGTGGTGGTGTTTCTACACCTCTGTGTGTCAGACATTTCTTCTCCAGAAGGTGAGTGCAGCATCTCTGAGCTACACCATTCGAGCTAATAGAAAACCTGTTAAATGCTCCTCACTGTGGCCAGAGGAATCACTGGGGTGTGATTGATAACCTCAGTTGAACCACCTGGAAATTAGTGGAGGAATGATGAGCCAATGGAATGCTAAGCAGACCTGAATAGCAGACATGCATACACTGGACATAACGAAGTCTTACACAGTGTTAAGAATTTATCAGATTAACACTTTAAATGGAGCACAGTATGTACTGGATGGTGAGCTCCCATTAAGAAACAGATCACAAGAAAAGTTGAAATAGAGAAGTTTATTACCCACAGGTCCTGGAGGAAGCACTGGGGAGGTGAAGGCAGAGTGCAGATATAGAGACAGGACCAGGCACACACCTTTATTAGGATCCCAGGGGAATAGAGAGCTTTGGGTTTCCCAGACTAAGGCTGGATTGGGAAATTCAAACCAGAAGAGCAGGATTGGTCAGCCCTATGGGGAAGAGTCTCAGTTTAGGGGCATGTGAGGGGAAGGTGCCGGGAAGCAGGGGAGACTTGATCGCAAGTCTGTTTGCACATCCTGTCTGAGCCTGTTACTCAGCAGCTACTCTTTTGGGCTTGATCGTGCATGAGGGGCCCCCATCAGTGTAAGGCTTCGGCCAGCTATTGGCCACACAGTGGATGCTGAGGCAGCCGGCATGACTTAGCCAGGTTCTCTGCATGCAGTGATATAGAAAAAGGGTTAGGACTTCCCTGGTGAAGAGAAAACAAACTGGATGCATGGTGAATTTTTCATTAGTAAAAAAAATAGAGGCTCACCCTTTTGAAATGTCAGGCATTCTATTAGAAAGTATTTTGAGATGCTTAATTTTAATGACATTCTAATTTTTTCCAGAGACAAGAATTAGATGAAAATATTGCAAAGGTTTCAAAAGAAAGGCAGGAACTTGCTTCTAAAATTAAAGAGGTAAGTGATCCACATTGCATTTTCCAGGCTTCCCTCCCTCCCTCCCTCCTTTCCTTCCTTCCATGAAATAGCTTAGACACCCTATGGGCTTTTTCTCAATTACATTAAAAGTTTTTTTCTTTGAAAATTTTCAAACATATATGAAAGTAGAGAAAGTGGTGTAAATTGCGTGTACATTTACTTCTTTTGCCTAGTAATGAATTCTTATCACCACCTAAGATTTCTAAGAAAGAGGTGATTATAAAATATGTTTTTCCTTTACTAGGTCTAGGTAAGTATTAAAAAATTACTGTTAGGTCTCCTCTCCCCTGCCCCCCTGCAAAATCAATTATAATTATCATCAGATAAGTAATAAAAATAGGTTTGTAGGTATTTTTCCTATTAAAATGAAAGAAAAAAGGAAAACCGTGCACTCTTTGCACTTGTTTTTGAATGTAATCCTTCCATAACGTGTAATATTTTCCCAATATTCTTTGGATATAAAAATACCAACTAAGATCTAGGTTGATCAAAACTGGGACAAGCCAGACGTATGTCCTCATCACGCAGCCCTAGTAACACCAGTTAGGGGTCGGGGAGGTAGGTCAAACTGGTATTTCCGAGCTGAGATTTCTCTCTCTTGAAGGAGTTATTATATATTCTCTATATGGCTAAAATAAGTACAGTTGAATTTAATGTATGTTTCCATTAGCAGTTTATTTAAATTAAGAATAATATGGAAAGCTTTCTATTAAAATTTTAAACTTAGCCCAAAGTTAATCTTCCCGAATTTAAGGATAAAGTCCATGTTTATAGACATTGTGGTTTCTGCTGCTCGTCACAGTATTCTGTCGGCCACTGAATGAATTGTAGTGGCAGTTTTCTTAGTAGATGGCTGAGAGGAGAGGTGTGACAGTGCTTCATCATGTGAGCTCTGGAGGCCCACAGTTACCACCCTCTTCCTAAATCTCACACACATGCCTGGGAGCCCATGGTTGACCATATCACAGGTGCAGGGATGAATTGCTGCTTCTTTGAGGAGCAGAAATAGGCTAACTGAATCTGATAGAGGACTAGGTTATTAATTAAGTGATGGACATTGTGAGGGTCACCACACTGTTGGGCTCATTACTGTATGTTGCGTCACAGGAGTAGGTAAGGTTGTTTTTCTTACTGTGGAAGTAGAGTGCGCATCAGTTTTCAGGCATTTTGTTGGTACCAGCCTTTACAAAAGAAAGAACAGCGTTGCATACTTAAACACTAACAGAACAATGTACATTCAAGCTTAGTTCTGACCCTGGTTTTACTCAAATAATTGTTTCTCAACTTGGTAGGATTTTTTAATCTCTACTTATTCTGATACCTGTCCATATACATCTGACTATAAGAATTATTTACTTTGACCAAATCCCATCCTGAATAAATATATCTTAATGTGCTTAAATCATGTTCTAAGTTTAGACTGCACTGCAAAGCAATGTTCTACCGTAATTAAGAATTTATATACAACTGGATATTGATTCATCTTTATCTGTTCTCTTAGGTTCAAGGACGCCCACAAAAAACACAGAATATCATCATCTTGGAGTCCCATGTCATCTGCTGCACCTTGGGCAGCAGTGGTAGTTTTCAGCTCGAGTCTGCTTTTCGTGGGCAAGGGGGTCTCCCCTTAAGTTGTGTCATTGTCGATGAGGTCCGTAAGCAGTCAACCATCCAGCTTTGACTAGGGCTATAGGGACTGTGTCTTAAGTGAAGTGTGGCTGCTGAGCTGTGACAAAATGGTCTTTCTGCATTTTATTTTTACCTGCCACATTTTGTGTGTTCTCTTATTTTGAAATATGCTACTAAAGATGCCCCCCTCAGTTAAAAGTGCTTTCCAGTCTTGAGGTTATAGCCTTAAGGATGCCTGATTGCTCCTAAAAGAATCTCTCCCGAGGATTATCTAGCTCCTGCTTAGAGGGTCTCTCGTTACCTTGTTGAAGCAGTTTTGTATAACTGGTCAGCTCTGAGCCACAGTATTTTCAACTAATACCCACCTTATTCATTGAGCAAACGTTTATTGGGTACCTACTGTTTGCCAGAATGTAGAGCCAGGAGACAAAAGAAAGGGAAAATGAGATACAGAGTATCAAGGTAGGAGATCCAAGGTTCAGTATTCTCCAAAAGGAGGGAACAGAGAAAGTGGAAGTGATGAAATAATTAAAGAAAACATCACTGAACTAAGAGGCACTCAAGTCTTGGAATTGAAGGGGCCCACTGAGGAGTGGGGGCGGGGTGCACAGCCTCCAAGTGCCTTCAGGCGGTCCCAGCAGCAGCCAGAAACACAGACAGGAAGTCTGTGCCTGCCAGCTTGGCAGCTAGTTCCCTAGTGGTGGTGGCACCTAAGCGGTGGCAGACTTCAAAACACCCATGATTTTTTTTAATTGATGCGAGTATTCTTGTTGCGATTGTTTTCTAACCAAGGAAAATCCTTATTTTTGATATTTGATGAAAAAGGAGAAGGTGTGGTACTTTTCTGAATGGTTAGAACTTTTATGAATTAGATAAATTGCATGAATGAATAAATAGCAAGGATAATTAAGACTCTTTCTCCATCCTGTACTTTCTCTCCAAGGCTGGACAGTCTTGTGAACTTGAGACCCTTACTCCGCTCATGCATCGTTGCAACAAGCTTATCCTAATAGGAGATCCTAAACAGCTCCCTCCCACTGTCGTTTCTATGGTGAGCCTTTTTGTATTCATAAAAAAAGTTCTGAAAACACCTGCTTGTTCATAATTGTGTTTATGTCCATATATGACAGGAGCAGTGTAAGTGTCAGAGACCAGAAGACAAAAACGATATATTCCATGTGCATTGGGCTGGCCTTTGGGAAGGCAGTGTGCAACTACTTAAAGGGCTGTAACCTGATTTATTTCAATAATATAAACACCAAAACTGTAATAGAAGAAGCAAGGAAAAGTTTCATAGCCTCCAGATTTATATTTAATAAATATGTACAAATTTGAGGAAAACATTATAAAGGGAAATTATTTTTAGAATACATTTCCAGTTTTAGAATCCTTTACCCTATAGTACAAGAAAATGTCTGTGCCCCTCACATCCTCTGAAAGTGTGGGTGACAGGAGAAGAAAGGAGACTGTACACTCTTCTTGTGGGAAGACCAGCACCTAGATTGGGATCCTCTCTAGGCGACTTCCAGAAATGTACACCAGATTCAGGATTCAGTGGATGTTTTGTGTAGTCTGAATAGGTCTAGACTGTGGTTAGCAATTTAATAAAATTCGTACAATTATTTGTACAAATACAGAGTAGTGGCTGCATGCGTAATCCCAAAGCACAGACCATTTTCAAACATTCCTATTCATTTATGGAATGAATGAATGAATGAATGTAGTTTTTGTTGTCACCGTTTTTTGACTTTGGAATCATTTACAGTGACAGTGCAGTTCTTTGGCCTCTGAGCACATATGTGATCAGGTGGGGCATAACCTAGAAGCACACCACCTGAGTGAGAGAGCCTGTGGCAGTGCAGAAGGCTGTTGATGAAGAATAATGAAGAGCCAGCTCCAGAGTGCATGTCTTTAAGTAACACAGTATTTCAAAAATTTACTGATTTACCTGTTGAAGGGCCTGAGCATGTAGGTGTCATTGATGGGCCTCACCTCACTGCCTCCTTCAGTGACTGATAAAAATGGCAAAAGCGGGAAAAAGCCATTCAGGCTTTTTATTATTGCAGAAATATTACAGGCTTAATAAGGAAAATTTAGAAAATAATTCCAAGGTTAATTTCCTTAACATGCCTTTCTGATCACCTATTTCTAGGCATAATTACTGTGAACAGTTTAGTAAGTATTTTAACAGATTTTGCTGGGCATTTGTGTGTTCGTTTATTCATTTCTTTAAATCCATAGAGTGGCAGCCTAATTCAGGCACTGTTTTATGTGCTGGTGGTATGACAGTGAAGAAAGCAGACCAAAATCCCTGTGCTCATGGAGCTTACAATCTAGTGGGTAACAGACAGTAACCAAGTTGATAAAATACGGTGTGTCAGGTGGTTACAAGGATTGTATACAGAGTATGTAGGTAGGTTTTGGCTTTGTTTAAAAGTAGTGGAGTCATTCCTTGCCAAAATCGTTTTTTCTAATCAGTAAATAGAGTGGGCATATCCTTCCATGTCATGACATATAAAGCTCCGTCATTTTGTAGGATAGACTTTTTTTTCTGGAAGTAGATGTGTTACCTCATATTAGGTCCTTTTCCTTTTTTTCGCCAGAGAGAAGATTCAAAATGAGGTCTTAGCTAATTTGCATACATTTGGGGGAATGTAGATGAAGTTGCTAAACATCTGCTAAACTTATTGAGTCACACAAACCTGTCTGAAGTCACATGTGTAATAATCTGTTATTTAGGAAGTGATGGCTTTTTTCAGGCATAGTTTGTGGGGCAGGTTTATTCGGATCTTGCAGGTGTATCTTCAACAGCCATGTCTTAACATTGCTCATCAAGATTCCATTAACTTAGTACATTTTTCACAGCACATTTTTGCTCCTAGATTATTTAGTACCTTTTGAATCTTTAAGATGTTGCCACTGCAAAGACCTCACCAAAAAAGAAAATTACAGACCAATATGCCTGATGAACATAGATGCAAAAATACCCAACAAAATATTAGCAAACCGAATTCAAAATACATCAAGAGGATCATACACCATGATCAAGTGGGATTCATCCCAGGGATGCAAGGGTGGTACAACATTCGAAAATCCATCAACATCATCCACCACATCAACAAAAAGAAGAGCAAAAACCACATGATCATCTCCATAGATGCTGAAAAAGCATTTGACAAAATTCAGCATCCATTCATTATTAAAACTCTCAACAAAATGGGTATAGATGGCAAGTACCTCAACATCATAAAGGCTATATATGACAAACCCACAGCTAACATCATACTTAACAGCGAGAAGCTGAAAGCTTTTCATCTAAGATCGGGAACAAGACAGGGATGCCCACTCTCTCCACTATTACTCAACATAGTACTGGAGGTCCTAGCCACGGCAATCAGACAAAACAAAGACATACAAGGCATCCAGATTGGTAAAGAAGAAGTAAAATTGTCACTATTTGCAGATGACATGATACTGTACGTAAAAAGCCCTAAAGACTCCATTCCAAAACTACTAGAACTAATATCTGAATTCAGCAAAGTTGCAGGATACAAAATTAACACACAGAAATCTGTTGCTTTCCTATACACTAACGATGAACTAACAGAAAGAGAAATCAGAAAAACAATTCCATTCACAATTGCATTAAAAGAATAAAATACCTAGGAATAAACCTAACGAAGGAAGTGAAAGACCTGTACTCTGAAAACTACAGGACACTCCTAAGAGAAATTAAAGAGGACACTAACAAATGGAAATGCATCCCATGCTCTTGGCTAGGAAGAATAAATATTGTCAAAATGGCTATACTACCTAAAGCAATCTACAGATTCAATGCAATCCCTATCAATCTACCAACAGCTTTCTTCAATAAACTGGAACAAATAATTCTAAAATTCATATGGAACCAGAAAAGACCCCAAATAGCCAGAGCAATCCTGAGAAAGAGGAATAAAACGGGGAATTACACTCCCTGACTTCAAGCTCTACTACAAAGCCACAGTAATCAAGACAGTTTGGTATTGGCACAAAAACAGACCCGCAGACCAGTGGTACAGAATAGAAAATCCAAACATTAACCCAAACATATACAGTGAATTAATATTTGATAAAGAATGACAGCCTCTTCAGCAGCTGGTGTTGGAAAAACTGGACAGCTACGTATAAGAGAATGAAACTGGACTACTGTCTAACCCCATACACAAAGGTAAACTCAAGGTGGATCAAAGACCTGAATGTAAATCATGAAACCATAAAACTCTAAGAAGAAAATATAGGCAAAAATCTCTTGGACATAAACATGAGTGACTTCTTCATGAACATATCTCCCCGGGCAAGGGAAACAAAAGCAACAATGAACAAGTGGGACTATATCAAGCTGAAAAGCTTCTGTACAGCAAAGGGCACCATCAGTAGAACAAAAAGACATCCTACAATATGGGAGAATATATTCATAAATGATGTATCTGATAAGGGGTTGATATCCAAAATATATAAAGAACTCACGCACCTTAACAAACAAAAAGCAAATAATCCAATTAAGAAATGGGCAGAGGACATGAATAGACACTTCTCTAAAGAAGAAATTCAGATGGCCAACAGGCACATGAAAAAATGCTCCACATCGCTGGTCATCAGAGAAATGCAGATTAAAACCACAATGAGGTATCACCTCACACCAGTAAGGATGACCAACATCCAAAACACAACAACAAATGTTGGCGAGGACGTGGAGAAAAGGGAACCCTCCTACACTGCTGGTGGGAATGCAAATTAGTTCAACCATTGTGGAAAGCAGTATGGAGGGTCCTCAAAAAACTCAAAATAGAAATACCATTTGACCCAGGAATTCCACTCCTAGTAATTTACCCTAAGAATGCAGCAGCCCAGTTTGAGAAAGACAGATGCACCCCTATGTTTATTGCAGCACTATTTACAATAGCCAAGAAATGGAAGCAACCTAAGTGTCCATCAGTAGATGAATGGATAAAGAAGAGGTGGTACATATACACAATGGAATATTATTCAGCCATAAGAAGAAAACAAATCCTACCATTTGCAACAACATGGATGGAGCTAGAGGGTATTATGCTCAGTGAAATAAGCCAAGCCGAAAAGACAAGTATCAACTGATTTCACTCATATGTGGAGTATAAGAACAAAGAAAAAAACTGAAAGAACAAAACAGCAGCAGACTCACAGAACCCAAGAACGGACTAATAGTTACCAAAGGGAAAGGGACTGGGGAGGATGGGTGGGAAGGGAGGGACAAGGGGGAAAAAGGGGCATTACGATTAGCAGACGTAATGTTGGGGGGCCATGGGGCGGGCTGTACAACTCAGAGAAGACAAATAGTGATTCTATAGCATCTCACTACGCTGAGACAGTGACTGTAATGGGGTTGGTGGGGGGGACCTGATGAAGGGGGTAGTTTAATCACCATAATATTGCACATGTAATTGTAGATTAATGATACCAAAATAAATTATAAAAAAAAAAAAACCAAAAAAAAAAAAACAAAAAAAAGATGTTGCCACTGAAGTGTATCTCCCAAGTCACAGTGTCAGTGTGCTCTAGCTGTCACCAAGGTCTCTGTTCTTCACATTGCTGAATGTACCCATTATTGGCTTTATGAATCAACTTGGTCTGTTTTCTGTCTCTTCCGCTAGAATATAAGTTCTGTGAAACTTGATCTTTTTCACCTAAGCAGTCTCAGCACCCCAAATTTGAGATGATCAGTATTTATTGGAAAGGTGGATGGACGTATGAAGGAATTGGCCTCTGAAAGGCATGTGCAATGACACTCCGTGTTTCCGTTAGGGAGAGCACACTCCAGAAGTAATCGTCACCATCTGTGCTGCATTTCTTTGCACCTCATATCATTGATTCTTTCAGGTGGCCTCCCTTGGCATCAAAATAGCTTCAGTTGTGGTCATGCACAAGCTCAAAGCCTTTCATAAGCACTATGTGGGTTTTCTATAAAGAGAAAATAGCTCAACTTTTACAGTCAGGCTGTGTGCCTTTTCAAGGGCCAGAGTCAGAAACACCTTTCTCTGAATCTTTGATTGTTGGTAATCTTACTCCGCCTAAACTTTGCCATGCACATATTAGAGCTCAGTCATTGTTTTGGGGAAAGTATAAGCAAATTATTGGAAATAACTCTTTTATTTTCTCTTGCAGAAAGCCAGGGAGTATGGCTATGACCAGTCAATGATGGCTCGCTTCTGTAAGCTGCTGGAGGAGGACGTGGAGCACAGTATGATTGGCAGGCTGCCCATCGTACAGCTCACCATTCAGTACAGGATGCATCCAGACATATGTCTCTTCCCTTCTAATTATGTTTACAACAAAAGCTTGAAAACAGATAGGTGAGCCCCAGTCATTGTTTCATAGCTCATTTGTAGGTTTAGCCGCTTAGGAAGAATCGCTGTTTTACTGTGGTCTTATGTTTTGTCATAAAAAGCATAAATCAAAGATTTAATAGTTTTCTCTCATTATAAAAGTCATGTTGGCTGCAGCAAATACAGATACACGAAAAAAGGGGAAACCTGCTCATATTTATACTACCCTGAAATAGTCACTGGTAATATTTTGGTATATGTACTTCTAGGCTTTGTACTATGCATTTTTTTTTTACTTTTTCTATTAAATTTTTTGGGGAAAAAAATCACACCATATTCTACATAGTACAGATCTTCCTTGATTTTTAAAGAGATTAAGTCCCAATAAACCCATTGTAAGTTGAAAAACATTTAATACTCCTTACTACCAAACATCACAGCTTACCCTTGCCTACCTTAAACATAGGACACTTAACATTTGCCTACAACTGGGCAAAATCGTCTGACAGAAAGCCTGTTTTATAATGAAGTGTTGAATATCCCACGTAATTTACCGCGTGCTGCACTGAAAAGGGAAAAACAGAATGGCCATCCGGGTGCAGAACAGGTGTCAGGGTGTCGGCTGCTGACGCATGTGACCGCATGGCTGGGTGCTGCTGCTCGCTGCCACGGCCCAGTGTCACCAGAGAGGATCGTATCGCCAGCCCAGGGAAAGATCCAGATCCAAAATGCAAAGCATGGCTTCTACTGAACTCGTATTGCTTTTGTACCATCGTAAAGTCAAAGAGTCATAAGCCGAGCCATTGGAAGTTAGGGAGCATGTACTCTTTGGCTCTTTTCACTTACTATAAGTAACTTTCCAGTTTTAATTGTTGTATTTTAATTAGATAGGTCACTCTCCCTAGTACTAATGTACAAATAAAGTCCATCTTGTTTCTTTCACTAAAGCACATTTAAATAGAAGAAAGTCCTTCTTGTCCCCTTTCTTTCCCAGCTCTCTTCTCCCTCAAAAAAAGTAATAATAAAATGTTTCTTGTAACTTGACTTGTATTCTGAATGGTGGCTGCTTTCTTGTAGACTGACTGAGACCACACGGTGTTCATCAAACTGGCCATTTCAACCGTACCTTGTGTTTGATGTCGAAGATGGTTCAGAAAGACGGGATAATGGGTATGTTCTTCACTTTCTTCAATCCCTAGTGATGGGTGCAGATTTGTTATCTTTGTTCATATTTACATTAAAAACATTTTCCATACATACCACTCTGCCTATTGCCAAGGCACAGTCATTTTCACTTAAATGCCTAATATCTTCTCCTTTTCTGTCATAAATTGCTGATGTTGTTCTCCATGTATTTCAGCCTTTTAATCTTCATAACTGTGTAATGGAGATACTACTTAACATGTGGTAAGCACTTGAGTGAAATACATGCTGAGATCACAGCTGTGTATAAAACAGACATGGCCCCAGTGCAAAGTTGCTGTGGTCTAATAGGCGAGACACATTAATCAGGGAATAACCAGGCAATTAATTATTCCAGGTGGGTTAAGTATTGTAAAGGATACAGAATGAGTTGAATCAAGGTGTGAGACAGGGTGGACAGTACTTCTAGTATATTGAATTGTGAATACGGACCATGTTCGGGTGGTCTGTAGCGCAAAAAGGAGCAGTGGTTGCTAATCAGGAAAAACGTCAAAGGACAGAGTAGAGAATAAATAATATGGAGGCTGCGTTTGTTGGCACAGGAGTTCTCAGGAAGTAGGAGGAAATACAGGTGCCACCTCTGTGCTGTCCTGAGCAAGAATCAGGTACAGAAGTTGAGGGAGGGAACATTCAGTGAAGAAGTCAGAAATACACAGAAGCAGTTGGCCAGAGGGCTTGCAGTGCCAGGAGGGTTGAAAAGGTTGTAGCGGGAGCTGTTGGAACGGAGTGGAGGATTCAGAGTCCTTATGAAGAAGGCCACACAAGTAATGTCTTCAGAGATAGCCAGGGAAGATAAAGATTCCAGGGATGGGGGAGAGAGCTAGCTGGCTGGGTTGTCTGTTCAGTAAGTCTTGACGTTAGGATAGTGGGTACTTAAGGGTCTTCAAGTGAGGTATGATGTGGCCTCGGGAATAAAGGTGCGGTGTTCGGTGCAAGGTAATGAGAGCATGTGTTTCATCCGGGAGATGAGTGAGGAGTACAGGGTGAGGTCAGTGAGGCTGTGACCCTTTGCAGGACCCCTTGTTCTTGGGGGTTGACTCCTTCTCTGCATCGAATTCATTCTCTGTGGTTGGCGTCCCCTTGGCGGTGTAGTACGTGGTCTGTAGAGCCAGTGGTGGGGAATTAAGGAAGATAATACATCGAAAGCACTTTTCTCAGTATGTGGAAGATAGTAAATCCTTAATGTTAGCTATTTATTATTCATACCTTCTTATTCTAAATTCTTTGTTCATACTGTGCATCCCTGTTTTAACAGATGAAGAAATCAGGGTGTAAAGTTCAGTTGATTCCAAAGTCTTCTCTCACAACTTCACATTTCATTGGGCAGTTATTTTTATATTTATTCATGTGTATGATTTTTAATGGTCTGTATAGCAGCCTCTTTGAGTCACTGCTGACTGAATAAAGATGAAATCTACCCCTCCTGCCCTTTACTGTAATGGAAAACAAATTGGAACTTAAGTCAGCCATTGGACTGCTTTAGTTTTGATGTGTTAATTGTTTTTTCCATCTGATTTAGCTCATATGTAAATGTTCAAGAAATAAAACTGGTAATGGAAATAATTAAACTTATTAAAGACAAAAGAAGGGATTTTACATTCCGAAACGTTGGCATAATAACCCATTACAAGGCTCAGAAGACGATGATTCAGAAGGATTTGGACAAAGAGTTTGCTAGAAAAGGGTGAGACATCTATATTTTTACAGATATTTCCAGTTTTTCTGTTGAATTGAAAAGAAGAAAGGTGATAGAAGGAAAGAAGAAAAGCACACATAACTCTGGAGAATGGTCTTAGACCAGGGTAGTGTGTAGCACAGACAACTGGGATGCTGGCTTCCATTGACTTATGCTGGGTAGGGAATGGTCCCACTGGAAGCTTCTGTCCTGTCCATTGGAATGCTGTCACCATTATACTTGACAGTGAAATTGACTGAGAGATTCTACAGGCCTTTGCCTCTGGTTCCATGACTTTTTAGTCTGAAATCTAATTATAAGTTCAGATATTGGAAATCCACCAACTCAGAAGTTTCTTAACCTAGAAGCATACAAACTACCGGAATTGATTCTAGAAAATACAGAAATTTGAACAATTAAAAGTAAAGTTTAAACAGAGTTAGTAATCAGACACTTCCCAGCAAAGAAACCAGGACCAGGCTTCACTGGTGAATTCTGCCAATCACTAAAATAAGAATTAATACCAGTCTTTCTCAGACTTTTTCAAAAAATAGCTCCTTTTCTAACTCATTTTATCAGGCCACTATTAACTTATACCAGTTGAGAAAAGACATCACAAGAGAAACTACAGACCAATATCCCTTATGAATATAGATGCAAAAATCCTCAAGAAAATAATGGCAGCTGAATTCAGCAGCATATAAAACAGATCATACACCATGACCAAGTAGGATTGTCTCAGGAATGCAAAATTGGTTCAACATAGGAAACTATCAATCAATGTGATACACCCTTTTAATAGAATAAAGTGGAGAAAACCCACATATTACCAGAGTAGATGTGGAAAAGTATTTGCTAAAATCCAACACCCTTTTATGATGATAACACTCAAAAGACTAGGAATAGAAAGGAACTGCCTCACCCTTAATACAAGGCATCTGTGAAAAACAGAAATGGACAAGCTTAGTCTAAAATACTCATGGAAGTGAATAGCTCAAAACAGAACAATTAATAGCTTGGGAAGGCTCCCACTTCCCTGTTTAAAAACTTACTGCGAAGCTACTTACCAAAACTGCAATACTGCTGTAAGGATAGACCTGTAGGCCAGTAGACCTCAGAGTCCAGAAGTAAGCCCACATTTAGGCCAGCTGATTATCAATAAGTGTGCCAGGACCATTCACTGGGGAAGGACAGTCTTTTCAATAAATGGTGCTAGACAGCTGGACATCCACATTGCAAAAGAATGAATTTGAGTCCCTGTCTCACACCACGTACAATAATGGACTCAAAATGGATTACAACCCTAAATCTGAGAGAAAATTATACGGAAACAAGGGTGTAAATCTGTGTGACCTCATATTGGACTTCATAAAAATTAAAAATGTGTGTGTGTCAAAGGACACCATCAAAAGAATAAAAAGATTCCCACAGAATGGGGAGAGACAGATGATTGCTGACTTACCACAGTTCAAGTTAGGATTTTTCAACATATGGTAGAAACCATACTTCAAGTTTTGAATTTTTATCTTTTCTGGGCTGGTGATAATGTGGTATAATTCTTATGATGCTGGGCAGTGGCAGCCGAACCTCAGCTCCCAGTCAGCCATGTGATCACAACTGATGATCTGCAGCTGATACCTGACACCTCACCTGCTCTGTGCCCAGATGGCTGTTCTGTTTTTCCCTTTCAGTGCAGCACACAATAAATTATGTGAGATATTCAACACCTTATTATAACATAGGCTTTGTGTTCAATGATTTTGCCTTACTATAGGCTAACGTAAGCATCCTAAGCATGATTAAGGTGGCCCAGGCTAAGCGCTGGTGTTTGGTAGTTTAGGTGTATTAAATGCGTTTTCAACTTAACGATATTTTCAACTTACAGTGGTTTTCGGGATGTAACCCCATCTTAAGGAAGATCTGTTCTTGCAAATCGTATATCTGATAGGAGTCTCATATCCAGAATATACAAAGAACTCATATAACTCAATAATAAAAAGATAATCTAATTTTTTAAATGAGCAAAGGATTTGAAGAGCATTTCTCAAAAGAAGGTAAACAAATGACCAACAAGCACATGAAGGATGTTCAACATCATTTGTCATTAGGGAAATGCACAGTGGGATATGCTACCAAGATGGATGTAGTCGAGAAAAAACAACAGACAGGTGTTGGCAAGGATGTGAAGAAATGTGGAACACTTATACATTGCTGGTGAGGGTGTAAAATGGCAAACCACTTGGGGAAACAGTTTGGCAGTTCCTCAAAAAATTAATCATAGAAATTACCATATGATTGAGCAGTTCTGTTCCTTTCAGGTTATACCTGAAAGAGCTGAAAAGATGTTTACCCAAAATCTTACATGTGAATGTTCATAGCAACATTATTCATAATAGTCAAAAAGTGGGAACAACCCAAATGTCCATCAATTGTAAATGGATAAAATAAATTGTGTATCTGGACAAATATTCAGTCATAAAAGGAATGAAGTACTGTTACATGCTACAATGTGGATGAACTCTGAAAACATTTCACTAAGAGGCCAGATACAAAAGACCACATCATACCTTATGATTCCTTTTATATGGAATTTCTAGTATAGAAAAACCCATAGAGAGAACAAGTAGATTAGTGGTTGCCAGGGCCTGGGGGCAGGGGGACATGGAGATTGATGCCTATAGGCACAGTTTCTCTTTAGGATGGTGGAAGTGCTCTGAAATTAGAGAGTGGTGATGGTTGCCCCACAGAGTGAATGTACTAGAAACAAATGGTATGCTTGAAAACAGTGAATTTTATGTTCTGTGAATTATATTTCAGTAAAAAACATGAAAAAGCTCCTGAAAAATACTACTGTGTAAGTGTGTATGTTTAATGATTATCTTACTTTTCCCAGTAAACATGTCTCTCTTCAATAGGCCTGCAGAAGTCGATACTGTGGATGCCTTCCAGGGTCGCCAGAAAGACTGCATCATTGTTACGTGTGTCAGAGCAAATACCATGCGCGGCTCAATTGGGTAACTGTCATTACTGAGTTCTTGCTTGTTTATAATCCAGAGTTAGATCTGTTTCCAACCACCCCTAGAGAATACTATCGTTTATTTAGTGTCTTATTAAAAATACTATATTATCATGAAGGTTTCTTTTTTACGTTGTGAAGTTGACCCATTGGTAAGTCTGCTTCTCCTGATACATTGTATGTTGGCCCATATCCCAGTGTGAATCTGTTCTTTTACTTAATAAGAGTGAAGTAAATCATTGGATCAAGTGCATTTTGCAGAGCCTTGTTTCTCTCCATGTCATAAAGTGGTTTTTCCTCTTGTGTTTTCCTGCTTTGGGTAAGTTTGGTAACTGTAACTACTACTGTCAATTTACTTACTGAAGATGCAAAGGCTCTAGGTAATTATTTTGTCCTTTTCATGAAAAGCAGATGGAATTTACAGATTGTAAATGTGTTTGTTCTTAGAGAATAGTAATTTATTTCTGCACCTCCATAGAAATAGTCTGCATATGCAAGTGGAGGGCAGTTATTTCAGCACCATTTGCAAATAGATCATTCTTTCCCAACTATTTTGAAGTTTCACCATATGCCAATTCTATTATTTCTGAGCTCTTTTCACATTGATGCATTTGTCTTGTGTTTGGGTATTTCTGCACTGGTTCCACAATATTTGAATAATCTCAAATATATTTAATCTAGTATCACATTTTTTAGGATGTTTTTAAGGCTTAAAAATCATACTGTTAAAATTTCCAGTGTCTCATCCAAGTCAGAATAGGAGATTGACAAATCACTTTGAAGGAAAGCACGAGGTCTTTTTTTGTTCACTGTTTTAATGGCAGTTGCCTCTTTGCCAGGCACCCCAGGTTGGGGAAAAGAGTGGGAAAGTCCTGTGGTTTTAAAGTAGAGGGAGCCCGAGAAAATCTGTCAGAACTACTGCTTGTGATGGGCTCAGTCATTCTCTAGAAAGAAGTTAACTTCTTTTGTTTTGTTTGCTTAGATTTCTGGCAAGTTTGCCAAGATTGAATGTCACCATTACACGAGCCAAGTACAGCCTCTTCATCCTTGGACATTTAAGGACCCTGATGGTGGGTACAGTTTGTGGGCCCCAGAAAACCCAGAAGGTTGCCCATTGTTACTGATACTGGGCTGAGGTTCTGTGTTTATTTTTCATCAAGATGGAAATGATTTGAGGGTTACAGATAGTAAACATACTCCCCATGGTGGTTCTGTCCTCCAGCCAAAAGAACCTGTACACATGTAAGCTGCTCGCCTAGGCCCAAATATCCACAGCACCCTCTCAGGATGACCTTTCTTAGGAAATTGCATGTACATTATAAGATTATCAAGAAGATCTATAAATCCATATGTGTAAAGTGTTAGACAAGTTGTTGGCACTTGGTAACACTCAGTAAACGTGGCTGTCGCTGGCCCCACTTAATGGCAGAGAGGGAGCGTGTGTGCGCTCTCAGGACAGTGCCGCCCGCTGTCTCCTTGGTGGTGGGTGCTGTCCAAGCTCCTCGACAGGACAGGGGCCTCTGGGAGAGGTGGCAAGTGTATGCCTTCAGTGAGCAGGTAGTGCAGCTTGGCTCGGGGCTATCACAGCTAGCTAAAGCGTGTATCTGCTGCTTGTCTCACTGGGGTAATAACTTCCCGGTTTCTAATTCTCCATTTAACAAAGTCAAGCTTAGGAGAGGAGCCAACTCAGTAGATTGGCCCCCTGTTTTAATTATTACCACCAGAGGGCGCCAAGTACAGTCTTTCTCATCCAACTCCTACCTAGACCTGTGCTTCCACCTTCTGTTGGTCGTGTACCCTGTTGAATGAAGTTTTATAAGCTGTGTACCCCCTATTTTTAAGTTGATACTGAAAACTCTTTATCATAAGTTTATTTGTAAATACTGACATTTTTAAATAAAGCTGTTAAATCTATTCTGTGGCTCTTCAGCGTATCCCATGAAATAAGAGTAAGCAGTATTCTACTTTTTGAAATTTAATTTCCATTCATACTTGTTTAGGATAAAATTCATGGGGTAATTTATTTTTATAACTAAAGCCTTTCTGTTAACCTCATTATCACACTTTTCTGCCACAAAAATGTATATATAAAATGAAAGTTAAAAAAATCGTTTCCATAACTATTGGGGGAAATTGAAGGGTGCATTTCTGTACTGCTTTTGCAATTTCCTGTGACTCTGTAGTTCCCTCAGAATGAGAGGTCTTTAAACTATTTTTCCTGTGACCGTAAGGCTGAGTGTTACAAAATAATTTCTTGTCAATTGAATATTTATTAGTTATTGTACACAGCTGAATTTTGATAATGTTTAAATGTGAAAAGTAAAATGTCACTAGAGCTATGTCTTTTCAGTGATGCCCTGATTAAAGGGGTCTTGCAGGCACCCTTATTTTTACTGTCCCCTCTATGTGGCTTGCACCCTGGAGTTTCTGTGGGCCTGGCATGCACTCTGTGCCCAGATTTAGGAAGAGTGAGTCATTGTGACTGTGAAGGACGCATAGAGGGGCAGGAGAGCCAAGGAGGAAGTGGGGCAGGGAGTTGATTCCCTGAAATGTTCTCAGGGAAAGTCTGTGTGAAGCCCAGGGCATAAAAAAGATTGAAGACCCTGACCTGCAGCTGTGGCGCAGGTAGTACCTGCGTGCTGGGAAGCCAGTCCTAACACAGGGAGCCAGAAGGAAGAGAATTTAGAAACTCTCAGTTTATCACTTGGGCCTTCAGCTTTTGTTGTCCTTGGGGCCTTTTTTTTTTTTGGTTGTTTAGCCAAAAGAACTATCCTTTTCTCTTTCTCCCCTTTTCTTCTCTTTCTTTCCACCTTTGTCTTTTGTTGTCTCTCATGCTAACTCTTCCTTCTTTCTAAATAAGTTCAAATTCTGGTGGTTGTAAAGAAGCACTGTATTGCTGAGGAAACTCTAAAGGGATGAGGGGCAAGATGCATCAGTTTTCTCTTTTTCTTCAATGTGCTCTTTGTGAGGTGTTTCTCTAGAAAAGAATTTTCTAGAAAAAAATCTCTAGAAAGTGAGTGGGACGATATCTTTGGAATAGTATCTCAGTGGATTCAGTTTATTTAGCCCTTTGGAGTTTGGAGGCCTTTGAGAATTTGTTGAAAGCTCTAGACCTCTTTCTAGAACAGTCATATGCACTCAAACTTTAAGGTTTCCTGAAACTAAGCCTTCCTGTTCCAGCATATTGGCCTGACCAAGAGGCAGATGAGACTCTAGGTCAGCATGGCCAAGGGGGACTTGCCCGGATGATGGCGCCAGTCTGTTTCTGCACTGTCCAGAACACTAACCACCAGTCATCTGTGGTCACTGAGCACTCATAATGAGCTGAGGAACTGAATCTTTAGTTTTATTTCATTTTAATTAATTGAAATTTAAATAGCTACATGAGGCTACTGGCAGCTGGTGCAGATCGGCGTGGAAGTGGATTACCATGTTGCATGAGTAACAGTGGTAAAATTGGTGGAAGTGCTTTGCTTCTCATAGTGGTGACCAGTGTTCTTTTCTAGTAATGTGGCTTTACATTCTGTCCTTAACATGTGTATTTTGGCTTTGTCTAGCAAGTAATGGATTCTTGAGAATCTATTCATGAAATATGTATAACTTACTTGTTTGGAAATGAAAGCTGGAACCTCAGGCTTCTCAGGCGTATGAGTGTTTCTCTGGGCTGTAACTCTCTCTCTTCTCTTTAAGGAAAATCAGCATTGGAATAACCTGATTCAGGATGCACAGAGGCGTGGTGCCATTATCAAGACCTGTGACAAAAACTACGGACATGATGCTGCAAAGATTCTAAAACTCAAGCTGACGTTTCAGAGAAGCCTGACTCCCCCCACTGCCGTCATCCCCGAGGTGTCCAGGCCGCAGGGCAGCTTGCTCGGCCACAGGCTTGACAGTGAATCTGCCAAGACATCATTTGCTTCATCCCTGAACTCTGCACCCTCTGACCCCAAGGAAGCCACTCTTACAGTCCCTGCTCAGGATCCTGAGAGGCCTCCCTTGCAGGACCGGCTGCGAGACCCACGACTGCTTCGGAGGATGGGCATGGACCGTGAAGGGAGATGCCTCCAGGAGCCACAGCCCTTGAGCCCCCAGCAGCCCGGAGCAACACCTCCCCCGCAAGAGCCAGGCTTTCCTGTGAGTCACCAGGACCTTGGGAGTGTGCAGCCGTCCACTGCCAAAGGAGCTGCTCTGAGCAGCCACAGATGTCCCGTGCCGTGTGACCCTCCAGCTGCTAGTACTGAAGCTTCCACAAGTGAAAGAAAATGGGGCCAGGAAGCAGGGGAGCTCAGCCATAGAAGAGAGACCAGGGCTCTCAGTGAAGGGGACCAGGAGAAGCATAGCTCTGAGAGCCATCACACAAAGAGGAGGAACTCTGGCTGGGACAAGAGGAGACTGGAGGAGGACAATTCAAAGAAAAGAAAGCTTTTATAGTAAAGGCCAAATGATACATACTTTCAGCCACAAGCGTTACTGCAAACTTAAGACGACCAGCTAAAAGTACCATTCAGATAAGATGATATTTTCCTAAAAGGAGTTTGTGTGCTATTGGAAAACATGGAAAGTGCATCCACACGCCTGAGCCTGTGGGTCATCTTCAGTACTTTTTGTCAGTTGCAAAAGCTTTCAGAAGGCATTTGTATATCCGTAATACTGTCCTTGAAGCCGGAGACTGGAAATGTTGATATCCTGTTCTTCTGTAGAGAAGGCGGTCAGACTGGAGTGAATGTTTGTAAAAGTTGAAATGGATATTTGTATAGCAAATAACAAAATCCTTTTAAAATTTAATCTCGACCACTTTCCTTTCCTTTGCTTAAAATGTTAATCATTTTCAACAGAACAAACTTTACATTACAAAAAAAAGACTGCAGAGGGCAGGCCCTTTGAATCATTGTTAGGGCAGGACAGACCATCTCTTCCACAGCCCAGGGAGTTTGGAATAAGCTGAGTTAGGTCTGGTGGGTCAGATGTCTCTAGTTCTGTTTAAAAAACAACTGGTGTCTCCTGAGAGAAACTTGGGAAACAGAGTTCTGTTCAGTAATGTTCTGCTGGTGGTGTACTTTTTTTAGGTGAGGCACCTTTGCATAAGATGTTACATTTCTGTGACAAATTCATCTCTACTTTAGTGAGCACATAGTTCTCTAACATTCTTACGTCCTTGAAATAGAAGAGTATGAAATGAGAGAATAATTCTTGAAACGTCATTCAGATGCCCCCAGTGTATCATGAGCTTCCTGTAACCCGGTGGGTTACAAATCCAGTGGTTGCCAGGTGTTAGATGAGTGCTGGAGTGGTTCGGTAGGAACCACCTCAGTCGGGTGACTTGTGAACTGGCCTCCTGGCAGATGGCCAGGAGGATCCAGCAGATGAGCTTTAGGTAGAGCCTGGAAAGCTGTATGTTAAACATCTTCCCCAGGGATTCTGGTAGTTTGGGAACCATGAGGACAGGCAGATACATGTGAGACAGGAAAGAAGCACCCTATGAAAAGAAAAGGGGAGGAGTATAGTTATTTAGAGTTCAGAACCAGGAAGAAGTTGACAGATCGCCTGTGATCTTTGGAACCTGTCTGAGCGGAATACACCTCTGTTCTGCGGTATCTGGTCAGAGGGTACTGTGCTTCTGTGAAAGGGACATGGCCGTGCTGAGTGCAGATCTGAGTTGGCCGAGGGAGCAGCTCCTAATTCCAAGGTCCAGTTTTCCAAACCACACAAAATGAGTTGGGAGCGTTAGGTGTGACCGTGTGTATCAGTAACCATTGACAATCGTTAGAACCAGTGGCTTGTAGTGGGTGCTGATCTGGGTGGGGAAACAGCTCCTGAAGAGTGAATTATACCATTTGAAATCTTTCCTGTCATCTGCTTCTCAAGCAGAGTCCTCTGTGTTAGTCAGAAATTTTACTAAAGCAGATGATTAAGAGCTTTAAAAAAATGTTTGGTTGCCAGAAGTTTAAACATCTCCTGCTTCATCACTCATGTCCCTTGCACTGGTGTCCAGATGTCCGCCTGCTGGCAAGCACATGCTGTCACTGAGGGTGCACACACTTGTCCCTGCAGAGTGAGCCCTGCTCTGTTTGTGGGTGGGGAGCCCATCCTTGGCCACATGGCCCAGGAGTGCGGGCTGAGCCCCATGGTGGATCAGGTTCTGTAAGCTTCCTGCTTGTGCCTGTGGCAAGGAATCTCATGAAGTTTACTTTCCTGCTGTCTTGGTACAGCACTCAGTTTAGCAGATACTCGCAGTGGTGCAATTTAGAGCATCTAAAAGTTCTGTGAGCTTGTATAGGAGGCATAACAAACAGCTGGGGACAGGAACTTCTCCCTCTGCTCGCCCAGCCCTTGAAGTGAGAAAAAAGTGTCCCCAGGATGCAGACATTGCTGCCACACCCGAATGATGTGTTCCCAGTTGTTTGATGCTGTTTTCACACGTGTTCACATGTTGGTTCACCGCCCATTGAATCTGATGGCGAAATTATGGGCAAGCCACACAATCCTTTCTAGTGAGCAGGCCTCTGTCCCAGCAGGAAAGTCAGACCTGACATCGCATTTGAAACTGTTGTTCAGTTGGTAAAAGTGTTCACATAAAGCGTCTCACATGCGCAGTGTAGCCACTTGGCAGGGCCATGCTGTCATTGGGAGCTAATGTGACTGCACGGTGATGGGGCTCTTGGCCTTGTCCTTTCTGTGGCGTTAGAAGCAAGCGCCCTGCCTTTCAGGATGAGTTCCTGCAACATGAATATATTCTACTTAACAGGTTGTTTTGCTTCTTTGTGTATAATTTTTTTTTTAACAATTTATTTTATTTTAGTATCATTAACCTACGATTACATGAGCAATATTGTGATGATTAAACTCCCCCCTTCATCAGGTCCCCCCCACCAACCCTATTACAGTCACTGTCCATCAGTGTAGTGAGATGAGAATCACTACTTGTCTTCTCTGAGCTGTACAGTCCCCCCCGTGCCCCCCCACCCTATGTCTGCCAATCGTAATGCCCCTTTTACCCTCTTATCCCTCCCTTCCCGCCCTTCTTCCCCAGTCCCTTTCCCTTTGGTAACTATTAGTCCGTTCTTGGGTTCTGTGAGTCTGCTGCTGTTTTGTTCCTTCAGTTTTTTTTTGTTTTTTTTTTGTTTTTTTCTTTGTTCTTATACTCCACATATGAGTGAAATCATTTGGTA